>JAVQMG010000130.1:23785000-24985000 GCA_032878915.1 Castanopsis chinensis | reverse complement strand
TGGAATCTGTTGTATTAAAGCAGCCATAACCAATCCTTCTTCATTACAGATTATAACAGCAAGGCCAACCTTATTTTCTTCTGCACAGTAAGCTCCACCAAAATTAACTTTGAGTACATTTGGTGGTGGAGGGCGCCATCTCACTAACCTCGTTGTACGTGGAATGTTGGCACTATTTTCCATAAATAGCACACAGCAAGTGCAAGAAGCAAAGTAGGTGTACTTACTGCTGCCATATCATCCATAAAGTATACATCGTGACTCCCTTGCAAATAAAGAAATGGATCAGCCAACCAGACCTTATCAACATCATTGTACATTACATTATATCCAAATTCCAAAATATGGAGTAACTTAACTATGAGTAAAACTTTATCTCTTTAGCAAGTTCATCTTAAATTCAAACTCAACATTATCATTTTTTAAAAACAAAATTATTTTTGTTTAATCCAAACTTAATAAAGAGTGAAACTCTTCCTCTCTAATAAGTCCAACTTAAACTCAAACTCAAACTAAAACTCAAATGTTGATAATTTATCTCCAAATTCACGAGGTTAATTATGAACACTATAAAAGCAATGCAAACCCCAATATTTAATTTTAAAGACAAGTAGAGGTATAAGCTCTTCTTATGTTATATTCTTCTCCTCTACTTTGTTAAAAAAAAATTATTTTATGGTTTTTCATGTATTTTTTTAAAAAGTAATTTTCATACACGAACAACCAAATTAAACTCTCTTTAGTTGTTTTTTACAAGATAAAAAAGCTTGCAATAATTGAAATTATTTTTTTGAATGTAACCCATCTTTCTCTTATATTTCTTTATTGTATATGAATTTTTGAGTTAATTTTTTGCAGTATCTGAAATATTCTGATAAATTTTTTGTAATCCATTGCACGCTCAAGTAATAACCTCTTCATCAAATTGTAACACAAATTGAAGTCATACAATAGCAAATCAATTTATGTCAACCTTAAAAATAGGTAGGTTCCCATGCATAGAATAGGTTAGCGACTAGTTATTATTATTATTATTATTATTATTATTATTATTATTATTATTATTATTATTATTATATAATCGAAACCTCTGAAACTCTCACAATTTTTCACGTCAGCACAATATTTAAATAAAATTATCATTTTATTTAAATAATGTTATTTTTGTTTAGTCCAAACTTAACAATGAGTGAAACTCTATCTCTCTAACAAGTCTAACTTAAACTCAAAATCATCATTATCTTTTTTTTTTTAAAATAAAATTATTTTTGTTTAATCCAAACTTAACAAGGAGTGAAACTCTATCTTTCTAACAAGTCCAACTTAAATTCAAACTCAAACATTAATAATTTATCTCCAAATTTGTGAGGTTAATTAGAACACTATAAAAGCAAAGCAAACCCCAATGTTTCTAATACCTTTTAAAAATTAGGAAGGATTAAAATTTTATAGAGAAAACAAAGAGATTGCAGAGAAATATTGAATTAGTTGTTTTTATTTTATTTAATTGATTGTATTGAATTTTTTCTATTTATGTATTTAATTCAATTCTTAGGACCTAAATTTCAATTTCGATTGTATATTTGTAATATATACACCCGAAAAAGCCCCAACAAGCATGGCTTTAAGGACTTTCTTCTACACTCGAACTCTAGGAATGAAAGCAATAATCCTTAATCGAATTGATTGTATAGCTGACTTGACATTTGGAGTGTATATTGTTGATACTAAGCATGTGGGCACTAACCTTCTATACTTTTGTACATTTACTTTTGAGAATTAATAATGACATTCTATCTTTTATAAATACTAATAATAATTGATAAGCCAAAAATGTATTGACCCCTTGTGATGAATTAACCAATTAATTAGCCAAGTGAATTAATTAGGTTCAATTACATGCAATGAGCATGGCAGCGCAAACAAATCACCAAATAACTAAATGCAATGGAAATTAAATTTGACACTGTAATTTGTTTACGAATGACAAAAACCTACACGGTAAAAACCCCACTAGATGATTTTAAGGTCACCACTCCTGAGAATCTACTATTATCAAAACAAGCGGTTATAAGTAAAGGAATCTCAGTACGTTATACCAACCTACAATTGAACCCTTACCTCAATACCCAATTGGACTTGTTCTATAGTGACAATATTTCCTTGTATTGCATGGCTCCAGTATGTAACTTGATCACCAACTTAAGAAGGAGGCTGTTGGCTGCAAAGTTGTTCAGTTCATTACACGATGAAGATCAAGAAGCTCCTTGGTTACAAAACCCTATGGTGCACAAACATAGTAGCTTCTTCACAAGAAATATGAACTAGGGCAAATTCTGTCTCCGGTCACAATTTGTATGAACAAACTTTACTCAACACTTGTGCAACTTGAGTCACTTTTGACAACCCTTAAAATAATCCTTTTATTCGTCTAGGGTTATGAGAAAAGAAAGTCCAAACATACAATCACGGATTGGATGAAAAACAGACAAGAAATTCTAAGTTTCATAAACCTTAATAGATACCCTATCTGCCAAGCTGCTGTCGAGCCACGGGCTTTAGCAGCTTTTAAATCTCGATAAATACTAGCTGTTGAGCTAGCTATTGAGTTTTAAAATCCAGCACTTCATTACTTGATTTTTGAACAGACTTGCATGGCTTCAATACTTGAACTTGAATTCTTGTTCCTTGAAATATTAAACACATCCTAAATCTACCTAATTACAAGTAAAGTACATTTTGTCAAAAGATTAGCCAATACATAAAATGTTGGCATATGTTCCTAAAATCCAATTACATATGTCTTAACAATCTCCCCCTTTGGCAATCCGTAACATAACTACAACAAACAAATGAACATATGAGAGAAGTCATAAATCACTCAACTCATACTCACTTATTAAGTACAATAAAATCTATCCTAACACAAACTCTTGAAAAACTTTGTAAGAAGAGAGTTCATAGCAAGGAAGATTTTGACAACTTGTATTTCTGAAATACTTAAACAAAACTCATCAAGACATCTTTGTGGGAAACAGAAATAAAAAATTGCATACAATATAGTAAGAGACATGTGTATTAAAAGAGAAAAGAAACAACATATGTAGAAATAGGTGAAAGAGTATACATCAAAATATATAAATCAAATGTAAGTACAATGTATGTCAAAATGGTCATAAGACCCATGTACAAGATCAATGAATCTAAACTAGAAAGAAGAAAAAGATACATCAAAATTCTCACTACATCCCTCATGAACACTTAAGAATACTCCGCCTATCTCCTAACTAACCCTTCCCCTATGAGTATGACTACTCTCATCACAAAACTACTCCCCCTTTTTGTCATGGGTGACAAAGGAGTAAGTACATCAAGTAGACATCTCATCATTACTAGGCGAGCTAGCATCCTCATCCTCATCACTACTGGAGCCATCATAACACTCATCCTCGAAGGCCAGTAGAGATGGAGAAGAAGCAACAGTGAAACCACCCATCATAGCATGTTGTCGTGCAATACGACCTACACGAGTGTTCACCTGACACAACTCATCACTAAGTGTGTTTAGGCAAGCATCCATGTGCACAAGCTGTGCCATGATGGCCTCAATAGTCACTACACCCATTGAAGACGAAGGAGTGAAGGTGGATGGAGCGATAGAAGTGGGAGGAGTAGCCGTCTCGGTCTGAGTCAGCCTCGAGCGAAGCTGTGCAAAACTTCGCTTAATGATAGCGGCATCAATGGCACACATGTAAGAGAAGTGGAGAGACTTAGGATAGGAGACAGAGATATGGTGAAAGAGCCGCGTGATAGCTAAAGGGAAAATGAGCTTATCACGAATCGTCATATCCTTATAGACATCTATAAGAAATAGAATAAAGTGAGAGGGAAAGCAAAAAGCGAGCACGAGGCTCTATGATAGTGTTATAGTGAGAGAAAGGATGAAGAACAAAGATCATAACCATGTTAAGAAACCGTGGACCTTTAGCAAAGGTCGTGCAATGGGTGAACTGACAATCATCCTAAAAAGAAGGTGTCTCATAGAAACGAGAAGAGAGTTCATCTTTGGACACAGTCTTCAAACGCTCATAGCCAAGATAGTTAGGATGCGCTACCCTAGGGACATGGAGCATGTCAAATACAATATCCGGAGTAACCACGATGCGCGTAACCTTGAATGCAAGTAACAAAGCGAGGAACTGAATAATCAAATTCATGCATGTTAGAGTAAAACTCCTGAATCAGCACAAATGGACATGTGACCGGGATGTCACACAGTGACTCCCATTCCCTACTATGGATGAAAGTAGGAAGGTTAGTGTCGGAGAAGTCCGACAAGATGACTCGACATTCAGAATGAATGCCTCACCGGAAAAAGTTCTCAAAGAAGTCCGATTTGGCCTTCTCATGGAACCGGATGTGTGAGGGAGTAGGACCAGCAGAAGTGGATGCGCTGGAATGAAGAGGGTTTCGGGATGGAGTAGACTTGCGTTTGGGTGCCATAGAAGCAGACTAACGCAAACAGAAGAGAAAGAGGGAGAAAGAGACAATCAAAAAAGTCCCAAGCAGTTCAAATATATCCAAATATATTGAAAAGAAAGAACGTATGCATGGGAATGCATGAAAATGTGACATGTAATAGAGAAAGCGTCATGGGCTCAGCCCAATCCAATCCTACCAGTACACAATCAGATAACTTATATAACACATATCTAAATGCATGAAAATATAGTTATAATGCACATGAGATGCAATGTATGAAGTTTTTAAGATCAAATCTTCAAAATCCATTCCAAAAATTTGCAAAAACCTTTTTGATTTTGAAAAACCCCAAAATTTTCAATAATCCCAAAAACTTAGGTTAAAAATCATGAAATGCATGAATATGAGGGATTCAGACACTTACCAAGTGAAGAAAACTTGATTAAGATCGAAGAATCCTTGAGGAAGAGGTTTAAGGTAAAAGAGAGAGGATTATAAAGGGCTAGAGAGATCGAGAGATAAAATGAGTCTGTGATCGCGAGCGCCCCTTATATAGCACCTCATTAATTCTCGACAGATCAAGAGGTGTCGAGGATCTATCGAATTTTAAAGAGTTCAATAGAAGTAGCTATCGAGTAGGTGTCCAAGGCAAAAGAAGCTCGATAGATTGAGGTAGCTATCGAGGAGCTATCGAGGGGACATAAAGCTTTTCGATCGATCCACCTAACTATCGAGAGATGTCGAGATTACAATAAAAAGAAACTAAAGAGCTCGATAGATAAGCTAGGTATTGAGAGGTGTCGAGGAGCTGTTGAGATTGCTTAGAAACAGTTTTTCAAGAAGAGAAAAACACAGATATGAATGCAATCAAACATGCAACTCAACCAAGGATCCAAACAACATTTTGATCTCTCAAAAACATCTCTTAACAAAAATTGTTAAGCTCATAGATCCCAAAACACACACACACACACACACACACATTAAGCAAGTCTAACCAATTTTATATTTCAAAAATAAGTCAAGATAGTTTAGTAAGCATACATTAACACATGTAAAACTTGTGATGGCCAAATCACATTATACCTACACATGTATAAAAAATAACAAAGAATATTGCGTGTTGTGTGTGAAAACATCGCAAGATTGCATAAGTGTCTCTATGTTATGACGATTTGAGATATGAGTAAATCAATTTAACTCACACAAGATCATAACTGTTTGATGGGGACTATCACCTTCGAGGTACATCCTATAACTCCCACATCTCCTACAATACACGCTTGCAATCATATACAAAGCATTTTGATCTTTTTGCTTTCATTGTTTCTTTGCATATTTTTCTTTTATTAAGCATATCATGTATGGGCATACAAGAGAGAGAAAAGAAATACCTAATTATGTTAAGCTTTTTGACATTGCACTTTTTCTATACCGAAGCATATAGATGTCATTTCATGATTAACGAGCAACAATGGTGAGATGGTTATTTATGCCTTTCTATTAGGATTTTTTAGTCCTTCCCGTCAAAAAGAGTGATACGAGTGTTAAGTATAAGAGATTACTTAACCTTACTCATCACAAACACGAGCCACAAAGCTCACTTGCTTAGTTGTGCATAGAGATGCTCATCTAAGTTACAAGAGATATAAAATTTAGAAAACTTTGTTTTAATGGCCATCCAATGTACACAAACGCACACTGTTTTTGTATTTTTCTAATTTTTCAATTTTTTTTCTTTTTTATTTTTATATGAAAAACAAAAAAAAGCAAAACTGAAAACAAAATCAAATAAAAAAATCAAAGCAAAGCATAAAACTAGATGCAAATGCATGAAGAAGGAGGAGAAGAGGAGATCAATCCATGGAGATGACACCAATATTTTGGCAAAGGAATTCAAACTGTTTACTGTCAAGAGGTTTAGTAAACAAATCAACCTTCTGATCATCAGTGTGAATAAACTCAAGAGTAAGAGTACCATCTTCAACATGCTCCCTAATGAAGTGATGTCGAATCTCTATGTGTTTAGTTCAAGAATGTTGAATTGGATTCCTAGAGATGCTGATGGCACTCGCATTGTCACAGTAGATGGTGAGATGTTCTTGACAAATATCGTAATCATGGAGGAGTTTTTTGCATCCATCGAAGTTGGGTGCAACAGCAACCAGCAGTGATATACTCAGCTTCTGCAATGGTTAAAGAGATGGAATTCTGCTTTTTGCTCATCCAGGAGATAAGATTATTATCCACATAGAAACAACCCCCCGATGTACTCTTTCTATCATCAGCACTCTCAACCTAATCAGCATCAAAGTACCCAGCTAAGACATCATTTGTGTCCTTGCTGTACCACACACCAAAGTCGGCAATGGTTTTAACATACTTTATGATTCACAATCATATGAGACTCTTTGGGATTAGCTTGATGTCTAGCGCACACTCCTACACTGTAACTAATGTCAAGTCTACTAGCAGTAAGATAAAGAAGACTACCTATCATGCTTCTATAAAGAGAAGAATCAGCACTTTTACCTAACAAGTCAGCAGTGAGTTTAACATTTGGGCTTATAGGGGTTCTAACAGAACTAGCAGATTCCAAACCAAATTTCTTCACAAGATTTTTAGCATATTTAGATTGAGATAGGAATATACCTAAATCTTGTTGATGAATCTGCAATCCAAGGAAATGAGTTATCTTTTCAATCATGCTCATTTCGAACTCGGCCTGCATGAGTTTTGAGAGGCTATGAGCAAGTTCATCCTTAGTTGACCCAAAGATGATATCATTAACATAGACTTGAGCAGCTATTAACTCCTCATCTTCCCTTTTGATGAAGAAAGTCTGATCAGCTTTTCCTCTTATGAACCCATGTGACACCAAATATTGTATGAGTCGATCATACCAAGCTCTAGGGGCTTGCTTTAAACCATAAAATGCCTTCTTGAAGTACAACACATGAAAGCAGTCTTTAGGTCCATTTGATAAAACTTGAACTTTAAGTGACATGCTAGGGCTAGGAGAATTTTGATGGACTATTTCCATTTGTGAGTATCCTTGATCTATAAGATGAGCCTTGTTTTGGATCACATTACCCTCCTCATCAGTCTTATTGCAGAATATCCACTTTGTGCCGATGATGTGCTCACCCTTCAGTCTAGGTAATAGAGTTCAAACATCATTCCTCTGAAATTGAAGCTGTTCATCAGCAATGCTTCAACCCAACTTTCATCCTGAAGAGCTTCCTCCACTTTAGTGGGTTCAACTTGTGACAAATAACAAGAATAAGACACAAAGTTAGCAACACATTTATCAACTGTATGCTTCCTTAATGTGAGTTTATTCATGTTTCCCCCAATAACTTCAAGAGGATGATTAAATTTAATTCTAGAAGAAGGTCCTTTCTCTTCATGATATTCATTTGGTGAAGTGGATATATCTGCAGAATCTTCCACAACACTTGGAGTATCAGGAGTACTTGGAGATGTGGGCTCTTGTTCAAAAATTTCTTGAACTTCCTTTGGCTCAAGAGGAAGAATTTCTTTGGGGAATTCCTCACTACCTTTCTCAAAACCAAAATCTAAAGATTCATCAATAACAACATTCATTGTTTCCATTATCTTCATGGTTCTTTTGTTGTATGCCCGATAGGCCTTGCTTGTAGAGGAGTCTCCTAGAAATATTCCTTGATTGCTTCGGGAGTCAAATTTTTTCACATTCTCCTTATCCTTGAGAATGAAACAAGTACTTCCAAAGATTCTGACATACTTCACATTTGCCTTTCTTCCTTTCCATAACTCATATGGAGTCTTCTTGGTATTGGGTCTAAAGTATACCCTATTAACCGTATGGCGTGCAGTGTTAACGGCTTCTCCCCACAAGTTTCTAGCCGCATCCTTATTGTGCAACATGACTCTAGCTATCTCCTGAATAACCCTGTTCTTTGTTTCTACTACACCATTCTGCTAAGAAGAAATAAGAGCAGAGAATTCTTGAGATAAACCTAATATTGTGCAAAAGGACTCCTTATATGAGTTCTCAAATTCTTTACCATGGTCACTTCGAAATCGATCAATCTTCAGGCTCTTTTCATTCTGCAATCTTGTACACAAAGCTTCAATGTTCTCAGGAGCATCAAACTTGGATCATAGGAGGATAACCCAAGTGTACCTAGTGAAGTCGTCTACCACAACCATGATGTATCTCTTACCACCAAGAGACTCGATCCTAGTTGGACCCATAAGATCCAGATGCAGAAGCTCTGATGGTCTAGATGTAGCAGATGTCTGGGTACCTGGATGTTTAGCTTCTGTTTGTTTTCCAAGTTGACATGGTCCACACACCACATTGCTCATTCTACTGAGTTTTGGTATCTCCAAGACTGATTTATGCTTAGATACAATTGAAAGATATTTGTAACTAGCATGTCCCATCGTTTGGTGCCAAAGATCTTCATTTGGTAAACGAATGCTATTGTGCACACAATATCAGCATCAGGAACCAATCCATAATAATTGTCTGGAGTGCGAACACCACTTATGAGTTTCTTTCCAGACTCATCCCTGACAAGACACTTTCCTTTCGAGAATAGTACCATAAAATATTGATCACATATCTGACTTATGCTCAACAGGTTCACTCTTAGACCTGCAACATATAGAACATTTGCAATGTCCGGTAGTCCAGGTAGAGAAATGATTCCCTTTCCTTTAATCTGTGATTTGCTCCCATCACCAAAATTGACATTGCCACCTTTCTTAGACTCGAAAACCTTAAAGAGAGATCGATCTCCAATCATGTGTCTTGAGCAGTCGCTGTCAAGGTACCACAAACATGTGTCCATAACTTTAAATGCAGACTTTATCATTAAGCACACTTCATGCTTAGATGACAAATCAGTTGGAATGGTATTTTCTTTTATCTGCCTCTTATGAACTAAACCTTTGACCTTCACACTTTTCAGACGAACTCCTTTGTACATTTTCATTTTGAAACAATCTAGTTTCTTCTTTGTCAAATTGAGGTCTTTTCCAATAGTCATCATAATAGTATTCAAATAACTTTTAGACTTGCATTTTCTGGTACACTCAAACAAGTAGAGATTAGAAAAACAAGATTTATTTGAAAACAAAGATCTCTTCAAGCCGGTTGCGGCCATGGCAACAGGGGTCAATGGATCACAAAGCAAAGATTAACCCTAATCAAAGTGTGCCTGCTCTAATACCACTTTATAGGCTAAAAATGTATTGACTCTTTGTGATGAATTAACCAATTAATTAGCCAAGTCACTCAGTTAGGTTCAATTACATGTAATGAGTGTGGCAGTACAAACAAATCACCAAATAACTAAATGCAGAGGAAATTAAATTTGATGCAGTGATTTATTTACGAATGGGAAAAACCTACACAGTAAAAACCCCACTAAGTGATTTTAAGGTCACCACTCATAAGAATCCACTATCATCAAAACAAGGGGTTATAAGTAAAGGAATCTCAGTACCTTATACCAACTTATAGTTGAACGCTTACCCCAATACCTAATTGGACTTGTTCTGTAGTGACAATCTCTCCTTGTATTACACGGCTCCTAGTACGTGACTAATCTAAAGATGCGCAAATCCTAGTATGCGACTTGATCACCAACTTAAGAAGAAGGTTGTTAGCTCCAAAATTCTTCAGTTCATTACACGATGAAAATCGAGAAGCTCCTTAGTTACAAAACCTTATGATGCACAAACACAACAGCTTCTTCACAAGAAAGATGAACTAGGGCAAATTCTATCTCTTGTCACAATTTGCATGAACAAACTTTGCTCAACACTTGTGCAACTTATGTCACCTTTGACGGCCTTTAAAACAATCCTTTTATACGTCTAGAGTTGTGAGAAAAGAAAGCCTAAACATATAATCACGGATTGGATGAAAAACAGACCGGAAATTCTAAGTTTCATAAACCTCGACAAATACCCTATCTATCGAGCTACTGTCAAGCCACGGGCTTCAGTAACTTTTAAACCTCGATAGATACTAGCTGTCGAGCTTTAAAATCCAGCACTTCATTACTTGATTCTTAGACAGACTTGCATGTCTTCGATACTTGGACTTGAACTCTTGTTCCTTGAAGTATTAAACACTTCCTAGATCTACTCAATTACAAGTAAATGCGTTTTGTCAAAGGATTAGCCAATACATAAAATGTTGACATATGTTCCTAACATCTAATCACATATGTCCTAACAATAATAAAAAATGTAATGGTTGAATGGATAATTACAATATCTTTTGGGTGGTATTGTATGTTACATTTAAACTAATAAATTTTGATAAATTTTTCCGTGCACCGCACGGGTTAGCGACTAGTTATTATCACTGTTATGAAACCCGAACCGGACCAGACGGTTCGACCGAAAAAACCGAGAACCGGATTAAAATACGGTTTTTTAAGCATAAAGAACCGGGTATGCATGAGTTCTGAGAGAACCGGACAAACCAGGGTTCAACCGGAAAAATCGGACGAACCGTAGGCCGATTCAACCGGTCATGGAATAGGGGAAAATTAAAGAAAAATGCGCTGCCAGGATCTGAACCTGAGCTCTCATACCAGAGTATATATAAGATTTCGGTCGAAATATTAGTACCGGAGTGAAACAGAAAAAACTCAAGTGTTAGATCTGAAACTATCAGTGACTTACCTGTTTATTGTGCTCATGTCACCGCCTCTATTATTAGAACGTTTTTGCCGTGTTTCCCAGACCTGATGCCCTTTCTTCTTCTTTTTCTTCAACTCATTTCGTGGATCTGCTCCTCCACTTTTTCTTCTTTCTTCGTTCACCCAGTGCCCCTTATTTCATGGTATTTCTCATGTTTCTTTCTCAATTTTCCTCTTCAGACTTCAGTTTCTTTTTGTCATTAAGCTTTTTCGTTTTATGTGCTTCAACCACAACCACACACGTGAAGGTCATTCTAATTTCAAACATTCTTTATTTTTTTAATTTCATTTTACTTTTTTACTTTTTCATTTATGCTTTTTTAAACGATGTCACATGCCACATTAAAAAAAAAAATGTTAACAAAGTTCATGGGCTTTGTTTAATGAACATATAAATAAATAACTACATATATTTAATCTAATATATTATTTAATGTTGATAAACATAAAAATTAATAAATTTATACTTACATAAATAATACAAATATATTTTATGTATAGAAATACATAAATAGCGGTAATCTCGAAATGGTACAACGGTATCAACCGGTACCGAAATATTCCGTTCCCTTGACCAAACTGAAACAGCCTCGGGTATAAAATTGACTCCCTTAGTTTCTAAACTTCTATGTCATCTTTCTCAACATATTAAATATTACTAAATTAACTTTTTATCTAAAAATAATACCTATGCAATTTATGAATTTATTGTAAAAGTAGTTTTTAGTTAATTGAAATGATCTCTTAAAGGATTATTATAAAAATTTCTTTTTATACTTATTTATGTTGTACTATTTTTTATTAACCTTATAATGTACTATTTTATGTATTTTGTTTCAATTTTTAAGATATTTTTAGTAAATTTTGCTAATATTTACAAATTTAATATATTTATTTATATTTAAATAATTATTAAATTAATTATGACGTCATCACGGTTCGACCTCGGTTCAACCTCGGTTCGACCTTAAAAACCTTGAACCTCTCTCTTTTACGGTCAATGAACGGTCCGGGTTTCAAAACCATGGTTATTATTATTATTATTATTATTATTATTATTATTATTATTATTATTATTATTATTATTATTATTATTATTATTCTGCTACTAAAGAATAGACCATCGCACGGGTTAGCGACTAGTTTGTTCCTAATTTATTAAAAAAATTTAATTTATTTATGTTGAGTTGACACTCACTTGTTGTGATATTTTGTTGTGGCTATTGAAAATCTATTCTTTCGAAGATCCAACTAGAAAAGAAATATTACATGAGAAATATTTTGTTCACAACACTTTCAAAACAAACCCTAAGTAACAAGTTGTTACTTGGTGAGCATAGTTTTAGTAACTAGTTCAAATTAGAACTAGTAAAAATTGATCATTTAAAATTTTTATTTTAATGAAAATGTTAGAAAAATGTCATAAATGTAACATTCTCTATTCTAATATTATATTCCTTTTGATACCACTATTATTTTCTATTCACTTCATTCTCTTCCTAGAAGTATATTATTAATATTTTGACTATTATAAATTTCATCCTGTCCTATAAAGAAAAGAAATAGATCTCCAAACTCCAATTGAGTACCAAGAAAAAGCTTGCTTTAGAGCATTCCCATTGGTAAGTGTAAATGGTATATGTAGGGAAAATTTAGCATAAATGCACAAAAAGAGCCAAGAAGCCGAACTTGTAAAATCTTACAATTGCAATTTTTTTTGCAATTGTGCACTGTAGCATTTTAATAAAAATTATAATATATTTCAATCAATAAAGTGGAAGAGAAATGGGGGAGAAGAAAGAGAGAGAGTTGTATTGGAATATATTATATTATTTTAATGTGTAATATATATTATTTTAATGAGTAGAATAGGAAAATAAAAGTTGGAATGTTGGGTATTAATGAGGATAATCTTATAATCAACTTTTGACGAAATAATATGCAACAGGTACAACAAGCCCGCTAGTTTTGGTCATTAAACCTCCTTGTAATGTTAGCAGCTCCACTTTATAACTGACGACATTAGGCTGAAGGGAGTAAGCTAACGATATCAAGCTAAAGGTCTTAAGCTGACGACCTGGCTAGGATCGATGATATAAGCTGACGATCCTAGGAAAGGACGACTCATTATGCTAACGGGAACAAAAACCGAAGAACGTAAGCAAACCTCCGTCCATAACCTTGCTTGGTCCCCACGCATCCATAAAGGGAATTCTTGCACTACACTCTTGACCTTAATTAAAGAAACTCTTATAAGGAAAAGAACTCTAAGAGATATGCAAGATCCATGAGATACTCTCTTAAAAGGAAAAAACTTCTTGGCCAAGGCATAAATTTCAACCCTACGCTACCATAAATAGCCTAAAACCCTTACAAATCAAGGTACGCATTATTCACCCCAGCTCTGGCACTCTAGAGTTGTGAACAAGAGATTTCTCTAACTTGACCGTCGGAGGGTGTTTGGCCGGTACCACACTGGTACTCGTTTTAAGGTCTTCAGCTTTTGTGTTGTGTAGGTATTTTATCGAGAGCACGTGAGGATCATGTGGCTTACTAACGATTTTCGGCATCATCAATTGACGTTGTATGTGGGAAACGTTTAGTGACTTGTAAAATCATATTATCGCTTCCCGGACAAAGAGTTGCATGGTATTCACCCGCTCGATGGCAACCACCAACAATGTTCAAGGGGACGAACCGCACACGATGGCACTCGAAAGGCAAGTCTAAACCTTGGTTGCCTTCATGGAATGCCTCACCAAACAAAACCAGGATCTGGAAGAACAATTACCCCCTCCTTAGCAACGCACCTCTCTTGCAAAGCCTTCATTCGAACCATAGCCTACATGGGACAAAACAATGTCAGCTCACCAAAACTCGTCTAACTTCAACATAAGGAAAGAAGCATACCCAAGCAAGATTGAACAGGCCCGACACCCCTAGCTCTTCCGTTGATCGCTCAGCACAGGGGTCCATCTCTTCACTCTTTAAAATGGACTCTACCACCTCCACAGCGAAATCCCTATGGGTGAGGAGACGACAGTCAGTCCCCTGGCTGATTGGGCCAGATGTCGTCATCAACCCTTTGCCAGCCCCATAGGAAGACTTAGGAGGTGACGGCCTCTTAAGGGATTTATCCTTAGGTGTAATGGCCGCTTTCTTCCCAGAACGGACATTTTTCTCGTCAGCTTTTCTCTTGGTTCCTGTCTTCTTGACGGCCTTAAGGGCTGACAAAGGTGTCAACTCCCCCTCAGTTTTCTTCTCCTTCTTCTTCTTGGCGGCAACAGCAACCCGTATTATTTGCTTAGCAGCCTCCATTTCTGAAAAAGGTAGAGAGAGAAGATTAGGGAGGAAACGACACAAGGGGATAGACGAAAGAAATTATGAAATTCTCATGTTAACGGGAATAGGCGTTCAACTTGCAAGGTTCTGGCGTCGGCTCTAAACCACCATAATATAGGTGTAAGGTGTCAAGAGTAATCAAGTCTCGACACTTTTGTTCATCCAATGAGATGGCAATTAGTCTACGAATAAAGTCTTCTTGCTCCGATGTAATACGTGGACGAACGCTAGCTGAAAAGACAAACAGACGGCGTTAGAGATTTGAAACAAATGAACTATGTAAAGAAGCAGACGGTATCAACTTGAGTCCCTAACATAAGCCCAAGTGTTGTCAAAGCCGTAGGGCATTGACTCCCACTCTTCCTGACGACACACCCAATTAGTCCCTTTGACGAAACAATACCTTCCCTTCCAATTCCTATTTGAGTCTGGCATGTCTGACACCAGCTTAAGCTCCTTTTTCCTCACTACGAAATGATATATCCCTTGGGACGAAGAGATGTGCTGGGGACGGTAGCACCAATAAAACTCGTCAAGGGTCAACTGACGATTTCCACCACTTAGACTGCCCTATAGAATCTCAGCCCCAATAAATGTCCGCCAAGCATTAGGAGCAATCTAGCTGATAGATAATCCTAAAAAATTAGCCAGTTGACGATGAAGGGCCATCAACGGCAACCTCAATCCTGCCGCGAACATATTACCATCCGCGATTTGACCTGAGTAACATCTCTCACCCTCCTCGGGAAGACGGATTGGGATATCGTCTAGAATTTGGTAACGGGCACATAAGTTTTTGAAGACATTTTTTGACATCGTTGGCTAGAATTCATTGACGAACCATTCTCTGGGTAGGATAAAAGGACAGTCGTCACTAGGGGATCCCGAGGTATTCTCTAAGGCCTCTTCGTCAGCATCGCCTTCACCCCTGTCACTGGTTCTATCCCCTTCCTCTTCACCGGTCCCTTGGTCCCCGTCACCTACCCTTTCCTTACCATCCCCTTCCTCGTCCTCACTCACCTCATCTTCTCTACAACTCCCTATTTCCTCATTAGAAGAATGAGCTGACGTTTCCCTTTCTGACGACTAGGATAAGCCCCCCTCAGGCTCACGACTTGGTTGGAAGACCTCGTCGTAACCCGTTCCCTCGCGGATTAACGACTGTTCACTTGTTGCCTCTCTAGACATTCGACTACCTACAAACGACGAGAGCCTAAGTCGACGACCTCACTAAAGGGTACTGACAAGAAAAACAAAAAGAGGGGGGGGGGATAGAATAAAAGAACGAAAAAACTTACAAATGATTGATTCCTTGAGGAAAAGTGATGGTGAAAGGAAGCTGACAGCAATAAAGCTGACGATATTGATAGACTGACGAACGAAATGAACTCAGAAGGTGATGGTCTCTCTCTCTCAGTATCAACAAAGGTTGAAAAGTTGGAAATAAAAGAAGAGGAGAAGTATATATAAGCAAAGGGGGCATGGAAGACGAAGCCACACGCTCGTCCGGGCATGAAGCCAATCAAACCATGCCACGTATCCTAGCATTTAAGGAAGTGGCTCGAGTTACCACACATGAACGACCTTTCAACGATATTAAACTCCATAACCCGTCAGCTATAACTGACGAGATCATGGAGTAGGGGACAGCTAATGAGGATAATCTTATAATCAACTCTTGACGAAATAATATGCGACAGGTACAACAAGCCCGTCAGTTTTGGTCATTAAACCTCCTTGTAATGTTAGTAGCTCCACCTCATAGCTGACGACATTAGGTTAAAGGGAGTAAGCTGACGATATCAAGCTGAAGGTCCTAAGCTGACAACTCAACTGGGATCGATGATATAAGCTGATGATCCTAGGAAAGGATGACTCATTATGCTGATGGGAACAAAAGCCGAAGAACGTAAGCGAACCTCTGTCCATAACCTTGCTTGGTCCCCACGCATGCATAAAGGGAATTCTTGCACTACACTTTTGACCCTAATTAAAGAGACTCCTATAAGGAAAAGAACTCTAAGAGATACATAAAAATCACGAGATACTCTCCTAAAAGGAAAGAACTTCTTGGCCAATGCATAAATTTCAGCCCTATGCTACTATAAATACCCCAAAACCGTCACAAATCAAGGTACGCATTATTCACCCTAACTCTGGCACTCTAGAGTTGTGAACAAGAGATTTCTCTAACTTGACCGTCGGAAAGTATTTGGCCAGTACCACACTGGTACTCCTTTTAAGGTCTTCAGCTTTTGTATTGTGCATGTATTTTATCAGGAGTATGTGAGGATCATGTGGTTTACTGACGATTTTTGGCATCATCAGGTATATTATAAAATGATATGGTATAATTGATAAAGTAGATTTTTTGAATGATAAAATAGGATAATATGATATTTTTCATTGTAAATGTTAAAGGGACAAAGTGATAGATGATGCAATGATATGCTGTATAATAAAGAAGAAGAAATCATGAAGAGAAAAGTTTGATTGGTGTAAGGTGTTTACATGTTTTAATAATATATAGTTCCACTGACATTCTCGAAATCTCTTAATTTCCAACGGGTGGTGGTAAAATAATTGCTTTATTATACAATTTTTGTATTATGATTTGTGAGTGTCCCTACTTTGAATATTGTGACATGTGATGTAAGGTGGGATTCTTATTAATGTTCACATAAGTTTCTTTCCCGTTTTTCACTCATGCGGCGGCTCGTGATAAGCACGAAGCAATCAGCCGCAAACCGAAATTCAGAATTTTACACGACTAGCCATCTCTTCTTTCTAAATTTACTAGCATTTGGGTGGAATGAAGGCAAGTTCTTACTCAATCCGCTTAAAAGCTATTGCTACTTTTTTTTTTGTGTCTATCTAGACTTTTTTTTTTTAATAATAATGTGTTAGTTGCAATGAGAAAATTGAGTGATTTAAATTATAGATGTCTTGAAAATTAAAAATATATCAATTAATTAAGTTACAAAGCTCTCGAGTCTCAATATTTTTACCTAAATCTAGCTCATATATTACTGTTTTAATTAGTAGATAAATTGATAAACCGGTATTATATTTAGTCTTGACTAATAGACTAAATAAGGTTGTATGGCTTGTTGCCTTTTCATATATTTTATATTTAGGACTAAAACTATTTTAATACATATATACATACACACATAAATAAAAGTCAATGTGAAATTTAACAATATATATATATATATATATATAAGCAATGTGAGATTTATATTTTTAACACAAGTACACTTTTTTGGGATAGACTGAGATTTTTTTTTAAGTAAAAAAAAAAAAAATCCTTTTAAAAAAAAAAAAAAAAACTTTTTTCCCTTTCTGATATAAGGCTGAAAACAGAAGTGAACTTTTCAACTTTTTTTTTTAGAACAGAGACTTTAATCATTCATTAATATGTAAAGATTTTTACAACATATCATCATTTAAATTCATAGCATGTTTTGCTAATGAATGTGACCATATTACCACACATTTTCACCCAGCTGAAAGACAAAACATGCATTCCTCTAAGTTGACATTTTATATCACCATAGATATGGTCAAGCAGGGACCTATTTTCTGCAGAATCTGACAAGCTGTTGATGACATTCAAGCTATCCCCTTCAATAATAAGCCTATCAAAACCTGCTTCCATGGAGAATTCAATCGCTTTCCGACACGCCATAACCTCGGCTTCCTTACTGCTGTGCACGTAGGGCCCTTTAGCTGACATTCCCGCCTTGACTTCTCCATTTGCATTCCTAATGATTGCTCTAAAACCCAAGCATTGCAAGTCTGAGAACACAGCTGCATCAAAGTTTAGTTTGTACTTCGCTGGAGGTGGGGCCTGCCATATGAATCTGCTTGCTGCTGTACCCGTGATCATAAGGTTGTCCTGGGCTTTCTTGTGTTCATCAAGGTACTCTGCAGCGCGCCTGTTCAGCCAACCCGGTTCCTTCATATTTCCACCTGCACCACTGTATCTCTTTGATTCCATATGATCCACGCTTGAGTGACAAAAAGCTCCAATTCTGATTTCGGCTACCTGTCCATCAAACACTCAAACAAGTGCCTAAAATCAAAACAATTAGTGGACCATTTCTACAGCAATTTAGTGCTTCCTGCCCAAACATCTTGTGCACCTCCACATTCCCAAAGAGCATGGATAGCAGTCTCGGCAACACTCTTTTAGCAGTGGCACCTGTCATCAGTTATTATCTCCTTTTCACTAAATTCACCCTTGTTTGGAGAATTTCATGGCATGCTCTCCAACAAAACACCTTCAATTTGTGAGGAACATTCAATCTCCATAAATTCTTCCATACCTACTGCCCCACTACACCTCTTGAGCTTTTTGCCCAAGTCTCCTTTGTGACAACCTATGAAGCTCGGGTGCGTTTCAAGACTCGGGTGCGGGTGCGGGTGCGGGTGCGAGTTCAGGTGCGGGACTCGGCAATTTTTTAAAAAGGTGGGTGTGAGTGCGGCCAGTGCGGTGGGACTCGGCGATTAAAAAATTATTAAAAATATTTTTATATAGTGAATTTAATATTTTTATATAAAAAAATTCAAATAAATGGTAGAATTTATTATTAAAAAACAATTATTGATGATTTGTTTTTAATAAAATCAGTATTTTTTATAATTGTAAACAAAAAACCACATTTCAAGTAGGTTCCTTTACTCATTTTCCAATTTGCAAGCCCACCCACATTAAATAATTGACATTCCCACCTACTTAATTTATAATCTTTTGTTACATACCTTTGTTCTCTTTCCATCCAATTTTTTTGTCTTCTCATCTTCTTCTTCTTCTTCTTTTTCCCTCTCACAAGGCCACATGGAGCAGAAGAATAGCAACCGCTGCCCATTTCGAACTATTTCAGCAGTTGTTTCGACCGGAATTGGCCGTATTAGCCTGTTTCGGTGGCCATTTTGGCATGTTTTAATGGCTGTTTCGGCCATATCGGTTCCCGTTTTCGCCCGAATCGGCCCGTTTTGGCCCGAATCAGAACGAATCTGGCTGAGTTGACGCGAATCAATGCAAATCAAAAAAAAAAAAAAGGGAGAGTCAGCGAGTCGGACGCCAGACGCTGCATCGGGCCGCGTCGGACTCCGGTACGGCGACCTTGGAGCCGCGTCGGTGCTTTCTAGGTGACAACCTTCCTAGCAATATGGTAACCTGACCAGACTGAGTAAATCCCCTTTTTATTGTGTAGCCAAACCATAGAATCAGAGACCTGCCTTCGGCTTAAAGGGATTTTGCAGATTGCATCTGCCTCATCTCTTTGAAAACTTGCCATGGTTAATTCTCTTCTCCAACAGTGCAAATCTGGATCAATAAGTTCTGAGACCCTCCAATCATCCCTTTCCTTAGCCACTTGGTGCAGCACCTTGTTTAAAGGATAGTTTGGGATCCATTTATCCTTCTTCACCCAAATATCTTCTCCATTACCCACCCTTCAATAGCAACCACTCCTTAGGATAGGCATGAAAGCCATGATACTTTTCCACACAAATGAACTATTGGGTGGATTAGTGGCATTTTAGAAATGGCATCGGGGAAAATATTTAGCTTTGAAACATTTATATAAGAGAAAGTCTTGCTTATGCATCTACCTCCACCCTTGTTTTCCTAGCATTGCAAGGTTGAACAACCTTAAATCTTGAAATCCCATCCCACCTTCATTTTTTGGTTGAGAAAGGCTAGCCCAGCTTTTCCAATGGATTTTCTTCTCATTTCCAACTTGGGCCTAACAAAATTTAGCACATAAGGCATTTAGTTCATCACATAATTTCCCTGGTAGCTGAAAGATTCCCATAGTGTACGTTGGGATGGCTTGAGCAACAGCTTTAATGAGGATTTCTTTTCCGGCCTTAGATAGCATACTTCCTTTCCAGCCTTGCAATTTCTTCCAAACTCTATCCTTCAAATAGGAAAAAGTATGATATTTTGCCATTCCCACTAGGGTAGGTAGTCCCCAGTATGTTTCAAAATACTCCACCTCCTTCGCCCCAAGTGCTAATACAATCCCTACCCTCTGACTGGCTTGAGTGTTGTTGCTAAAAAACACCGACAATTTTTCCATATTAATACATTGGCCAGATGCATTAGCATATGTTCTCAAGGCTTCATTAATAACCTCAACTTCCCCAATAGTAGCTCTGTAGAATAAAATAGAGTCATCTACAAACATTAAGTTTGTAACTGATGGCGCCTTTCTACATATAGATACCCCTTTGATGCTACCTTCCATTTTTGCCCTCAATGGCAATGAAGTGAAACCTTCTACACACAAAAGAAATAGGTATGGAGAGAGGGGATCACCCTAATGGATTCTTCTAGAAGGTTTAATGTTTCCATAGGGTTTTCCATTAAGCAGCACAGAGAATGAAGGTGTAGTAACACACCCTATCACCCAATTAATCCATACTTCTGAAAAGCCCAACTTGGACATTATACACCTTAAGAATTTCCACTCTACCCTATCATACGCCTTACTGATATCAAGCTTCAGTGCAAGAGAGCCTTTTTTTTTTACCTTTCTTCCTATAGTGCATAGTATGTAGCAATTCATATGCCACCAAGACATTATCAGCTATGAGCTGGCCTAGAACAAATGCACTCTAAGTAGATGAGATCACCTTTGGAAGGATTTGTTTCAACCTAATCACCAAGACCTTGGAAATAATTTTGTAAATAACATTACAAAGGCTAATGGGTTGAAAATCAGACATTTTCTCAGGTGATATACTTTAGGGATCAACACAATATTAGTATGGTTAATTTCAGGGGCCATGAAACCTGAATTCATATAATCCATAACAGCAGCAATAACACTATTACCCACAACATGCCAAAATTTTTGATAAAATAGGGCATTCATACCGTCAGGTTCAAATGTCTTTGTTGGTCCCATTTGGAACAACATAGTCTTAATCTCCTCAATAGTAAGCTCACTAGATAGAATTTGTCGGATGTGACCTTTGGCATCACCGTGTCAAGGCATTCATCCACCTGAGAGCATACACTTGCAATAAACAAACTATTAAAATAGTTAGTTGCCACCTCCGCAATGTCTTCCTTTTCTTCCACCCAATTTCCATTCATGTCTTTAATACTCTGTATGTGATTCCTCCTCCTTCTCTGTGAAGCTTTAGCATGAAAAAATTTTGTATTTTTATCTCCATAATTTAGCCAAGAAATTCTAGACCTTTGAGCCCAATAAATCTCCTGTTTCATCAGTAAATCATCTAGTGTCTTGCTTACATCTAAGAATTCAACTTTTGACTCCTTAGTGACCTCCACACTATTCAACACTTCTAATTTCTTCTAAAGCATCTTAATTTCATTAGCATTCGGCTTTGTGTTGGATAACCCCCACATCCTTAAATTCTCACCACATACTAGTATCTTTTGTTTTATGCTCTCCATCCCTTGCCCATCAGTTATAGTAGTCTCCCATGTATTTTAACAAACTCCTTACAGTCTTTCCAAAGCAGCCAATTCTCTTCAAATTTAAGTCTCGTCCCTCTCTGCATGCTACTAGTTCTGTATTGATCTGTCTAAAGGATTAAGGGTAGATGATCTGATGCATGAGGTAGCAAATGAGTGACTGAGCTAAGTTGGAAATTGTTTCTCCACTCCGTTGTTGCTACTGCTCTATCTAGCTTGAGTTTTGTATTTGCCTTGCCTGGTCTCTTATTATTCCAGGTAAAAGGATAGCCTTTAAATCCTAGATCTTCAAGTTGACACCCTTCTATAGCTTCATGGAATGCATTAATATGGTTCACCTGAGAAGGCCGTTTACTAAGCTTCTCTGTAGAATGAAGAATTGCATTAAAGTCTCCAATACACATCAAAGATTCACCCACAAAAGACTTGAGATGAGCTAACAACTCCCATGACTTACTTCTTTGATTCAGATTTAGCCATCCATAGAAACATGTCAGCCACCATTCATACCCAGTCTCTTCTTTGACCTTTACAAGAATATGTTTAGCTATGAAATTTATTAGCTCAATGTGCACCTCATTCTTCCATATTAAGGCCAACCCCCCCCCCCCCCCCTTCAATCAAGATTTTTAACAATGATCATTTTAGAAAAGGGTAGTTCTCCATATAATTTTTCAAAACCTTCTTTATCCAGCCATGTCTCCATAAGGAAACACACAATGGGAGCTTGTTCCCTCATAATTTTGCGAAGGCTTTGACCTGTCTAAGGGTTCCCAAGCCCTTGGCAGTTCCAACTTAGTAGCCTCATTACTCCCAGCAAGTGTGACGGCCCACCCTCGCCGATATATCATAATGATTCTGGCTCACTCTCTCCCTTTTCGTGTTCTGGACTTCCTCCTCATCCCCCTGCATGGAAGTAATAGTGTTATGCATACTCAATCTCTTCTCCAATAGTGGTACGTCTATTGTCTTAATTGCACTCCCCAAGCCAAAGTCCATTCTCACAATTCTAGTCCACGTCGACTTCGGTTTAGAGACTTTTGGTCCACTTAGATCACTTAATTCACCACCTTGCATGACAGATGTGTCTTCCAACTGGTCAGATCTTGTCTCCATTCCAGCAAACTCTCCCACAATTAAGGAATCCCGCATATCCTTTGACTCTTTAAAATTCGAGATAGGCTAATCTGCATCCACATCCCCTACTTTACTACTATGCATATCCGTATAAATCTCACAATTTGAATTTAAGTTACTTATATCCTCATCCATGATAGATTTTTGCTCCTTAAACTTCTTTGCCTCGTTTTTCTTGGACTGGGATTGTTGAACATCCAAGTTTATCCCTAGATTATCGGCTTGGATGTCTCGCGGGTCCCCATCTACTCTATGATATTCGGACCTCCTCCGCTGTTACTTGGGACTAGCTGTACCATTACGTGAAGGTGATCTCTGCCGCCCACTAGAAGCTCTCAGCCAATCGCCATACTGATAATCAATCTCACCACCATATTTCTCAATAGCAAAGTGACCAGCACAGTGGTTCAAATCATGCCCCAACAGCCCACAAAAATGGCAGAATATAGGGAGTCTTTCATACTTAAATTTCACCCATGTTCGACCCCCATCCGAATCTGCAATGAAACCTCCAAAACTCCAAGGCCCCCCTTTCAACACTCGATTCACTTTGTCTAGTTTCACAGTACTCCAAAACTCCAAGGCTTTCAACAGTCCAGTTTCACATTAATCGTAGTCATCCTTTTTTTCCACTTTGTCAGCATGAGTAATTGATTATCAAAACTCCAAGGCCCCCCTTTCAACACTCGATTCAATTCAAACTTGGATTGAAACTTGAATTGGAAGAGGTTTGATCCAACCTCTAAAGTTTGCATACCTATTTGCAGTCCCTAGGCTGCACGTATTGTATTCAGAGCTGCCCGTTTGTTGAAAGTCTTACAAGTTAGAAACTTGCCAATCAGACTAAAAAGTACAACTTTCAATTTCAGTAAGTCTACCCTCACCCGATATCATTATCACTTCTTCCTCCTCAGCAGTTAGCTTCATGTTTCCAATACCTTCAATCACATCTTCCGCCATAGTGACTGTATTGAGAGTGGAAGCAAAATAAAGAAGAAAATTCAAACCCTTTAGTAATCCAAAGGGAGGGAGAGGCTGGTTTAGAGGATGAGAGAAAAAACTCCTACTTTTTAACTTTGTATCTTAACTCTTTGTATACAAATTTAGCTCATAGTATTGCACCTAATTATCCATCCAAATTTCACTAACTTTGATAGTTGGTGATAGGTTGGGTGGTCCAAAATCAGAAATCTGCCTCAAACATTTTGAGTGTTGGTTTTCCGGTTAGGAATCTAATGAACCCAGCCCGACCAAAAAAAAAACCCAAATATTTGATATATCTCGCAATCTTTGACTAGATTTTTCGAACTCCAACTAAATCTAACAAAAATGTTCTTGTTGTCGTTTTTATTCGGTTTCGACTACCACTTACAACCTACCACCCCTGGGCAACCAATCCAAACCAAACCGTTGCTTCTCTTTAGTTGATGATGATTCTCGTCTTCTACCATCCAAGGTGATCTGGTCGAGTCCAAAACTGACTCGAATCGACAAGTGAACACCTCTGAGCATAAAACTATAAAAATGTCTTTTTAATTTTAAAATAAAAGGCTCTAAAATGATATTACATTACACCCTATTTATTTCGATGGAAAATGTTGTGTGAAGATAGTTTTTCTGTTTTCTAGTATTTTGTAGTATCAGAAAAACTGAGTCAAAAGAAAACTATATTTAGTCATCTGGAAAAAATATGGTTTATTTTTAGAGACTGTTTTCTACTAAATATTTTTGAAAAACAACTTTATCTCACAATAAACTAAATAAAAAAAGTTAGATTTTCAACTCATTTAAGATTGTCACCAAATTTAGAAAAATAAGATAATTTTATAGATAATATTTTCTGAAAAATTACTCATTTTCTAGAATACATTATTGCCGAAACAATCAAAGCTAATGAAAAAAAAATCTAGAAGCATAGACTTTACTACACATTTTGTTACAATTTACATATATCTCGAGTTGTGATTGGATTACTATTACGAAGAACCAATGGTAGACCAATGTGTAAAATAATATATTCCAACTATAAATTGACTAACTTTAAAGTCATGGTCCAAAATTGCAACAAATTATGTTGGTCCTCCAAGAAATTGTAAATCAGTTGGGCCCGTTGTTACTTGTTGACAAACGTTTAAAATGACCTTAAGGCTAAGGGTCTTATTTGTTCATCATTAACTGTAACACGTGCACAAATATTATTAGTCGAAGGATAGACATCACATGTACAACATTAAAAAAAGAAGAAGATATATATGTACGTAATTACATAGTCCAAGCATTCCCTCAAAATAATAATAATAATAATAATACATAGTCCAATCATACAAAACAAATAACACATGATGATGATCTCTCGTGAATGAGTCATGGCTCTGTTCAAAGAATGGCTGCTATATTTAATATGAGCGAGCGGTGATAACAGTGAACTGATTATCCTGAACAAAACAAAATTCTCTTTCCACACAACACGAGCCTAAATCCCATGAAAGTATGAAACAGATTTGGTTGGCAATGCTAACCTCGAAAAGCCAATCCACTCTGTCTTTCTCTCTCTCTCTCTCATGTCATCCCTACCCCTACCCATTTTGTCTTCACTTATCAGAATCAATACTTTCTCTCTCTTCTTCCCTCACCATTTGTTTGGTTTTTTATTTCTTTTTCTTCTTTGTATCGTATTATTTGGACGTTCTCTCTCTCTCTCTCTCTCTCTCTCTGTCTCTGCTTCTCTCTTCAGCTTTATCTGCAGTGCAACTCCTCTTTGGCACTCTCTCGTTCGTTCTTTTTCCTAAGGAGCCCAAGGTGTGTTCTTTGCTTAACCGTTGTTTCATATTCAGTGTTCTTTTACTTTGGTTTTCACTGTATGCTGCTGTATACTCTGTTTCTTATAGGATTATTCGCATCTGGGTTTTGATTAGAATTGTGATTGAGATGTAAAAGTTAAGGTCTTCACTTTTTATATTGAAAAGGGTTGTGACTGTTTTTTAAAATCAGTTTGTGATATATGTTAATTTGTTGTAGTTCTTATGACTTGGGATTTTAGTCTCAGGTTGTGTTTGGCTTATTTGGTTTTTACAGAATTTGATTGTATGCAGTTTAATTGTATTCTTTGTAAGCTAGCCAATCAGAACTGATTCGGTGTAAAAAAAGTGAAAGTCCCATTGAATGCTTGAGCTAATTACTAGTAAAAAAGGGGGAAATTTCATGTCTTTGAAATAAAGTGGATGCCCATTCTTTTCTTTTAAAAGCGTGACAAATAGGAGGATCACTATTTTCAAGCTAGGGGTGTTGATGAATCTTATAATGGATAATTGCATGAAGGTGGTAGAAACTGTTGAGGTGCAATTTCAGGGGACTAAGCCCTGTTTCTCTGTGGTTTATGAAATATTTTATTTTGGAAATTCATCGGATAATTTCAGATTTTAACGTTTTTATTTGTTTAGTTTGAGTTGTAGGGATGTTTATCTTTATCTCATAAATCCTGGAAGCTCTATATAAAGCTCCAGATGATTTATTTTGTAATCAGACAATTATTATTATTATTAATAAGAGATTATTTGTGCAAAATTGCATTGTGTTTGGTGGTGATTCCAAACAACCTTTAGGTGGTGAAGTCTATTGTTTAAGGTGGGATTAAACAAACTTTTAGCAGATTTTGCTCTATGATTTTCTTATATATGCCAGAAAAATGTTTCATAGAATCCAGTTTTAGTAAATTTAGATATACTGCATACTTGTGTTTTTCAAATTTTCTTTTATTTTGATGGATACTCTTCTCAATTTCTAAGCATATACTTCTAACTTAGGTTCTTGCACATTATCGCCTTTATCAGAATTTGTGTGATTTTAGTATTTTTAAAATCACTTTCAGAATATTCTGTAGGTAGCATAAACAATCCTTTGAGAGATGGAGATAACTAATGTTACGGAGTATGAGGCAATTGCCAAGGAGAAATTGCCGAAGATGGTTTATGACTACTACGCATCAGGTGCAGAGGACCAATGGACTCTTAAGGAGAACCGAAATGCATTCTCAAGGATTTTGTAAGCTACTTTTTCAGTGACCCCAAAAATAGTTTTCTTTTGCTCTGATGTGTTTCATTTGCCTTTTTTCTCGTGATCCATGCTTTTACTTTAATATCTATTTTGTACTTAATATTTTCCCTTTTTTGCTGAAAAACAAATTGTAGTTCTTCCTATTCCCAATTGTAGGTCATGTTAATTCTTTTATTTTTTTACCTCTGGTTTGTTGTTGCATCTCTTCAATCAAAATTTCTCTTTGTTTATTGGAAATAGGTTTCGACCTCGTATTCTTGTTGATGTAAGCAAGATAGATATGGCCACAACTGTTCTGGGCTTCAAAATCTCAATGCCCATCATGATTGCTCCCACAGCCATGCAGAAGATGGCTCACCCTGAAGGTAAGTACCTTTGGTGTTAGTTATATTCATACATTTGTACATATATACATATATGGCATTGTTAAATATAAAATAGGCATGTATATTATATATGTACAAAATATGTGCATAATATGTTCATTATACCTACGTTATTCATACCTTAAAGATGATGTTGGGGTGCGTATGGGACAATTTAGAGATAAATTTCCTATTGGCTACAATATGTAACTTGCTCACTTGTTCTTCTTTCGTTTTGGAACCAAGAGTATGCTTCCTCTTCTTGGTTTGAACAAAAGTATGTGTATGTAACACCTGCTTTTCCAGGAAGCTTTAAGCAGAAGGTTCATTTAAGAGGTTTTAAAAGAATTATATCTTGTAATTTTCATCTCCAAAATTTCATATGCAACTTCACCTCTTTAGAAGAGGATCTTGATACAATAGTTTCTACACTCTGCTGTCATCTTTTCTTTTCCTTTTAATTTTTTATTGGTCTTTGTTTCAAGTACTAAGCACAACAGTGTCAGGCTGTACTATACCATTCCTCTTAGACACTTTAAGAGTTCCAAAGTTATATAGTATACATTAATTACTTATCAAAAAAAAAGTTATATAGTATACATTAATTTATTTTGATGGAGGTAAAGGGGAAAAAAAATTCAAACTATTTTTCCCTAAATGGAGGTAAAGGTACTTCTAAAATGCAGTTGAAAGTTATTTCACAAAAAATAGATTCTGATATCTTATTTAAATTAGAAGGTGAATATGTTGGTAACTTTGAATAAGCATTCTTCTTTACAGGCCAACTACATGGCTCCTTTTAACATTATCCATGGGAATGGTGTAGCTGCACTTTCTAAGAAATAACTTTTATTATGAAATGCATGCTTAAAAGTTCATAAAGAGTTTTTGCATGTTGATATAGTTTGGTTGATGGCTAATTTTTTTTAGTGTACATATCAGAAAGTTTTTTCTTTATAAAAAATAAATAAAAAAGATTTTAGCTTAAATTTAACAAGATAAATCACATGCAGGAGAGTATGCAACAGCAAGAGCAGCATCAGCAGCTGGCACTATTATGGTAGGCTTTTCCACCATTTTTTGTTTTTTTTTTTTTTTTTTTTGGTTCCCGCAGTGGGGGGAGGGGGGGGGGGTTGTTTTAAAATTTAAATTGAATTAAAAATTTTCTTGTATGTCCTTGATAGTGTTGATTTCAATGTGTAAACCAATTGGGCCTGCTACACTCTGTGGATTTCCAAAATAATTGTAATTAATGCTAACATGTTGTTTATGCATGATTGGTGGTTTCAGATACTTTCCTCATGGGCTACTTCCAGTGTTGAAGAGGTTGCTTCAACAGGACCTGGCATTCGCTTTTTCCAACTCTATGTGAGTTCAAGAGATCATCCCTTAATTTCCTGTTATTTGTCTCTCTTTCCTTTGCTAAAATCAGCGTTTTTACTTACTGCTGTTGATCTTGGCTTGAGCTTCTTGAAGAGTTATTATAAAAACCTCATTAATCACAAACCCAGATTTAATTGCATATTCTCCCCACCCCTCTCTGGGGCCCTTTAATTTTTAACTTACCTTCTTATTGATATATTTTTTTCTAATAAATTCTGTCACCTGTCAGTTTTCTGTTTCTTTTCTGTTTCAAGCTCTCTCTTCATTCCAACAGAGTGACCCTCTGGCTATTTTTCAAGAGATCATCCTACTTCCTACTTTTGAAGTCGTTACTTTTTATTGAGTCCTGAAGTAACTTCAGTGGAGTGTGTGATGCTTAAAAGGGTTTTTCTTTTTAACTGTTACTTGTCTTAGAATTGCTTTCTCTGGTTATTTTCAGGTGTATAAAGACAGGAATGTGGTTGCACAGCTTGTAAGAAGAGCTGAAAGGGCTGGTTTCAATGCAATTGCCCTGACTGTGGACACTCCAAGGCTTGGCCGCAGGGAGGCTGACATTAAGAACAGGTGAAAATTTTTTCAAAGTGCAATTTGAAAAATAAAGGAAGATAAAACAATTAAAAAGGATTAGCTTGTCCAAATATTTCTGACGACATTGAAGAATAAGCTTCGAGTTTGTTGTATAAGAAACTTAATTGTTTGATGGGTTCTACAGATTTGTTTTGCCACCATTTTTGACTTTGAGGAACTTTGACGGATTGAATCTTGGAACGATGGATAAGGTGGGTCACCATTTTGACTTTATAATATCGGACAGTTAATTTTCCATTTTCCATATATATATATATATATATATATTTTCTCCATGATCACACGTGGGGTTGACCTGCAGACCAACGATTCTGGACTAGCTTCATATGTTGCTGGACAAATTGACCGCTCTCTCAGCTGGAAGGTAAGATGGTTGTTTATATATAAGATTTCTAGAAATATGAGAAATTTGTACTAATATGAATTTTGTCTCATTTGTTGGAACAGGATGTGAAGTGGCTTCAGACAATCACCAAATTACCAATTCTTGTGAAGGGTGTCCTTACTGCTGAGGATAGTATGTGAACAGAAACCTTCCTCCCCCCCCTACCCAAAAAAAAATCCCTCTGATTTATTTATTTTTAAATCTAGAATTTTCAAAAATCTTCTAATTTAATCCCATCTCTTGTTCTACAATGCAGCAAGGCTAGCAATACAAGCTGGAGCTGCAGGAATCATCGTGTCCAATCATGGAGCTCGCCAACTTGACTATGTTCCTGCAACTATTATGGCTTTGGAAGAGGTAGATTTTTTTTTTTTTTTTTGCTTCAGCTGATGTAGTTCATTTATAAACATTTCAATTTTCCATAATGGGTTATATATAAGCATGTTTAATCAACAAGTGTAGGTAATCCAATGATATCGTGCTTAGTTCTGTTATTCATGTGTCACTCTTTTCTTTTAATTTGTATAGTTTACTTTCTTTTCAATGTATTCCTCACAAGTGCCCTGAAGTTGAATGCTAGAATTTTAACAATGCTTCCTCTATAGTCACAAACAATGTTTTTTCCAAATTATTGATAAATCTGCTAGAAGATAAAGATTATATGTGTGTGTGCGCGCGGGTTGAATGCTAGGAGATTTTGTTGTCCTCACTTCTATGGTGATTTTTTTTTTTTGGTTATTTATATTCCTGAATTCTTTTTATCATTCAGTTTTTCCAAATTTTTTGATTGAGTTTTTTTGTTGTTTCATATATTTGCTATTCCCTTAATTTGATATTGTACATATGTCAAAAGAATTTGTTGAAGTTGCATTGCTTTGAAATGGAACCTCGTAATATTTTAATATTATGGTTCTGATTGGGATGACTTAGGTTGTCAAAGCTGCACAAGGCCGAGTTCCTGTTTTTCTGGATGGTGGAATCCGGCGAGGGACAGATGTCTTTAAAGCATTGGCTCTAGGAGCATCAGGCATATTTGTGAGTAAATATTATGCTATATGACCATTACAGAGAAATAGCTGCCAATAATGACCAATGAGATATTTCTACTTGCCCTAGATTCTTATATTAATATTACTAAATACGAATAACAATTTGTAATTTAACAGTATTAAGATCTTAAAAGTACTAGCAATGGTACTTCCTAAGGTTGGATCTTGTGATAGTTTTCCTGGAAATTTGGATAAAATTAATAATCCATCAAATGATGTATAAATTAAGAAGCATGAAAGAATAGTTACTCAAGCTCCAGGTCCCTTAGCTAATTTTCATCCGTATGATCCTCTTGTCCTATATCAGATTGGAAGACCTGTTGTATTCTCATTGGCTGCTGAAGGCGAGGCTGGTGTAAGAAAAGTACTTCAGATGCTTCGGGATGAGTTTGAACTAACGATGGCTTTAAGTGGTTGTCGCTCACTTAAAGAGATTACCCGTGATCACATTGTAACTGAATGGGACCGTCCGTATCTTTCACCCAGGTTGTAAGATTATAAGGCTGCTTCTTGTTCATTATTATGGTGGGAGGTTATTTCAGGAACCTGTCTTTTGTAAGAATAACACCTCTCACAATTGGTTTGAAAATACACATTGAACAGTTCGAACTTCTGTAACACAATAAATGAGATTATTATACTGAGATTATTACAAAACTACTTAGTTGGGGATTGGGGTTATGAACTTATGGCACCAATGCAGCAGAGAATGCTTTATTTTGTTTCTAAGCTACTGGTGGTGAAGAAAATATGTCATATCTAGCAATTTGACCGTTCAAGTAAAATAGTATTTCTTTGTATCCTGCTGGGGGCTAGGATTTTCAATTTTGCACTGCTTATCTTTGTTCGTCTTTTAGCTTTGACCATTCATCTTTGTTAAAAAAAAAAAAAAATTTGGGTGACGAAACTATAAAAAAAAATTCTAGACAATCTACAACTTGTAAGTTCTAGTCACTTAATGTCATTGATATTAGTTAAGTTGAGCACTACAGTGTTCAAATTTTGGTTTGTTTAATAATTTATGGAACTCTGGTTTAAGATCAAACTGAATTTTTATGTTTGAACTTGATTATTATTTTTTTTTTTAACTTTCTGAATCAGCACAAGATTGTTTCTTAGATCTTTCGCTAATGGAAATATTATATTGTAGGGCATTTTTTCAAGAGCATTTGTATGGATTTTGTAGATTAGTCTTGTGCAATGCACACTTGTTTGGGCCCAAACACATTCAACTGCTTAAGTGATCTGTTGATAACATTGTTTACGAGACAACCATCAACAATGATCCACCAAAATAAAATTAACAAATAAGAGAAAATAATGCAAAATAACAGAAAAGAGATTAAAAAAGAGTGGAAATTAAAGGTAGATAGGTTAAAAAACAGTAAAGGTTGACAAATCTATCATTAAATTACATTATCTTCGTATATTCTTTATACTTGTAAAATTTCAAGATGATCAAAGATTAATAACTATGTCATCAAAAAATTTTTTAAATTCAAGTTTTTATAATTTAAAATAATGCATAAAAGATGAATTTATAGATCGAATGGTAAATTACATCCGAATGGCATGAAAATTAGCATGATTGTTAAGAACATATAAAATATGTAATTTAACAGTGAGATTTTCAAAATATGATAACAAGTTATTTGGTGGTATAATATTACTTAGAGTTACACTAGGTGTAACTCAAACCCAACCCATATATACACACACATACACGCACACACATAGATTGATTCATATATAATAATAGGCCAATTATTGGTCTACATTGTACTAGCAATGTAAGATATACATTGCAAACTAAACAAATGTGTATACCATTACATTTGAAAAAAAAGTGTATAACATTGTACACATTTACATAAAAGTGTACAACACTACCTTTAACTATCACTTTAGCTAATGTTTTACATTACTATTTTTATTTAAAATCCTTCTCCCTGTTGTTTCTCTAAAAAGAAATAAAAAATTATTTTCCTTGTTTAATATGACTAATTCTTCTTTTAAAAAAATTTACTAATTTACTTGAGCAATGCGAGGGATACTACAAATTTAACTACATAAGCCTTGCAAATTGGCATGTCACCAACAAAAAAATTGATTCAAACATTTTTATATTATTATATTTTTATGAGACATTTATATATTGTTTAAGTAACACCAATCATATTCTTGCCACATAACATTAGTTTGTAAGTTTTTTATAGTAAAATTTTCTAATTTCAACTTTTTATTTTATTCACTTAATGATGATTTGGTTAAATTAATATTAATCTATAATTAAAAAGAAATGCAATTGGTTGCACTCAACATCTACAAGATAATAAATGAGTACTATTGTGTGTGTGTATATTTATATATAGCCAAAGCTAGAGAAAATTAAATTAAAATCAAAATTGGATTTTGCTTTTGTTAGCTTTTCATACAAATTAAATTGTTTAGATTTTTGCTGTTATTTTTTTTTTTTAAAACTAATGAAAATATTTTTTATACTGTTTCTATTCAGATATTTTGTATGTGAAGATCTTGAACATAACAAACTGTAATTGAGCTCAATAATTTCATGCACTTATCTCAATTCAACTTATGAGATACTATTAGATGAATTTATTCTTTTATTTTGTGTTGTATTTAGTATAATTTCATGGACAGTGATTGTGAATTGATATTATATGTCATATCTAATAGTGATTTTCAAAATTATTATAAATGTAATAGCAGTGTAAGGACAGCCTTGGCAACCAATATCATGAAAATTGAAAAGAAAAATAATTTTAGTACTTCCAAATGTCATAGCCGAACTAATGTGTTATATGTTTAATAACCACTACAATTCATCATTATCGTGCGTAAGTACGAGTTAGATATTAGTAAATTATTATTATCAAATATAATAGTCAACATATATTCAAACATGAAATAACAATAAGAATGAAAGCATAACCACAATGAAAATATTCATAGTTTCCAATATTAAAAAAATTACAACAACTACAGTTAAAAGTTCCATAAAATCATTGAAAGTCAAGTTGAGCTTTTCTTTATTACAAAACTATTATCTTAAATACATTATCAATCAAATTGTAATGGTAAAAAGTGAAAATATTACAAAATTTCATCCCAAATAAAAATATTATTATTAAAGACAATGATTAACATATTTTCAAACATAAATATAACAATAGGAGTGAAGATATATTTGCGTTTTTTTATAGTAGTTTACAGTATAGTAAACTATATAATGACTAAACTAAAGGTGTCATAAAATAATTGGTAAAGAAATCAAAATTTTATTTATTTGCTTCAAAATTATTGGCATACATAAAGTTTGGTAATTATAGTTTATTCTTTTCTTTTTGATTTCTACCTAAAAGCTTTCACTAATTTCATTTAAAGAATAATTGGAATTGTGTCTATCTGTCATAAAAAAGACCAACAATAATGGGAAAATTATAATTGTCTCTTTGTAATTGAAGGGATTGACAATAGTTGTTCATCTCTATCATAAATTCATAATTGTGACTAACGTACGACAGCTGATAAGTCATCTTTATCGTACACATAACTCAAAGGCTATGGATTTTGCCATTCATAAATTAAGGTATGATTATATGTGACTCTTTTCTTTCTCCAAAAAAAAAAAAAAGAAACTCTCTTTTATACATGACAAGAAAATTGGCTATTTTCAACGGTTGAAACCGTCGAAAAAAGTATTTTCAACGGTTGACATGACCGTAGAGAATCGTTGCTAAAAACCATGTCGAAAACATTTTTCTACAGCCTATGCAAACGTTGAAAAAAATATTATACATTTATCAACAGTTAATAACAGTCGAAATATATATACATAAATGTAGATTAAAGTATGCTTATTACTTTTATCCACAGACACCTAACCATTGAAATAAGTATTTTCTTTTAAAAAAAATAAAAATTTGAATGCACTCTTTCACAATGATCAAAATTTAATAACCTGAAAGAAACTAAAAAAATCAATACAACTCAACTGCTCTGCCTGCTGCTCTTTACACTCTAAAATTTACATTGTTCATTTACCTTTCAAAATAGAAAATTCTTATAACCTTTAACCTTCAAGACCAAATCATTGGAAATTTTAAAAATACAATGACTCGCATCTGTCATCCAGACATGTGGATCTATAGATGAGTCCTCCTCAATATGCATGAGATCCCATTAATCACTAAGTTCTTTTGATGCATGCACAAAGTGTCGTCCATCAGTCATTGTTACAAGTGCCAAACCTGAACAAAAAGACAAATAAGGGTAGTTCATTTAGGAAGAAAATGCACCTACCTAAAAAAATAAAATAAAATAAAACCAGCACAATAAAAGTCACATATTAGCAATTTACAAATGTATAGATGCAAACTTGGTATGTGAAAGTGAATGATTGGCCTGAACTATCAAAATTTTAAAAGAGGTAATTCATTCTATTAACATTTCCAAAATTCAAATTCAAACTGACCATATCAGAACAAAGTGAACTAACTAAAACTAAAAGAAACCCAATAAACAAAAACAAATAACTGTGCACATGCTTAAACTCATCTCCATTCCCCAACAGTAACTACAATGATTTGTTTTAAGGTCAAAGTTTCCCTACAATGTTCCCAAAGAAGAAACAAACTGTGTGTGTATATACATATAAAATAGAAACTTGCAGTTTAAAATTAGCTTTAAAAAAAAAAAAAAAAAAAAAAAAAAAAAAACCCTCCAAAAAAAAGGCTAAAATGTTCTAACACAGATGCCAAAGAGAATGTATTGAATTTGAGTACCTTAACCTCAGCTTCAGTACATGGTGTTGTTCTGGATGTATTCCAAAGTAAGACGAGCTAACAAAAAAAATAAATAAATAAGTGAGCACTTTTCAAGATAAAAAACTGTAAAACCAAAATTGTGAGCAAACCAAAAAAAAAAAAAAAAGTGAGCACTTTTCAAGATAAAAAACTATAAAATCAAAACTGTAAAACCGCTACTTTCACTATCACAACATGAGGACAAGTATTTACAAAATCAAAGGCTAATTGTACTTCAAAAGGAAAAGCAAAAAATATTTTTCTACAATAATACCTTTGGCTTTAAAAAGGCTATGCAAAGAGATTCCTAAAAGAAGACATCCTTATATTTGCAGCAGCAGTAACAAACTCCTTAGCTAACTCATCATCTTTGTCAAAAGTCAAGCTTCCAATCTCCTACTTACCAACAAATTATAATATAAATGATGAACAACATGGTACAACAGAGTAAGTTATACACAAAAAGAACATGAAAAGGAGAAAATAATGTTTTGATAATCAAACCTAGTTGTAGTGAGCTTTAATTCTTGTTGTCAAATGTGTAGATGCTGGAAATACCATAGGTTCCACATGTTTCCTGCAAAAATGAATGGAAATCAAGATATTACTTAAGATCATCATTACCCCAATTAATTTGTTTTACTGCCCACTATATTTTTTCCTCCTTCATGAATGAAGCCAAAACTTTGGTCCTGTGCAGCATTTGAATAGGTTGCAAAGGCTTAAAAAGTAACTCAGAGGGGCAAAATAACAAAAGAAACAAACTTAAAAACAAAAAATTAGAAATTAGTGAACAAAAGAAAGAAATAAATGATAACCACTTGCTCACTAACTTTTTTTTTTTTAAGGAACTTGCTCGCCACCTTGTGTCATTACATTAGTTTTAGAACAACTTTATTAAAATTTGACATTAACAAAGTCTCCATAGATTCAGCTGATCTGTACAGCACAAAAGTCATAGCCTCATAGGTCAACCGAAAGAAAAAGGCCCAAATCCACACTATTATTCATTATGAAATACAACAGATCCACACAACCTAGATTCTGAAAACCTCATAAGCATAACACAGAAAATTCGAACCACATAATTAAACAAACAAGTAAAAACAGAGTATGGATCACTGTACACTCTATTTCAACTTTATGTATATATAAAATATTGGAGGCTCCAAAAGATGTGAAGCCTACATAGTATATACAGGAGGTTCAGGTAGGATTGAAATTCAGAGCTATAATTTGGATATTGTATTGGCTGCTGCTGGTAACGTTGCCTTCAGCTAGTGTTAAGAGTAGCAGTACCCATGTTGTTAGTTGTAATTTTGCCTAGTGGAAGAACGAGTTTGATGATGAGGATCACCAGGCCAAGTATTTGACCTGCAAGTTTAAGGTCTAAAAAAAAAAATACAAAGTTCAGGATACAACCAGACCTGAACTTCTATCTAAACCTGATACAAAGTTCTATATTCTTCAACAATCAATCTCTTTTTTACAAACTCTTGATTTGTTAGGCATCTTGTTAAATTCCCTACATGCATGGACAAAGATAGACTCATCATTACAAAAGACAAAGGCTAGGCTCTAAGATTTTTTCAACTCAAGGCATTGCGAGAGGACCCCTCAAGTATTGTTAAAATCAGAAAACAACTACTCCTCTCATTGAATCTTTGATGTTTAGATCGATATGACATTCATTTGAACCTATAAAAATACAAGTCCCATGATTATGATAGCACCAATTGTTCTCTGTAATTTAGAAAAAGCCACTTGTAGACAATTAATAATATAGATTGAAATCATTATATGCATGAACCTTGGGTGTTTCAAATCATCTCCATTGCTCTGATTAATCTCCTTCATGTAAATCCAGAGGGTCCTATTCCCTCAAGAAGGGGTGTTGCCAAGAACTCAATTCCAAATGAAAAGAAATATAAAAAATTAAACACAATAGAGGCAAGTATTATTCAAATAAAAAGGGTGGCAAGCTAATGTATAGAAGGGAAAAGTGCCAAATATTTGATGTCAACACAATGGATGTGACCAAGATTACAAACAACATGACTTCAACTCTATTTTTCAAATCTGTTTTCTGTTTGGCTAAAAAACAATAAAATTTAGCTGAATATCATCCAATGTCCACAATATCCCCAACAGCTTCCTAAATTTGAAAAAACTCATGTGTTGTTGTATTAATAGAATGAACCAATAATATTTGTGCTAATCACAAATTATATTTGTAATCAAAGAAAAAATTATCTAATGTACTAACCATTTATTTCACAAATAAAAAGTAGGCGGAAATCACTTTTTCGTCCCTACATTTTCAATCAATTCCATTTTAGTCCCTACATTTTATTTTTACCGGACTTAGTCCCTATCATGAAAAACGCTTCCCAATTTGGTCCCTGCCGTTACATCATAGACGGAATAAGGTGACGAGGCAGACAGCAGAGATAAAAAATAATAAACTATTGTTCACATGGCATTTTAAACCTTAGCACAGCCCTTACTTAGTCACGTGAGGCACGTGACAGCCCCTAACCCAAAAAAACCCCAAATCAGCTTACCATTCTCACAGGACAGCCCCTAATCTCTAAGTCTTACCCGTTGCTCATCACATGACCAAATCGGCACAAGAACAATCCCACAAATCGGCACAAGCACAATGACAAATCAGCTAAGAAGATTGCAAAGGTTCTCGTTATGTCTCTCTCTCTCTCTCGTTATGTCTCACTCTCTCTCTCTCTCTCTCTCTCTCTCTCTCTCTCTCGTTGTGTCTCATTCTCTCTCTTCCTCTCTCCCTTTATAGCTTTTGTAGTAGGCATAATATGACTGTGATGGGGGAATATTTTTGGGATTTGCATTGTTTGGCTGTTGTGTATTGCTTTTGGTATTTGCTGTTTGTTTTACTTTTGTTTCACGGGCCACAATACTGATTGTGATAAAAAAATGAGATATTTTTGTTGTTTGTCTGTATTGTGTGTTGATCAAGGACCACTATATTGACTTTGATAAACCATGGAATTTTTGTGTTGGTATTTGCATTATTGTCTGTGTTGTGTCTTGCTTTTCTAGAAGTGGCTGGGTCCATGTGTTCCCTTTGCCTGTACTGTATGCCTTTTTATTTTTTTATTAGCCTAACAAAGTATTATTAATTTCATGACTTGCATGCTTTTTTATTTCTTGCCATGACTTGCATGCTGGATGGATGAGCTTTTTACTCTGCATGTCCACCATGGTAGGCATTTCAAATGGGACCCTCAAGTGTATGTGGGAGGGACAGTTGATATAGTGGATAATTGTGACCCAGATAAGTGGTCAAAAGTAGAGGTTAAGAGTATCTGTAGGGAGTTTGGGTACACTGCAGTAGATAAAATATGGTTTAAAATGCCTGGTGTAAACTTAGAGCAGGCAAATTTCCATCAGGTGGTTGATGATGATGCTGCTGTGTTCATGACTGACTTAGTGAAGGGATATGGGGAGATTCATGTCTTTGTGGAGCATCTAGTGCATGAACCACTTGAGTTACTAGTGGAGGATTTTGAGCCTTTAGTTGCTAGACTACTTGGTAGTGAACCAGAAGGTGTAGATGCTAAGGCCTTAGAGGTTTTTGTTAGTGACAGTGAGCTTCAGAGTGATCACTATTATGAGTATGCTAAGTATGGTGATGAAGAGTACAGACCTAATTTTTCACAGTTTGGAGACCATGATAATGCTGAATTTACTAATGTTGACCTTGGTGAGCCATATAAGGTAGATGCTGAGCAGGTTTGTGCTAGGAGGGCTGGCAAAGCACCAATTGTTGATGACCAAGTTCAGGAGAGTAGTGAGGATGAGGAGAGTGACTTAGAAGAAGAGCCAGGAATGCAACAAATGAACATTAGTGAAGATAGTACTAATAGTTGGGACAATCAAACTGAAGATGATGAAATTAAACCAGGACAAATGGGTGGTGGTGTCATGAATTCTGACTATGAGAGTGAGGAGTTGCTTAGCCTTGACGAATCATCATCAAGTAGTGAGGATGGTGATGATTCAAGTGATGATGACATTCCTATTGCTGAGGTTGACAATTCTATTAGGAGGAGCAAATACCCAATCTTTAGGCCAGTAGCCAAAGCTGAGCACCTTAGGTTTGAGAAAGATATGTTGTTCATCTCAACTAAACAATTTAAAGATGCTATTACTGATTATGCAGTCCATGGTGGTTGGGGTATAAAGTTTGTGAAAAATGACTTTGTGAGAGTGAGAGCCTGATGCCAGCCAGGGTGCAAGTTTGTTGCCTACCTTGCAAAGGTTCCAAGGGAGAAGATTTTTATATTGAAAACAATGAACATGGAATACACATGCAGCAGAAGTTATAGAAATCCAAGGTGCACAGCATCATACATTGGGAAGAAGTTAATGAAGAGGGTTAGGAAACAGCCTGACATAAAGCTCAAGGACATTCAGGATGCTGTGCATGAGAAGTATGTGATTGACATAAGTGCAGGCAAGGCAAGTAGGGCTAGAGAGAATGCTCAAGATGCTGTTGATGGGGCCCACATGCACAATTCAACCAACTATGGGAGTACTATGATTAGTTGAGAAGGTGCAATCCTGGGAGCACAGTTTTGATGAAGGTGCAATCCTAGGAGCACAGTTTTGATGAAGGTGCATACTTATAATGATGGTGATGTGGCAGCTGAGCATGCCTTAACAATTGGGCTGCCATATTTTGAAAGAATTTACATCTGCAAGAGCAGGATAGTTAAGTTTAGGAGCAAACTTATAATCACCATGGTATGCTTAAATGTGTCTTATGATCCATAGACCTGTGTGATTCATGAATGATTAATTCTCCCTTTCTCTCTATGTGCTTGCAGCTTGAGTGTATTAGGCTATATCTGATGACTAGATTTCAAGCAAACAAACAAATGATTATGAAGGTGGAATCTGAGTTGTGTCCTACGATAAGGAAGAGACTGTACAAGAAGAAGTTGGCATGCAGCAAGTGGCTAGCATGTTGGGCTGGTCGTAGCAAGTTTGAAGTGAAGAATGCGCTGGAGAGTTTCACTGTGGACCTGGAAGAGAAGAAGTGCAGCTGTAGGAAGTGGGACATAACTGGCATACCATGTTGCCATGCCATTTCCTATATCTTTTTCAATAGGGAAGATGCTAAAAAGTATGTCTATGCTTACTACAAAAGGACTACCTACATTGATTGCTATGACCCCATTATAGAGCCCATCAATGGCCAAAATATATGGAGACCTAGTGGACTGCCACCTGTGCAACCCCCTATCAAGAGGAGACCTCCTGGCAGGCCTACAAAGAAGAGGGCACTAGAGCCTGATGAACCTAGAAGTCATAGAAAAAATAGAGGTCTAGGCATCTCAAAACAATGCAAGTTATGTGGGAAATTAGGACACAACAGGAGGAGCTGTAAGGGAGAAGTAGGAGGGAACTCCTCCTTGCCTGGGAGTGCGTCCCAAGTTAGCAAGACCACTCGGAGGCTAAATAAACTACTTTAACTTAGATATCCCCTTTGTTTTGTTTTTCAGGTGGCATACCATTAATTGCTATTGTGCATGTGCTTGCAGGTAGCCAAGGATGGACATGCAAATAGACCAGCTGTAGGTAGTGCACCTCCAACCCCCACTGATTATCAATCCAATCCAAGACCAAAAAGATAGAGGAAGAGAGGTGCAGTCACTACTGAGACCTTGAATGCAACTGGGATGAGATTTGATGGAAGATAGCAAGTTGAAGCAAGACCCTTTTTTTGGTGTGCTATATGTTGAAAGCACTTTTCATATGTTTATGTAACTGCCAAGACAAGTGGTATTTTGGTATACTTATATAATGGCTGACTAAGTCCTTTTTTTGTATGCATTCAAATGGGTAGACTTTGTCCCATATTTTGTAATTATTGTGGTACACCAAAAACTATCATTGGTGTTAATTAGTGATCATTAGTATTTACGGGTTGTGCTTGAGCTTGAGTGTATTATATAGTCAACTTCCTGACTTTTGTTTTATTTAAATGGGGTTGTTCATAATGCTGCAATATTCATGCCTTTTCATGTGCAGGTTGCCTTGCAGAAGTATGTGTATTAATTTTACAGGTTTTAGGTTGTAGACATACTGCTGCATATGTGTCGATAATGGTTTAGGTTCCATTTTCTTGCTTGGTAGACACACTACTGCATTGGTGTAGAACAAGTTAACTTTACAGTGTATTAATGGCATTGAATATTGCTGCATATGTGTCAATAATGCTGCAATATTCAGGCCTTTTCATGTGCAGGCTGCCTTTTCCTCTCATTTTACAGGTGGTAGAACATTTTCTTGCCAAAATATGTGTATTAGTTTTACAGGTTTTAGGTTGTAGACATACTGCTGCATATGTGTCAATAATGGTTTAGGTTCCATTTTCATGTCCAATGTCATGCATTAATTGAGGCCCTTCTCTTTGGAATGAGATTATTTAGTTCTTTCCCTGTATTCTGCATCTTTGTACTTGTTTCATATATGTACTTAGATCTTTGGAGTTAGTCTTATGAAGTGAGTATAATGCAGATGCATAAAATTTCTCAATGTTAGACTCTGTTCAAATTGCTTTGGTGTTGAGTGTAGCCCCAGGCAGATTACAGAGAGAATTACATCAAAATCTCAAAATAGAAGTCATAGATTAATTGGAATACAAGTCATAGATGAATTAAAAAGACCATGTTCCATTGCTAAAGTCTCAGATTACACCAGAATTACACCAAAATTCAGGCCTTTTTCACCAGAATTACACCAAAATTACATACCAACACAAATTATGGCCCTTTTCCACTAACACCTACCCACCTAATGACCCTTTTCCCCCCACCTATTTAGCCAACCAAAAGAAGCAACCAACAGAGTAGCATCCCACTTATCACCAGAGACAGCCCCAGGCAGATGAGCAACCTCTTCTCTCTCTTCATGTAGCCTGCAATGACAGCTTCAAGGGTCAAAATTTGTTGCCACTACTCCGGAATCAGCACCTTGCCACGCATTATATATATCTTCAACCAAAATCATGAAAAAACAACACATAGTATTAGCAAAATCTGTGACCAGATTTTGCTAATACTTGTATTAGCAAAATACTAATATCCTTGGAACTAAAAAAACCCACTAAAAAAAACAGCTAAAAGACCCACTAAAAAAGACCCCCAAAAAGACCAACTGAATGGAAACCCAAAAACCGAAGTGCTTCCAAAGTTAAAAACCAACCCAGGTAGTAAAATTGCTCACCAAGTACAAAAATACAGCATAATGAGAAAGCACAACAGTAGAGATTTTTGGACCAACCCAATTGGACACCCGTAGACTACCAGTACAGAAATGGCAAATGCAAAAAATGCAATTGGACCAACCAGTACCAAAATGGCAAATGTAAAAAGTACCCATCATAATTTAAGCATCGGTTTGGGGCCCTTTTCTTCAAGCTTCCACTCGATGACATCGAACTTGAATCCATGACTTCGTGGTGAGCGTGGAGCTGTGTGGTGAGCGTGGAACTGTGTGGTGAGCATGATGAGCGTGGTGAGTGAGGAGATGTGTGGCGAGCGTGGTGAGCGAGGAGCTATGTGGCGAGCATGGCGAGCGAGGAGCTGTGTGGTGAGTGAGGAATTGTGTAGTGAGCGAGGAGCTGCGTTCGTGGGTTAGCAAGGAGCTTGGTTCGTGGGTTAGCGACGAACTGTGTGGTGAGCAAGGTGAGCGACGAACTGGGTTCGTGGGTTAGAGAGGAGCTGAGAAAATTTGGGGGTTAGGGATTTCAATTGTGAGAATGGTAAGCTAATTTGGGTGGTTTTTTGGTTAAGGGCTATCACGTGCCTCACGTGACTAAGTAAGGGCTGAGCTGAGGTTTAAAATGCCACGTGGACAATAGTTTATTATTTTTTATCTCTGCCATCTGCCACATCACCTTATTCCGTCTATGATGTAACGGTAAGGACCAAACCGAGAAGCACTTTTCATGATAGGGACTAAATCCAGTAAAAATAAAATGTAGGAACTAAAATGGGAATTGACTGAAAATGTAGGGACGAAAAAGTGATTTCCGCCTAAAAAGTACGAAATTTCATCAACTATGGTATGTGTCATATTTAGTTGGTCATAATTGACAACCCATTAACTACACAATTCAAATTTTACCATAAATGCTACAATCAAATGACTAAATATTAATAATATGAAATTCCACCCAAAAAAAAAAAAAAATCTTCATACGGTTTCACAAAATTTAAATACAAATAAATGGTAATAATGTGAAAATTTTTTAAATTTATATCTCGTCAAAGATGGGGTTATTTGTTTGGAAATATCAATTTTGGATGGAAAAATACTAGTAGTATCATTATTTTTCATGAAACATTGCTATTTTATATAGTTTGTGTGGGGGTAAAAGGCTCAAGATGTACTTTTGGGCCATGGGCTTTGTCCAATGATGATTACCTGTCCGAAGACGAATTAATAGTTATAAGAATGTCAGACTTAGAGACCCGTAGGCAAATTGTGGCAGAAGAGGCTAATGGAAGCAATCTGGGGAGGGGTCTTTCCTCGGCTAGTCGAAGTAAGAGTCAAATGGTACGTCATGTTGACTAGAATGATCCTTTAGGAAGTTTTGTTGATGAAAATATGTTTCACTGGGGCACAGAGAGCAAGAACAGTTGGGAAATATCTTAGAGAAAGCTGCTACCACCGCATTGAATACTTTGTACCTAAGTCTCTAGTCACATTAATGAGAAAGTGATATCTGAACAGTGATTTTCAGCCTTATAGCTATTACCTAAAGATTTCAAGAAGGTGCTAATGGGACAAGTATCAACATTAGCAGGATGGACCTACATGTGGAGAGCAATAAAAGGGAGCATGAGGTATAAGAGTGAAGAAGGTCCGGAGAAGAAAGAAAAAAAGGAAACACTATAGAACTAAAACAATTGTAATCAATCTTTAAGAAATAAGAGATATGAGAACTAGCTCCTCGGCTTGAGTCTGATGACAAATTTTTATCATACAAACCAATTCATCTTTATCATTTTGTGATCTTGGGCCACTGTTGTTGTCATTTAAGTTCATTAGAAATAAGATTTCCAACTTATTCTCAATAAATTTATTGTATTAGGCTCTTTGGGTCTATACCCTTCAGATTGTTGGGCTTAGGTACAAATTGCGACCTTACAATTGACGCCATCAGTGGGAATCTTTGGTTTTCAATGAGTTTAACGTCTAGTTATGGCAAATTTAGGTTCACACCATGCAGAGTCTATGGGGTCCCAACGTCAAGATCACTTCCTAAATCTTGAGGGAGAAAGGAACCAGGAGGGTTGTGTGCATACAACCCGCACTAGCAAGAGTCATACTCGAGGTGGAAGTAGAGTCTCTCATAAGGAAAATGCTAGGGCCATACAACTGGAGATTGACTGTTTGAATAGGAAGTTGCATCACGAAAGGTGGAGACGAACTCCCTCTTTTTCTGACCCCTCTTCTAAAGGCAATGGAGATAGCAATTACTGGCCCAGATCAAGAACTCCCCCTAGCGAGTCTTTCTCCTATAAACAGGATAACCCTCATGGCCGCAGAAGTAGGACCTCATCTTATAGAGGTCTAGGAAATAATGCTATGAGCAGAGTGTTGAGTCAGATTTCCATATCACCTTTCACACGTAAAATTGAAAGAGGGAAACTTCCTCAGCGATTCACTCAGCCAACGTTTACCGTATACAATGGCTGAATAGATCCTGTGGAACATGTGAGTCACTTCAACCAGAGGATGGCTGTGCATTCCGGAAATAAGACTCTGATATGTAAAGTTTTCCCATCTAGCTTGGGACCGGTGGCAATGAGATGATTTAACGGCTTGGAAGCAAGTTCTATTGACTCCTTTACGGAACTCACCCGGACGTTTGGGTCTCGCTTTATTGCATGCAGTAGAGTCCCTCGGCCTTTGGATTCTTTGTTGGCTATGACTATGTGAGAGGGTGAAACCTTAAAAACATACTCAAACAGGTATTGGGAGATATTCAATGAGATTAATGGGGATTTTGATGATGTGGCCTTAAGAACCTTCAAGGTCGGCTTACTTGCCGAGCATGGTCTGAGGAAATCATTAATGGGAAAACCTGTTAACAATGTATGCTAGCTTATGGACCACATCGATAAGTATAAACGGGTGGAAGAGGACTAGTAATTAAGTAAAGGAAAGGCGAAGATGGTCTCTCAAGATAGGAGGGACTTCAGGTCGGATAAGTACAACAACAATCATCCTCAGCGAGATTTTACAAGGCAAACCAGGGCTTCTATTGTGCCACAAGTAGTCAACACAGTGTTCTGAGAGCTAGTACATCAAATTATAAAGAATATCAAGAATAAGGCATACTTCAAATTGCCTAATAAGATGAGTGGAGAGCCCGTCAGATGCAATCAGAATCTTCATTGTCAATATCACCAGGAGCGAGGACACACCACCGAGAATTATAGGACTTTATGGAATCATTTGGAGCAATTGGTCAAAGATGGAATACTGAAACAGTTCTTGTATCAGCCCAATGGGCAAGCATATTATGCAGGCTCTAGGACTCAAGGGAACATTTCTTCGAGGCCCCCTTTGGGCACAATTGATGTCATTTTTACCGCTCCTGAAAGGAAGGGTTCGTGTTCCTCTAGAGTAACATCTGTTGCTCGGCCGCTATCCGAGGAATCTAATCATGAACCAAAGAAGGCTAAAGTTGCAATCCAACTAGCATTGAGTTTCTCCGAGAAGGATAAATTGGGAACCATACAGCCACACGATGATGCTTTGGTGGTCACGGTCAGGATAAGAAGGTATGATGTGAGGCGTGTACTAGTTGATCAGGGTAGTGGGGTGAAAATTATATACCCCGACTTGTATAGGGGGTTGGGGTTGAAACCAGGGGATTTGACTAGCTATGATTCACCTCTAGTGGGCTTTGATGGGATGGTGGTTATGCCAATGGGACAAGTCAAGTTGCCAATGCAGACGGGGTCAAAAGTGGTAAAGGTCAACTTCATTGTGGTGGATGTATATTCTCCATATACAACCATTGTGGCAAGACCCTAACTTCATGCCATGGGGACTATTCCTTCCACTTTGCATTTGAAGGTAAAGTATCCATTTGGTGATCAAGTTGAGGAGCTGGTTGGAAACTAATCTACAGCTAGGTAGTGTATGGTGGCTGCAATTAGACATCAAGCTGAAGGAAAGTCCTCGACATCAAATTAACTAGGTTTGTAGCAATCAAAGAAGCCGATGTTATCAGAGGGTCTAATGGCGGAAACAGAATGTGAAGATATAGAATGGGTTTTTATAAATGATGATAGAGAGAAGTATTTTCAGGTAGGAGCTCAACTGCCTCCTCAGGAGAAGGAAGAGTTGATGAAGTTCCTTAGGGAGAACATTGATGTTTTCATTTGTCATCATTTAAATGTCAACCCCGCCGTTATGCCAAGGAAGCAACCACCTCGGTGATCATCTAAGGAACATTTCGAGGCTGTTAAAGAGGAAGTAATCAAGTTCAAGCAGGCAGGGACTATCAAGGAAGTATTTTATCCTGATTGGTTGGCCAACACAGTGGTGGTTAAAAAGAAGAATGGAAAGTGGCAGGTATGTGTGAACTTTACTAATTTGAATAAAGCATACCCCAAAGATCCTTTTCCTATGCCTCACATTAATCAGTTGCTAGATGCCACAGTTAGGCATCCTCGGATGAGTTTTCTATATGTTTTTTAAGGTTATCACCAAATACCTTTGGCTTTGGACGATCAAAAGAAAACAGCCTTCGTCACTCCTATAGGAAACTAACATTACAAAATAATGCATTTTGGTTTGAAGAATGCTGGGGCTACCTACCAAAAGATGATGATCAGGATGCTCGAATCGCAACTAGGAACAAGTATTGAAGTTTATGTAGATGACATGGTGGTAAAGAGTACGGTAATGTTTGAGCACATTGGGAGTTTGCGAAACATCTTTGAGATATTAAGGAAACACAAATTACTCCTAAATGCTTCCAAATGCTCTTTTGACGTGGAGTCCGGTAAATTTCTTGGTTTTATGGTTACACATCAGGGAATTGAAGTCAATCCTGATCAAGTTAAGGTGATTAATAGTTTACAGCCACCTCGTAATCCTAAAGAAATTCAAAAATTGACAGGAATGACAACTGCCTTAAACCGGTTTATCTCTCGGTCTGCGGACAAGTGTAGGCCTTTCTTCCAATTGCTGAATAAATGGAAGGGGTTCAAGTGGACTGAGGAGTATGCTTTGGCTTTCTAACAGCTTAAAGAATATCTTTCTTGGCCATCCATTATGTCCAGGCCCAAGGTGGATAAAGTGTTGTTTGAGTACATTGTTGTGGCTTCCTACACTGTTAGTTTGGTGCTGATAAGGGTTGACAATGGTGTTTAGATACCAGTTCATTATGTGAGTAAATCTCTGCATGAAGTTGAGATTCGTTACTTACCACTAGAGAAAGCTATTTTAGCAGTGGTGCATACCACACATAAGCTTCCCCACTACTTCCAATCCCACACAGTTGTGGTCCTAACCCAACTTCTGCTTAGGTCTCTACTTCGGAGTGCAGACTATATGGGAAGGATTGCCAAATGGGGAGCAATTCTGGGGGCTTTTGATATCAAGTATATACCACGCACCTTTGTAAAAGGCCAGGTCCTCACTGGCTTGATGGCCGAGTTCATTGAGCCTTTGTTGGAAGAAAATACGATGAAGTTGAACATAGATGAAAAATCAGTTGGCATGATCTCCTCAAAAGAATCTCTATCGTGGAAGGTGTATGTGGATGGTGCAACAAAATCAAAGAGGATCAGGAGTGGGGCTAGTTGTAATATCTCTGGACAAAATCATTATTGAAAAATCTTTTGAGGATGGATTTCTCAGCCACGAATAATGAAGCTGAGTACGTAGCTCTACTAGTAGGAATGACCATGGTTCAGAAGAAGGGAGAGAAGAGTGTGGAGATGTTCTCGGATTCGAAACTACTTATAGGCCAAGTGGAAGGAGAGTTGGAAGCCAAAAATCTGAGGATGTAAGAATATTTAAGTCAAGTTAGATGTTTACAATCAAAATTTGAATCCTTCACTTTAGTGCAAATTCCTAGAAATAGAAATCCTCATACTGACTGTCTAGCCACCCTGGCAACGTCCTTGGCACAGAGTTTACCTCGGGTCATTTTGGTGGTAGATTTGTTTATGCCTACTAAGATGAATGTGGATATGGTTTGTGTTCATCAGATTAGGGTAGGTCCTAACTGGATGGACCTCATTGTGCTATACCTTATAGAGAACATCTTACTTGAGGGAAAGTCAGAGGCTGATAAAGTACATAGAAAAGCTCCTCGATTTTGGCTATTCGAGGATCAAAAGTTATACAAGCGCTCTTTTTTGAGATAATACCTGTTGTGCATACATCTTGAAGCAACAGAGATACTCTTAGAAGAGTTGCATGCAGAGATCTGTGGAAGTCATACAGGAGGTAGATCTTTATCTCATAGAGCCCTTACCCAAGGATATTAGTGACCCAATATGCAAAAGGAAGCACTAGAGTATGTGAAGAAGTGTGACCAGTGTCAAAGGTTTGCTCCCAACATTCATCAGCCAGGGGACGTTCTTAATCATCTATCCAGCCCTTGGCCTTTTGCTCAATGGTGTCTAGACACTGTAGGACCCTTCCCCAAGGCAACCGGGAATAGGAGATGACTGCTGGTCAGTATAGATTACTTTATTAAATGGATTGAAACCGAGCCATTGTCAAATATTAGGGATTTGGATGTAAGAAGATTTGTTTGGAAAAACATTGTTACTTGGTTTGGAATTCCTCATACCCTCATCTTAGATAATGGTGTTCAGTTTGATAGTAAGGCTTTCAGAGTATATTGCTGTGATTTAAGCATTACGAAAAGATATTCTACCTCTACTTATCGACAAAGGAATGGGCAGGCCAAGGCCGTTAATAAGGTAATTGTCAATAGGCTTAAGAAAAGATTGGATGATGTCAAGGGAAAATGGGTGGAAAAACTGTCACACGCCCTTTAGACCTACAGGACTACACCACGCAGGTCCACATGTGAGACCCCCTTCTCAATGACTTATAGGGCCGAAGCAATAATTCCTCTGGAAACCGTTTTCCCCACACTGAGGACGAGCACTTTTACCTCGAGGAACAATTATGGGTTATTAGAAAGGAGTCTAGATTTGGTTGAAGAACAAAGGGAAAGTATTATGGTTCAACTAGCATATTATCAACACAAACGCAAACAGGATTATGATTCTAACGGAAAGTTAAGACCACTAGTACCAGGGGATTTAGTATTAAGGAAAGTTTTAGGTATGACAAAAAATCCAACTTGGGGAAAATTAGGGCCAAACTAGGAAGGGTCATACCGTATCATCTCAGTAGCTAGAATAAAAGCTTATTATTTGGAAGACCTAGATGAAAAAGTTGTACCACGTCCCTGAAATGTAAATAACTTGTGAAGGTATTGTTATTAATGAAAGTATTTTATGTTACATATAGTCTATTAGTTCTTCCGCTACATTTATTATTTCTCCAAGTATCAAACAGAATCTTGGCTATGCCTAGCTCCTTGGACCACATACCTTGGAGAAATTGATATCTTCAATTATTTCTCTAAGTATCAAACAGAACCTTAGCTATGCCTAGCTCCTTGAACCACATACCTTGGGGAAATTGATATCTTCAATTATTTCTCTAAGTTTCAAACAGAACATTGGCTATGCCTGACTCCTCGAACCACATACCTTGGAGAAATTGATATCTTCAATTATTTCTCTAAGTATCAAACAGAACCTTGACTATGTCTAGCTTTTCGAACCATATACCTTGGAGAAATTGATATCTTCAATTATTTCTCTAAGTATTAAACAGAACATTGGCTATGCCTGACTCCTTGGACCACATACCTTAGGGAAATTGATATCTTCAGTTATTTCTCTAAGCATCAAACAAAACCTTACTCATGTCTGGTTCCTCAGACCATCTACTTTAGGTAAGTTACCACTTTGAGTTATTTTTTCTAAGTGTTGAAGTTAATTTGGATTATGGTTTGTCCCTCTGATCACATATATTGAAGATTCCTGCACCAATGATTTGGATAAACAAAGGTTCATGAGCATCACTTAAAGCATTTGTATGCGTATAAAATATATTTATTGTCTGGTCAATATCTGGACGCTTAATCAAAAGCAATAGGTTTATTAGGAATGATGTGAATAATTTCTTTGTTGTGATGTATGGATTTTAAAATTACAAGGGTGTTTCACTAATATTGTTGGCTCAGTAACTCTTAATTCTGATAAGTAGAGAAGAAATTATTGTCCCTTATGCAGACAACGGAATAGAGACAACGGAATAGAGAATGTTTCATTGTCTAACTAGTTAAATACTAAGGAAAATAAAAGTTACACAAGAAAAACCATCATGAATAAAGAACTCGTGATTCTCATTGATATAAGTCTTGGGAAGAGGCAATTTGCTTACAAAAAAGTCCACTTGCACATATTGGCAAAATGCCATAAAAAAAGTACATATAAAGAAAAACTTACAAAAAAAAAATGGCCACAAAAGAAATAAAAACCCTAGGAGCTAAACTTTGACTAGAGGAGCAGGGTCATCTTTGGCTGGAGGAGGAGGGTCTTATTTTTTGCTTGTCTGAGAGGTATTGGCATCTTTGACCATGAGATCTACCTCCTTAGATTTGGCCTCTACCTCCTTCACCTTGGCCTTGGTAGCATCCTTGGCCTCAAAGGGGGGCTTGACCTCCTTGTCCTTGCCTTTATCCTTGCCCACCTCGCCCCTGTTGCCTTGGTCACCAATTTGGATGGATCCTTTGGAAGCTTTAGGGGGTAGAGGAAGGCTTAGCATAACCACGGCTGCTCAAAGGATTTTGGGGCAGTGACAGAAGGAGGAGTAGGGGCAACTAGGACTTCACAAATGTCGGGATAGTCGTACACTGTCCCAAGTTGCCTCCACTCCGAGGATGTAAGGACCCTTGCAAGGTCAAGGGCTTTTTCCCATGTTTACTTACAGTAATCCCTACACACCTCGGCCAGCTCTTCAGCTAACCGGAGCTTGGTTTCTTCTACTCCGTAATTGTAGGATGCTTGCTTTACGGCCTCAGCAGCTTCCTTGATCGCCCAAGCAGAGACTTTGGCTTTCTCCAAGTCAATCTTGAGCTCCAGGACCAACTGTTTTCGCGTGGCCAGATCTATTTCTGTCAAGTGAAGCTTTTTGCACTAGTCTTCAGCCTAGTTCTCAATGCTCTTTAAGCCGAACTCTACACTCTTATGAGCCCTCTCCTCAGTGATCAATTTTCTAGCCAACTCCTAGTTCTCTTACTTCACCGCTCCTAGGGCTTTAGTGGTTTGGGCATAAAGTTAGGCCTCAGCTTAGGTTGCCTTCTAAGCATCCTTGACCCACTCCTCGGCCATAAATACTTCTTGAATGGCCTGCATAAAAATGATAAAAAATCAATAAAGGAGAAAAAGAGAATGGATGAGAGAATAGTGGATTAAAAAAATGCCCTAACATTTTTCTAACAAAGGCGATAGCAGAACTTACCATGGGGAGATCTCTCTTCAGCGACATGAAGAGGTCTTACTGGCTCACATTTTTTAGAGCATCCATGTCTCTTGGTAAGAGGATGGGCTGCTCCAAAGCCTCAGTAATGTAAGCAGAATGTCCTCTCTAGAATTCTCTAATAGAGGAATTCTAGGGGATGACGAAGCCATCCAATTCCAATCGAGGAACCCAAGCGCGTTGCTATTGCACCTTGGGTACAATTGGATCCTTCCTGTTGTTCGAGGGAGAGACCCATTTATCCTTTGCCATTTTTTGCTGCTAGGCTCCCTTTGGAGGGACCAATTCTCCCTCCTCCACTTCCTGCTCCTTCATTTTCTTCTTCAGGTTATCCATGGGGGGCAGGTTGGTTGTGGTTGTAGAAGGGAAAGGGAGAGGTGGAAGGGTGAATGGAAATTGAGGTTCAAGGGCCTCTTTGGATGACGACCCCTTGTGCCTCGCGGCCATGATGTCCTTCAAACCTTTTCTCGGATTCAGAGCCATCAATTCGTCCTCGGCTTTACTGTCTACCTCGGCTATTATCAATGGAGGGAAACGAGCTGCTTGACTATCAAGCTCACTCTCAGAATCTGACAGGTCGATGGGATTGATTTGTTCTTCTTCTTCTCCTTTCTTAAGTTGGAATCGGTCTATCTCCTCCTCGAAAGAAAGGCGTGGAGAGGTAGATTCCTCCCTAGAAGCTGCTACTTCTGGAAGGGGAAGTGCTGCTACAGGGTGTACAAGAACGGGAGGAAACTCGTTAGGCAGGTCTTCTTGGGCAAGGAATCCTGCTTTGAAGACGTCTATTCTTCGGCCCCTAGGGTCGCTTGCTATAATTGCGTTGCCTATATCTTGGAAAATGGCCGATATTGGCTCAAAACCCAAAATGAGATGGACTGCCCTCAGCTACCCGTTTTCACTCATGAACACCTCGGACCGTGAAACCCTGTCGAGGTCTTTGACGTTGGTTAGGCTTAAGTGAGGTGCTACATGTTGTTTGTTTGCAAAAACATCCGAAGAGCAAATCATGGTCAGACCAATAAAATCCGTCATCAAAAGGAAATGTTTGTAAAGCAAAAAATGAATGATAAAACTAAGAGAACTAAATCCTGTGCCAAGAGACCTAATCCTATAAGAATCACACCTGGTGTTCCCTCCCGTATTGGGTAATGAAGACCGTCGTGCCACTCCCTAAAGGCAATTAGGTAGTCATTTTTCATGCTCTTGTTAAACTTAGGAAGACACGATATGAGCCTGACAATACTGGACCTAGACTTGAGGTAATACCCCGAGTCGGTGAGCGAGTGACACTCATACATATGGACAACGTCGTGCCAAGTGAGTCTCAAACCCATCCGCTTATTGATAGCGTCGACACTACCTAGAATTTTAAATGTGTTAGGCACACATTGGTGAGGGCACAACCTATGGTTATACAGGTAGTCTCGATTTACATTCCCCATAGGAAGTGTCATTCCTCCTTCTATAAAGGAGATCATAGGAATAACGACCTCCCCTTCTTGCCTATCGGTAAGTATTTGATCTGGGGCACAACACCTCAAAACAACTCCCTAGGGAATGTGGTATTTGGCTCTAAAACCCGCCATACAAGCGGGAGTATCTACTAAGTCTTTGAATCTACTCATTTGACCAAAATAAAAACGAAGATTTTGAAGAAGGGGGTAAAGATTAAAAGGACGAGGAGAGTGACTGAGGGGAAAAGAACCTAGGAACATGAAAACTTACGAGAGAAAGAAAAGTTAACTCTTCAGAAACTTCTTGAAGGTTAGGAAAATGGTGGATTCCTGGAAGAATGAGAATTTAAGAAATTCTTGAGGGTTAAGCCGTTTGTGAAGTAAAGGAGATGTTACAATCTCCCAGGAATTTTATATGAGACGCGGGATTAAGTGGGAGTTATCCCGCTCAAAATTCAAGGGGACATTCTAACCGTAGGATCTACATCTCACCGTTGAATGTGGAAGACAAGGCGCCGCTTGGAGCATTTAATGAGCCATCACGGGCTACGAAGCATTAGAACAGTTACAAGAGTAGGAAATGACATTTTCACGTGTAAAGGTAGAAGAAGCGTGTAGGAGCCGTTGCACTGGATCAAAACCCCAATTTTCTCCTCAGACAGAAGATAAAAATAGAGTTTTTAGGGGCTATTGTGGGGGTAAAAGGCTTAAGATGCATTTTTTGGCCATGTGCTTTGTTCGATGATGATTACCTATCTGAGGAAAGATTGGTATTGATAAGGATGTCAGACTTAGAGACCCATGGGAAAATTGTGGCAGAAGAGACTAATGGAAGCAATTCGAGGAGGGGTATCTCCTCGGCTAGTCGAAGTAACGTCATGTTGACTAGAATGATCCTTTAAGAGGTTTTGTGGATGAAAATATGTTTCACGGGAGCACAGAGAGCAAGAATAGTTGGGAAATATCTTAGAGAAAGTTGCTACCACCGCATTGAATACTCTGAACCTATGTCTCTGGCCACATTAATGAGAAAGTGATATCTGAACAGTAATTTTTAGCCTTACAGCTATTACCTTAAGACTTAAGGAATGTGCTGATAGGACAAATATCAACATTAGCAGGATGGACCTACACATGGAGAGCAAAAATGAAGGGGAGCATAAGGTATAAGAATGAACAAGGTCCGGAGAGGAAAGAAAAAAAAGGAAACATTGTAGGACTAAAACAATTGTAATCAATCTTTAAGAAATAAGAGATATAAGAACCAGTTCCTCGGCTTGAGTCCGAAGACAAATTTTCATCATACAAACCAATTCATCTTTATCATTTTGTGATCTTGGGCCACTGTTGTTGTCATTTAAGCTCATTAGAAACAAGATTTCTAACCCATTGTCTATAAATTTATTGTATTGGGCTCTTTGGGCTTATACCCTTCAGATTGTTGGGCTTAGGTACAAATTGCGACCTTACAGTTTGGTTTGGGTATTAAGGGCTTGTTTGGTAGAGTGGTTCAAACCCATTCTACCAAATTTTAAACAACCTTAAACACATTTTCACACACTTTTTTACCCACACGTATTTCAAAAAATTACAAATAACTCAACTCAAACTCCTCTACCAAACGGGCCGTAAATCATCCTATATCAGTGATTTGAAAATATTTTTTCAGCATGCTTATAGAAGAGAGACACTGTAATCTTTAGGCATTAGATAAATAGGATTTCCCTAAGTATATGAAGCTTGCTTTTATTTAATGTTTTTTATTTTATCTAATTTTTTGCAATTTAGTGTGATATTTATTATTTTATATGAAAGGTTAATCAATTACATAATTCCAACATATTATACAAAATCTTCTCAAAAAAATATCTTATAAAAAAATCCTAAGCTTATTTATAAACATATAAATATTAAAGATATTTATAAACTTACAAAATTTAAGCATATTTTAAAACAAATAAATAATAAAAATTATTTTTCTTATAATTTCACTTATTAAAATGAAAAAAGTTTTAGGCAAGAGATAATAGCTCTTAACTAGGACTCACTCTCTTGCTTTTTCTTCATTTTTTAAGGAGATCTTTATCAACATGCTCATATCCAAGGTCAAGTGGAGGGATGATAGATGGATATTCCAAGATTGCAATTGATCAATGGCAAAAAATCATATCCTTGGAATAGTCCAAAAAATCATTTCCTTGGAATGCAATTGATCAATTGCATTCCAAGGAAATGATTTTTTTTTTCTTTTCATCATAACTGCCACACTGATTATTATAAATATCATAATACATGGAAAAACACTCTAGATCTTCATCAATACAATGTGATAGTGAATATCTACAAATCAAAACATGTTAGTCAAATCATTATTTTTTGCTTGATCTTCTCTATAGATACACTAGCTTTGGCAACCTGGTGACTTTACTGTCTCCAAGAATTAATGGTTATGATAGAGTTCTTAGAGGAGAAATAGACTTTTTGAAGTACAAAGGAAGGTAGGTATAACATTATTCTCATAGATCAATCGTTGTGTAAGTAGCATATTAAAATGAGCCGGAGTCAACATTAATTTATGGTAATAGGGCCCGTCATAATCAGATCTTGGTGCCCTCATCATATACAATGGTAGTAGCTAGCGAGTGGCTGTTCCAGGATTTATTCTAGTTAGAGGAGTCAATAAAAAGATGAATTTTGTGGTCTATGAGGCTTTCTTACTAAAAATTTATCTATAAATACTAGCAAGAGAATAAAAGATAAATTATTAGTTTATTTGGCATATTGTTTTATAATATAATGAACATACTAGTTATTGTTGCTAAAATAAAATCTTGGAAATCATCTATTGTTTTCAAATACAATAAACATATTTATTATTGTTATCAAGTGAACTTTAATTATTATTACTCAAAATTCTTTTATCTATTAGTTTGTCTTTACTCTTTACAATTCTTTTTTTTAACAATTCAACTCAACTTTGAGAACTATTGTTCTTTGCAATTATATTAAGTGTGCTTTAGAGTCTTGATTATAACTAGCTTATTTTTTTTCCTACTATTTGTAGGTTCTATGTGAGTTTACTTATTTTATTTAGTTTTTACCTTTTATTTACATTACTTTCAGCAAAAATTTAGATAAGTTATTCTTAAATGGACACTAGAAAAATATTTGTTGTGTTAACATTTGCTTTTATCTTCACTAATCACTTTTGATTTGCCTCATACTCCTTGTGTGTGTGTGTGTGTGTGTGTGTGTGTGTGTGTGTGTGTGTGTGTGTGTGTGTGTGTGTGTGTGTGTGTGTGTAAAGAATCACCCATCATCTAATGGTTTAATTGTCTTTTAGTGTTAAAATTTGCTACCCATTGATTGACTAGCCTATGCCCTCAGTTCCCACTCGACAAATAACAAATTAAAAGCACATTCATATTCAGCCACTAATTTTATTTTCAAGGCTTTAGATCAAATTGGAATGTCGTTGGGCTTTTTATTTATTTATTTATTTAAAAATGCCAAAACATTATCATATTTAAGATTATTTCAGCTATGCTTAAAAAAAAGGTTTTGAGTGTTTTAAATTTTTATTTTAGGGGTTAAAATAAATAAGTTGAGCACTAAAGTGTTCAAAATTTGGTTTGTTTAATTTTTATGGAACTAGAGTTTGAGATTAAACTCAATTTTTATGTTTGAACTTGACTTTTATTAAAAAATTTCTGAATAGGCACAAGACTGTTTCTTTTATGTTTGAAATTGGTTTTTTAATTTTTTGAATGAGCACAAGATTGTTTCTTTGATCTATCACTTGGCAATATTATATTGTAGGGCATTTTTTCGAGAGCATTTGTATGTGTTTTTGGACTAGTCTTGTGCAATGCACATTTGTTTGGGCCCCAAACACATTAACTTCTAAAGAGATAACATTGTTTTCAAGACAACCATCAACAATGATCCACCAAAAAAAAAACATATAAGAGAAAATAATGCAAAATAAAAGAAAAGAGACAAAAAAAAAAATGGAAATTAAAGGTAGATAGGATAAAAAAATTATAAGTAAATGGACTAAAAAGAGAAATTAAAAGGACAAACACACATAGAGCAAGAGAATTGGTCCTCCAATGGTTAGCACACGGAAAATGGACTAAAAAGAGAAATTAAAAGGACAAACACACATAGAGCAAGAGAATTGGTCCTCCAATGGTTAGCACACGGAAAAATTGCGACTGACAGTGGTCCATGGCTGAACCCAACAGATAGAGAGAGGGAGAGAATGCTTGAAGAGAACCCAACAGATAGAGAGAGGGAGAGAATGCTTGAAGAGAACTTGTTCTAGTGTTCTTTAGCCAAACATTGGCAGCTTCCAAAATTTAAGCAAATGTTACTCTTTCAATTCTTAATTGTACTGCACTGTTTATTATTATTACCAGTATATGCATGAGTACAATTAAAAACAATCAGAATTATACGATTCAAATTATACATGGTATTAGTTTACACTTTTTTTAAACCATATATATGTGTGTGTGATTTAGAATTTAATTGGTTTTAGACTTTTTGATTTATGTTCCAAATAATTCACTTGGCATAAAATTAAAAATTAAAAGAGACACATGGTGCAAAATTAAGAATCCAATTAAAAACTAATTAGATTTCATCTAAGGTTATTAATGTGTGTGTAGAGAGAGAGAGAGAATGATGATGATGATGATTATTATTATTATTATTATTATTATTAACCATGAAGGCGATAACTACATAACAAGGTTGATTTCATGTTGCCTACTTGTGGATTTAAAAATGTCATTTTACTTATTTGAAGTTGTCTCTATTATGTAGTTGTTGCTTTCATGGTTAAAACATTAAAAATATAATAATAATCATTATATATATATATATATATATTGAGGTTGACAATGTTGTAATTATTTTTTGAGAAGAAAAATGTTGTACTTGGAAGTTATACGCCAGGGGGATTCGATGGCAGGATTGATTCATATATAAGAAGAGGCCAATTATTGGTTTATATTGTACTTGCAACGTAAGATTTACATTGTAAATTAAACAAATGTGTATAAACATTACATTTGAAAAAAGTGTAAAACATTGTACACATTTGCATAAAAGTGAACAACATTATATTTAGTATATTTAGCTATCATTTTAGCTAATTTTCTATATTATTATTTTTATTCAAAATCATTATCTCTATTTGCTTCTTCAAAAAATAAAAATAAAAAATTATTCTCCCTGTTTAATAGGACTGATTCTTCTTTAAAAAAATATCGACCAATTTACTTGAGCAATGTGAAGGATACTACAAATTTATCTGCATAAGCCTTACAAATGGACATGTCACCAATTACAAAAATTAATTCAAACATTTATATATTATTATTTTATTTTATTTTTATTTTTTTGATGAGATATTTATATATTATTTAAGTAACATCAATCATATTTTTGCCACGTTACATTAGTTTGTAAGTTTTTTTATAGTAAAATTTGTTATAATTTCAACATTTTTTATATTCACTTAATGATAATTTGTTTAAATTACTATTAATATATAATTTTTTAAGAAAAAAAAATGCAATTGGTTGCACTTCAACAACTACAAGATAATAAATGAGTATTGTAATTAATTGATGACACAATACTTTGCAAAACTTATGTAATAAAATTTGTAGTATTTTTTTGACATCACTCAATTTTTAGGCCTTCTTAAAAGTGGAGGGAAAAAATTTACCTCACATTTTTTTAATAAAAATAGATTATAATCATTAGTCCCTTTGGGGACTAGAGGTAGCAAAATCAATCTAAACTCATTTGCCCACCCAAACCCAACCACTTAAATGAGATCCAAACCCACCTAATTATTAATTGGGTTAAATGGGTATAAGCAAATTAAACCCAATTAACATTAATGTTTATTGGGTTTTAATTGGGCACCAAATTAGATCCAATTATGATCCAAGTATCATTTCTACAAATCATCAAACTCTAAAGTACCCCAAAACCACTAAAAATGACCAAAGTACCCCTCCTCTAATCCTAAAAATGACCAAAATATCCCTAAAACCGAAAAAAAAAACACCAAAATACCCCCCTACACTTTAAAATTACCAAAATACCCCCAAAACCTTAAAAAAAGACCGAAATACCTCTGAAACCTAAAAATTAACCAAAATACCCCCAAAACCTGTAAAAAAAAGACCGAAATACCTCTGAAACCTAAAATTAACCAAAATACCCCCCTAAATCTAAAAAATGACCAAAATACCCCCGAACCTAAAAATTAACCAAAATACCCTCAAAATTAGGGGTGTCAAAATTAACCCGAACTCATTTGCCCACCTAAACCCACCAACTTAAATGAGACTAAAACCCACCCAATTATTAATTATAATCCAAGTATCATTTCTACACATCACCCAACTCTAAAATACCCCAAAACCACCCAAAAAAAAAAAAAAAAATACCCCCTAAACCTAAAAAATGACCAAAATACCCCCGAAACCTTAAAATGACCAAAATACCCCTAAAACCTAGAAAGAGACCAAAATCCCCCCTAAACCTAAAATTGACCAAATTACCCCCTAAATCTAAAAATTACCAAAATACCTCCAAAACCTAAAAAATGACCAAATACCCCCTAAAACCTAAAAATGACCAAAATACCCCTAAATCTAAAAAATAGCCAAAATACCCCATAAACCTCTAAAAATGGCCAAAACCCCCTAAACCTAAAAATAACCAAAATACCCCTAAAACCTAAAAATAGACCAAAATACTCCTTAAACTTAAAACTGACAGAAATACTCCTAAAACCTTTTTTTTTTTTTTTTTTTTTAAAAAAAAAAAAAAAAAAAAAAAAAAAATTAAGCCAAAATACCCCCCCTAAACCTTAAAATTACTAAAATACCCCCAAAACCTAAAAAATGGCCAAATACCCCCCTAAACCTAAAACTTTCCAAAATACCCTCAAACTTATAAAATGATTAAAATACCCCTAAGCCTTTAAAATGGAGATTTATGGTCAAGGAAGATATACAATCACTCTAAAAAATAAAAAGGAAAAGGAAATGTACAGTCTAACCTCAACAGTCCCACCGCTAGTTTCTCTTCCTCTTCCAAAACTTTTCTCTCTCTCTCTCTCACACACACACACACACACACACATTTTGAGTGCTATATCAGGGGAATTGAAGATAACATTCAATCTTACCAATGGGCTACACATTGGACGCCACATGGCACTCTAATATTGTATTTAATCTTTTTAACCTCTTCTCATTAAGTTGTTTTTACTATTACCAAAAAAATCAAGTTAACTTCTTTTTACTGTTATCTAAAAGATAGGTTGTCATTGAAAATTAAGCAAAATCTTACGAAAAGCCCAAACCCACTTATTCCCTTACATTTTATGACATAAGCATGATCCTTTCCTATGTGTGGATGAAAGCCCAGACCCTAACCCATTTACAAACTCTCTTTCTCCTCCCTCATGCGTAGATGAAACTTGAAAGCCAAGACCCTAACTCACTTAGAAGCTCTCTTCCTTTGCACAAGCTTCCCTTTAAACTACACACACTCTTTAACTTCTTTACAAACAATGGTTTGTAGTTCATATTCACTAATCCCTTCTGACCAAACCAACATTCCTACTCATTTCTCAAGTCTTAATTTAGCCCTTTTGTGTAAACAAATGCAGGTTTATGGTCAAGGAAGATATACAATCACTCTAAAAAAATAAAAATAAAAAGGAAATATACAGTTTAACCTCAACAATATCACCACTCTATTTTGTCTTCCTCTTCCAAAGCTTCTCTCTCTCTCTCTCTCTCTCTCTCTCTCTCTCTCTCTCTCTCTCTCTCATTTTGAGTGCTATAATAGGGGAATTGAAGATAATATTTAATCTTACCAATGGGCTATACATTGGAAGGATTGTCTACTAAGATAACGAGTGCTTCTCTTGCTAAGTTACAGGAATAATTCTTAAGTACTCTTGGAGCATGGTGATTAGTGCTCCCTTATCTCATATTTATGATAGAGTCTACTCATTAAATTCATAATAGGGTCCATAATGAATATGAGAAAATGGAGCACCATTTTACTCCGAGGATACATAAGAATTTACTGTGTTAAAGAATAAGTCAAATACTATGTAATATGGCATAGTCACCAATAGTCATATCACATTCAACTATATTAATATTAAATTTTGAGTCGTCTATAATGCTATAGTACTAGGTATGAAAACCAATTTGTTAACGACTTTTGATATGCTCCTACAACTTATTAAGAAATTCACAACAAGTTGGATCAAATTGTTTGTGCCCCTTTGAATTGCAATTTTATTTATTTATTTATTATTTATTTATTTACACAAATGCAAGAAAGTGGTAGGTCCATCATAAGCATAAAAATGATCATAACGCCAGATATTGATAAACAATTGAGATACTACAGTAATAGATTCTAATAGCATTTGTCACTTTATTAGATTCTAATAGCATTTCTCCTTTCTAAAAATTTAAACAATTTATAGGATTCTAGCCACAAATATTTGGCATAAAATCTATGATACAAAATAATTTTGGTATCCCCCAGTAGAAACTAGAGAGGGCTATAGAAACTTTTAGTTAGATGCACACCAATTTTTTTTTTTTAAGTCTTCCTGTAGTATTTATTGTTTCAGTTTGAGACCAATATAATTTAATTATACTTTTTATGCAAAACTTGAGACCAACATACTTTTAGGTAAAGTTTTCCCATGCATCACACGGGTTTTTGACTAGTTATTATAAATACCATAATTCAAGGAAAAACACTCTAGATCTTCTTCAATAGAATGTGACAGTGAATTTCTTCAAATCAAATCATTATTTTTTGCTTGATCTTCAATATAGATACACTAGGTTTGGCACCCTAATGACTTTACTATCTCCATGAATAGTTATGATAGAGTTCTTAAAGGAGAAATAGACTTTCTCATGCACAAAGGAGGGTACAACATTATTCTTATGGATCAATGGTTGTCTAAGTAGCATTTTAAAATGAGGAATGATATCCATGACCAGGGCTGGCCCTTCCCTTAGGCAAGTTAGGCAATTGCTTAAGGCCCCAAAGGGAAAGGAGGGCCCCAAAATTTTAGAAAATAAGGGGTAGTAGGGGCAAAAAAAAAAAAAGTTTCAGATGAATTATAAAAAGTTGGCACATCCTTTTAACCAAAAAAACAAAAATTTTGGTAAATCCGGTTATACATTGGTTCTAAACAAAATCATTGCCCAAAAATAACATTATTATCCTCTAGACAAACCAAAAATCAACTAAATAAACTACAAATCCGGTCTAAAAGATTAACTACAAACCAATCACAAATCAAAACAAATAAAACAACTTAAATCCCTAAAAATTTTACCTTTCTCTCTGCTCTCCGCCTCTCTCTGTCTCTCATTCTCTCTAATTCTTCTCTCCACTGTTCTCATCTGCTCAACAGCTCAAGCGAGGCAGCAAGCTGCCTCTGCCTGGACTACCTCTCTCAACTGCTCAAGCAACTAAAGCAAGCTTTCTCTGTTTCTCCACCTCTCTCATTCTTTCTCTAAATCTAATTCTCTACTCAGACTGCTCTCCATCTCTCTCAATTGCTTACCGTATGGTCCGTATCAGGTTCAGCCGTTCAGGTATAAATATTTGGGCACTTTGACATGTAATAAGATTGGGCTCTGGTTTTGTTTATCAGTTTAAGGCCTTCAAGTTTTTTTTTTTTTTTTTTTTTTTTTGGGTTATAGCCTGTGTTTTTTTTTTTTTTTTTTTTTAATTAGTCAATTTGCATCTAAAATGGGTTATAGATAGGATTTGTTTTGTGTTTTTTGTGGGTGGGTCTTATTAATAAGCCTTGTGTTATAATTCTGCTTAACTTTTTGTTATGCTTGTGCTTAATTAGTCAATTTGCATCTAAAATGCAAGAAAAATAGATTTTAAATGAAATATAGTATAGGAGATAAAAAGAGACTAAATAAAAATTTTAATACACATTATGTTTAATTAATATATAAGTATATAAAAAAAGAAGCATATGACCTGCCCCATTTTTAGTTCTTGCCTTAAGCCTCAAAATGTCCAAGGCCGGCCCTGTGCATGACCTAGAGACAGCATTTATGGTAATAGGGCCCATAGTGATGCTAAGTGTCAATACTTTATAAAGTTCTCTCGAGATCTTAGTGCCCTCGTTATATACAATGGTTGTAGCCTGATTTGGGCCCACCATGAACACGAGCACATAAGTACACCATTATTCAAGTGAGTCAAGACAGGATGTGAGTTGTCACCCTGGTCAAGGGCAGAACTACCCTTGGATCAGGGGGGGCAATGGCCCCCCCTAAATTTTAAAAAAAAAATATTATTATATATGTGTATTAACTTTAATAATTTTATTTTATAAAATTACATTTTATATCCCTTTAACAATATTATTTATTTTTTTAAGAGTAATGCTATACTCAAAATTTTTTATAACATTTTTGGTAGCAAATTCTTATTGGTTCGCATATAGGCACACCATTTACATCATTTTTTTTTTTAACTTACTAGTAACCACCTTATTACATAAGTAATTTATAAAAAAAAAACTTGCAGCTCTAGTATTTTCCTTATTTTATTGACCATAGAAAATTTTATAGATCTAAAATCTAAAACAAAATATACAAGCCAAAAATAAAAAATAAAAAGCTCAACAACAAAAATTACTAGTAAAACTAAAAATCAAAATTAAGCTCACTGCCAACAGTAAAACCGCCTCCCCTAACTCAAAGTTTTGGCTCCGTCCCTGACCTGGTTTAGGTCTTGAAATCGATAGTGACTCTTTGTAGAGGTCTAATAAACTTAACATTAAGTCAAGAGTTAGATATGAGCCGGAACGGTGTTAGGCATCCAAGCCTAACCACAGTAGGCACAAACTTGAATAGTTGGTAAACAACCAAGCCCGTGCGATTGTTTTGGATTAGCCAGCATCCACTTATATATTTTGTTGACATATTCCAATAAAGAACCCTCTAATAGACATCTCCTAATCACATATATAGCAATTATATAACAACAACACACACACACACATGATTCAAATTAGAATTGAAATCGAATAATTTCATACTATGATAATCAATCCTAAACATGTTTTTAAGAAATTCAGCAATACTAGGCATGTTTTTAACCCTTATAATACCCTGGGCATGTTACTGTTGAAGATACAAAACAGAGCAAGCAAACACAGAGCAATTGAACAAGAAGATCACACACGTGTTGCCTGGCACACGTGTCCTCGCTTATCTAAACGAAGTCGTTTTGTCTATGTGTGTAAGAATCAGTTATGGCACGTGTTTGATTCAGTTTTAGCACGAGTGAGAGCAGCTCCTGAGTTGGCCGGAAAGTCAGTTTTGGTTGTTAGAATAATTTTGGTTGTTAGAAGTTTCCAGATTCTATGTATGTGTAATTTCTTATATATATACACGAGTGTAACAATATTCATTGAGTAATGTGAATTAACAGTTTCAGTTTTCTCACAAATCCTCTCTCTCTTGCTCTCACTTTCTCACATCTTTTCCTGTTTGATCTCTATTGTGTTGAGTTAGAAATCTCAACAATTACACAAAAAACAAAGCTATTTCTTCGGTTACCAGTATATTATTGAATAATAGAAACAAATCAAACAGCAAAACTAATTTTGGTTATAGTCTATAGTGGTAGGTAGTGACTTCCTTTTTTTTTTTTCTTTTTTTTCTTTTTTTTTTTTTTTCTTTTTTTTCTTTTTTGATAATAGGTAGTGACTTCCTGTTTTGGTTTTTGGTTTCAAAGGATTCACAATATTATTTGATTCTGTAATGGGGTTTTTCATGGAACCAAAGAGTGAGATTTTTAGGTTTGAGATTGGCAATATCCATTGATAATGTAATATGAAAAGGGTCAGTAAAATGTTACTTAAAGTATTAAAAATCAAGTTGTATTGAAGTAGCTCAAAGAAGGGCAGTCTGCACAACCTCGATTGATCCTCAACCGAGTCTTGGTTAATCAATATTGCCCATCAATGAACCATTAACACTGATAGACTTTCGATAATTCGATAGCAGGTTGATTGTGGAGGGTTGCAATTTAGAAGACTATCAATCAAAGCTCGTTCGATTGAGAGTCGCAAACTCTGTTGTTACGAATTTAATTTAAAGTCTGCCTTTGTTTTCTCAACTTTACATATAACACTTACTGGTACAACTTTTAAAGTTAGGAAAGGGTAGCCGTCACATAGAAATCCAAAGAGCCTTTCCTCAGTTTTAAAACTGTAGCTCAGTTCAATATAGTTCTTGACTCTTACCTTTATGCCTTGTTTTTAATCAAGAATCATGAAAACACCTTAACTGCGGAAACCACAGAGCATACAGTCTTGCATTCGCATGCAACGTGATCCCAGAGTTCTAGATTGAAGCACAAACGTGCATTCATGAAGCTGGCTAAAATTGAATTGCTAGAGTAATTGTGGCCACATTAACAAGAACTCTACAATGCCATAGAGTCTAGAAACGAATGTTGTGAGCACGTGTAAGCTCATTCTTCAACAGTGGATTACTTTGGAGGGGGTATTGCTACCCCGTTAATGGTTTTTGTCTGTGGAGACATTCTTCTTATATTTTCCACTTCATTACCAATTAATGTGTTATTTGCTTATTGTTTTTACTTATCTTGTGCTTAAGTGGTTTTTTTTTTTTTTTTTTTTTTTTGAGAAGGATGCTTAAGTGGTAATTAAAAGAAATTTGCTGCATATGACTTTTTCTTTTATTTTAATAATTCAATATTTGAGAGATTTGGATCGTGGATGCCATGTTGAAAACACTAAAGCTGCATGTGACTTAATTAACATAAAGTTGCTGAATTTGTGATGATTAAATACATTAGGGTCAAAATTGATCTTATAATTATTAGGAAATGCAGAGAGTTAGTTAGACCTGGCTATATATTATATAATAAAAGTTTAGTTTAGTTTAAAAATCGTGGTTGCGCCAAATGGATATCCTATTTCATTGTCACATGATTGCACCAAATAGTGCGTATTCAAACTTTACTTACTTAAAGTTTGAATACGCACTATTTTGATTCTCTATGGGAATTCAAAACATTGATAAAATTAATGTAATGGCAAGTGGGTGATTTGTATATAGTCACATTGATGAATGTGTGCAGTGGACATGGGTGAAATCAATAGCACATTACTGTTTGACAATTTGGTCTTTGATGGAAATTAGTATAAGTGAGGGTCTCTTAAATTTGATTACTGTGCTGAAGTAAGTTTTGTTTAAAACATATTTCATTTATTTACTTTATTGTAAATAAGTTTGTGTACATGATGATTTTAACCTGTTAAACCTCACTTTACTTTACTTTTCTTTTTCTTTTCTTTTTTGTGGTTTTATCATTTTCAGTTGGCAATTAATTAGACATCACTTTTAGGAATTAAGGATGCATGCAATTGGTAGGAAGGGTGAACCTGAATATTTAAAAGGATTAAAATATGATACAATCTCATCACGTGAAGAAAAAGCGGAAATATAATGATGTGGTGGCATGTCCCACCATTATTTGGTTACAAATATCAAATCTTAAAAATAAAAAAAAAAAAAAAAAAAAAAAAAAAAAAAACCCCAAAATAATAAAATGATATACTTGTAGAGATAGAAAGTTGGAAAATACTTTCAGAAATAGTTCAATTGTTTTACGAAACAAATTATTTTCAATAAATTTTAGAGAATAAATTATGAATTATATCATATTACAAAATAATTATATATTCCCACATATCAAAGGGGTCTGTGACTAGTAGTTTCTAATAATAAAAACCATAAAATAACTACAATTAAAAGTGTCAAAAATTATTTAAAGTGAAGCTGAGCTTTTCTTTCTTTGAAATCATTATCTTAAATATGTTTCCCAACGTATATGCAAAATTAAAAGTTCAAACATTACGACAAATTTCCATTAATCTCTAATATTAAACAAGAGGAAAATGTGGAAAGTGGAGTTATGAAAATATCAAATATAGTGATAGAGGGAAAAAAAAGAAAAAGGGATAGTTGCCCTGCAATTAGTATAATATAGGATTGAACCACACACAAGAGTCGAAATTAGGACATGAGAGCATGACAAAGAATTGATTGAGAGTTTTGGAGGCTGACTCTTTTTGTTTTTGGTTCTATCCTAAATGGAGGTAAAATCCTTTCACCCCCAGGTGTCTTAGCACCCGAAGCAACAGTGGATGCTCTAATCAATCCTCAAACTGGTTGGTGGAATGTTCAGTTGATTGATTTATGTTTTTATCCACCTGAAGCTCGGCACATAAATCTCTGCCCCTGTGCTCTACTCCTCAGGTTGACATCATATTTTGGCCAAGAGAAAAATCCGGTATATATTCAGTCAAATCCAGATATAAGCTTCTCTGTGAACCCCCTAGTACTGACCTGGTTTGCCCGGTAGAATCCGAACCACAGAAGCTATTCTGGAAGAGTATGTGGAGATCAAATGTACCGGGTAAGATCAAACATTTTCTCTGGAAAGCTTGCACAAATTCTCTGCCAACAAAAGAAAATTTGATGAAGCGAAAAATACTGCAAGAGGCCGTGTGTCATCGCTGTTTAACAGCAACTGAGGATGTTTTTCATGTGATATTACCAAAGTAGTATAGATCAGCAAGGAAAAAAGCAGATCAACAAGGAAGAAAAGAAACAAAGAAAAGAAGAAAGAAGCTGAAATCAGTCATTAGGCATTAAACGACAGTAGCTTAGTTTACTGTTTTGTTACTGTGATTAAACTATAAGTAGTTTAGTAACGTATTTATGTGTCAATTCTTCCACACATGTTGTGACTACCTGTTGCACGTGTCATAACAGATTCCGCATAAGTTGGATTTTAGTTATGTGCTCTATTTTGTATAAAGCCATTTTTTGTGTACAGATTCATTCAATTTGATGGAATACAAATTTTTCTTCATTCCAATTTCTCTCTAGCTTTTAGCTTTTCTCTCTTCTTTGAATTCTCTGTACTTCGTGCTTTCTTATATGGTATCAAAGCTTGAGCCTTTGTCAATGGTGTCAAACACTGAAACAAATTCAACTTCTTCTTCTTCTTCTTCGTCTCCACGAGAGCTTTCTCCATTGGAAGATCCTTGAAGCCCATTCTTCTTGCACCATGGTGAATCTCCTGGTGCGATCTTGGTTGCTCAGCCTCTCACTGAGGATAATTACCCTACTTGGGCCAGAGCAATGAGGATGGCTTTAAATGCCAACAGTAAACTTGGATTCATTGATAATTCCATCACTGCATCAGTGACAGTCACACCACTTGAGAAACAAGCTTGGTCGAAATGCAATTCAATGATCTCATCATGGATCTTGAATTCAGTTTCACCTCACAGTACTGCAAGTGTCATTTATAGAGACACGGCCTTTGAGGTATTGAATGCGCTCAAGAATCGTTTTTTACAAGCAAATGAACCAAGGAATTATCAACTTTAGAAGCAAATTTCCACTATAATGCAAGGAGATTCTACAGTGACAAGCTTCTTCATTGATCTTCAAGCTTCTTAGGATCAATTGATGAATCTGAGGCCTTTGCCATCATGCTCATATGGATTTGTACTTGTGGTGTGAATGAGAAGATTGCACATCTTCACCACCAAGATTCAATTATGCAATTTCTTAATGGATTGAATGACCGTTACTCACAAGTCAAAACTCAAATCCTCATGATGGAACCTATTCCATCCATAGATAAGACCTTCTCTTTGGTAATTCAAGAGGAAAGCCAAAGATCTTCAGGTTTTAATGCCACTCCTTCAGTTGAATCTACTGCCCTTGCCATCAAGAACTAAGTTTTCAATCAAGGTTCTTCTACTTCAGGAAACAATGGCAAGAGTTTCAATGGGAATGTTGGAAAGGGAAGGCCTGTGTGTAGTTATTGTGGAAAGGTTGGGCACATGAAGGAGAAGTGCTATAAGCTTGTTAGATTTCCACCATGCTACAAGTAAAAGGGAAAAGTTGCTATGGCTAATCAGGTCATAGTAGATGGTGATCAAGCTCAAAATGAAGTTGTGCATCGGAATAACCCTTTCTCTCACTTCAGAACAATATTAGCAATTAATTTCTTTGTTGAATTCTCATGCATCCACTTCTGGAAGTTCCAATGATGCAATTCACACAGCCAATTCTGCCCTTTCAGGTATCTTTGGTGATTTCTTGCAAAATTCTATGTGCTTGAGCATACAACACTTTATTTTTGCTGTTAATCCTTCAAATAAAACAGCTTATAGTCAAGATACTTGGGTTCTTGATACAGGAGCAACAAACCATATTGTTCATTCAGTTGAACTATTTACTAAAATTACTAGTTCTGTTACTTCTTTTGTTCAATTTCCTAATGGTGAAAGGGTTGTTGTCACACACATAGGAACAATTCAAGTAACATCTAGTTTAATTCTTGAAAATGTGTTGTGTTCCTTCTTTCACTTTCAACTTGACATCCATTAGTCAACTAACCAAAAGTTTATCATGTTGCTTCATTTTTCTGTCTAATATGTGTTTTATACAGGACCTTTCTTGTTGGAAAACAATTGGAGTGGGTAAGCTGCATCATAATCTCTATCTACTGCAAACTTCAACTTCTTGCAAATCTGTTTCAACAGTGTCTTCTATTCTAGGGCCTGTTTTTAGTTCTTTTGCAAATACTGTTGTGGATGTCCCTATCACCACAAAGTCATATCTTTGGCATCTTAAATTAGGTCATGTATCAGATGCTAAACTTCAGGCTTTGTGTGACTGTTTCCCTGATGTAAGCATTGTACATAGTAATAAAGATTGTGCTCTTGCCCCATTGCAAAACAGAAAAGACTCCATTTTCCTTGTTTCAATCATTTGTCTAATAATGCTTTGATCTTATTCATTGTGTTGTTTGGGGACCATTTGCCAAATGTATTCATGATGGCTTTAGGTATTTTATTACAATTGTTGATGATGCAACTAGATCAACATGGGTCTATCTTATGAAATCCAAATCAGATACTAGGCCTTTATTTATTTTTTCTTACAAGATGATCTCAACACAATTTCACACCAATATTAAAGCCATTAGAACTGATAATGCTCTAGAATTTTTCTTAAGAGACTTTTTTGCTGATCATGGGATTTTGCATCAACATTCATGTGTTGCCACTCCATAACAGAACTCAGTTGTGGAGAGGAAACACCATCATATTCTTAGCATTGCTAGAGCATTAAGATTTCAGTCTAATATGCCTATTTCCTTTTGGGGTAAATGTGTTTTGACTGTAATTTACATCATCAACAGACTGCCTTCTTCCATTCTAGGCAACAAAACACCTTTTGAGAAACTTTACAACAAAATACCTTCTTATGTTCACTTAAAGGTCTTTGGTTGTCTTTGTTTTGCTTCCACTTTAGCTCATAATAGATCTAAGTTTGATCCTAGATCTATTCCTTGTGTTTTTCTAGGTTATCCATTTGGTGTCAAAGGTTAAAAGTTACTTAATTTGGTCAATAAGAAGATTTTTGTTTCTAGAGATATATTTTTCATGAGACAGTGTTTCCTTTCATTTCATCCACTTATTCTTCTTCGCCTCACTCTACTATTACTTTCCCACATCTTTTTCCTTCTTTGGATACATCTACTACTCGTTTGGTTCCCACACCTCAACCTGTTTCCCTTGATTCCATTCATGTTTCTAATTCAATTCCTGTGTCTATCAACCCTCAGTCTCTCTTTGGTTCTGCTTTTCCTATTCCAGATTCTGGTCTTTTGTCCAATTCCTCATCACCTGATGCACCTTCGTCTCCATCTTGTGATTTGCCCCTTCCTAATCCTAATGAAGATTCTGGTCCTACATTACTAATCCTGTTATTATACCTTCTACCTCATTACCTCCACCCTTAAGGAAGTCTACCAGGGTGTCTAAGCCTCCTTCTTATTTACAAGACTATAAGTGCAGCTCTATTGTTACTGATCAGTTTGGTCATTCCAATCTTGCCATCAAGTCTAGTTCAGCCTCAAGCATCTCAGGTACTAAATATCCCTTATCTCACTATCTTGGTTCTTCTAATCTGTCTCCATCATATGCACATGTTTGCTCTCTTATCACTACTATTTCTGAACCTAAGTCTTATCATGAGGTTGTCCAAGATCCTAAATGGCATGTTGCTATGGCTGCTAAGATTGCTGCATTGGAATCTAATTAGACTTGGTCTCTCATCCCATTACCTCCTCATAAGAGGGCTATTGGATGCAAATGGATGTATAGAGTGAAATATAAGGCTGATGGCACAATGGAGAGGTATAAGGCCAAACTTGTAGCTAAGGGTTTCACCTAATAGGAAGGCTTGGACTTCATAAAGACTTTTTGACTTGTTGCTAAGATAACTACTATTAAAACCTTGCTTGCTATATCTGCTATAAGGGGTTGGCACTTGAATCAGCTTGATGTAAACAATGCTTTCCTCCATGGTGAGCTTCATGAGGAGGTTTACATGCAACTGCCTTAAGGTTTTCACAACAAGGGGGAGAATTTAGTATGCAAGCTTAATAAATCCTTATATGGCCTCAAGCAAGCATCAAGGCAGTTGAACTCTAAATTTTCATCCACTATTCTAAAGTGTGGATTCAAACAATCCAAGTATGATTACTCCTTATTTACTAAGAAGCTCAACCAATCATTCATAACACTTTTAGTTTATGTTGATGATATTATAGCTAGTAACGATGTTCATATTGTTGAAGAGCTTAAAGTGTTCTTGGATCAAGAGTTTAAGCTAAAGGATCTTGGAAGCTTGAAATTTTTTCTTGGTCTTGAAGTGGCTAGGTCAGATAATGGCATTTCCTTATGTCAAAGGAGGTATGCTTTGGAAGTGCTTAAGGATGCAGGCATGACAGGATGCAAGCCTAGCAAGGTTCCTATGGAACAGAACTTGAAATTGAGCAAGTACCATGGGGAGTTGTTATTTGATCCTGGTGTTTATAGAAGACTGGTTGGCAGGCTGTTGTATCTCACCATTACTAGACCAAACATCACATACTTAGTGCACAAACTGAGTCAATTTATGTCAAAACCAAGAAAACCTCATCTAGATGCAGCTTATAAAGTGTTACAGTACATAAAGGGAAGTCCTAGATAAGGTATTTTGTTGTCATCTAGTTCAGATTTGCACCTAAAAGCATTCACAGATGCAGATTGGGCATCCTGTGTTGACACTAGAAGGTCAACTACTGGTTATTGTGTCTTCTTGGGTAATTCTTTAGTTTCATGGAAGTCTAAAAAGCAATCCATAGTCTCTAGATCTTCTACTCAAGCAGAGTATCTAGCCATGGCAGTGACTGTATGTGAGATGGCTTGGATATTGGCTTTGCTAAAAAGATTTGGATGATATCCTGCAATGCTATTTTGTGACAATCAAGTAGCCATATACATTGGTAAGAATCATGTTTTTCAGGAAAAGACAAAACATATAGAGATAGGTTGTCATTTGGTTAGAGACAAGGTGCAAGATGAGCATTGTGAATATACACATTTCTGGTTCTCATCTTGAGGGGGAGTATCAAAGTAGTACAGATCAGCAAGGAAGAAAGTAGATCAACAAGGAAGAAAAGAAACAAAGAAAAGAAGAAAGAAGCTGAAATAAGTCATTAGGCATTAAATGACAGTAGCTTAGTTTACTGTTTTGTTACCGTGATTAAACTATAAGTAGTTTAGTAACGTATTTATCTGTCAATTCTTCCACACATGTTGTGACTACCTATTGCACGTGTCATAACAGATTCCGCATAAGTTGGATTTTAGTTATGTGCTCTGTTTTGTGTAAAGCCATTTTTCATGTACAGATTCATTCAATTTGATGGAATACAAGTTTTTCTTCATTCCAATTTCTCTCTAGCTTTTAGCTTTTCTCTCTTCTTTGAATTCTCTGTACTTCGTGCTTTCTTATAGTGGGTTGTGATAATTTGCAATCTATATGGGCAATCGATTTTGTATGGGTGGATTAGACAAGGGTGCAATCGAGTTTCTTCTCTGAGCTGCTTAAACTGATCCGTGGAAAGCCTTCGCTAGTTCCTTTATTTGCTGCTACTGCTTGGTCAGTTTGGTGGCACCGGAACAAAACTCGCCTTCAAGAACACTCCTTGCCTCTGGACAGAATATCAAGTTTTGCAAAGGAGTATATCCAAGAATTTAAAAACCTAGGCCTTCCTCTTCGCAGAAACTGACCTGCTGCTACAAAGAAGTGGACACCACCTGCTACAGGAAGCATGAAGACTAATTATGATGGCACCATGTTTGGTGAATCAGAAAAGGCAGGCATTGGAGTGGTTATTAGTGATTCCGATGATGCAGTTATGGCAGCCCTCACCGAAAAGATTAAGAAACCACCTTCTGTGGAAGCTCTCAAGCTACTGGTTGCAAGGAGAGCAGTTAGTTTCACTTTAGAAGTGGTTTCACAAATGCTATCTTTCAAGGAGACTCGGAGTTGGTCATGAAGTCTTTCAGGGAAGGGGTATGGAAGATTCCCAAGAGGGACATCTTATTAAAGACATTTGGTCTTATGCAAACTCTAGAGTTTTTCTCTCTCACGTTATACAGCAAGGTAATTCTATTGCTCATGCCTCAACTTAGAGAGTAAGACTTTCTTTTCCTTTACTAGTCTAAATGGAGTCTATTCCACCAGATATTTTGTCTTTTTTCTTGTCTGATTATCTGAATTCTTGATTAATAAAGCTGAAAGTTTCTCCTTCTCAAAAACTAAAAAATTGAGTTCCTAAATCACCAACACTGTAAATGCTAATCCCAAATAAAAGTATCAATAATTATCAAATAAATGGTTCTCTCTCTCTCTCTCTCTCTCTCTCTCTCGTAATCAATAATGAATAAAAAACACAAAAATATGTCACTCACAGAACAAATGTTTTTTACATTGAAAACCATAATTAACTACAATTAAAAGTTTTATATATCCATTTAAATTGAATGAATTTTTCTTTTTTTGAAAATTATTAACTTAAATATGTTTCTAAACATATAAGTAAAATTGAAAACAAGAAGCACTACAAAATATTTTTTGATCTCTAGTAAGTCTCGGACATCGTAAAATTTCATCCCAAATAAATTGTTATTACCAATCACAATGGTAAACATATTTTTAAACGTGAAAATTAACAACGATAAAAATGGAAACATAACCATGATGAAGATATTTTTATAGTTAGTTTAAAATATTAAAAACAATACAACAACTACAATTAAAAGTTCCATAAAATCATTGAAACTCAAGTTGAGCTTTGTTTTGTTATAAAATTATTCTTTTAAACATATCATCAATCAATTGTAACGGTAAAGAGCGAAAATATTACAACAAAATGCCTTTATTAATATCTAATAAATTTCATACATTGTATATTCATCCTAGATAAAAGTATTATTATCAAAGACAATGGTTAACATATATTCAAACATAAATACAACAATAAGATTAAAGATATAACCGCAATAAAAATATTTTAATGATAGTTTCCAATATTGAAAACTAAAAAATAATTTACTGTCATAAAAGCATTGGTAGAGTTTTTTTTTTTTTTCCTTGAAAATTTTTGACAAACATAACATTTGGTAATTAGTTCATTTTTTTTTTTTTTTTTTTTGCCTAAAAAGTTTCAATAATTTCATTTGAATAAATAATTGGCATTGTGCCTCTTTGTTATAATGACCAACAACAGTGGGATTATAACTGTGACTCTCTGAAATATAAAACAGGCTATTTAAGGCTACGTGGCACAGAAGAGCAACTACTATCATGATAATCCCAAGATTGCGCCCCTATATTACAAAAAGGACAGGACCAACAGTGGTTCTGTTAATAAAAAATTATTTAAAATAATATCCAATTATTGCACCAGTAAAAAGTTCAAAAATTCATTAAGTTTGGCTTGTGTCATGTTCGCTTTATTGCAATTAACAATCCATTAACTACACAATTTGAATTTTACCTTAAATGCTACAATCAATTTGAAATGTAGTGTGATATTTATTATGTCATATAAAAGGTTAATCAAGTATATAATTACAACATCTTATACAAAAAATCTTAAACATTTTAATAAACATAGAAATCTTATGTATAAACATATAAATATTAAAGATATTTATAAACTTAAACAATTTAAGAATATTTTAAAAAATAAATTAATAATAAGAATAATTTAAGTTATATGTCATATAATTTAAACCAGAAAACTGTTAGGCAAGAGAAAATAATAGCCTATAACTAGGTCTCTCCCTTACCTTTCGTTCTTTTGTTAGAGTGATTTTTACCAGCAGGCTCAAACCCAAGCCAAGCGGAGGGATAATAGATAGTTAATCCAATAACTTACTGATTTCTTGATTCAATTTCCCCAATTGCATTCCATGGAAATGATCCATTCCTTTCATCATGACTGCTACACATACATTATTATAAAGAACATAATACATGGGAGAACACTCCAAACCTTCATTTGAGTGTGAATTTCTTCAAGATCAAAACTTTTTAGTAAAATCATTTTATTTATTTATTTTCTTAATCTTCAGCGTAAATACACTAGGGTTTGGCACCCTAGTGACTTTATTGTTTCCATGAATAGTTATAATAGAGTTCCTAAAGGGAAAATATACTTTTCGATGCACAAAGAAGGGTACATCATCATTCTCATAGACCCATGGTTACTTAAGTAGCATATTAGAAAAAGCAATGATATTTATGACTTGGAGTCAACATTTACTGTAACAGGGCCCATAGTGATGCTGGATATTAGTACTTCTAAAAATCCTCTTCAGGTATGAGTGCTCTCGTTACACAACAGGTGTAATTTGGTGTGAGCCACCATAAAATTAGTATACCACAGATTGAGTGGGATAGGACAGAGAATATGAGTTGTCACATTAAGTTCAGAGTTACATATAAATTTGGAAGGTGTTAATCACCCAAGCCTGCCCATAGTAGGCATAAGCTTGGATAGGTGTTATATACCCAAGCCCGCCCAATCGAGTAAGCCGGCCTCCACTAACACATTTTGAAGCCATATTCCAGTAAGGATCCTTCTACCAGACATCTCCTAATCACATAGCAATTAAAGAACGACGACACACAAGATTAAAATCATAAATGAAATCAAACAATTTTATACTATAAAGAGCATTCTGCACAACCTCAATTGATCTTTAACTGAGAGTTTGTTAATTGATATGCCCTGCTTGACTGTCATGTGTTAAGCGAACTATAAACCTTGATAGACTTCCAATTGCAGCTCGATTGTTGGAGAGTTGCAATTCAATAGACAATGAATCGAAACTCGTTTGATTGAGAGGCACAAACTTTGTTGTTAAATTTAATTTTAAGTACGCCTCTATTTTCTCAACCTTATATATAAAACACTTACTGGTACAACTTTTAAAGTTAGAAAAGTTTAGCTATCACATAGAAATCCAGCGAGCCTTTCCTCTTATTTTTTTTTTTTTTAAATCGAAGCTTAGTTCAGTTTATTTCTTGATGCCTTACCTTTATGACTTCTTGTTAATCAAGATCCATGAAAACACCTTATGATTGCTAAAACCATAGAGCATACAGTCTTGCATCAGCGCATGCAAATTGATCCCCGAGTTCCAGATTTAAGCATGGAGCCATGGATGTTCCGTTCATGAAGCTGTTCATGTAGAACAAATCCAGAGTTGCTGTGGGCTCAGGTAACAAGCGTCTTCCATAGTGGATTGCTTTGGTGGGGGTATTGCTACTCCCATATTGGTTTTTCATATGGAGGCATTCTCCTTCGAAATTCCACTTCATTAGAATCATTACCAATGGACGTATTATTATTTGTTTATTGTTTTACTTTTACTTATGTCATGTTTAAGTGGTAATTAAAAGAAATTTTCGGCAAGTGTCTTTTTTATTATTTAATAATTCAGTAGTTGAGGACGAGACATTTGAATTATGGATGTCTTTGTTGAAAATGCTAGAAATTACATGTGACTTAATCAACATAAAATTGATGAATTTGTGGTAATTAAATACATTAGGGTCAAAATTGATCTTAGAACAGTTACAAAATGCAGAGTTAGTAAGACCTACCTAAAAGATTGACTCAACACATTATTACATATTTCACAAAAATAAATCATGCATATATACTGATGTTAATATAATAAAAGTTGAGCCTAAAAGTAATGGTTGTATCAAATGAATATCAAGTTTAATTATCATATGGTTGCACCAAATAGTAGCTTTTTGTTTGGATCAAACAACTTATTTGTTTTTATCAACTTTTCATCTACTACTTTATCAATTAATTGATTAAATGTGAAAATTTATTTATTGCTATCAAACTTTTTTTTATTCACTCTTTTATTTTTACATAAAAATACCACCTTTAATTTTTTATCAACTTTTCTTCTATTACTTCAACAAATTTTAAATATATACAACATTTTCCTCTGTTACTCTATCCAACTTTTGGATAGATACAAAAGCTATTCAATTTTCTTTTCTTCTTTTTTTTCTTCACATTGTCTTTTTCTATGGTAAAATCAATAACTATTAGGTAGAAAGTGTCATAATTTTTTCCCTAATACACGGTTTCGTTTATAAAATTTTAAATTTGTGCTGACTGTCACAATTTTTTTTTTTAGTTTATTTATTCTTCTTATCAAACTTTTCATTCCACCATTATCAATAATTCTCCTTTTCTTATAATTCATATGTTGATTAGAAATTTATCTACTTTACAATTTGAATTTTTATACCAGACGAACCTCTTCAAAATTGGTATGTATGTATATATATATTCTTTATTTTCCTTTGTGTTGTCACATTCATCATCTCAAATCCAATCTCTTCTTCTACCTACCCTACCTATCAACATTGTAGGCTCTCTCTCTCTCTCTCTCTCTCTCTCTCTCTCTCTCTCAATATTCCCATGTCCATGTATCTCATATTCATCCATGCTTCAAGTCGATTAGGTTTTGTGCGTAAGAGAGATTTCATGTAGTTCAAATTGTACTCCATGGATTAGTTAAACTTTCAATTTGATTATATGGACTTATTCCAATTGTGAGATCTTCTTTTTTGTAGGGTATCTTACTTTATTTCACGCAGTTCATATCTTGTCTTCTATTACATTTATTTCTCCTCTATACTTTATAGTTCTTATGGTAGAAAAATAAAGAATAGATCTAAGTCCACTGAATGATTTAAGGTATAATTTGTGCTAAACTTAAATCCTCATTGTTAAAAGACCACTTAAGGGGTCGTTCTTACTTATAAATATTTACCTGTAATATTTACAACACAATTAATATGTGTGTGTGTGTGTGTGTGTGTGTGTGTGTGTGTGTGTATATATATATATTTTTTTTTTTTTTGAGAAACAATGTGTGTGTGCGCTCGTGTTTTTGAATCTTAAGTTTCAGTGTCTTGCAAATTTACCATACATTAGCCATGATGTTTGTTCGTAAATATTGGTGGATACTTTACATTTGATTCTTGATTAAACCTTGCATCACCCAGTCATAATACAAGCAAATAAATAATCCAAAACCCTAGATTAAAGTAAGGGAACATTTTATTTACAATTATAATTTTTCTGTTTTAGAAGGAAGCACAAGATTGACAGACCACTGCTTTATTTCAGCTTCGAAATTCTGTCTGCGTTAAAGATTATTTCCAAAAGGGACTTTTCTTCAAGACGATAGAAAGAACTTCATCCCAGATTTCAACTGTTATAGTTCAAACCTTGACATTTCAAGAGGCATTAGTATCATTACATAACCTTAGATCTGTGCCATCCCTGCAGCTAAATAATCCACACAAAAAATTAGTAGCCTAAACTAAAGACCCTGCATACACTGACTCGCTTCTCTTCAAAAAAAATTTTGGAGAGAGCAATTAAGAAGCATACCATGACCTCTCCCTTTTGTGAAGTAGCAAGCCAATGAGCAATGACCTACCAACAAAATATCAAAGCTCTGATTTTAAAGCAATTAGATGACTATTCTCACCTCTGTGACCCACAATTGCACATGCAGCTTGCATTTGGATCTTAAATTTTGTAACTGTGGTCCCAGCGATCAGTAAGGTTTCTATCTCAATTGACAAGCTTTACGACAGTGACTGAGGGGAGGACACCATCCTCTTTGTAGCCTCTTTCTTCCATTAAATAAAAGCAGCACAAGAATGTTGATTGTTCCAAAGATTCCCTCAAGCATATGTAATGGGAAGCCAGATGATCTAGCCTCACAACTCGGTCCCTCATCCTATTGAGTGGTATAAATGCAGTCTGGTGAAGCATCACTTACTCAAGCAGGCTACGCTGGTCTCAGTGAGATACAAAGGAGCTCTAAAAGGTTGCTTGCTGAGAGAGGCACTGTCTTAACTTTTCCTGGAAAGTATGAAGCCATAGGCATTTTGAGATAGTCACAATGCTGCAGATGCCACGAGTCAACCACAAGTTATCATTGAATGCAACTTCTTGCAAGTTGCATATACATAAAAAAAAATATTGACAATGGAGTGCCTTGTGAGTCAGCACAAATTTTGGGCTCAAAATGTCTGAAATCCCAAATTTGAAGTTGGACATGTTCAATTCATGCTGATGAAGTCATCAATCAAGTGGCAGTTTCTTCTCAAAGATAAAATAAAATAAAATAAGTGGCAGCTCACTGTCAGATGAAATGTCCGTAACAATTCAGAAGGACTTGCCCCATGCCTAGGTAGTCAATATTTTTTTCTTTCTTTTTTTTAATTTATTTGTCTTCCTTGAAAAGAGGTTGTAAAAGACTCTTACAACTAGGCTCATCCCAGTACAACTCATCCCACCACTTTCTGCTTCCGCTGATGTGCATGAGGGAAGAAGGCAGGTTGTCCATTAAGAATGGAAGCTTCTTGAGCTTCTTACAGTCCCATACATCAATAGAGTCCAATGAATTACAAATTAATACCCTTTTGGAAATGGATTCCAATTCTGGTAAAGAAGATAAGTCTAGGAGACGTAACCCGGGAATCATGATAGGAGGAAAAGCATTGCTACTTACCCCACTGGTTTCCTTCCCTTCAATGATTTCCTCTACTGAATGACAATTCCATACTTGAACCTCTTCAAGATTTTGAAGGCATGATAACAAATCAAATGTGAGTATGTATTTAAGCCTGTGGCAATTGTGGATGTGCAGGGCTTTTAACTTAGAAAATACACTGTCTGTCACAGCTCCATGACAAATTGCCTTTAAGTTAAGTAGCTTCCGGAGGATCAATTTCTCTAGACTTGGAAAGGAATTTTCATCTGCCATTATGATGTACTCTAAACCACTACAAGTGGAGATGTAACACTCTTTTAGGTCATCCAATTTTGATGCGCTTGACAGTTTAGAAAGAATGTCAATATCATCACAACCCTGCAATGCCAACTCCTGAGTATTGTCTGGGAGCTCTATTGAACTCCCATTAGTGATGAGGTTACAGCCTTGAACTTCTGCACTGTAAGTTCCCTTGGAAATAGGTAAAAGGCTTGATAGAAGTCCTATACCAATATGGTAGCTTTTCAGCACCCGCCAATGTCTAGATCTCACATAGTTGTTGAAGCTGTATGAATCCTCAAAGGAAAGACCAAGATTAGTTAGTTGTGAGGAGTTTTTGATTTCTGCAAAATCTGCTCCTCCCGAGTTTCCCTGTGAATTCAAGGACCATCTCCATTTGCTTCCAAACATTGATAGATTTTCAAGGCGGCACAGGTTTGGGATGACCCCAGCAGGAAACATGTTAAGCTCTTCTGTATAAGAAAGATCAAGACGCCTGAGATTTACCAAGCCTTCGATACCACTGGGCAACTCTTTGATCAAGGTATACGAAAGGTCCAACACCCTCAGCTCTTTCAGCATCGCTAATGAAGGTAATTCTTCAATCTCACAAAGGCGTAACATGATTGCACGCAGATTCTGTAAACAGGAAAGGGAATCTGGAAGTGACTTTATTGAAGAATTAGACAGGTCAAGAACTCTAAGGTTTTGCATGTGCAGAAAGAATAAATCAGGGATTTTTTCTGTTAGGGGGTTCTGTTGCAGGAGCAGAGTAGATAACTTTGTGCTATTGGGATGATCTGGAAGAATTTTAATGCAGTTTTCCATTAGAGAGACCCTCTCTACATTTTCCATCCATGTCCTTGGCAATGTTTTCAATTCAACACCAGCTTTGACCATGAACCGAGGACTCTCCTTTGTGATTCTGATTGCTAAATCCCTCACCAAATCATGCATTCTTACACACCCTGTTCCAATAACCTCCAGCAGGCAAGCATCTTTGAGTTCCTTAAGCAAAGCGTGGCCTTTGTTGTTCTCATGCTCCCTATCCCACACTTCATCTATGAAACCTTCTGCCATCCAGTACTCAATCAGCTCCTCAACATCAATTCTATAATTCTCAGGATATAATGCACAGTACAAAAAGCAAGCACGGACCCTGTCATTTTTTAAGTGGTTATAACTAAATTTCAGACGTGCAAAAACATCTTCCTCCATGCCTTCAATTTCAGCTCTTGAGCTTTTCAATTCTTCCAGTGCATTCTTCCAAACTCTTGCATCATTGGTTTTCCTCATGGCTCGTCCCACAGTGATGATTGCAAGCGGCAAACCACCACATTCTTTAACAATCAGCTTTGCACAGGATTCTATATCAGGAGAAAGAAAGTCATCTATTCCAGCTTTATCAGTGAACAAATTCCAGGCTTCCTCCTCAGAAAGCATGCCCACCTTGATTTCTCTTTGTGTTTCCATGCCCCGACAGACTTCCATGAGTCGAGTAATGAGTATTAACTTACAACCATTCTCTTTATTTGGCTGTGGGATCCCCACCTCTTCTAAGGTAAACTTACTCCATAAATCATCTATGATTAGAACAAATTTTTTCAATCTCAACAAATGCTCAAATAATATGGTTGATCTCCTGATTATATTATTACTGAACGAGAACTCCTTGTATAGATCCAGGGTTACTGCTTTCCCTATTTCAATTTGCAATATCTCCAACTCAAAAGTTTTTGATGCGGTCACCCATATAACATTATCAAATATTTGAGCTTCATTGAGTAGATTATTTATATGCATCATAATGGTCGTCTTCCCAACTCCACCCATACCATAGACACCTATCTTATTGATGTTGACATCCATCAGACACTCCCAAATCTCATGCAAAATATCCCTTTGTATTGTTTTACCGATTAACTGTGTTGCTGGCATAAACTTTCCTATATCTGGCAATAAATCAATAAATAAACCATTTGGAAACACTCCCTTTTCTTGAAGCTCAGTCACCTCTTTAATCTTTTGTAAAAGATGTTTTCCTATTTTATATCTTGAATAGAAATTAGGAATAACACCATTCATGCACCTACTTGTAGTGTTGATTTCATTTTCTAAGCTATCCACTTCATTGTTTACCTTTTCCACAAGTTTGAGCCACAACTCTACCTCACCTTTTAGCTTCTTACTCAAGTATGTTAATCCCATATTCATCTCCATTTTGATGTCATTTGCTCGACCATTTAGTTTTTCCATATTGAAATGAAGTGACTCTTGGTGTTTCCGAACATTTCTCAAATAGGAGAACGGTGTGGAAAGGGTTTCCCATGATGAATTAACAACCCCAATGACAGTCGCAAGACTCCCAACTATATCCATGGTCACTGCATTAAGTGAAATGAGGAAGAGAAAAGAGAGAAGAGGAAGAAAGGAAGGAACAATCACAAATTTATGATCAAGTATAAATAAATAAATAAAAAATCAAATAAGCTATAACATATTGAAGGTATACTTAAAAGCTATAGCCTTATTACAGGCTCAATATTTGACAGCAACAAAGCTTATGAATTTTTATGTTTCTTATACAAGCTAATCTTATTTCCAAAAATATGCTTGCAAGTTAAATGCCTTATGTAGAGATTTTCAAGGAAATGCCACTAAAGAGATAGAGGAGTTATCTAATGGATCACCCTGCAAAGTTTAAGGCACCCAAGACTCAAGAGCAGCTTTCCTCAAACCTTCAACTCCACTAAAAAAAAAGGATAAACATTCCTAATGGGGAACATAACTGGCAGCCCCCTTTCAAGACTTATAAGAGGCAAGGGAAAGCTGGTTCTAGTGCTCAATCATTAATTGGGGATGTTTCAGATGATGGAAAGCTTTCTTGGGAAGGAGTTTAGCAATTGCCTATATAAAGGCTTTATTGTGGTCAATGGCATTTAGAGTGAGATTGATTTTAATAAAATTCCAATAGCTTATTTTTAAACTTTGAGGGCGATTGCCTTCTCTTTCCTAAATGCGATTGCTTAGGAAAACCTAGGTGAGATTGCCTAGCATTTATCTTTGTTTATTTATCATTCTATTCACCATTTTAATACCAAAATAACCATCAAATATATTAAAGATCCAATATTTTTATTACCTAAACCCTTAAATATCAAATCCTATTCAAAACCCTTCAAGATCACATCAAGTAATCTAATTTAGTGCTGAATTCCTAACAATCCTACCTCAATTCCTACCTTCAACATATAAGACTTACTTAGGTAACAGTCATTGCTGCAATTCTTGTTCCTCACAATTTAGGTTAACAGTATAGTTAGTTGGAAAATTCTAAAGAAATACCAGTCATGGAACCTCAACTAATCATGGAAAATGCATAACCAGATTTTCATGCTAGAAATTTAAATAAAAGCAGAATTTCTGATATGGTTTGTATCCCAGCTAGGCTTGTCTTCCCATGATGTTTTTGTGGATGACAACCTACATGATACCCTCCAATAATCCCACCCCATCCTTCCCCCACTTCCAAACCCGTCCTCCCTCTCTTCTTACCTTCAACAAACCTTATGCTTGTAATATTTTTTTAAATTACTAAAGAGATAAAGTTAATATTTTTTAAAGGGTTAATAGTCTTTGTTAATTAAAAAACGAATAGAAAATTGGGCTTCCAATAATTGGCTGACTGTATGACTTATAATTTGTTAATTCACAAACCCTTGCAGAGTACAGGATTTATATAACGACTTGCTTACATGACGTAAAACTATAAATTAATTCATTGTTAAGCACTGCCCTCCTTGTAATAAAAAAAATAGTTATATTTTACAAGAAATCTCATTCCATCAAAGAAATTGAATTGACCTGCTAATCGTACTTTAATCAAAGTTATTATGAAATATGAATTTGCATGGAATTTATTTATTTACAATTATTATAATTTATGTACTTATAAAATATAAAATTATGTTAACCATTTCAATTTTTTGGGTCATATTTATTAAAAAGGTGAAATAGGTTGTCTTTATGTCAACCCCAAAACAACATATTTATTAAACGACTTGAATTGAATCATGTATGTGTCAACCTAACACAATTTGTTTATTAAGCATGGTACATGGATCATGTTGGCCACATAATAAACGGGTTATGTTAGGAATGAGGGGTTTTTGACATGATTATTAAATGGATCATGTTCGTGTCAACCCATGTAATTGAATCTCTCGACCTTGACATGACTCCAACGATGCCTACCTCAACACAACATGCATATGACCCACAAACACAAATTGCCACCCCTACGTTCAATACCTTGTTGTACTTGTACCACACCTGTACTTACATTTACCTTACCTTTATACAGCTCTAGCTAGGTTAAGGGCCTATAAGACAACTGTGCAGCTATTTACACAGAAAAATAATAACTTCACTCAATTCTAAGCTTCTAACAGCTTTCTCCATCCCAAGAACAACTTGGTGTCTTTGTATCTTGATTGAACAGTTTGTTAAAAAGATCAAGTGGGTTAGACTGGAAAATCAAGGCTACGCTTTTGCCAGAAATCTTATTACAGATCGGGTATTTTATAGATTGGATAATGGTTAAAGTTAAACCACAACAATTCTTGAACTACAGCATGTCTAAAACCTCCAATATTCTTGAAAAGAGAGAGAGCTACAAAAAATTGAAAATTGAAATGATTCTATATTCAAATGATTTTGTGTTAACAACCCAACTATTTCCTAAAGGAAACTTCTCAAATTATCAAGGCGAAATCGATGGAAGCGAACATGAAATTGATGATGATTAGATAAATGATACTGCACTGATATCAATAACAAAGAAGACATTGATTGATTCATGGCAAAGGACTAAGGGCTGTTACCTAAAAAATCTTGCAAGTTGGAATGAAATGCCGATCTGCTCCGTACTTGCCAGTCGCCAGAAGAGAAAGACAGCGGCAGCTGACTTTTTTTTTTTTTTTTTTTTGATAACCGCGGCAGCTGACTTTTCTAAAGAGAAGAAGGAGGCTGACGCAAGGTTCATAAAACATGACAAATATAGCAACAATTTTTACTGGAACAAAGTAATTGCGGAACATCTACTATATATTTTACTTTCACTTTTACTTTTTTTTCCCTCTTAACTAATATGGACTCCTATCAAAAAAAAAAAAAAAACTACTATGGATTCCTAATGCAACGATTTTAGTCCCCACCAAACAAATTTAAAAGAGGTCACTTTTAGACCTTGGCAAACTTATATTATATGGTGGCTTTTAGTTCCTAATTTGTCTAGCAAAATGATGATTTTTTTGGTCATGTCACCCAAAGGACCAAAAGTGAACATTTTAAACTTCAAAAATTAAAATTGCTTTATTCTAAAAATTTGAGACCAACTATATATTTTATCCTTTTTTTTTTTTTATTGTTATGTTTGAGATAGAAATTAAACACTAGATAATGTAATAAAGGTATAAGGAAGCTCCTATGATGTTCAGCATTAATAATTATTTTATATATCAGATATATATATCATTCTTTTCACAATTTGTGAGTATTACTTGTTTGAAATCACATATATTAAGAATGAAAATACACGCATGAAGGATTATAAAGACCAAAACATCAAAGGTTAACAAACATATGTGGACAGATTATACAAATAAACTTTGATGGAGCAGTTTTTAAGGAGCCGTGTACATTAGGCATTGTTAACATCATTCAAATGAGCAAAGAAACTTGCTGTCATTTTAGAAGGGGATGCTAGCTCTGGAAGAAGCTGAGATCTACGCAGCAAGGAGAACAATGGAGTTCGCTCTGGAAATGGGATACATGGTGTGATTTTAGAAGGGGATGCTAGCTCAATCATCTAGGCATTGCAGTAACAGGCAATGCACCCGTCCAAGATTGGCTGCCTAATAGAGGAGGTGAAGGAGAAACGGCACGATCAGAATTAGTTCTGTTAGCCTTGGTTATAATGAAAATCAAGTATCACATAATTTAAAAGAGTATGCAAGACATATGGTTAAAATACCCAATACTCGTGAATCAACTTCAGTCTAATGTAATGCTTTTTCAACATCTATGAAATATAACTCCTCCCTTTAGAAAAAGAAGATGAGATATCCATGAGATATCCATATGCTAACGCTATCCAAAATATTCTGAGGACACCTGAATGAAATTCTTTCTATTTTGGGTTCTTGTGTCATTTATAGTCAGAGTCTAAAGCTTGATACAACAAAATACTCATTTATGTGGTATTTTAACCATCTTCCTACCTTGCTACCAGAGATAGAGAGAGAGTATTAAGGCATAATATCATGGAGATCAACATTCCATACATAAACACCTCACAAAAACGCTTGCCAAATTGCTTGTCTGAAAATTTTGAACCCACATTGTTGTCTCATTGGTGGATCTATATCTAAACTCGGACAGTGACATCCACGTATCTTTTAAGCTTGTAAAGCATTTGTTGAATATCTAATGATATGCAAGAACTTTAATTACATCCCTAAGATCTAATCAAAAGATAATTACAACCCAAAAACTGGTAAAAAAAACAACCCAAAAACTGGTTTAAAAAAAAAAAAAAGCCCTCAGAGGTCTTAAGTCCTTGAGGTGTGTAGACACTCATCATTGTGAAGATTCTTCGGCATCTTCAAAGGAAAAAATTCAAGCTATAGTTTTGTACTGCCATGAAAATGAGCCAGTTTGTTTGAAATAGCTAATTCTTGACTAACAACTCTCTTTCTGCCATGGCTTCAATCTTCATATTAGTTGAATCATGTTTGTCTGTCTGTCTCACTTCATCACCATGAAGAATTTTCTCAAAAATTTGATTAATGGCATTTCCTTTAGCCTGTATTTGATTAGAGATAAGCAAAGTATATAATTTTGATAAGAATAAGGTAAATAATAAGAAAAGAATATATTTATCCTCTATCTAGTGACATCCATACCTTTACTCCAATAGCGATTGCAGTTTTGAGCTTAACAAGCTCACCTAACCTTAAAGAACCTCCTTTCATGTCTTTGACAAAGATAAGTGGAACCCTCCTTGATGAGGCCAAGCTTGGCAGATGCTTTGTCAGCCACCGGGGGTTGCAATCAGAAGCTATCAGTACAGCCTACAAACTCAAAAAGAGAAATATTGTACTTTTTGGACCCCAAAAAAAAATGTGCTGAGTTTGGTGAACTAAGAAGAGGATTAAAATGGTTATAAATCCTAATTATATATGTATCAAGATTCAGCCACCAATAAGTTGAAAATGAATATTGTTCACTTGTCCATTATTTAACCTTTTTCTCTTGTTATAATCACATATATCCATGAACTTGTTTGGCAACCTTACTACCTTATTACTAAGTGGCTTTGATTGTTTCACACCAACAGTGTCCACACTCTTTAACATCAGATCCACATTCTTTCAAATCATGTGTAAAATGTAGAGATTTGGTGTAAGAATGTGGACATTGTGTGAAACATTTCACATTCACAAGTGTGAAACAACAATTATCCATTACTAAGTTCTTGTTGAAAGAATATATTCAAAAAATCTGCAGGAAAATTAATTTAGCAATGACGACTTTGGAAATAAGTTTCGACCAACAATGTGCCTTAGTTAGAACATTGTACACTGTGATTGCCCACTTCATATTAAATGTTAAACAAGAAAACAATTGAATACCTTAGCAAAGAAAAAGGACAATACTTGAATATCTACTCACACGACAATGCTTGAATATCTACTCACATAATAGTATTTGCAGGACCATTGTACAAACACTCAATAAGAGAATTACATTCACTTCAGCAGACAGTATATCAAACAAAAGCAATTTTGACCGCCACCTAATTTGATATGGAACATATTGTTCAGTCACAGTAACATGCATTGGTAAATGAAATATCAAAATATGAGATATATGTAACGAGCGCAAGAGTGAGAATAAGTTGTTATGACAGCAGGTTTCTCAGTTCAATTGAAGAAATCATCTCACAGAAAAATACAACATAACAATGAGGCGACTTACTTGAAGCTGAACTAAAGGCGCTTTACAATTGTTCCTCATTGAAGAGGGCCGTTGAGGAGAGCTTCCCACTTGAGCACTTGGCGCCATGCGTTCAAGGACGCGAGTGACATCATTGACCCCAATAGAGAATTGTTGCTAAAAAGAGAGAAACCGACATGCATAAGATTTCTTCAATTTAAAACAATCATCATATCAAGAAACAGCAAATCAAAAACATAAAAGAAAGAAAACCTTTAACCATATTTTTTCAGGCAAGGAGTTTCCATCCAAGAGTCTCGCTGACTCTATCGCCCTGTTCAACATTACAATCACATTATTAAAAATTCAGCGAATGAGAATCTGAGTTCACAACTCAATGACAAAGTAACAAGTCCAATAAGTTAGTCAGCCATAACTCACATACATTTTGCACAGCCTAACTAGTCAGAACAGCATTAAGAGTCAAACCCAATTGGTAACTTTTACAATGCAACAAAATCATGAAAGTGTATATTGCAGCATCGGCATGAGAATATGATTCCATTAACAAGTCAAATCAAACACCAGCAATAAAAAATAATCGATAACGAATTGAAGTCTCACCTATGCATAGATTTGAGTAGACAAGCGAGACGTTCCCCTTCGTAGCAACTATATATATCAACCCCAACAAAAAGTCATAAAATTCATTCAAAACAAAAATACTAATATTGTTGAAAACCCAAAACAAAAAAAAGTAAACCCATAAGAGAAAAGCTCACGTACTCTTGCTCTTGAGGAGGAAGGAAGCTTGCTTTTGAGATTTCTATATCGTTTTTTGAAGCTTTCTTTCTACTTGGCATGGTTGGCCTTTGGTCTGTGCTTTTGCACACCAGGTGTTTGACGAAAAGTCAAAAAAAAGCTCCCAAGAGATTATGAGTTAGACTTGCGTTAAACTCAGACCCATAGAAAATTAAAAATCAAGCACTTTTGCCCAGTGCTCAAACCGAACGGCGGATAGTCAAAAAATCCGCCGTTCACATCCTCCAAAATATTAGAATGCTATTGCTTGGAATGAAAACCCAAAACATGACCAAGAACCCAACCGATTTGGAAGATTTGAGTCAATACCCACAGTCAGAAACAAACACAAAAGTCCAATCTTGTGTTACCTTGATTGTGTTCTGTAGAGAGGCCTTGGTGGGTGTGGCGGTATCTTCGGCTTTGTATGGTTGGACTTTCTGTGCAACTTATGGTGTAGTGGTGGTAGTGGACTGTGAAGCTTTAAATGGAGTGTCTTCTGTTTGGGCCTTGGTGGGTGTGGGCTGTGTGGCCTCGGCAGAGGACTGAGAAAGTCAATGGGTTTTCTCACGGGAAGTTAAAAGAAAGGGGTTCAAGTGTCCAAGGCAGTGAAAGCCCATTGTGTTCCATATATGGCATAGCATTTTCACGGGCCTTCAATGACTAATTAACTTTGCCATGAGATAATGAAGATGAGAAGTGAGAGGGATAAGTAATCAGTTGCTTTGGGGTGAAAGTATAAGAGAGAGAGAGAGAGAGAGAGAGAGAGAAGAGCTGAAGAGAGAGAGAGAGAGAGAGATTGTGAATTGAAAAAGAATAAAAAATAAAAACCCTTTGTTACAACTTAATCACAATTTTATTTAAGAAGTTATGCAAAAATTCAATCCAAAATTGATGAAAATTTCAAAATTTTGGATAGAATCTTAAATTGAAACTTAGCTGATAATTCTTTCTTCTCCATTCTTCTGCGTTTTCTTTTTTATTCCTTCTTAGGCATTTTCTTTCTTCTTCTGTCATTAGTACCCAAAACTAAAAGTTTAATTAGTAGAGTAGTTTGAGATGAGATTTTTGTAATTTTTTAAAATTTGTGTGAGTAAGAAAATGTATGTAATGATGTTTAAAATGTAAAAATGTAAGTTTGAAATTGCATGTCACACTGCCCAAGTTTTTTTCTTTTCCAATAAAGTTGTGTACCACCAAACTATGGCAGACACTACCTCTTCTCCATGAAAAAGTTGTACATGTGGCCATGTTGCCACCATTCATTTGCTTAGAAATTTTTTATAACTTTTTTTTTTCTTTTAATTGCATTATTTATTGGATTTGATTGGACTTTGATTCCTAATGGCTAATACTATAAACCCACGTATTGGTATATTAAATTCATGTACTGTAAATTTAAGATTTATATCATAAATTAAACAAATGCATATAATATGTACAATATTTTATATATTTATGTTTATCAAAAAAATATATTTTATATATTTATTAAATATATATAATATTATACATATTTACATAAATATATAAAATGTTGTAGACATTTTTTTTTAAATTTAATATATAAAGCTTATCTAGATAGTATAATGTAAAATAATAATTTTTCTTTGTATTGTTATTATTATTTGAACAGTTAATAATATTTTGTTGATTTTTGAAACACTATAATGAAAGTTGTAATATAAAAAGTACATTTTAAAGATGGTATTTATATTTATTTGAATTATTTTAGTTAATTTTTTTTATTTATACTAATTTAATATATTTATTAATATTTTAAATAAATACTAAGTTAATTATGATGTAATCACTATTCAACTTTGGTTAGACCTCAATTTGACCTTAAAAACATTGAACATTTTCCTTCTCTGGTTCTTTGAACAATCTAGGTTTCAAAACCATAATATGCTCTCAATATGTGTTATTGAATGGAAATAGCATTGTTATTTTTCACTTTATTCCTATGATATTTGGAGGTTCTAATGAATTTAATAGTTTTTCTATTTTAAAAAATTATATTCCTAGTTTGTAGAATTTATTTTGAAGTTAGATCAAGAGCTTTATATTGAACATATTAAAGTCCAAGTGCGTTATGGGATACTATTAATTTATAACGATATTTTTATGATTTATAAGTTTATTTAATGCATTGTAAAGAATTAAAAATGTTCTTTATTAAATAATCTTTCTGTTTAAAATAATATTATTTGATTATTGTAAATGACTATATAATAATTTTTTGTTTAAAAATATTACTTTTTGTAGGTTCTTGAAGAGCTCAACGGCTCATCCTACCTATACAGGTGGAAAATTTGAATGGAAATTTTTATTTTCCAATCAAAACTAAATGACTATAAACTCTATTATTGATTCTGACAAAGTAATTTAAGCTTGATAAAATGACAAAAGTACGTATTTATTTGATATAGCAAAATTACTAATTTGGTATTTTACTTCCACATGTTATATTTTATTACATTCACAAGCTTATATTAGCAGTATTACAAATGATTGTGAGAGTAACTTGTCAAGTGAACAGAATAGTAACTCTACAAAGTTACAAAAAATTGATGTTGAAGGCAATGTACAACTCACACTAACATCTACACTCAAGGAGAACAAAATGAGTTATTCAATGACTACAATGAAGCAACAAAAGAAGAAGAAAAAGTTATTTAAAATTGCAAAAAAAAAAAATCACAAAAAATTATGAAAAATATTTTTTGTCTTTCAATTGATTACAAATTTGTTATTTTAACATTGCAACATTTATTGAATAATTGAGGATATTAGGTGTTTGGAATCCTAATTTTTATTTAAATTTTGTTAATTGATATTTTTCATTTACTAAGGCAACAAAACGAAAATTTTTGAGGCTATTTAGCACTGTCAACAACATTGCATATGTGATAACTATTCTTCTTTTATTGTTGGATTTTTTTTCATAGTCAATAGCTTTCTTGTGTTAGCAACTAGTTTATATTTATTTTGGAGGTAACAAAATTTTCAACCAAGTAAGCCATTAAGAATTCAAATTTCTCATAAGAAAGTGTGAGGGTCCTTTTTTTTTTTTTACGGTACCCAGGCCCAAGTACAAACAAGGATCCTAGGCCCTGTACTTGTTGTTTGGTGGACTGGGCTTAGTTCGCAAAAATGTGATTCCTCCAAAGCAATAAAATACCATTATAAGTGTTTTATTATCATAAAATGACTCTTTACTCTTACAAAATAAGTAAAATAAGTATTCATAATATTCACAATAAGAAGGAGATTGAAATAGAGTATTTGAGGCTTATCTTGTACTGTATGAACATGTAAAAAAATTCATTTAGTTGGTACCCCGAGCGTAATATCGTCGTACCCCGAGCGTGATGTCGTGGTTTCTAGGGGTACTAGGCCTGTAAGAACCCAAAATGCTGATTTTTTGAATTATACGATCTTTCTCCATACTTATTATACAATAGAGTTTTGTCATTTCCCTTTACCTCTATAGGTCCTGCATAAGAACACACTATACAATACACATATCTTCAAATAATCGCTAATTTCTTAGATTATGATGTACATTTTTATACATATAGATATATATAAATGAATTTCATGAGATTGATTCAACCACAAAGATCCTGACCCAAATTCTCACAGACTTAGTGCTTTACACAAGACTTGTAGGATTTGGAACTCAAGTCCAAGTGGCTTTGCTTGAGCATTGCCTTCCAAGATAGTTAAGTGAGGAGGATTTTTGTGGGAGAGAGTGATATCTAATGTGTGCATGTTTTGGCATATGTTTCTTTGAAGGCTAAGTGATATTTTGAATGATCTCAAGGATATGGGACAAATTCCTCCACCTTGGCTCTCTTATTTTATTTATTTCCTTCTCTTCCTTGCTAGGCTTTTAAAGCTTTAAGAATATATGTTTTGAATCTCTGAACTCTTCCCCTGAATTCACATTTTTCTCTCCTCCGAATCCCCCCCTTTTTGCTATGTGAATGTGTTCCTTTTATAGCAGACCTAGTTTGGTACCCTGGGCGAAGATGTCCTAAGTCTGCTGGGTAAAACTATGTTCTTTGTGACCTAAAAAAGTGCATTAGGCAGAGATTTAGCTTATCTAGACAATTATAACTCAAAAAAGGCATTTGGCTTTAGCTATAAATGAAAGATTCCTTCTTGGAAAGTTAAAGGAATGGGTGGGCTACTCAGTGTACCGTGACAAGTTTGTTGAAAATGACAATTGAGAGGAAATTGTGGGGAAGTGTCATGCACATGGGGGAACTAAGGTTTCCATTGGTTCATGCATTCCAAGCAAATATATGAACCAAGGGAAAGTTTCGGGATCCTCCTTTCACCAGACTATTCCTCCTTTACTATCCACTCAGGATCCTACGGGCTTGGACCATGGGTTACAAAGATAATACCTTTTTTTTTTTTTTCCTGGATTTTTAATGGCTTTTTTTTTTTTTTTTTGCTGGAAATCTGAACATACATAGGGCCTTGATGTTGATTCCTCTTGCTATATATCCTCTGGCCTGATCGAGATCCTTGCTGCATGCCCTCTGGTCTGACCGAGATCCTTGCTACATGTCCTCTGGCCGAGATCCTTATCCGAGATCCTCTTCTTTTTTTTCTTTTTTATTATTATTATTTCTTTTTTCTTCTTTTTGGGATTTTGGGCCTTCATGGTCCTTCTTAGTTTCATAAATTGGGCCTTCTTTTGTTAAGGCCCTTAGTCTTTCCATACTTTTCATGGGATGGGCTTTCTTGTGAAATTTTGGTCCTTAACAGAAAGCAAGTTGATCTGAACACTTGATGGCACATTAGCGGGCATATCTCTTATTGGGTTCAACACATACTTCACCCCATTTTTGATAAGAGAATAAGTATTCTTCCCCCCATCATGTTGTGTATGTCTATCAAATTGCCAAGGTCTGCCAAGGAGCAAATGACAAGCGCCCATGGGAAGAACATCAAAATAGACTTCATCTTCAAATTTTCCAATGGAAAACTTTATTCTGCACTTGTAGGATACCATAACCTCACCTCCCTTCTTGAACCAAGACACTTTGTAGGGTTTTGAGTGACGATCACAAGAAAGCTTCAACTTGTCAACCATTACTTTTGACACCATATTCTCAACACTTCCCAAATCATGAAAACAAACTTCTTTCCAGAAGAAGCATAATAAGTTCTGAAAATATTGTGTCTTAACCATTTTTCATTCTCTTGGACAGTCATTACACGTTCGATTACAAGACTTTCTGCATCACAATCAGCATCACAATACTGTTCATTCAAATCCCCCCCTAGCTCATCATCATAAATTGGCTCTTTACCTTCATCCATTTGCTCTTCCTATGCAATTTAGCATTCTTCTTGGGACATTTGTAGAACCTATGCGCCACTTCTCCACACCGAAAACATTTAGAAAAGGTTGGCATACCCTTTTCATGCTCTTTAGTTCCTCCCCCTTTTTGTGGGTTTGGATGATCAAAAGAGCCTAAATCTCCTTTCTTTGTTTTCTCCCTTGCTGTCTTAGAGCTTTCTCCCTTGCGATATGAACTTCGTTTCAACTTTTCTTCTACTTTTAATGCCATTTGATAAGCCACCTCAAGAGAATGTAGAGAGTGCATCATAAGTTCTTCTTTAAAGCTATACTTCAATTCATTCACATACCTTGCCACAAGCTGATCATCAGATTCATGCAAATTGACACAGCTTAAAAGCTTGTAAAAATGCTCCACATAATCAGTCACAGATTGATCACTTTGCTGGTGTAGTTGGTGGAACTTTTGGTTGAGTGCTTGAGAATAGTCCAAGGGCAAAAACTTCTCATCTAGCTTCAACTTCATCTTGGCCCAAGTATTGACTCTTGGAGTTCCCCTTCAATCTCTACTTCGTTGGTACTGTTGTCACCATATAAGAGCATGTCCCTTCAACTTGGTAGCCACAAACTGCACATTTCTTTCATTAGTAAGATCCTTCCACTAAAAAAAAAAAGCTTGTAGAGATGCTGTCCAATCACAATACTCATGTGCACTGAGCTTCCCTTCAAAATCCTTGACATTGACTTGAATGCTTCGATTAGAATTTCCTAATGCTCGAGCTAGATGATCCATAGACCATTGAGCCATAGTAGCAAGTTCTGGAATAGAACTAGAAGTAGTCGAGCAATCATCATGGCCAAAGTCATCTTGGCGATAAGTAGTGCGATCACTTCCTTCACGAGTTAGAGAGGTTGGAAGGCGATGAAGAATTTCATTTATCATTTGATGGAGAGCTTGGTTAGATTGCCTCAATTCAGCAAGCTCAAATTGAACATCACCACTATTGGTGTTCGTTTGACGTCTTTGAGGCATTTTGGAATAAGTCAAGCAAATTTGCAACTTTCCAACAGATTAACGTTTGCTCAGTAAATCACGAATATCTCACTATGGACAACTCAAAATCACAATTTGCTTTCTTGCTTTTTTTTTTTTTTCTAGAAACTAGAAAGATAGATCTTTCCAACCATATATGGCATGCAAAGAGAATCCTCATGAGCTTAAACAGAATTACCGAAGAAGATGAACAAACTTTACTGAAACAGAACGAGAACTTATGTAGAACAATAGAAACACTAGCTCTGATACCAAATTGGTGCAGGCCAAGACCCACTAGATAGGCTAAATCAAAGATTTAACCTACTGATAGGATGAATAATTAGGGATGCCACTAAACCAGAGTTAGCGGATGTCACTCAATGCTACTAATCGCGGATGTTATTCAACGCAACCAAGTCACACACTTGATTGTTAGGAGGAATCACTCAACTCCAAAGCAAGTCACACACTTGATTTCTTATTGATAATTATAGGTGAATACATTGCATGTGAATAAATGTTTTCAACTAAATGCTTAACAACTTTCAATATAGATGACAACTCCCTAGACTAACTTCACATCATCCTATGATCAGATTTATTAGGTTGGAACAACTACCAACAAGACTCATGATTATCTTTGACTGAATAATAAAGATAAATAAAGGACAATTAAACTAATAAAAAAATGACACATGTTGCCTATATGGCTGCCATATAAGTTACCACTATGCTCCTGCATCAACTTCAAATATATTTTGCTTGCTTCTTCCTCAGTTATCTTAATTTTGTGCCATTCTTCTCTGCACCATCATCATCACACTTTTCTATTTGCTCCTGCTCAATGGTATGTCAATGTACATGATTCTTTTCTATAGTGGTTTAAAAAAATTCAAATCAACCATAGAAGTTTCTGTTGAATTTGGGTATTTTTATTTTTGCTATTCATTCCTTTTTGGTTTTTATTTGGTTTGGATCATGTGCAAACTCTTCACTATTTTGCTTATTCTAATTATTTGGACTCTAGCTTTTTTTCATTATCCTTTTTTTTTTTTAATTGTATAAGTTGCTTTTCACGGTAGAGCTTGGTTTTAAAATAAAACATTAAAGAAAGTGGTACAAGTTTTTTATTTAAACACAAACTATGCAAATACCAACTCTACCTCCCATTTAAAATTTGATGTTTTCCTCTATTCGGCTTTATTTTGTTTGGCTCTTCACTATTTTGCTTATTCTTATTTTCTAGACTCTGGCTCTTTTTCATTTCCTTATTTTCTTATCATTATCATATCCATATCATTATTTTTTGTTTTTTTTTTTCTTTCTCTTATGAAAGCTTACGTATTACCTAATATTTATATAGGTATACATATGTTTTTATTTGATTATAATATTATGGTAGAATTTGGTCAAAAAAAAGGTATAAGATTTTTATTAAAACACAAAACTGTGCAAATACCATCTCTGCCTCCCATTCTGATTCAATTTTATAATTTTTCCATTAATTAAAACTCTTACAATTTAGATTCATTTCGATCAACCTCATCTCTTCCATATGAAATTAATGCTGTCAATTGTTGGATGCATTTTACAATTATCTCTAACAATTTTTGTGACTTTCACTAGAAATTTTTTTTTTTGAAGAATATACATTTTTTTTAATTAAAGGATTTATTGGTGATTAATTGTAGTTGCTAAATTTGAAAGAATATTATTAACCTACATATATATATATAGCGTGTGTGACTCAAATTAGACAGCTAGTATGAGTCTTTGTTAAAAGAGAAAGAGCTCAACTACGTGAATGGCCTAGTTTAGTTAAAGCCCTTATGCACTGTCTAAAAAAATTAAAGCCCATGCTTTTTACATAAAAGGAAATAGCCCATGCTCTCTCACTGGGCTCAACCTGCTGAATCATTTTCCATAAAAAGAGACCCTATATAACTTTCTTCAAAAACAATGGCCACAACTCACAAGCCCATTTAATTGTCATTTGGAATGGTTTGCAACCAAAAATAAAAGAGAATAAGCTGCTCATGAATTTTTAGTTTTTATGAGGAGTATTTCGTTTTGTTTCTTTCAATTGATTTTCACTTGGGTGCAGGTCCTAAGATCATAGCAAAATCATAAGAAAGACACAAAACCAATTTTGGTTTGAAATGCATAGTTGGACTAGAATTTCGAAACTCTGCAGGAACAACTAGTGTTTATATATATATATATATATATATATATATATATAAGTTCCACAGCCACCGCAAATCCTTGAACACTTAAAAAACTCTAGATTAGAACTTCTATATTATGTAAAAGAAGTAAAAATAAAAATAAAAAGACTACCTCCCATGATCCACCAATCCCCTCCTCTCCATCACCTTCACTTCTTCCATGTCTATCATTGCCTCCTCCTCCATGTCCACCACTGTTATCCCCATCATCATTGTCTCCTCAATCAGCATTCCCATCCCCTCCATCTGCATCACCACTGTCCCCTCCATCACTGCCATCTCCTCCATGTGCACCTCTCCCCTTCTCTCCATCACCATTGCCTTCTCCATGTTCACTCCTTCCACTACATCAAAATAAGCCTATTACATAAGTGTTAATACAACGAAAATTAGAATAGTAGTATTAGACATAATATTACATCTACGAATTAAAGTCGTTGCAATAATAATTTAAAAAGTGGTAAATTATTACATTAATAATAATGAATTAAAATAACTTATAATTTATACCAAATTGCATTAAGAAATAATTTTTGCAATAACTTAAATTGAAGAAATCATTGTAATAACTTGGTACCAATTATTTTGCAATCTATTACAATAGAAATTTCAAAGCGTTAGCTTACTACAACAAATATATCATTGCAATAACTAAATATAAATTATTTTACAATCTATTGCAATAACAAACATGAAATTGTAACAAATATATTATTACAATAATCTAATTCCAATTATTTTATAGTCTATTATAATGAAAAAATATGAAATAATTATCTATTATAATGAATATATCGTTGCAATAACTTGACCAAAATTATATTTGTCAATTATTTGCAATCTATTGCAATAAAATTCGTGAAATTATAGTCTATTGCTACAAGATATTCGAAATAGTAAATTTTTTATAGCAATAGCAAATATAATATTACATCAAAATTGTCATTAAAATATTTAAAGTTTATTACAACGAGAATTTTTTTAACACAAATCTATTACCTCAAATTTTATTGCAACATTTTGCATAAACTATTGCAATGACTTTGATGTTATTAATTACAACAATTTTTTTCGTTGTAATAAACATTTTTTGTTGTAGTGTTCGATCCCTTCCATCGTTGCCACTTCCTCCATGTCCATTGCTCTAGTCCCCTCCATGTCCACCACCCCCCTCCTCTACCTTAAGGGCACCTCCTCTATCATATGCAAGCTAATCTCTCTACTTAATGTGCTCAATAATTTGTTTTAACTTTTTACTATAGCAAAAACATAGGAGGCTAACAGCAACAGTTATCACTAACAAACTAGGTAATATTGCAGCAATAGGCACAATAAGTAGAAACCATGTGTGTGTGTGTGTGTATATATATATATATAGATGGGTTCAAGTTACACCTGGTGTAACTCTTTAGAGTTACACTCTTTCTACACCGTTAAATTTAAGTAGATCTAATAGAAAAAAATATAAACCCATTAATGTTGATTACCATATCATTTATTATCCCTTGTTTTTTGAATTTCCATATCTATCTCTCTTCCCAAAATGTGCTTCCATTCATCTCAACCTAAATATTTGAAACTTTTTATTTTCATGTATTTGTCTCTATTTCCATATTTTTTGAATTTCCATACCGTGACCCTTAGGAATAGTTTAAAAAAGAATTTTGAATCTTACATAAAGACTTTAGTGCCCATTCCCTACAAATCTATATTAAAAAATTCAGCATCACTGCATCCTCAAAGGAAAACACCACCTCTACTCTAAGTTATACAAAGACTTGAAAGTTAAAACCAATTCAAAGGCTTCTTTTGTGATCTCAAAGTCCTGGACAGCTGGACTTTAGCATTCAAAAAACAAAAAGAGTCCTAGACTTTAAATTTATTTTGCCACATATACAAACAAAACAAATCTTTATAACTCAAAATATAAACTTAATTACGTATTTTTGTGATGACTATATTGAGTATGAGGATGAGTGAAGAGAGATAATGTGAAAACATTTTAGGAGTAAACACAAATATGGAAATTCAAAAAATAAGGGGTAATAAATGATATGATAATCATCATTAATGTGTTCATATTTTAGACCGTTAAATCTACTTAAATCTAATGGTGAAGAAAATGTGTAACTCTAAAGAGTTACACCAAGTGTAACTTGAATCTATCTCATATATATATATATATATATATATAGAGAGAGAGAGAGAGAGAGAGAGAGAGAGAGGATAGTTCACGATATAAGCCATTGTTGTATCACTTGCAAATAATAAAACTCATCATATACATGTGTGTGTGTGTGTGTGTGTTATGGAGGGTGTCAATACAATTTTATTTGGGTGTATGTAGTTTTTCATTACACTTACTAATAATTATAAAAGTGGTTGTATATTGTAAAATACCATTGAAACCTCTAAAATTACCCTCGAAACCTCTAAAAATAATCAAAATACCCCCTAAATCTAAAAAAAATTACCAAAATACTCTTGAAACCTCTAAAATGACCAAAATACCCTTGAAAACTCAAAAATGACCAAAAATAACCTCGAAACCTCTAAAATACTCCAAAACCTATAAAATAACCCTAAAACATCTATAATGACCAAAATACCCCAACACCTCCAAAACGAGCAAAAATACTCTCAACACCTCAAAAATTACCAAAATACCATCAAAACCTCAAAAATTACCAAAATAGCCCTAAAACCTCTAAATTGACCAAAATATTCCAAAACTTAAAAATTACTAAAATAACGCTAAAACCTCTAAAACGATCAAAATACTCTTGAAACCACTAAAATGACCAAAATACCCCAAAAGGAATAAAATTACTAAAATCAAGTATAAGGGTGGGGATGGTGAAGAGAATGGGCATGACAAGGCATACATACTAGTTTTCCCAAGAAAATGCATTTACTTTTTAATAACTTCCTTAATGTCTAATAAATCTAATCATCATAATGCATCAAAAGGTTTACTACTAAAAACAATATATGCATTAGAAACTTGTCATGAGCATCTTTATTTTGCCAATTAGATGAAAATTTCATGTGCTATTGCTAATAAATTCTCACCTACTATACTCATCTAATTCAAGAAAAATGTCCATGAAATGGAAAACCATAGGTAATAAAAATGATCATCTTTTTTTCCTTTAACATCACAATAAGAGTTACCTATTACAACAATACAGTTTGATGTAACATAATAATTATTACTACAATCTCATATTGATGTAATAAATTTAAGTTACTATTACAACAAAAAACAACCTAGAGATGCAATAGCATATATATTACATCCTTTTTTTTTTTTTTTGCAATAATAGTTGTTGTATTATGTCTTTTTTCTTGTAGTATTACTTAATTTGATGTACATAATTTAAGTAACATGTGAGGTGGTTACTAGTTATACCTCGATTAGCCAAAGAATATAATGGAGATAAACATTGTGATTGTGTGTGATTAAGATTACCCTAAATCCAGCATGTAAATGTGTTGAATAAAGTTAAGAACTAACACATATTTCACATTTTCAACCTAATTTTAAGATCAAAAGCATAGTGCATTGAAGAACATGTGAAGAATAATCATGAACATGTGAAAACACTCAAGAACATTCAAGCGTATTCAAATAAATCAATAAACTAGCTTGCTTTGATCCTAAATTTATATTAAAACTAGCTTTTAATGTGCAATGCACGAGATGGATTAGTTTTAGATGAAAGCATATTTTTTGTTAAAATTGTCTATGTAGCAGATTGTGAGTGGTGAAAAAAATAATGGGTTTATATAAAAGTGACAGATAGTCAGTAATAATCTGAAATATAGGATATACTACAACAAAAAATGTTTATTATAACCAAAAAAAAAAAAAACCATTGTAATAACATCAGAGTCATTGCAATAGTTTACGTGAAGTGTTGCAATAAAATTCGAGGCAATAAGCTTGTGCTAAAAAATAAATTTGTTACAATAAACCTTAAATATTTTAATGACAATTTTGATGTAATAATATCTTTGTTGTTACAATAAACAATTTACTTCTTCGAATATCTTATAGCAACTGGTTATTATTTCACGAATTTTATTGCAATAAATTGCAAAGAATTGATAAAAATAATTTGGGTCAAATTATTGCAATGTTATCTTTAGTGTAATGGATAATTGTTTCATATTTTTCATTATAATAGATTGTAAAATAAGTATTAGATTATTATAATAATTATTCATTGCAGCTTCATGTTTGTCATTGCAAAAGATTATAAAATAATTCATATTTAATTATTGCAATGATATATTTGTTGTAATAAGTTGTCTCTTTGAAATTTCTACTGTAATATATTACAAAATAATTGGTATCAAATTATTACAATTGTTTCTTCAATTTAAGTTATTGTAAAAAGATTTTGATTTCGTCAAGAGTAACATGGAAATTGTCAATGTCAAAACAGATCCCATACATTTAGCACTCTGAGGTAAAGGAACACTAAGCCATCCTAGTGGTCCACTAATCACTGCATATCCACTCACATAGAAAAACATGTAAACAGAGAAAAAAAAAAGAAAAAAAAGATCATTTTTATTATCTACAGTTTGGCCCTATTGTATAAGATTAGGTGTGACCTTTTATATTGTTCATTGGCTTGTTAAATGTTCACATGTCTTATTTATTGACAAACTTCAATGCTAAGAATATTTTGCATAAATAAGTCTGCAGATATGGGTTATAAATATGATTAATACCATCATTGAATCCCAATTTTACTTGGATAGTTAGACAATATAGTCCCAAAACTGAAAACTATTTGAAGCTATAAACATCAAGTACTTGTTTACCAAAAAATTTCTAAAGAGAGGAATTGATGTAGCATGTGGTAACCTTAGTTCCTTGTAAAAAGATTACCTCACCTACTCTAAGTGTGTATTTGGATACCGCTAATTTTGTTGAAAATTAAAAAATTATTGCTAAAAAAATAAAAAAAAATTAATTTATGGGTTACTGTTCACTGTTGAAAACACTGTTCAGCACGGTAGCTTTGCCTTAATACATTGTTCATGTCCCATGAACAATGCAAGAGGTGCTGGTAAAAAAAAAAAAAGGCAAAACGCAGAAACACGAACGCCAAAATGTGATCCAAACGGAGCTTAAATGTAAATCTGTTGCTCATCTATGCCTTTCCTCATGGCTGAGGTTTGTGCTCATTAATGTTAAGTTCATTTAATTGTTTATCCAACATTTTGGTTTTAGAAGACTAGATACAAGCCATATATTTTCATAGTATTTTCGACTCATAATTTCAACTGTTTGCACACCTATGTGTCCATACACATGTTGTGCAACAAATATTACCATTTTAGTAATAAATATATATTTGATAGTGAATTGGTTGTCATGGTATTTTTAACTCACAATTTCAATAAATATATGTTTGATATTGAATTGGTTGTCATGGTATTTTCAACTCACAATTTCAATTTTTTGTACACCTATTTGTTCGTACATGCTAATGTGCAATAAGTATCACCATTTAAATAAGAAATATATGTTTGATAGTGAATTGGTTGTCATGGTATTTTCAACTCACAATTTCAATTGTTTGCACACCTGTCTATTCGTACATGCTGATGTGCAACAAGTATCATTGTTTCGATAACAAATATATGTACGATAGTGAATTGGTTTTTATGGTATTTTCATTTCAAAATTTCAATTTTTTGTACACTTGTGTGTTTGTACACATAGATTGACTCAAGCATATATAATGGGAAGCCTAGCCTTGAGTTCCTTAAAAGAAACCCAAAAAATAAAAAAAAACTTTGACCTATTTCTTTCTTCTTTCTAATTTCTTCTTCTCTCTCTAAACCTTCTTTTCTTTGGTTTTTTCTCTATATCAAAACCCAAATCGAGACTCCAAGGTCGAAGCTCATCATTGAGGTTTCTATTTTGTTCATATCTCTTGTTCCCCTCCGGAGCTCACCTCCAACCGAGATGAATAGCATTTTTTGGGTTTAGGTTTACAGGTTTTGATCGAGATGAGGTTGTGGGCAATTGTTGGGTTTGGATTTGCAGCTTCTGATCAAAATGAGGTAGTGATTGTTAGGTTTGGATTTACAGGTTCCAATCAGGATGAGGTGGTGGTGTGATTGTCTTTGTGTATTTTTTTTGGGTTTGGTTTTGCTGGTGAGATGTTTGTGAAGACCTATGAGGAACGTTTCGATCGGATCGATATGAGGTGGTGGAGATTTTGCTCGGATGAAGATTTTGCTTGGATCCAATCCAATCTGTGAGGAAGATCGTACATGTGAGCAAATTTGTGAAGAAGATTGAACCTGTGAGGAAGGTTTTGAAGGAGTTGGTTATCTAGGAACTAAAGGCTGGAGAAGGAACTAGGTTGTAAGGAACTTGAGTCTCATAAGGTCAAGTTCCTCGTAGAACTCGAGTCTTCTATGCTCTATTTGCTACATCGAAATGTTAGTTTGCTAAATAGTTTAGAAACGTTGTTAACTAACGAAATTATTTGAAAATGGGGGTATTTTGCAAAAAAATCCGATGCCACAAGTCAACCACAAGTTATCATTGAATGCAACTTCTTGCAATTTGCATATTCATTAATATATACTTGATGTTACTTTAAAGAGTTAACACATTTTATAAACCATTGGATTTAAGTGTATCTAATAGTCAAAAAAGACTCTAATTGATGCAAATATTCTAATTGATCTGATTTATTATTTCTTATTCGAGACATTTTATACTTATCTCTAAACCCCAAAAAAGTTTTACCTCTCTCTCTCTCTCTCTCTCTCTCTCTCTCTCTCTCTCTCTCTCTCTCTCTCTCTCTCTCTCTCTCTCTCTCTCTCTCTCCACTGCATGTTTAAACCCTGAACTTGATGAGAGGGAACTTTGATTTGCAGCTAATTATATAATCTCGACCGTGGTTATTTTTTTTTCACTAATAGACACATGTTCAGGTTATTTGTAGCTATTTGCAACTAATCCTACCAATGACACATGTTTATGTCCAATGACCTTCCTGGAATCACTTTGACACATGACCGTGGTTACAACATGCCATAACCTTACTGTTTGATCACGATTTTAGTAATGGTATGTAAACCTTTATTGCTTATACTAATTGTGAAAGACCTAAAACGTACATTTCATTTTATTTTGCAGGGAAAAGAAGGGTCATTGACAAAACTCTTTTTTTTTTTTTTTTAATAAACTCAGAAAAATTGAACTTTAAATTGAAAGGAAAAGTGGTGGAAGAGAAAGAGAGAAAGGGGTAAACACTTTTTTTCGGTTTAGAGATAAGTATAGAATTTCATAAAAAATGAATAATAAATAAGATCAATTAGAATATTTACATTAATTAGTCTTTTTTGACCGTTTTATATATGTATTTATATGAATTTTGCTAATGTGTGCCCAAAGGGCACATAATAATTAATCATTTTTAGAAAAAATTTCTCTAGAATTAAAAAAGTACTAACAACTTTTTCAATTTCCGAAAAAATGTTTCCAAAAATTGATGTCTTAATGTGTACTCTTAGAATACATATTAACCGAACCCTATATATATATATATATATATATATATATATATTTGAAGTTGTACATGTTCAATTCATGTTGATGAAGTCATCAATCAATTTCTTCTCCATTAAAAAAAAAAGAAAAAGAAGTGGTAGTTCATTGTCAGATGAAATGTCCATAACAATTCAGAAGGGCTTGCCCCGTGCCTAGGTAATCAGTATTTTTTGCTATTCTTTTTATTTATCTTCACAACTCATCCCACCACTTTCTACTTCCGCTGATGTGCATGAGGGAAGAAGACAGGTTGTCCATTAAGAATAGAAGCTTCTTTAGCTTCTCACAGTCCCATACATCAATAGAGTCTAATGAATTACAAATTAATACCCTCTTGGAAATGGATTTCAATTCTAGTAAAGAAGATAAGTATAGGAGACGCAACCTAGGAATCATTATAGGTATTTACCCCACTGGTTGCCTCCCCTTCAATGATTTTCTCTATTGAATGACAATTCCATACCTCAACCTCTTCAACATTTTGAAGGCATGATAACAAATCAAATGTGGGTATGTATAAAGCTTGTGACAATTGTTGATGTGTAGGGTTTTTAACTTAGAAAATACACTGTCACAGCTCCATGACAAATTGCTTAAAAATAATTGTAGTTATTTTTAATTGTTCTCATGCATATGCATGAAGTTGTACACTAGTTTTACATGATACAATAAAATCAAGAACTCAAAAATAAATAAATTGGACACGAAGTATGCTAACATATTAAAATCCTAACAGTAACCAAACCTATTCTAAGAACTGTAAACTATTTTCTAATTTGCACGTGAATGTGTGATGATTTTAATTTTTATCTTATCGGTGTGTGATTGCAGGTAGATCAATGCTTTTTTTTTTTTTTTTATCAAACTTCGATGTGATTTGCTTTGGACTTAAGGGGAAAATCCAAAGCAACATAAATATCTCTCAGCTCTTATCCTGTTATAGGCTTCCAGCAAAAATATTGGACTAAAGAATCTTTCAAAATTGAGAAAAAGCTTGAAAATTGACATTGTGTTAAAAAAAAAAAAAAAAAAAAGAAGAAGATTGGTAACAACTAAAAAGATAACTTATCCAATCAGCCTTGCCACTCACATATCATGTCTTTCCCCATCATTACGCGTTTACCATAATTGCGATTACAGTGCTATATATTCAGCATGTAAAATGTTTCGTTTCAATTCACGTTGACGGTTTAAGCACTCATGTCCAAAGCCTGAAACTATGCAATTTGCTAATCAAAATGAACTGCTTCAATAATTTTAGAGAAAATATAGTAACACAACTATTTTTCTCACAATTTTACCACATCGAACAAACTTTGCCATCACAACAGTAATGGGCACGTGTCATGTGGTGGACTGTGACTAATGGAAAACAATAATAATTGGTTCACGTGAAAATATCGAGAAACTACTTGTAGCAAAATTATGACAAAAAAAGTTGTGATTCTATAATTCATAATTTTACTTTACAGTGTTTTATTTCTTTTTATTTTCCTTCCACCTAATAAAAATAAAGCTAAAAACTTTGCAACTCAACTAGTACCATTTGTGTTTTCAACAAATTCGTTCAAAATCTAATCTCTCATTCCAGGGATGGACGCAAGATTTCAAGTCCGGGGGGGCCAGAGATAAGCGAAAATTTTTTTTTCAAATATGCATTCATATAGTGTGACAATTTTCAAAAAAAATTTCAAAATGCAAACTCCAACGTGTTTCTACATTATAAGATTTGTGTGACAATTTTCTTAAATTGGTATAACAATTTTCTATATTATATGATTTGTTTTTTTCTTTTTGTCTTTGGTTTGCCTTTATTTATCTTTGTCTATATTTTTCTGCATTTTTTTGATATTGACCCACTAACCCAACCCCACTACGGCACTACCGACACTCTTTATTTGTTCTACCAGCACTACTAACAAAAACTTTACTTTAAATTTTTTTTTTTTTTTTGGTCTGAGGCTTGTCCCTATTCTGCCCAAGTACCAGTCAACAAAGTACAAAGTTTGTGCTTTGTTGACCGGTAGTTGTGCCACAAACAAACAAACAATCCGACAATCAAACAAATATATCTATTCTCTAAAAACTTTTCTCTTTCTCTATGTCTCATTCTCTCTTATCTATATATAATTCTATATATAATACAAGACACAGCAGAAGCAGAGTGACAGAGAGTAACAACTCACAAAGCCAAAAAGCCCAAAATCAAAAAAAAAAAAAAAACCACAGCCACAAGCCATTCACAAACAAACCACAGCCCAAAATCAGTAAAAGCAGTTGATTCACAAATCAGTAAAGCAGTTGATTCACAAATCATAGATTAAGTACCTGTGAGTGTGAAGTGTGAAGGCTCAAGCCTTAAGCAACCGGCGGCGGCGACAGCTGAGGAGGGCTCGCGTGGTGATGGCGCACCGGCGTCGGCGTCGATGGCGTGGGTGGGTATTGCGCAGGGACTCGCGTTGCGTCACGTCTGGGCTCACCGTCATCGCACTCTCGCCTTTTGATCTCTGATCTCTCTGTCTCGCACTCTCGCCTCAGCCTCACTCTCTGTTCTATTTCCTTTCTTTCTTTCTTTTTTGTTTTTTTTCCTTCGGCTTTCTCCGTTAGGCGTTAGGTTTACAGTTTAATTGTTGAGTTTTTTTTTTTTCTTTTGGGCATGGGCTCTTCACTCTTTCCTGGACGGCTGGGCTTGGATTTTGGGAGGGGGCCTAAGCCGAGTGGGAGGGGGGCTGAGCAAAAAACTAAGGGGGGCCCAATTCAAAAAAAAAAATTTTAAGGGAAAACTTTAGCTGGTAAAAATTTGTTTTTTGGGCCCAAGGGGGGGCCCGGGCCCCCTTAGGCCCCCCCCCTGGGTCCGTCCCTGTCTCATTCCCTTATTATAAGTTAAGTGAAAACCACATTTTCGTCCCTACATTTTCACACGATTCCCACTTTGGTCCATATCTTTTATTTTCACCGCATTTAGTCCCTATTTAGAAAAACGCCATCTATTTTAGTCATTCATGTCAGTGCCCTAATGGCAAAGTCCTAGGTGGCAAACGGAACTATTAAAATAATAATAATAAATTTTATTTTGACATTAAAAAATGCCACATCAGCATATAAATTTAAAAAAATTAATTTATTAATTTTAATTAAATAAAAAAATCATCGATCTATTATAAGAAATTCATTCTAAAACAGCAGGTTGATAAGGCAAGTAGACCCCATTCTTCATTTTAATCAGACGTAATATATTATTTGGTAATCAGCTAAAAAGTTCAATTAAGATCTAGGTCACCGCCATCTAAGATGTAAATAGTTTCAAATAAAAGTATGGTGGAAATTGTCAACTTTTTTAAATTTATATCATGTGTCATTGTCACCATTTGTTGTATCCTAGTTGTTGAAGTACTACATGCGTAATTTCCAGGATGTTTCTCTGGTGATATTGTTCACTCATTTTTCAAACCCATTTATTTTTTCAAACCCAATGGGCAATAATTTTCTCAAGAAAGCAATCCCATATGGAACTAGGCTTCCTTGTAACTACAAGTGAAAATACAATATTCATATACACCGAAAGCAAGCACCATATACATTTAGCCAATTTCTAAAACATGAAATTTCTTTCCATATATGAAAATATGAATTCATCATTTATCCATGCTTTTTATTTTTTAAAATATAAATACCTCGTGCATTTTCTTATGTTGAGAATTTGATCGGCTTTGCATAACTATTCATAATTTTACAAAAAAAAAAAGATTGTTCTCGATACAATGCCAAGAACTATAGTTTTGTACATATGCTTCTCTCTCTCTCTCTCTCTCTCTCTCTCCATTGAGCTCAGATTGTGGGGTTTCATTGGGTGTCGGCCATTGCTAGGATTGTCTTTAGGCGTCCTAGGACATGGGGCACAGTGGTGGCCAATTGGTGGTGTCAGGTTTCACTGGGAGTTGGGGGTGAGTGTGGCAAAGAAAGAATAAAATTATATATATATATATATATATATATTAGTATGATGTGTTACCAACCAAAAAAAAGTCGGTATGGAAGGCATATTTAAAAAGTGAATAGCTACAATAAAAATGGTTTTTCTACTTTAAAATTTGGTGAGAATTTGCACAAGCAACAAGATGTGAATGGATGGGTGTTTGGCGTTCAATTGAATTCTTCTACTCCTGGCCAAGTGAGCACACAATGACACTATCTTCACTGGATGGAAACCCTCTCCCACGGGCTTCTTCAAACTTAACACTAATGGTGACAGCCCACGTAGGGCCAGTGTAGGCATGCTCATTAGGAATTGCCAAGGGTTCCTAGTTTGGAAATTTCTCTAGAAGTATTGGGTTCACTCATTCCATGGCTGCAGAACTCTAGGGCCTCCGTGATGGCCTTGCCTTAGTTAACAACCCCAACATTAGAAGACTCCACATTGAGATAGAGACAAAAGTTGTGGTCACGATCCTTAGATCCTGTGATACTTTGTCTGATATATCTCACCCCTGTAACGCTTTGATCTTTAATTGTAAGCCTCTCCCATAAATACTATTGACTTAATTATAAGACCACTTTAAATTGGTGGTATTTGTAATGCCCACAGTATATTTAGTAATGACTTTTTGGTTTTTAAAATCTATTTTGTAGTAACTATAACCATACTACATAGCAATGCATGTTATCTATCTTCTTTTATATATATATATATATATATATATATATATATATATATATCTATGCTACTTCATGATGGCCAATAATGCTACTATGCTACTACTTTATGGTACCACGTCCAATTCCTCGCGTGTTCATCTTAGTACTAGTACCAAGGTTTGTGAATATATATATATATATATATATATATATATATTCACCATCTTTCATCTTGGAAATGATTCTCTTATTGACTACTTTTGGCACTCCATGCCAAGATACTTCCGGCTCTTGAAAAGACGCTCCTGATGCTTTCTACTATTATATATATATTTATTTATTTATTTATATATAAACACACATTAGCCTTGTCATATGCGCTTTGCGCGTGCGATGAGACTTTTTTTTTTAGTCTAGTGTCATAATTTCCCATTCATCTCAATTTTTAGAAGTTTTTTTTAATTTTTAATTTTTAAATTTTTTGATAACTTTGATTTGAAGACATAGATTACTAGAAGAATGTCCTATTTTATAAGTATTTTAAGTGGAGTTGAATATATATTTTTACCGAGTTGTATCCAAGTTTTGTTCTAGTTAAACATAAGGTCTAAGATTATATCTAAACCGCATAAAAGTTCAGTTCAAATAAAGAAATTCTGTTTATATATATATATATATATATATATATATATATATATATATATATAGTTAGTTATTTAGTTAGTATTAGGGAAATTTAAATTTTGAATGTCTATACTAAAAACACCAAGAAGTCTTAAAATGTTATAGCGATGCACGTTATTATATACCTTTTGTTTTTTTAATTATGTGAAATTAACTTTTCCTAAGTGAGAAATTGATAAACTTTTACCTTTTGGCCATAGAAAAAAAAAATCAAGGAGTCTAATCTAGTGACACATATTTTGACAATTTGTTTGGGTGTCAGTTGTTGATTGGATTATTTTAATAGTCGGTTTGAATTGAAGAGAAGGGATAAGAGTAGAGTAGATTTAGTTTAAAATTAACCTATTTTCAACCAACTCTATCTACTTTCCTCTATTCTCCTTCTTTTTCCCCTCTATCCAAACAGACCCTAAGCGGTGGACCCATGCTTAAGTTATATAGTCCAATTAACAGATGACACCCAAATAAGTAGTAACAAAGTGTATGGTCTTAGAACTAAAAGAACTCAAGAAAAACGGTAAAAGTTGGCAAGCTCCGCTAGCCCGAACATTTTGCTCAATATAAACGATTTTCAGAAGGTTTGTATTTTTTTTTTCCTTTTTTGAAGCTTCCTTGGTGGGAATTCTTCTTTTGACCAAACAGCTGTGGGCCTGTGGTCCTTCCCAACAAGAGCTTTTCTTTTTTCTTTTTCTTTTTTAATTAAAACAAACTTACAAGAAAATAAAAAGGAAACCAATTAAAAACACCTTTTTTATATTAAATATATATATATTTTTTTTGTCTAAGTTTTTTATTTTAAATAGAAGAAAGTAAAAAGACCTCATATCTCCTAATAAGCCAAATAGAATTGACAGTTCTTGCAACAAATTCCTCACGAATAAGCCCCATCAAATGGAATTCATTGTTTGGATATTTTTCTTACCTGTAGAATGAAAAATATTTAAATAAAAACTAATCCCACCAAGTTCAAATCAGAAATATGAATTCCTTCTTCTTCTTCTTCTTTTCCCTCTCATACTTTTTATGTAAATATTTTTCATTCTAAAGGTAAGAAAAATATCCAAACATGTTTTAGAGAAAGAGAACATCAATCATTACGCCCCTAAGCCCTAAGGTCATTCGCAAGCACTTATACAAGAACAATGAACTTCAAGAACATAACCGTTTTGCTTCTTTGAGAAGAAGATAAAGGCTGTGGTGTGTGGTACGGGTTATTTTGATTATTATTATTATTATTATTTAGTGAGTTTCTAATTTATGCATTGGAGAAACTTAGGACAAGATTTTCTAGAAACTGAAAGGAAAGCTAAAGCTATAAATGAAAGTTCTCGAAGAGTAAAGAATGAAAACAGAGTCTATTAGGTTTCAGATAGAAAAGTAATTGTGTTTATTAATTACAATCCTTAAGAGATATATTTATAGTAACAGACATGAGGAGAGAGAGCTACTAAACCTATAAGGTGGAGTATGTTTTAAACCTACTTAACAAACTAACCACATGACACACGTGGCTAATAAAAAACTAATCCCACTACTAACAACAGATGCTTATAAGTGAAACGGTGTGCCTTGGATGATCAGAACTGGGCTTGGGCTTTCCCTTTATCACTGGAGTCACTACTGGGCTGAGGCATATCACTGGACTTGGGCTGACTTATACCAGACTGCTCTTCAGAAACAATGAATTTAAAATCTCATTATCCAAACAGAGAATTTTGTAAATATTGAGTCTTTACATTTCTTCATTTGTCAATTTCTATGTAAATAGTAAATCATTCATTCGAACGCATAATTAGCGAATTATCAATAATTATTCATTCTCTCCAACTTTAAGGAGAGAATGAAAAACGCTGATCTCCCCAGAAATTAATAAAAGATTTAGAATTATTATATTATCATTGATTATTCATTCTCTCCAACTTTGAGGAGCAGTGACGTGGAGTGAACACATTTTAGGTAAAGGTTGCAGAATTAAAAACCTTGTCTGGAATTAAAAAAGAAAAAGGAACTATAAAAATAAAAATAAATAATGCTAGAGATATAAACTATTTTACAAAAAAAAATTTCAAATTGCTAATATGGTGAGTAACTATTGATAAATGAAAAAGTAATATAAATGTTGGGTTTAAATGAAAACTACTTTACATTTTGTAAAAATGTTGTAAAATAGTTTGTGGTTGTAGCATTAATTAAAAAATATAGTTAATGGAAAACATGCTCACAAACTCTACTTAATTTTTTCATTATCTTCTTCTCGAAAGAAAAAAAAAAATATATATATATATATATATATATATATATATGCCTTCACTCTTATCATTGTACTATGTCCATAAATGTTTGCATGATACTTGTTAAAGTTGTGTGATTGAGGGAGTGTTTGTTACTATTGTTTAAATAACAATTTTCAGTATTTAAACAATATTACACGTATTTCTACACATTTTTTCACTCACATGTATTTCCACAAAACAACAAAAACGTTACTAAAAATTTCTTACCAAACGGGCCTAGAATCATTAGCTGAAGCATGAAAGAGGGGATAAACACAATATTTATATTGGTTAAAAGTCTTTACCAACTTCATATTTATTAGGGGTGACAAAATTCGACACAATCTGCAAATCCAACAAGACACGATACCAAATTAGTAGGTTATGAGTTGAGACTTAACGAGTTTGTATTATATTGGTAAAATGTCATTTAAAATAATATTTTACCAATATATCTTTCCAACCCTAGGCATATAAACTGATTAGTTGTTGTGTTTTTTTTTTTTTTTGGACGTATTGCGATTGATTTTTTGTGATATTAAGATATGTTGTTGTATTGGGGAAAAGATAACTTATCCAATCAGCCTTGCCACTCTCATATCATGTCTTTCCCCATCATTACGCGTTTACCATAATTGCGATTACAGTGCTATTTAGCATGTAAAACGTTTCATTTCAATTCATGTTGACGGCTAAGCACTCATGTCCAAAGCCTGAAACTATTCATTATAACTAAACTAAGTTAAAGAATCTTATAACTCAACTAAACTAAGTTAAAAAAATCTTATAACTCAACTAAACTAAGTTAAAAAATCTTATAACTCAACTAGCACCTTTTGTGTTTTCAACAAATTCGTCCAAAATCTCATCTCTAGTTCCCTTATTATAACTATAGAGTTATCATCCAAAAAAAAAATGTAAATACAAAAAGAAAAGAAATGATTATTTTCAACAAATTTCAATAACGAAAAAAAAAAAAAATCATCGATCTATTATAAGAAATTCATTATGAAATACTAGGTTGATAAGGCAAGTAGACCCCATTCTTCATTTTAATCAAACGTAATATATTATTTGGTAATCAACTTAAAAAGTTCAATTAAGATCTAGATCACCGCCATCTTAGATGTAAATAGTTTCAAATGAAAGTACGGTGGAAATTGTCAACTTTTTAAAATTTATATCATGTGTCGTTTTCACCATTTGTTGTATCCTAGTTGTTGAAGTACTACATGTGTAATTTCCTGGATGTTTCTCTCTGGTGATATGGTTCACTCATTTTTCAAACCCATTTCTTTATATCTTTTTTTTTTTTTGATAGTTCTAACTTCTATATCTTATTCTTAGGGGCAACTTCAGTTTATTTCCACGCATTTTCCCAATGGGACAAGAATTTTCTCAAGACAGCAATCCCATATGGAACTAGGCTTCCTTGTAACTGTAAGAGATAATACAATATTCATATCCACCAAAAGCAAGTACCATATACATTTAGCCAATTTCTAAAACATGAAATTTCTTTTCACATATGAATTCATCATTTATCCATGCTTTTTTTATTTTTTAAAATATAAAAACTAATAATTTTCTTATATTGAGAATTTGATTGTCTTCGCATTACTATTTATAATTTTACAAAAAAAGAAAAAAAGATTGTGCTCAATACATGCCAAGCACTATAGTTTTGTACATATGCTTCTCTCTCTCTCTCCATTTAGCTCAGATTGTGGGATTTCGTTGGGTATCAGCCATTGCTAGGATTGTTTTTAGGCGTCCTAGGCCATGGGACACTGTGGTGGCCAATTGGTGGTGTCAGGTTTCACTGGGAGTTGGGGGTGAGTCTGGCAAAGAAAGAATAAAATTATATTTATATATATTAGTATGATGTATTACCAAAACAAAAAACAAAAAAAAAAAAAATTGGTATGTAACGCATATTTAAAAAGTGAATAGCCAAAATAAAAATGGTTTTTTCTACTTAAAAATTTGGTGAGAATTTGCACAACTAGATGTGAATGGATGGGTGTTGGGAGTTCAATTGAATTCTTCTACTCCTTGCCAAGAGAGCACACAATGACACTGGATGGAAACCCTCTCCCACAGGCTTCTTCAAACTTAACACTAACGGTTCAATTCGTGGCAACCCAAGTAGGGCCAGTGTAGTCATGCTCATTAGGAATTGCCAAGGGTTCCTAGATTGGAAGTTTCTCTATAAGTATTGGGTTCACTCATTCCATGGCTGCAGCTAGAACTCTAGGGTCTCTGCGATGGCCTTGCCTTAGTTAATAACCCCAACATTAGAAAACTCCACATTGAGATAGAGGGAAAAGTTGTGGTCATGATCCTTACATTCCATAATACCTTGTTTGATATATCTCACCCCTGTAATGCTTTGATCTTTGATTGCAAGTCTCTCTTATAAATAGTATTGACTTAATTAAAAGAAACCACTTTAAATCATTCGGGGTATTTGTAATGTCCACCATAAGTTATAAATTTCTAATTTTTTAATTTTCGCATAATTTTGTTTTGAAGATATAAATTAATAGAAGAGCGCCCTATTTTATAGATATATTAAGTGGAAATGAATATATATTTTTACCAGGTTGTCTCCAAGTTCTATCCCAATTAAACGTAAAGTTTAAGAGTATTTCTATTTCTAAACTACATAAAGTTAGTTAGTATTTGGGAAATTTAAATTTTAAATGTCTCTACTGAAAATAATAAGAATATTAATATGATATAGTGATACACATTATATATTTTTTTTAAGAGAGATGCTACATACACAATATTTTTACAACATTTTCACAACAAATCACAGGTAGTTAGTTGTTATTAGCTCAAATTTAAATCTAATACTAAAATTACTTTTTTGCCCCAACAATAACAACCAGTAACAACATGCCACTTAGAATTTGTTGTAAAAATATTATAAAAATATTGTGGATATATCATTTCTCTTTTTTTAAAATTGTTTAATTAACTTTTCTTTGTGAGAAATCAATATACTTTTACCTTTTTACCATAGAAAAAAAAAAAATCAAAGAGGCTAGTCTAGTGACACATTTGGACAATTTGTTTGGGTGTCAATCGTTAATTGGATTATTTTAAGGGATGGACCCATTTGTAAGTTATATAGTCCAATTAACAAATAACACCCAAATAAGTAGAACAAAGTGTATGGTACTAAAACTCAAAACACTCAAGAAAAATTGTAAAAGTTGACGAGCTCTGCAACCCCGAATATTTTGGTCAATATAAACGATTTTCAGAAGGTGTGTATTTTTTTTCTTTTTTGAAACTTCCTTGGTGGGAATTTTTCTTTTGACTAAACAGCAGTGGGCCTGTGGTCCTTCCCAACAAGACCTTTTCTTTTTTCTTTTTCTTCTTATAATTAGAAAAAAAGAAGCTTACAAAAAAAATGAAATGGAAACCAATTAAAAACACCTTTTTTTTTAGAAGAAATTAAAAAGACCTCATATCGATCTCCTAATAAGCCAAATAGAATTGACAGTTCTTGCAACAAAACTCCTCACGAATGAGCCCCATCAATTGAACTGATCCCCCGTCACCTAATTAGACATGAGGGGGAAAAAAAAAGAAGATATTTTTTTTTTTGTGTAAATATTTTTCATTCTACAGATAAGAAAAATATCCGAACATGATTTAGAGAAAGAGAACATCAACCATCGTGACCCTAAGCCCTAATTAAGGTCATTCGCAAGCACTTAGACAAGAACAATACAACTTCAAAAACATAACCCTTTTGCTTCTTTGAGAAGAAGATAAAGGTTGTGGTGTGTGGTACGGGTTATTTTGATTATTATTATTATTTAGTGAGTTTCTAATTTATGCATTGGAGAAACTTAGGACAAGATTTTCTAGAAACAATGAATTTAAAATCTCATAATCCAAACAAAGAATTTTGTAAATATTGAGTCTTTAAATTTTTTTTCATTTGTCAATTTCTATGTAAATAGCAAATCATTCATTCAAACACATAATTAGCTTATATATAATTCAAATCCAAGTCTTTTATTTAACAAGAAAATATTTTATTAATTAAACTAATTAGAACTCATGACACTAACAACATACTAAGGATGGAAAATTATTAGGTACTTCCGGAGTACCATAAATGCGTACTCCTTCCTCTCACATTAATGGTAGGTCCTACTATGAATTTAATTAGTGAGACTCACCATTCATGTGAGAGGAGGAAATACGCATTTATGGTACTTCGGGAGTACCCAATAATTTTCCATTAAGGATATTAAAAAAAAATTTGGGCAATTGACTAAAGGACTTCCTACTCAGGGAGATTTGCTGATCTCCCCAGAAATTAATAAAGATTTAGAAATTACTATATTACCATTAATTATTCATTCTCTCCAACTTTGAGAGATTTGCTGATCTCCCCAGAAATTATTAAAATATTTAGAAATTATTATATTGTCATTAATTATTCATTCTCTCCAACTTTAAGGAGAGAATGAAAAACGTTGACCAGAAATTAATAAAAGATTTAGAACTATTATATTATCATTCATTGATTATTTGTTTTCTCCAGCTTTGAGGAGCAGTGACGTGGAGTTAACACATTTTAGGTAAAGGTTGCTGAATTAAAAACGTTGTCTGAAATTATAAAAAAAAAAAAAAGGAAATATAAAAAATAAATAATGCTAGAGATATAAATTATTTTATGAAAAAATTTATAAAATGGGTAAATGACCATTAATAAATAAAAAAGTAATATAAATGATGAAGTTAGATGAAAACTAATAAGAGGTTAGTCACATCAACATTTTGTAAAAATGTTATAAAATAGTTTGTTATTTTAGCATTACTCATAAAAAATATATAGTTAATATCATAGACTATGATTGCTCTAAAAAAACACTTAACAACTTTAATAGGAAACATGCTCACAAACTCTACCTAATTTTTTCATTATCTTCTTCTCCCAAAAAAAAAAAAAGTCATTATCTCCCACCCCCCCTATTCATAAAAAAAAAAAAAAAAAAAAAAAAAAAAAAGAACAAATAAAACTATATAAGAAATTAAGAATAGTCTCTCCAAATATATATATATATGAAGAGAAATAAGAATACCCACCCTTTAGGGGCTTTTTCTCAACAGAAAAAAAAAATAAAAAAATAAGAAATAAGAAAAAAAAAGTAATGTTAAACAAGTAATGAAATGTTTGGCCATGTTAAAGCCTTAATTAAATAAATAATTTACAAGCCCCGGCTCATAGAACCAACTAGGGGGTGGAACTAGAATGTTTACTTAGGGAACTAAAGGTATAAACAAATATAGATCGAGAGTCTTGAGCCATGTTTGATATCCATTTTGTAATATTGGGGGCCTCCATTGAGTACCATGCCAATATTTTAATTTTAATTTTTTCTTTTTTGCACAAACTAGCTCAACCCATGGAATCTGCTTTCGACACAAAGAATTTTGTAGAAACTCGACAAGGTAATTATTCTTCTCTCCAATACAGTAAACTTTTCAATATGGCGATGTTGCTTGGAGCCGATTCTTTCTCTTCTGGAGAAACCTTTGTAGTGACCTCTTCATGGAAAGACCAGTATTAGGGCTATATTGCTCAGTTTGCATTGTTGGTGAAGATAGATCTGACCCCGTTGGTGTTTTCAGCCTTTCCGCCATTTCTCTTGTAGCAAGCAATAAGATGGACCTAGCCTGAAATATATGAACAAATTGCTTTACTAATTAGCAAATATTTTTGTGTGTTTAATTTCTAGCATAAAAATATTGTAATTGACACATGTATAAGTGCTACCACAATAGGAATTTGAGAAGTAACGGGAAAATTAACATAATGAATAATATGGGAATTAGAATTCTAGTCCAAATCTATGAAATGATGAAATCATTCTAGTCCATCATGTTATATACGGAAAAAAATAAGACTTGGAAAATATAAAAAAAAAAAAAAATTGTCCACCGTAAAAGCACCAACTTTAACAACTTGTCGGCACCGATCTTAAATTCTCAATTCCTAACAATTCCACGGTTGCAGCCTCTAAATTACGTACTACTCCACTATCGTACGCTGACTTTGAAAATTTTGTCACAAAGGTACAACACGGTACCAAAAAAAATAAAGGAGAATAAAAGCCAATGATTTGAAAATTAAAATTTAAAAAATTGCAGCAAGAAGTTAAAGCAGCCGACTTCAGTCTTCACCAACCAAAACGAGCAATTCTTATAGGCAAACTCAACCCAACTATTTTGGTCCATGCATTTCGCAAAGGAAAACCATACAAAGAGACTAGAAGACAATAGGGAATTAACTAGTTTACAAACATACCTGAATCTCAGTAACATCAGAAACGCAAATCTTGCCATTGTAAAAGATGGTCAGCTGTTGCGGTCTCTGGTTCTGTTGTGGGCTGTCTCTTCGCTCTTCCATCCTACACAACCACAAAACACAACAATAATCAGAAAAAGATATAAAGGGTTCCAATTTTTTAGTAAATACTACAATAACATACATACAAGGAAGAACCATCGAGAATTCTATAATTTAACTGACATTTCTTAACGCTTTTAACGATGATGTGTAGGATTTAAGTCCGTCCATCAGTTATTGAATTAGAAAGACAGAAAGAGAGAGAGAGCTTACATGGGCTGGTGGTCGTCGCCTAAATCATTGTCAGGAAGAGAGGCAGAGTAGGGAACAAGGCAAAGTTCCAAATTGCAGTTCCTCTTCATCTTCAAGATTCTACAAGATTTAGAGATCTATTGATCACAGAGAAAGACAGAGAGATATCAAATGCTATGACAAAGTTTTCTTGTTTTCTTATTTTGGTGTCAGGAAATGCTATGACAAAGTTAGATAGGAGAGGTTGGTTTTATATATATATATATGTACTCAAAGATATTATATATCAATGGGTTTTTATTTATGTGTGGTGTGATGTGATGTGCCCCCACAATAGCAAATTGGAAAGGTACTTTGAACACGTAACGCACACTAAAACGCACAGGTACAGCCAATACGCCAGTAAGCGGAAGAAGTTTAATTTTATTTAATGCACGAGGAAAACGATTTTTTCTTCTTCTTTTTCTTTTTTCCTTTTCGCCTCTCACAGCTACATTGTACATGTCCCCCAAAAAACCGCCACCTTTATTTTAGTTTCTGTTTTCTTTGCGTTTGAACTGCTTTCGTATTCATTCACGTGCTTTTTGTTGCAATATGACTTTCTTTCTTTTTCTTATTCTTTTTTTATATTCCCTTTATTCTATAATTATAAACAGTAAAATAAAGGTTAGATATGTTTACTATTTTGAAGAGATGTTATCTCTATCTGTATTTTCACAATAAAATTTAAGTGTTAAGTTTATAATGTGTCTAATTTAAAATTATTACTTAAATTAATTTTTTGTTTAACGAAAAAAATATTGTGAGGAAAAAAATAATTTTTATCTTATTCTAAAATCATGTTTTTAATGTTTTTGAAATTTATTGAGAAAATATTATAAATTTAGTAAGTTTTTAGTATTATTTTCTTGGATTGCCTTATATCATGGCTTTCGGAACATTTGTTGTCGGCTGAATTCCATTTTAGCCCGAACACACCAATTGCATGTTAACAGCTTGATTTTTCCACTTGAAAAGTTTTCCACCTTTCTTTTGGTTTTCTATGGCCAAATTTCAAAAGAAGGTTCGTACAATTTATCTGACACAAGTCACACAACCAATATTAAAAACAAATAAATCATTTTTTTTTATGATAATTCGCTATTAACAATAACAGCAGCAAGATGATTCAAACATTGATTATTCATATAAAATGAAAATATGTAATATTCTAAAATTATAAATTTCTTGACAAAAATATATTTTTTTTAAAGTATTTTTTTATATAATTAAATAGTTGAAAAAAAAAGATTTAAACCATAAATATTTTTATTATAAATACCAAGAACTGTCCATAGAATACAAGATTCTTTGCTAAAAAAAGTCATATTAATTGAAATTTAATTTTCTTCTAGGAGCGTTTTGAATACAAGTTTTTTTTTATTTTTTAATAAAAGAGTAAAGAGGAAAAGCCAACAGCCACTATCCTATAGAAATTGATCATTAGAATAATACTTCTAATCACCAAAAGAACACTGTTTTTAGAACCAAACCGGACCGAGAGGTCAGACTGTGAAATTTGGAAACCGAGATAAAAACCGGTGTTTTAAGCCTAAAGAACTGTATTTTTAGTTAATTTCGTGAACCCTTAAAACCGAAATTGGACAGCAGGAACCGATGTAAGAACCGTGAGGTCCAACTCCTTAGCAATTTTTTTTTTTTTAATAAAAATAACTTAACACAATTTTATTCTATTTAATTAAATTATCCATCTCTTACAAGGAATTAAAAAAATTATAATTAAAATTATAATTATAATTACAAGGGATTTGAATATTAAAAACCTTGAGTGCGACTTGCCTTCCGTTTTCTCTTTTTCTTTTTGTTCATTATCTTTGGCCCTAGCTACTTCTTTCTTGATTAGGCACTTATTATGTGCTCTTTAACTCCAATTCATCTTTAACTATTTTGCTTGTTTTGTTTCATTTGCCAACTTTTCCTCCCAATATATATGGTTACATATTCAAATCTAAGTTAAAACCATTTTAGTTTCTCAAAAAAAAAAAAAAAAAAGATAAAACCATTTTAAGTTTCTTTAAAGAATATAAACTATAAAGTAATATATATATATATATATATATATATATATATATATGTAGGGGCACAAATTATGCTGGACCAGAATTAGATTTTCTGACCAGGCTAATGAGGCCTCGACAATAGATTTATAGAGAGTGAGATGCTAACCTAGATCGTTTAGACGGTGAATAACACAAAGGTTGGATTAAATCCTATAATTCATGCATTAATCTCATATAAAGACGTAATATTGGGTTGTGTACATTGATGCCGAGGATAATCCTTAATATTTCTTACAAGTACTCTCTCTCTCTTCTCTCTCTGTCCTCTTTTTCACCTCCTCTTCTTTCTCATCTTCTCTTCCCTTTTATAGGCCTGCCTCTCTCCTTCTTCCTCCTTCCACATGTAATCCAGGTGTTTCCTTTTTAGATACTTGTCCCATCATTCCCCCTTACTCAAATCTCTGGCGGTGAAGGTAGGGCTGAATTTCGATGTTTAAATGTCACTTCTTCATTAATGCGGCCAGAGGGGTAGGTATAATACCTTTAATGCGGTGGCAGCAGCCTTTTCTCTGATATTTGCCCATCAACTTACTTTGTCCCTTATCCTCACTCTCTTAGCTACTCGTACATAAGGTCCTTAATACGGGAATCTTTGAACCACCAAGCCACTAATGTTGTCCTCGGCAATAAGCCGCCAAGGTCAATATCATCCTCGGATGTCATGTCTTGTGGTGCTACGCTCATGCAGGGCAACTTCCTTTGTCGTGTGGCGTCGCAGGAAGGGATTATTAGGTCCTCGGACCATTCTAAGCTGTTGAGTTGGACCTTCTTCTTCATGGGGGCCCTTGGGCCGGCCCAATACATGATTTGGGCCTATGGGCACCACAATATATATATATATATATATATATTATGAGACTGAGATATTAAAGTAATAATTGTTGTATTGAAATTATTGCTGTGCCCCTAGGATAAACTTGTTGTTCAAGAATTATAATAAGTCAACAATGCTCCACTCAAAAGTCAAAACTCTTTCTTTCTTTCTTTCTTTTTTTCTTTTTTCTTTTTTCTTTTTTTTTTTTTTTTTTTTTTTTTTTTTGAGAAGAGCTTCACTCAAAACTTAATTTGAGAAAAAGAAACTAAATTTCTTCTTTTTTTACTATTTTTTTAAGAGAAACTAAATTTCTAATGGTTTTGAAAAAAATTAATTAATTTGTAAAGTATTTTTCAATTCATTAAAAAAAAAAAAAAAACAAAGAACTTTAATAAAACTATCCATTGTTTATTAGCCATTTTAGATAAGAGATTAAGATTAGGTATAATACTTAAGATATTGCACAATGTGTAATTTGTAATTACTCTAATTTTATTCAAAAAAAAATTACTTCACTTTTTAACTTTACATTTTTTTACCTTTTTGAATCATTTATTTATTAAATAGTTGACATTGCAAGTAATTAGATATTGTGCAATTCAGTATGACCTGATCTCAATCCCCTAAATGAGTACTTCAATCTATAATGTATATAGGGCTAAAACATAGCTGATTTTACAAGTCTGAATGATATGTATAAATAATGAAATATCACTCTTCTCAAAAAAAAAAAAAAATGAAATATCACAACAACTTTCAGCTTATCCCTTATACACGTGGCGGTGGTGGAATCGCAGATAATATGTGGGGGCTAAATTGAGAGAGCACGTGTTTTTTGGGGCTCACTACTAGAAATGAACGCAACGCCAACGCCAAGTTGCGTTCTATTTTGTTCTTTGTGTGCACTTTCGCAGTTCACTTTAGGGTGCTTCTTCTCAATAAAACCAAATGCAACATGTGCTTGGAAGTTTGTCAAGTACATCAGCAACCTTATGATTCATGTGAATACTTTATTTTAAGATTTTGTCTATTAGATTCAACCACACCGCTTGTGAAATTAAGGAAATGCATTAATTGACCAATAAATCACGGTCGTACATGCCACGGTGTACGAGCAAGTGATCTGTTAGCCATTTGTAATTTATCAAAACTTATCCCCTATGGCCCTACCCATCAGCTCACTACCTACCTTCCTCTTACCTGAGTTATGTGTAGTGTGAGTTTAGATACCCATTTCCAATGGCACTTGGATTGAGTTCAGTATCTAATTGCATTAGATTTATCCAGATGATCAGGATGGAACTAGGATTTAAAAACCTAGGGGGGCCAAAACATGTACCATAAAAAATTTCATGTGACATGGTTTATTAAAAAAAAATCATGGTAAACAAAAAATTGTACTTTATTACCTAAATATTTAAGTCAAGAAGGATATAATATAAACCAAAAAAGTTAAAAGTTACAACATGATATTATAACGTTTTTCAAAGAATAAGAGGACTTCAAATCTCCAGATTTTGCGTAATTGAAACTAATATGTTGATTTTATCATGTTGGCCTACTCACTAATATGATAATCTCATACTTTTGGATGCAACTGAAACTCACACTGATGAAATTTTTCAAAACTTTGTTTGAGGATTTTAAAAAATTGGGATATTAATATTAAGAGTTGGCAATGCTAAATCATAAATATTGGTTTCTAAAAGAATTTTGGCATTTTATCTTTTAAAAAAAATATAAATATTGTAATTCACTTTTCTATAGTTTATAAATCAATTTAAAAAGTCATATAAATTGTTGTAACCCTGTAAGTAAATTTTTTTTTCTATGAGATTTTTTGGTTATGAATTATTGAATTATAATATTGGTGAATTGGAGATTTTTTGTTTATCTTATATACTATTTAAATTTTTCAAAAAAATTGGGAGGAGGGGGGGGGGGGGGGGCATGGCCCCCAGCCCCTTAGTGGGTCTGCCACTGCAGATGATAACACATGTCAAACAGTAAATATATGGTACTATCTTAATGAGTTAAGTGTAACTGAACATTGGATTCAATTATTACCCTTCATAATATAGTGCCAAAAAAGAGTCCTCAATATGTAGTAATTTGGGGGATTCAGATCCTCTAGATTTCCTAGGGTACTCTACCAGTAGATTTCTTTAAATCCTAACCACTCATTAATGATTTAATGGTTAAGATTCTGCCATGTCAGCATTCCACTAACAATATTCATTAATTGTTTGTTTGCAACATTATTTTATTATTTCAAGATTATTGTTAGTCAAATGTGAGTAATTTGGGTGCTTCAATAGTCTAGTCTTCAATAATAGTCCGAGTCATATTGTATCATGCAACTAGTAAAGCAAGTTGAAGTCGTTGGTATCATCACAAACCGTAATTTCGACTGACTTATTTTATTTTATTTTATTTTATTGACACAACATTAGATCACTTCAATATCATCATCTTTCATTAGATTTGATTTTTGATCCGTATGATTGAAAATATTTGTGTATCGTTACTCGTTAGATTAAAAATATAACATAAAGTGAAGCTTATTAATTCCAAGAAAAAGAAAAGTGTAATTGTTTTTTTTTTTTTTTTTTTTTTTGAGATTTAGCTGTCAACTCAAAACCATGCATTTGTGGTTAGTCTAGATGATGGAATTTAATCAGAAAATTTGGAATTTCAATCTTTAATTTAAATGACTTGGTTTTTCCCTTACTGTTTTCTCAAAAAAAAAAAAAAAAAATGACTTGGTTTCTATATATAAAAAAAATGAGTTGAATAAAGTATGAAATTTTTTTTTTTTTTTCCATTTGATGAAATTTTAAAGTTATTTAACTTATTTAAACTTTATTAATAGTATACTAGTAATTGTTTTTCAAATTTCTTAAATTTAAATCCTCAAGCCCCAAATGAAGAAGCATGGTAAACTAGATACCTATAAGCTATAAGGTCACATGGTAGTATTTCGATTTCACTAACCCAAACCTTATCTTGAATATGGATCACATCGAAATTAGGAAAACCAATGCTTGGCTCTAAAATGGATAAAGATGGAAAATCCTTAAGGCTATCCGGAAGTGAACTGGAAACCTACAAGGATATAACGTCACAATTAAGAAAATTTTGATTTCACTATCCAAATCCTATGGTACATATGGGTCATCTCTCTAAAATTTAGAGAGCTTAGCTACAAACATGGATTGAGATGGCAAATCATTATGTCTACGTACAAATGCGACAACCAGAATGGTCAAAACACACGTTGGAGAAATCAAGCTTCAAGGCTCGAGTCCATCATAACTACTTTAGATTCAATTTAGTATCCGTTTGGATCAAAGGTGTCAATCTTGTACTGGAAGCTGTATTGATTTGACTTGTGAAACGATATATTTCGGTACCCGTCAAAACCGGTATACCGTTTCGGGTTTACCGTTATTATATATATATATATATATGTATGTATGTATGTATGTGTGCACATGTATATTATAATAAATATAAAATTTACCATAAAACATTACCTCAATTTAAAATAAATTATTCATGATTTTAGACTTTAGTATCAATTAAAAGGGAAAAAAACACAATATAAAAAATAGAAATCTTAATATTGCATACTAAGAAAATAAATAATGCAAATAATTTAATAAAAATAAGTTACCATTTTGCCTTTACAAAAATTTAAAAATTACAAAATTATAAAATAAAATAAAAAAGCTTTCTTCTGTACCTGTCGGTATTACCTGAAATTGGCCGGTATGGTCAGTATGACCGGTATTTAAACCAATACAAAACGTTGGCGTTTTGATACCATAATACATACCGGTACGGTATCAACTACCTTGGTTTGGATACTGCGTATTTTTTTTTTTTTTGAAAAAGTGTGTTTCAGCACTTACAATGGGTCTTGTGCACTATTCACGGGACTCACAAACCTGTTTTCTCATAAAATTTTTCATTAAAATAGGTCTCACAGTACTACTTACACATTTAAAAATTATGGATCCGGTTAATGTGTGCCCTTAGAACACACATTAACCATCTATTTTGAGAAAGTTTTTATGAAAAATTGAAAAAACTGTCAAAATAGTAAATTACCTTTTCTTTTTTCCATAAAATGTTTTCTAAAATAGATTACTAATATATGCCCTAAGAGCACACGTTAGTAAATCCCAAAAATTATTTTACTAAAGTGTTTTCAATGTTTAGCAAAATAAGTGGTATCTAAACACACCCTTATTCCCACTTATATTACCCCCAAAAAATTGACAAATACTATGTACGCAACATTTTTACAAATAATTTGTTGTAAAAATGTTTTGGAAGTAGAACTTTTCAAAAAAATTACAATTCTACTTGCCGAAATTATAAGACACAGTAAAAAAAAATAAAGAGAGAAAATGCAAGGTAAAGACGGAAAAACATATAATTTAACGTAATTGGGAAACACACACACATTGGTAAGGTGTGATATTGAGAAGTGGTTTATCACTTGCTCCGCGATACTAACTGCCGCATGCAGTTTTGGTGTTAGCATGTGAGTGTATTTCCTTATATCATCCAATTTCTCCTATATGTGTGTGTGTGTGTGTGTGTGTGTGTGTGTGTGTTTCTAAAAAAAAACACGTAATTGAGCCTAATGACTCACGTGCAGGGATGGAGTTATGCTTAATTGGACCAGGGGGGCAATAGCTCCCCTAGCCTAATGAGAAAAGACAAAATATAAAATATATAAAGTTTGTTTTAAATTTTCATGCTCCATTTTTGTTCAATACTTCCATGTTTTCATAAAAAAGTACACTTTCTTTATTCAAATTTTCATTAAATTTTGATTCTTTTTGTGGGTTTCTGTCTGGGTTCTAAATGATTTATAAAAGTTATCTTAAATCATTAGCATAGAATAATTGCAACGTAAGTGTTTGATGAAGTTTCCCAAAGAAGCTCAGGATAAAAAAAAAAACACACACACACACACACACACACACACACACATATATATATATATATATATATATCTTTTATAAGTAGCTTGGATAAAAAACATGGTTGTCCTTGGGTAAATCTATAGTTACAATATGAATGTTTAGGCCATAACAAATTTTTTAAGCATTTGGGTTTAAATATATCTTGCCCCTCTCACTCAAAATCCTAGCTCCATCCTTGCTTATATGTAAAGTGAAAAAGTCTTTTGACTACTACTTCTTTACTATTAATATCTTTTTTTTTTTTTTTGAGAAACCTTTACTATTAATATCTAAGTGTTACAATGAACACATTAAGAGTATTATATATTAGAAAATACCTTATGCTAAATTAGGGTTATTCAACTAGTACTACAAGTTAATAATGATGATGGGTTGTTGTTTACCAAAAAAAAAAAAAATGGGTTGTTTAGACCCAAAAACACTAGATTATCAATTTTTAACGCAAAGTTATTAAGTATACCAATTATGAAAGCCTTTCTAGTCAAGTACTAGTACTTTGCCAGAGCCCCCCTTCCCCCATTATTTTTTTAAAAATATTATTATATTTACGGGTACTAATTTTAGTAATTTTATTTTATAAAATTATACTTTTAGCCTTAAAATATCATTGATTTTTTTTTTTTTAAGAATTTCAACCTATGACGTCCACTCCTGATAATAGCTATTTATCATTAGACCAAGATATGAATCAGTTTTTGGTGAAAGCGGAGATTGAACTCCAGATCTCTTATACAACTATCAAAAACTTTACTAATTGAGTTAACTGAAACTTACATATCATTGATTATTTTAAGAGTATTGTTATAGTCGCAAATTTTTTTAAAGCATTTTTATAAACTGTTAAGGTAGCAAATTCTTATTAGTTTGAATTTGGGACACCACTTCCATTATTTTTTTACTTACCAATAACCACTCATCACATCGGCAATTTGTAATAAAAAAAAATTGTAACTTTAGCATTTTTCTTATTTTAGAGACCATAAAAAAAAATTATAAATCTAAAACAAAATATACAAGTCTAAAAAATTACTCTAACAAAAAAAAATTACCAATAGTAAAATTTAAAAAAACAAAATTAAGCTTGGACAACCTCAATGGCTTAGCAGCAGTAAAGTCGAATGCTGAAACACTGCACACAACCAGCAGCAAAGCCGCCCCCTAACTCTAAGTTTTGGTTTCATCTCTGCTTTGAAGTACTACTGTATTAGTTGAAACTTCAAAAACCCTTTGGTTGTTGTCAGTGAGCAATTGGTGAAACTTCAAAGTACTAGTTGTTATGAATATTATTTCGGATCTTGTTTCAGTTTGTTCATTCGAATGAAATGTTTTGGTACCGATCTATTTTAACATACCATTTTAGGATTGTTGCTAACATATATATATATATATATATATATATATATATAGTTTTATAATTTATACCACATAAAGTTATCAATTAAAAATAATAAACATCAAATAATAAAAATAAAAATGTTCATGGCAAAGCAATGTCATTCTAAACACATCAGCCACCTTACCAAGGTAACATACCAAAACACCCCCCCTCCCAAAAAAAAAAAAAAAGAGATGCTATATTCACAATATTTTTACAACATTTTCACAACAAATCATAGGTAATTAGTTGTTATTGGTTCAAATTTGAACCTAACAATAAAATTACTTTTTTGCTCTAACAGTAACAACCTGTAACGTAGGATTTGTTGTAAAAATATTATGGACATATCATTTTTTTTTTTAAAAATGCCTAGAGTTGATACCAAAGCCCATCTCACCGTAACGCTTAAATATTGGGCCCCACCACAAACGTGACTTCTTTCCTAGAGCTAATCATAGCCTACTATCTCAAACACTAAAAAGCTATCTCTTACACCAAAATGCACATTGCTTCAGAGCAACCGCATCATTAAATTTTTTCCGTCTATTTTACGTCAACAATTTACTTTTTCTATTTTATAAAACCAATTTTACAAAACATCTACATCAAAATATCTATTATACACTCTAATTTATTTAAATAATATTTTTTATTATTATTTTATTAATAAATATCTCCTTTATTAATTTATATTTATTTCCCATCCCAAGTCCCAACTGTGTCTCTTTCTCTTAATTCTTCTCTGCCTCTATTTCTCCCTAAACTCTCTTTCTCACTCATATCTCAAACCTAGAATTCACACATGTAGAAGATTTAACGGCGGCAGCAAGGCAAACCGACGGCAGAGCAGCAGCAACCTGGCAATGGCAGCAAGGCAAATCTGCTGTAGAACGACAGCAACGACGGCAAATCCAATTGATTTCTGTTGGACTTTTCATGTGAGTTTCTGTTGGATTTTTCATATGGGTTTTCCGTTGGATTGGATTCAGTTTTTATTGATTTTGGTTTGGGTTTGGGATGAGTTTTTCTCTAGGTTTGGGTTGATTATGAGTTGGGTTTTTCGGTGGATTTAGCTTGATTTTTGTTTGGCTTGATTTGAGTTGGGTTGCGCGGTGGTGATGGTTGGGTGTTGCTAATTGGTGGTTGGATGTTTGTCATCTTTTTCTTTTTTGCTGGGTTGTTGTGGCCGTTGGGAAAGAGAGGGTTGCTAGGTTGCTATGGTCGTTGGAAAAGAGAGGGAGAACTTGAAAGGTGAGAGAGAAAAAAATAATTAATTATTGATATACATAGCTACAGTAGCTGTGCATATAGTTACTATAGCAATTTTGGATATACAAAAAAACTTATCCAAGCATTGATATCGGTGCTTTTTGTTAAAATGTGTAAAACTAATCTCTTTTTTTATTTTGCAAACTTATGCAAGCACTGATGCGGTTGCTTTGTAGAGCTCCAAAACTAAAGAAATTGCAACAGCTTCAAAAGCCAAAGTTGAAATCAAACCTTCTCTCTCTCTCCAATCTCACTTCCACTCTTCGTCCTCTTCGTCTCCAAACAAGTCATTCACAAGTCACAAACAAGTACTAGTTGCTCAAGTTATCAGATTTTTTAAGGTCAAGTACTAGTTGTTAAGGTTCGTTGTTCTTGTTTTGTTTCTATATTCAAATGAAATGTCCTTCCTTCTGAGCACTTTTTGAGCCAAATATAAATTTAAAGGTCAAATAAAAAAATGAGGAAATAAAGTTCATATTTTCATGTGAACTAAATAAGTCAAGAATAGCTGGTGGAAATTACAATTTTGGATTTAGCTGAAGCAGGTCAAATATATATCAATCATTAATCGGTGACCTACCTTCAAGTCTGAAAAAGAACCCAGAATCAATGGACACGTGATCAATGTTCTATTTTGTTATGTGATCTTTCGGTTGGTGGTTTTATAATTCAAGACAATCTGGGTGCGCCTTGTCCTCGTTATCTACACTCTACAGTAAAGAGATTGCGGCTTTGCGTAAAGCATGGTGTTTTTGCCAGCTAAAATGTCCTAACATTGACGACGGCTTGTATGTAGAAGTTGAAGATTTGCATGGAAATTATGAGGAGGACGGGTGATGCTTTTTCCTTACAGTGCTTTCAGGACACTCGCACACTCGTGATTTATGCATGTTTTAGATGATTAAATTGTTTTGATGTTGTTGTGGGGCCTTTTTCGATTGCTCAGCCACGTGTTATCCATTGGATTAGTGACTTTGCGAGGCCCGAGTTCTGTTTGGGGAGTTGCGTCCAGAACTCAACATTGGACCACATGATTCAATGGCTACCAGCGTATTTTTAAGCCTACAAAACAATTAAAACCAAAGTCTAAGAATCATGATAATGGTCGAATAAATATACAATATGCATTTGATATGATAGTTTTGATTAGTAGTTGTAATAACAATTGAAATAAAATAGTATTTATTTAGAGGTAAAGTAATCGTGTACTCAATGATGTAAATTTAAATATATGAAAGTAAAGTCACTTATCTTTGTATGGTTTATAGTTTCAGCTGTGTAGCATTAGTGAGCTACATTAGTGAGCTAATAAGATTTCAGCAGAATGCCAATGGTAGAGGCTAATTAAGCTTGCTCCTCTTATCATGCATTTAAATGAGTTTAAGTCTTGGTTAATAGTTGTAATAGTAGTTGGAATAAAGTAATATATATTTAAATGTGAAGTAATCATGTATTAAATGATGTATATTTAAATATATAGAAGCAAAATCACTTATCTTTATATGGTTTGTAGCTCAACTGTACAGCTTCTGTGAGTTGATGATATTCCAGTAGAGTGACCCCAGCAGTAGAGAGGCAGTTTGCCACAATAACTTCAAGATCAAAGGGGAAAAATTGGTGCAACTGGAGGGAAAGAAAGTGTGTCCAGCTATTTGTAGGGGCTAGTTAAGCTTGCCTCTCTTATCATGAACTTAAATAAGTTTTCTCCTTAACATTACTTCTTTTGTTGTTGTGAAGTTATGAATAGTGTTGCTTTCTCTGAGAAGGGCTTTTGTATGGAGTATTTGTGCCTTCTTAGAGAATGGCTCTTATGTAAGATGGATTTGTGCCTTCTTAGAAAAGGGCTTTTATGTAAGATGGATTTGTGCATTCCATGAGAAGGGCTTTGATATAAGATCTTAGTGCCTTCTAAGAGAAGGGTTTTAGCATTAAAAGTTTATGTATTCCATGAGAAGAGCTTTTATAAGAGAGATAGAGAAGAGTATTGATCTGTGTTTATGAGCAACAAAACAATAGAACTTCAGAGTGAGAGAGTATGAGAATGGAGTTTAGAAGAGTGTAGTGTGTTATATGTAATGGTGTAGTAAATATATATGAGATTATGTAAGAGAAGTGGAGAAAGAAATGTTTTGTGGAATGTAGTATTTGTAATATGTATGATATATGGAAGTATGAGAGATATGGTGGTTAAAGATAGTAAAAATATGAGATTATAACCATTGGAGAAGTTGTAGAGATTGCTTTCTAAGAGGATAGATTTTGTAAAAGAAGAGTATGGACTTGTGTTTAGGTATTTGGAGATAGGAGCAGTAAGATAAGTGTAGTTTATGAATATGGAGAGTGAGAGAATGAGTATAAGAGCAGTAATAGTGTTGTAGTGTGTTTAGCAATCTTGTTGAGATTTACTGCTGGGATGGACAAGAGCTTATGAAAAGCTCATAAGTGGGGAGTAAGGGAGTATTTGAGAGCTATGGGCGTGCACTTAGAAAGAGTATGTGTAGCTTAAAGAAAGTATATGTAGTAAGTAGTGAGTCATTTGGTAGAATGGGTAGTGAGAGAGAGAAAGTATTTAGTAGGGCTACTGGGCATTTCTGCTGGAGAATGGATAAGGGCTTATGAAGGCATTTATGAGCTAAGGGTTGAAGAGTTTTGTTCCTGATTTGAAAACCAAAATCTTAGAACTTCATTAAGAGCTTAAAAAGATAATTGGAAGGAGAGGAAATAGATAAGCTCATGAGAGAGTTGTTCTTCCCTGCATTGGTGTCCCCCTTTAAGGTGTTGATGAAGGGTCCTATTTAGAGCTGAGTTTAAGAGGGTATTTAGCAAATAATCTCAGCCAAAATCTGTCTCAACTAGCAATGAATCTTCAGACAATCCATCCTAAGATTTGGCCAAAAACGGTATGTTTAGCTTTAAAGTGTTCTTGCCGTTTTGGGTAAGAGCTGCTAGGGAAAAAGCAGCAGAAAAGGAAGGTATTTTGGCAAAAATAAAGATAGTTACCTTAGTTGGTTTTGGTTTTAGCCAAATGAGGAAAAATCAATAATGCTAAGGCTGCTAGGTCAACTTTTACATCTATTCTAAAAAAGCTGTACCAACTGTTAGGAAAAGCTATGACAGCTATCATGAGACAGCTGTCACAACTGTCATAAGACAGCTATTACTTTGGGCAGAAGCAGATGAGGTCAGTTGGGTGATTTCAGATTGCTGGAGAGGATATTCAGTATTTATTTTGTGGATTTGGCTAAAAAATGTAAGATCTCTTTCAATGGTATCTTGCTATTTTGGGTATAGCAGTTGACAGCTGTGATTTCAGCATTAAATAGCTAGTGATATCACTTTCAGTCAGGTGTTAAGTGCTGAATACATTGCTGGGGTTTTGCTGGAAATGTTTCCTCTATTGGGTGTTTTGTGTTTTTGGTGCAAAGTTCCATTACAATACATTTCTAGTAAGTAATAGAAGGATTGGTTGAAAGTTAATGAAGTTTCAGAGATTTAGTCAAGGCCTCATTGTGTTGTGACATAATCTTGGTGAGCAAGAAGAGTATTTAATGCTCTGCTTTTGCGGCTGGCAAAGAAATATATGGTCTGATTGTGGCAGACAGCAGCTGGGTATGAAAGATATCATGAATATTTTGCATATAGTTGGAGATTAAAGATAGCCAATCAGATTAGGCCATATGTTTGAGTTGGATTTTAGCTGAAAGTAGTAATAAAATTTATGTAGAATAATATAATGAAGTTTCTAAATTTGTATAGCAACAGCTGGGGATTGAATAAACAGTTATTTTCTCAGCAGTTAGATAGCTGGAGATATTGAGTATTTGTCACATAACGAATATTAAGTTTTAGGAAAACATCAATTGGGAATTTTATCATCTAAAGTTCTATGTGATAAGAGATGCTTACCGTATATTACCCGCTACACATAGACTCGTCAGAGTTCAGGGAGTTGAAGAAGACACGCTAAGCAACATGTTTCTTTTATCAACTTTAAACCGCTGAAATTTTACTGAACATACCTCTTGGCCCTCCAAACCACGACTCTCAAAGTTTCCCCAAAGAGACTCATGAGCTTGGATCATAAGCCGAAGATGAGATGACGTACCTTGGGTTTTGTTGTCGTTTTGTGTGAATATGGGTTTTGTTGAAGAAGTCGCTTTCCATGAATATGAGAGAGGTAATATGGACTGTGAGTTTTGATTCATTGTGTGAGCTTGATCCATATGTTGATGTTGATGATATCATGAGTTATGATCCCAATTGATGAAAAGGAAATGTGGACCATGAATCCACCTCTTGAAGTAAGGATCTCACGAGCCATGTGAGCCCAATCCATGTAATTGAATGAAATATGAGCTTGTTTTTTGCTTTAAATAGATTTATCCAAAAAATCAATAATATGTTGATGTGGCATAGGTTGCTAATGAAGTAGTGCCACATGGGGCAAAAAAAGAGTCCTCAACAAATGTCATCAAAAGTTTCAACCCCATTTTGGAATCAAGGTTAAAATCTTTCTATTTTATTGTTATAATTATTATAAAAAATAGGCAAACATATATTTTTTCTATCATGTACACAAATATTTAATAAAATTATAAAATAATTATATATATAAAAGGTATATTCGTTATAAATTTAAAATATACTCAACTAATGAATATAATCATTACTTATGCAATTAAATTAACAAAACTAACTAAATAAGTCAAATTAACTTGTGTGTATAGATTATGTACGTTCAAATTGATTAAACTCATAAATGATAATATATGATATATGAACCAAAATAATAATATATTTTCATCATATTGGCTAATCAACTCCATCTAAATCAATGTTACCATCATGCTCAACATCTTGCAAAATTAGTTTTTCATCAATATTTTCTTCATTATTATCAACATTTACTTTTTTTTCTAATAATTTATTCTTTGTATTTTCTTTTTCTTGACATTCTAGGTTTTTAAACTCATAATAATAATAACAAAATAAAAAATAATTATATTTTTATTTAATATATTATTAATAGCATGGAAAATAAATTTGTCAATATGAAAGTAAGTGTTATGAGTATAGTTTAAATTTTGTAGGAGAAAGAGGAAGAGAGGAAAAAAAAAACTCTTGGACTTGCTATTTTATTAGACTCAATTAAGTTTCCCAATAAATTTGTTTTAAAAAAGTATAATAATTTGTTTAAATCATATAAAACCACAAATTTTAACAAAAAAAACTCATTTTAAACCCACATGTCTATGTATCGTATAATACAATACGATTAATATGATACACACCTATGTATCAGACGATTCATGAGCACTTACAATACGTCCTTATAATACGAAACTTTGTGTACATAATATGATATGTATCGTATGATACATATCACGTATTATACAATACTGACAATTATGTAAAATACTATTTCATTTCTTATATTTTGGGATCACAGTTAATTTAGTAACAGTCAATTTAGTCTCTGTTATTTTTAATTTGTAGTCAATTTGGTTATTTTTATTTTCAATTTGTAGTTAATTTGGTCCCTAATGTTAACTTTCTAATGAAAAATGCATACGTGACAAATTGTTTGGTCCTTGCTATTAACTTACTAACGAAAAATGCATACGTGACAAACCGTTTTCATTGTTGGCATGCTTAATATTAAAAGATTAAATGAGACGATGAAATGTATAAACTTTAGCAGTCACCTCACCACTTAGATGGCAAAAAAATCCACATAATGAACCAACCGACTAACGGCCTAAATGGTGAGAACTGAATGAACAAATCCCTAGGGGAACAATAGAACGAGTCTCAGATAGGGGCACCACCCTAAGCATCCAAGCCATTGCCATAGGCATCACATTGTGAGCCGTCACCGAACAAATCCACTTCGCAAAAAGTGTATGAAAAAAACTTCACAACCTATCACATTAGCATTAGGAGGGCGTTTGACACTACATTTTAAAGAACAATTTTGAGTGTTTAAAAAATATTTCACGTATTTTCACACACACTTCACCTATACGTATTTTCAAAAAATACAAACAACGTTATTAGAACAATATTACCAAATGGGCCATAGTTTTCTTGACCAACCATTATTCTTTAGCAATAAATATTAAGAGACAAGCCACACACCTCTGTGGCAATGAGCAAGTACCCTAGGACTCTCCATTTTCTTAGTTGTAGTTGCTTCAATTAGTGATTGTTTGTATGCACAATAATTGTGGGTTTGTCCCATATTGCTAAGAGGTTGGAAGTAGGCTCTATAAGATACCTTGAAAGTTAAGTACTCATTTTGGGGTGAACTTGGGAATTACGCATATAAAGTTTTCATCTACTTCAATCTTTCTCTTTAATTACTTAATAAAAAGAAGAAGAAGAAAAAAAAAACCTTTAAAAGGTCCCTTATGGGCTTTGTTCAACATTGACAAAGAGAGAGTTGGAGATTGGCTTTATAAGGGCACACGCTACCTTATGAGTCAAGTACTCTTTTTGGGATGGGCTTGAAATTTATTCTTATAAACTCTTCATTGATTTCTCTCTTGCTAAATAAATGAATATAAACAAGTTTTTTCTCGAGCTAAGTTCAACCTATTCATAAGCAACTCAATTCATTTATAGCCATACTTGAACACTCCTACATGGAAGTTTGAGAATTTTTATTGGGTTAGGGGAAAATTGTCATCTCTTGATTTTTTTCTCCTCTTTTATTTTGGTGGTTAAGGTTATACATAAACAGGTCAATACAATATTATAGAATCATATGAAGTGCTTCTATTATATAAAGCCTTATTATTATGAATTTCAAGAAAAATTACAAATTGAATAAACCGATATTTTTTATACTATTTATTAATTTTTGATAGGATTAATATTTTGAAATCTCCCTATCAAAAACTTACATTTTGTGTATAATTTTCAAATGCAAAAACTTTGAAATTTAAACACCTCATACATGGAATAATTATTGATCTTTCATCAATTAACTTGATATATTACAAGTTGGAGGGTATCTATAGAGAGAATGCATGTGTAACATACAAATTAATACCCTTCATGCGTGCCCCATGAGTTGAACATGGTGCACCCAAAAATAAATGGAAGAATTTAATATTTACTAGCATCTGGGCATGCTCTCACGCGCGTGCTTAGAGACTCTTCTATTTTTTGGGTAAATATTAATAATTTGCATTTATTATAATTTGGAATTTCTACTTTTTCCAATCCCAAAAAAAAAAAAAAAATCTAAGGGTGATGAATACGTGGGGTGAGTTTGTAGATTGGAGAAATTTTAAAACTAACAAAACAGTGATCTTATTTTGTAGGGTGGTAGTGAGTAGATGTAGGAATTTAAATCAATGTAAAAGTAAGAGTTTATTAGAAGCAAAAAGATATTTCAACGTAGATGTAGGAATTTATTATTTTTGTCAATTTACTATTTTAACCCCATTTTTAAGTTTTAGGTAGGAGTATTTTTGACAATAAAAAAAAGCAATAACTAACTTTCTTTTGCCAATTTACTATTTTAACCTCATTTTAAATTGTTGGTTAATTAATTTAGGCGTATTTTTTACTGGAAAAAAAAAAACAATAACTAACTTGCTGAATCCTCCTAATATATACAGATATGTGTGTGTGTGTGTGTGTGTGTGTGAGAGAGAGAGAGAGAGAGAGAGGTAACCTAACGAGACTGCAACATCAGTTCATTAGATTATAAGCTGTCAAATCATTTTGTAATCTTTTGTTTGTTGAGCAAATCGTATTATAATCTGCTAAGTGCTAACATATAAGTTAGAAACTCTAAAATGATTTTGCTCAAATAATTTCAGCCAAAAGACTCATTTTGTTTTGGTTTTTTCAATAATTTAAAAAAAAAAAAAAAAAAAAGACAATGAAACGAGCTGTGCGAAGATCTTTTCCTCCACTCATTTGTTTTATAATCGAGAGAATTTATTAAGATACAGTTAAGTCACAACACAAAATATGAAATTTATTAATAAAAAAAAAGTAAAAATTAAATTCTAGTTCAAACCTTAGAGTTTTTTTTTTTTTTTTAGAAACACACACAGACAAGGGAGAGGGAAAGGGGTTCTAACACAAAGGCACACTACAATTTCCAATATGATAATTGGAAGTTTATGAATTAATTGTGAAAGGGCCAATTCAAAGGGGATAAATTATCATTAACCCAATAAAAAATTATAATTAAATTTTAAATGAGGTTGCACTATATTTATATTTAGATTTTGCATTACCAAATCTTTATTAGAAAATGGACTATAAATTTTAAAGCAAATGACTTAGAATATTTCTTGCAACAGTTATATTGAATCACCTATAGTGGGTTCCAATTAGTTTAACTGGAAAAGTTTTTTATAGTTGTATAAGAGATCTGAGATTCAATCTCCGCCTACACAAAAAACTGATTGATGTCTTGGTCTGATAATAAAAGGCTATAACTAGGAAAAAACATCATAAGTTGAAACTCTCTCTAAAAAAAATCATCTATGTAACAACCTAATAAGTAAATACCATGTAAAATTTTGACAAAACAAGCTCTAATAAAGTAGTATAAATTGAATCACATTGTTACATAGATAACTTAGTATAATTTTCACAAGATAATCTTTTCAAATGAACATGTGTATTCATAGGGTGTGCAGGTTTAACAATTTTGGATTGCAATTGTTCCAACATGAGATGGCAAAGTCATACTAATCTTAGGCTCGATTGAGATCTGAAAGTGAAAATTAGCAAATGGAGGATTATTCAGGGCTCGTTTGGTTTAGAGTTGACTCAGTTTTCATAAGTTAGTACTTAATTTTTATAACTCAATCTCAAAACTCATAACTCATAATCCAAATTTCACACTCGCTCAAAAATACAGCACTTTTGTTTGGTCACAAAAGTCAGTTATATATCTCAGTTTTTAACACCACTTTTTGCCAAAATGATGGACCCATCCACTGACACTACACAAAAGGTTATGGTTGCCACCTGTGTCTCTTTTCTTTTCTGCCGTTCATCCTCTTTCATATTCTCCCATCAAAAAACCCATAAAATGCAAAGTAGCCGAAACACGCAAACCCAGCTCCACGACCACCAAGGGCAAACATAGAAACCCAAAACCACAACCTCCACCACCAACAGCCCTCAACACAACCAGAACCTCCACCAAAAAATCCGAATGAATCAAAAATCCAAACCCACCAATAGCCCTCAACCAAAACCACAACCTCCACCAAAAAATCCAAATGAATGCACAGAAAACCCACAACCACAAGCTCCACCACAACCCAAGCCTCAAACCACCACAACTACAACAAAAAACCCAAACCCAAATTCTTAGATCGGAGACCTTTAGATTGAAGAGGGATATATGTTTGAACCTGAGAAAAGATCACAAAAATAGAGCTCAATATGAAAAAATGTCAGTGATAGAGCCCAATTCGATGCGGTGAAGATTCTGCCACGCCTCAGTTGTTTGTCTTCAACCACGAAGTGTTCATCTCAGGCGGCTTTGCACCATCAATTCATCATCTCAGATGCTACTGGGAATGGAATGTAGAAGAAATGAGAGGGAGGCGGAGAGAGGGATGTGAGAAAGAAGGATTCTGATATATTTGGAGAAGAAAAATGAACTAGAAGCCTTTTCAATTGTAATATCAAAGGCTTTGGAAACTGATTTGACAATTCATTACAAACGAGTCCCATAAAGTCACAATATTTACCATTATGCCACTTAAACTCTGTTTTCAACTTTTGAAAACACAAATTTTCTATTTTCGGTTTCCATCATTCTCACTCGAAATTTTTGAATTCTGAATCATGGAAACAACATTAGAAAATCAAGCCAAACACATTTTTTGTAGGTCCCATGAAACTTGGATGATGAAGGATGAAAACTAAGTGATATAAGTCTGTTTGTATAATCCAAACAACCTCTGTTCTACTCTCCTAACCATCCAAATCAGCACCTCCAAACAAAGCTTTAACCTTTCAACAAAACAATGTAAGGGCCCATAACAACTATACTAAAATGAAGGCTTTCTCATATATGAATTTATTGTGTGCTTTTAGCAAAAAAGAAAAATATGCATATTGCACTGCTTAGGGCATCACCGACAGCTTCTCCATATTTTTGTACTATTTAGACAATCAACAGTAACATTTAACTTTTACCTATCACTTTTTCAAATACATCTTCCAACAAATTCTCTATACTTTCCTCCATCTCATTTAAATATTATTTCTTCATTATTTTTTTAATCTTTCTTTATTCACTCCCACACAATCACTGCCGTTGTCACCACCACACCACTACCACTACACCGCAAACCCACATCCACCACCACCACCATCAATCACCCTACCCCCACAACCAACACGGCAACCCCCCACCACTACCACCACATTAGTCACAAAACCCAACCACTCCTACACCCACACCCACACCCACACTCGTCTAACCCACCACCACCACCAAAAAAAATAAAAATAGTCACTGCCACAACTCAACTACCACAAGCCACAACCCATCAACCGCTACCACGTAATCTCCACCATCAACAACACAAACACCACCCATACCCAAATTAATTCAACCAAAAAAATAACCAAAACAACCCACGGCCAAAACCCATCATCAAAAATCGATTAGAAACCCATCACTACCCACGATCGCACCGATCTCGCCGTCGCAGCAATCACTTCATCACAAAAACCACGCCGCAACAACCACGCCAATTTGATGGGGTTACCTCCATGCCGATTTGAGAAAGAGAGAGAGGAAGGAAGCGCCGATTAGAAACCCATCACCACCCACAACCATGCCGATCTCGCCGCCGCAGCAACCACTTCTCCACAAAAACCATGTCGCAACAACCACGCCTATCTAATGGGGTTGTCTCCATGCCAATCTGAGAAAGAGAGAGAGGAAGGAAGTGCCGATGGGTTTCGAGTTTGAAGAGGCCGGTAGAGCTTGCCAGAAGTGGTTTTCTGAAGATTTTGAGGAAGAAGCTGATGGTGTGGCCGTGGCGTAGCGTTGATGTATTCTGAAGAGTGAAGAGAAACCAAAGAGCAGAGAGGAAGAAAAACGTTTGGATGAGAGAGAAAGAATAGTAAATTAATACCGCTAGCAATTTTTTAAGATAAAATAAGGGAATAGAATTGCTACAGTGCTCTCTAAATTAAGAGAAGTACTGTAGCAACTTCAAAAAAATTTTGGAAAAGTTCTGCTGATAGAGAACCGGTTGGAACATGAACAGTGGTTTGGCATCTGTTGGAGATGCTCTTAGCAAGCAGCAGCCATAGTTTTCTCTTCATTTGCGTGGGAAGTGCTAGAGAGTTCCTTTTTTTTGGTTCATTTGAATTCTGTGCTATTTTATAAGTTACAATCAAACTAATTCATTTGCACTTATGCACATCTAAAATGTGCCACTGCCGAGTGATAACCCATGTTTTTTTTTAGCGGATAAAATAAACTTTATCAGTCTGACAACAGTAATCAGAAAAAGGAAGGAGGGGAATAATAATTAACAAGAGGCAGTAGAGAATAAGATGTTCGATTGATGATGATTTTTTTAAATATGACTTAAAGATTATCTACTGAACCATTTATGATTGAACTCAATTCACAGGAGTTGAAATCATCACATGAATTGAGTGCGTAGTGTGATGGTTTCCTTGAAATAATTATTAACTACCAATGATTTCTTCTTTCAACTTTATTGCTTTTTGCAGTACACCTATAAATGAGAACACAAATTCTTTCCCCCCGTATTCAAGACCAGGGCCACTTAGCCTTTCTCCATGTGAACTGCCGAATCTCACAACTCCTGTCCAGGAAATACCCCTGATCGCTTCCTTCGAATTGGCCTTTTTCTGATCCAATTATCGAACAGCATTGAATTTTGTGGTCACGTATCGAAGCTTCCTCCCTATATGCTGGGTTAGTATACCTAGGGTGTTGGATGTATGATACATTTTTCCACCACAGCTTCAAAGCCTGTAGAAAAAACATGGATTTAAGAAAATGAAAAGTAAATTCAATGCAAAGTAATCTTATCTTGTAATTTTATCCAATATGAGTTTTATAGAAGGAGCAGAAGGCAAGACAGTATATGGTTTAAATGGTCAACAACCAATCATGTAATCAACCTCTTAACAGAACCAGAACTCAAAAAGTCAAATAGCCAAAGTTCGGAATTTATGAAGAATTTTCATAGCATAGCTTTATTTCCATGGTTTATTTTGTTGTCTTATTCTATACACTGTTGGGGAAAAATAAACAAGGAAAGAACACACTAAGCTAAGCACGCAAATAACTACACAAGGGTCATCTTCAACTAGCTGAGGCATCTTTAATCAAGCACACACATCTCTAAAACCCAGCTAGAACCTTGTTTATACTTATCGTGAACTAAAAGTTGCAGGTTTCTATGAATCAATTTGATAGTTTCAAGAATGCCAATAACACATACGAACAAAAGAACCACAATTAACTGACAATACGTATCTAATTTCATTGGGTATCACTGTAAATATTGACATTAGGATCAACCTCATACATGACATGATTGCAAAAAGCAGTTTTCATCCTTCAAAATTTTCACCAAACATGTGTATTTCTTTTTCTTTCCAGTTAAGATATTGCTTGGCGATCTCTTTTACTTTTCAGTTGTGATATATCATATATGTATTTTGTACAATAACTTGTTATGTAATGATAAATTTCTTAGACACGGAGCAAGTTTTAAACCATTTATAAACTAAATAACGTAAAATGGGGAAAAGTATTCAAGAAAAGAAAAAGTACAATGTAAGCTTAGCTAAATACTCAAACTAAACAACATTCTCATTTATCTATAGAGATGAAGCAATACCATCATTGAAACATCCGGCTTTCAACAAACTCTAAGGGTGGTTTTGAGCCCGAAAACCATGTCAGTTGACTGACAACAAACCACCAACCAATGGTGATTGACAAAACATTCTCATGATGATCCTTGAGACCAATAATCACGTCAGTTGACTTCTCTCTCTCTCTCTCTCTCTCTCTCTCTCTCTCTCTCTCTCAAACAAAATATTTCAGCCATTCCGGCTAAAATTGAACAGAATTGACAAGTTTGCATATGAAGTATGAACATTTGAAAAACAAATATTGATATTGTGAGAAGCCACTCAGTGAAGTTAGAAACAACAACTAAGTTCAAATCAAGGAGCATGAGTTAGCCATTGATCATCTAGGGGCATAAGGTAGGGCTGATTCGTGGGAAACTGGGAATTCAAATAAAGCTGCTAATTTCAGCTAACTTCAAGAATGCAAATTTAAAATTTCAATTATTCTGTCTAAGCTTGCATTAGTTCAAAGTGAGCATTCACCACGCTGTTTTTACTTGGTCTGACACCACCCTTTAAGATTTGCCATATGGTCACTATATACTACAGTGAAAAAGCTACACACGCACACACGTGCGCGCACACACACACACATATATATATATTATTTAAATTACACTGTTTTATATGGGTTTTCAACTTTATGCTTTGATACAAGTTTCGAGATCAATCTACCCTTATACAACTCACATTAACCAAAAAGATTTGTCAATTGGAAGCCCTAAAGGTTTCCAATCATTGCAGTTCCACAATCAATTTTTCATCATTAACAGAAAGCTTTAGAAGACATGACAGAATTTCACATATTATAAATTATCAGGAAACCGTTTGCTTACTTGTGATAAATTTGGTTTTTCAACTCACGGTTTAGAAAGTAACACTTTATAAATATATGGTACAATCTATTAGCATCCATTAGATTCTACTGTTATATTACCGCAAATCTAACAGCTATGTACAATACAAGTGAGTAAGTCCTATTTCTATAAGTCACAGGTGGATAAAGTATCACTCTATAAACCACAGGTGGTTATAATGCCACTTTTAAACAAAGCACCTTATTTGCTCATGCATGTTTTAATGGCATAGTTTGATAGACACTAATAGTGTGAACCTCAGGTAGGTAAGTACCCCATCTTTTAAACCATAGGCTGGCAACCAAACTCCTCTTACAGCATAAGTGGGGAAAATGTAATTTACCCTATAATAATATGTACAGTGTATTTGCAATGTCATTTATCCCAAAGCACCCTGAAAAAAACTCCATCCTTCTATAACATCATCTAGTATTACATTTTCAAATTTTTATTAAAATATTATTCACTCATTCACTATGACTAGCGCCAATGGGCGGATAGCCCAACTGGAATTCCAACATAGTTGGTGGCTTCTCTCTGTGGTTAGATCTTGCTTGTGTGTGTGTGGGTGCATAAGTTACTTTATATAGCCAAAAATAACTTTTCAGTTGCTTGCCTCTTTCCCAAATTTGAAAGAGAAAAGGGGAAAGAAATGAAAATCCTGAGCCATGATGGCAAGTTAGTTTTCTGAATTTCAAATATCATACTCTCAAGGTGAAGAAAAACCAAATTAAGGTGAAAATGATTCATGGTACCAGCCCAAGTAGCTGTAATGAAAGCTTGTTGAATTAATTTGAATAAATACTACTGAAATTAAGTTCTAAAGAGCTCCCAATTCTACTTACATGCCAGTAGATCCACACTGCAACCTTGTGAGGCATCAACCAGAAGAACATATCATGATCAGAATTTAATGATGAGGAAACTCTTTTGGCTTTCAAGACAGCCGTAAAATAGTCACCAAGCTTGGGGTGTTGAACTGAGATTGTCACATACAGATTATCTCCAGGAGCATTTGCTCTCATGTTCCAATTCCCAAGCATATCCTGCAATTGTTTCCCAAATGACTACTCAAAGAAAGAAAAAATCTTTCCATATTAAGAGTTTGGATAATCAAAGCACATTAAGATTGATCACTATAAAATATTCAGCCAAAGTATCAGCATCATGTCATTAGTTAGTTTGAAAATCAATGTCAGGAAGTATTCCCTGTAAAACATCCTTGCTTCCCCTAACCCATCAAGTTTTAGAACATAGTGAAATACAGATTTGGATTCCAACTTTTTTCCTTTTTCATCTTCGGCCGGAAGACAGCAAGATGCCAACTTTCCAGCACACCTTAATATTTCTATTTCTATTTCCTGCTTCCTTAATCATGGTTGCAAGTATGTTATTCTACCATACTTGGTGAATTTTTAAGCCTAGAGGCTTCATTTCATCTATGGGCAGGCCTGAATTGAAGAACACTGTCCTTATAATAGGTTATACCTGGACACCCATATTCCTTCAGATGTTGTTATAGGTAGCACCAAGATAGATATTAACTTAAAATGGAATTACTTCAGATATTAGCAGAACTTTGGCTAATTAGGACAATGTCCAAGATGACATACAAGAACAATGGCCTCGTTGAAGGCTCACAACTTCCAGGTTGAAAGTCTCAAAGAACATAAATGCTTCCAGTTTTCCAAAAACGTGCATAAAATTTAGTAAATTGTTCCAAAGTAGATATACAAAGCTTCAGTATTACATTTATACCAATAATTTCCAGCATGATATATTTATGCTGGTTGCAAAAGGCTATGTTTCAAATGCCTTCTCACTAAAGGAAAAAGAAAAGTAGCCATCAACTGATCAACCATTTGCCAAAACAAAATTTCCAGCATATAAGAATCAGGTTGGGTGCAAAAGGTGATGTTAAACACCTTCTGATAAACTATATAAATAGCATGAAGAGTTGCAAAATGGAAAAGAGGAGCTTATCAACTGATTGACCATTCAAGAATAAAATATCAAGATTCCAATCACCGCCTATGAATGATCAGGCATCAATGTCAGATAGTTGTCCCATTTCATTTTTGCATTTATAGTCCAATGCTATAGATTCTTAGAAATAACATAGGAATAAAAAAGGAATGAACTTTTCTCTCTCATTTGTCCATGCAGAGAAACTACTAAGAAATAGAAGACAGTATGTTTCTGTAGAAAGCACCAACTGGACAACAGTTTATCATAGAATGCACCACATATATTGCTGCATTTATCTCAAGAGAGAGGAATCCAAAGGAATGGACACATCAAACATTCACACAAAGAAGTACATCAATTCAATGCCAAAATTATTTAGGGGAAAAAAAAAGTTTATCTCACAACTGGTTATCAAATGGTGCTATAAGGAATGAGGAAAAGCAAGTCACTAAAAAATGCAAGAGCAAACTAATTTCTGAGACGTACCATAAAGGGACTAACATGTAAGGACTTTGCCACTACATCAGAATTTGGATTGAAAACAAATGTTACTCTTTCACCCCATGGTGTGTTTGTTACCTGAAACAAGAAATTATCAACACCATCATCGCTTACCCTAAAGGCTTCAAGCAACATAAGATTAAAATCTAAAAAAGAAGGAAAAAAAGAATAAGAAACACTTAAGCAGCGTGAAAATAAGACTTTTGACGGGAACTGGATAACTTCAGCCTTGATGTGTTTCTTATTTTGGTCAAACAAATCTTCACAGAGCTAACAACAATGAGAATTTATACAAAAGAATGTGAATTAGTACCATTAGTTGATACAAAAACAGTATCATATTGATGAAATATTTCCTTACATGCCAACACAAAGAAAACATCATGATCAACTTTCAAAAGCCTACAATAGTATATGTCATGCATCAACTTTGTGATCCTGACTTCTTCTTTCAGTATGTTCAAGCTAGCTAATTATAACATTCAACATTTGCTAATAACCAGTTCTTACTTACACGGGGGATTTCTTCCGCATTAGAATTTACTTTTACAATTTATCTACTCAAGTAAACAATGCTCGACTTTATGCCAGACCACAGTTTTTCCAACAAAACCATGCACAGTCTATAACATTTTCACATCTTAAAAATTCCAATTCTTAAAAAAAGAGAAAAAAAATGAAGAATTTTGAGAGAAAGCACAACAACAGGTGTGCATTACTTAAATTTGAAGTCAACAATATGAGGTAGAAATCCAAGTAAATTGTAAATAATCACACACCTCAGCAATGCACTTCTTCAAAAGCTGAGTAGAGGCAGAGGCTTGGGCTTCAGCTTCAACATCGTAGCAATAATACACACTCAGTGGGTTTTGTACGTATCCCACACTAGGAGGAATTGTCAAAAGCAAACTATAACCAAAACAAGAAAAAAGTTTACACTTCTACACATAAGCATATGACATAACTTACATATAAACCTTAAAACTTAAACCTCAAATGGTGCCACCGAACAAAAACAAAAACAAAGACTATATAACATGAGTATATACACTTGTCCGTTGGTGGAGGCAATTTGGCGAGCTTGGTCGGCGGAGAGGTGGTCAGGAGGCGCGTGTGGCGAGTGGTCGAGGTTATAAAGCGCGTAGCGGACTGGGTACCGGAAGGAGTGGCGGACGGGGCGACGGCGCTCGTGCCAGACTGTGCCTTCGTAGAGAGAGACAGATTCTGATGAGTTAGAGGTGGAGCGTGAAGACCAATGGCGGGGGAGGAGAGTGCGGAAGAGGAGAAGGACAGAGAGAACGAGAGACTTCAGAAAGTTGGAGAGAATTGAGGCCAAGAGAAAGAATGGTTCCATCGATGAGCAATTCCTAAATTAACTAACCAGCTATAACATCTCTGATAGTCATTCACACTTAGAGCACCACAGATGTCAACGCACTAAAAATTTACTTTTATTTATTTTAATGCATCACATTTCTTATTTTAAGACTATCCATTAAAAACAAAACCCAGCGGAACAGCCAAAACCAACTGAAACTACAACCACAAGCAACCGAAACCAATAGAAACTCAAGACCAGACGCCACAACCAAAAACAAACCCGCGGCCAGAGAGGAATGAGAGAGACCCAAAACAAAACCAACAGAGAATCAAGATCGGCACCGCCACCGAAACTCAAGATAGACCGCAACTCGACACTCCAAAACCAACCGAAAATCAAGACTGGCACCGTCACCGAAAACCCATGGCCAAAGAAACTCAAGACCGCCACCAAAAACCCAATGCCAGAGAGGACTGCAAGAGTCAGAATGTAGAAAGGAGGACGAAAACACAAGGAAAATTTATTTAGCACATCATATGTATTTTTTGGTAAACCGCACATCATATGTGTGTTGTTTTCTTTTTGAGTGTTTGGTATGCTAATGCTTACCCATCTTTTAATCTTCTAATTTGTGTGGTGTGAACATGAATGCATGATTGATTAACAAATCTATCATTTTAAAAGGTTTTTTTTTTTTTTTTAAAGAATTTTTTTTAATCTTTTTTTATATATATTAAATAAAATATTGATGTTTGGTTCAAATCCATTACTATTTTATTTGATATTTTCTATCTTTTAATCAATGTGATTATTAGCAAAAGAAAGAGTTATTGCTTTTCTTTTCTTTTCTTTTCTTTTTTTGTCTTTTTTTTTTTTTTTTTTTTTTTATCTTTAAGCTAAGACATTAATTTGACTTAAATTTACAACTTATTGCAAGTCTGAGAATCAATTTCTTGTATATAAGTTTTATTCTGGTTTCTTACAAGATAACCCTGAATTCTCCTCACTGATTCTTTTTTTACCTAAAAATTGTTCATTGAACTTGCCTGATGTGAGTATTATCCTCAATTATTGTTCCAATTGCGCTTATTTGTTACTTTGGATTCTTCAGACGTAGATGTGGACTTATTATTGTATTGCACTTGAGTTAGTGACCCCACTCTCTTAAAAATTCTATTGTTTGGGCTCGATTTAAGGGATAAGGTACCACTGTTCTAAGTGGGTTTGGGTTCTTATTTCCGAGTCCCTACACCTATTGTTAGATCAATTAATTTACAAAAGTTTGTTGTAAAATTTATTGTTAGATTAATTAATTTATGGCTCTGGATCACCTCCCATTGAAAAACTCTCCCATTTCTCCTATTTTTAAATATATTTGAGACACTTGGCAAGTATTAAATCTAACTGTCAAAAAAAGAGAAAACATGTTCAAACCTATCCAAATTTAATCCCTTGTAACATGCACTTACCCAAAGGGATTGGATGTTTGCAAAATGAGAGTAATACTACTTTTCATTTGTTGCATACATTCAAGTATTATTTCCACTTCCTTCATCTTGCCAATAATGTTATGGGAACTTCTTCCTAGGCTTTATAATATTTTGGGTTACTTATCTAGCACACAACAAATGGGAATCTCATTGCTCTGATCAAATAGAATATCCAAGGGGACTAACTTGGGCAACCTGTGAAGAGAAGTTGTGGAGATGTTGGTAAAAATGTCTCACAAAAGGCATCAATTTGTCGACAACCACATCAATTTGATCTTGTGCTTTATATTGATTAATAAAAAATTTTGTTTATCAAAAACTATATGCCCCCACAAAGATAGATTAATCATGTGGCAATATAAATGTAATATATCTCCTGTTTCTTATCACCCTTATCCCAAAGCACCCGAGGGCTGACTGCCTGGCCACCTTTAGACCTATAAGCCTCTGTAACACAGTTTATAAAGTCGTTACCAAGATCATTGTCAACAGGATCAGACCTTTTTTGCCAAATCTCATCTCCCCCCTCCAAATCGCTTTTGTTCCGGGAAGAAGGGGATTGGATAATATGATCATTACACAAGAGTTAATTCATACTATGACGCTCAAAAAGGGAAAGACGGGATTTATGGCTATCAAAATTGATTTGGAGAAAGCCTATGATAGGCTTGAATGGCATTTTATTAAAGATGTTCTTGAACTTTATAGGTTTCCCCTCTCCCTAATCAAACTCATTATGAGTTGTGTGTCTAGCACTTCGATCTCAGTTCTCCTGAATGGTGGTAAACTTGAACCTTTCCAGCCGTCAAGGGGTATTAGACAAGGGGACCCTCTCTCACCTTATTTATTCATCATGTGCATGGAAGTGCTTGTTTCTTTATTTCTCAAAGACGTGAGGAGAAATTGTGGGATCCAGTCCGGGCTTCTAGAGGGGGGCAAGCTTTCTCCCATCTTTTTTTTGCCGATGATCTAGTTCTTTTTGCTAAAACTGATATGAAGAATTGTATTAATGTGAGAGAGACATTGGATACCTTTTGTGAGCTGTCGGGACAAAAAGTCAGCCTAAGCAAGTCTAGGGTGTACTTCTCCCCTAATACTTGCCCTGATACCAGAGGGAAGCTGTGTGAGGTGATTGGCTTTCAGTCAACCCCAAATCTTGGTAAATACTTGGGGTTCCCGATCAAGCATCCAGGATCGACATCCCAAGATTTCAATTTCGTGGTTGAGAGGGTGCAAAATAAGCTTCAAGGTTGGAAAGCAAACTTACTTTCAATGGCTAGTAGGGTAGTAATTGCCCAATCACTTCTCTCGGCTATTCTCGCCTATGTGATGCAGGGGTGCATACTTCCTAACCGTATCCTTAACAACCTCGATAAAGTTACTAGGAATTTTGTGTGGGGATCGACGGAAGAGCATAAAAAGGTGCATATGATTGGCTGGAAAAAAGTTACTAAACCAAAGAGCCGAGGGGGTCTAGGCTTTCAGGAAGCTAGAGGAAGGAATTTAACTCTAGCTGCAAAATTATGTTGGAGGATGGAGAACTCAAAGAATGGAGGCTGGGCTGATGTATTGAGGAATAAGTACATGACTGGGCATGCTAGAAAGTCCAAGGCTCACACTAGAGCTTGGAAGGCAGTTAAGATAGGGAATAGCATCTGTGTGAAGGGAGCCAAGTGTATAGTGGGCTACAATAGTCTGCTTAGTTTCTGGAATGATAAGTGGCTGAACTTTGGTCCAATTAGGATCCTCATTGAAGGTCCTTTGAACCAAGGGGAGAGGGAACTATGCATTAAGGATGTGATTAGGAACCATGCTTGGGATTTAGCTAACATCTCCTTTGTCTTTCCTATGAACATTTTACAGGCTATTAAAGCCACCCTGCTTGGGAGATATGCTATGAGGAAGGATCATAAGAGCTGGATTTCCAGCTTAAATGGGGCTTTTGACCCAAAAAAATGCTTATTTATTGGCAATTGAGGAGAACATGGAGGAGCCGGATTTTCATGGCACATGGATTTGGAAGCTCCAAACTCTACCAAAAATAAAAATTTTTCTATGGAAGTGCCTTCACATGAGTTTACATGTGAAAGCCATCTTGACTCAGAGAGGCATTGGAAATCTTGGGGGTTGTGACAGCTGCTTAGGAGTGGAGGAGAGTATCATTCATGTCCTAAGGGATTGTCCAATAGCAAAAGCCTTTTGGGAGAATTCTAGTTGTCCTAGTAATCTCAAGCCTTCATTCACGGATGACATTGTGATTTGGATCAAAAAGAATGCCACGGTTACTTCAAATGCTCATGGTAAGGATTATAAGTGGTGTGAATTTTTTCTGTTGGGCTTATGGAACTTGTGGCTGCAGCGGAATAAAATGGCCTTCAAAAACCAACCATCTAATCCAAATCTGTTCTAGGTGGTTGAAATGCAAACTCGGGAGTTGAGGTATTGTGTTTTGGAACCCAACACGAGGAAGGACAGGCAAACTGTGCAAGTTAAATGGCTGAAGCCTGTTGAGGGTTGGCTTAAGCTCAATACTGATGGTGCCTTTGCCATCTTTAGTGGGCAATCGAGGTGCGGTGGTCTGCTAAGGGATAGCACGGGTCAGTTGGTAGTGGGTTTTGCAAAAACCATTTGTGCTAGTTCTAGTATTGCAGCGGAGTTGTGGGCCTTGAGGGAAGGTTTAGAGCTATGTTCAGAGAAGGGAGTTCATGTTGTGGAAATAGAGCTAGATGCCTCTGCTATAATTTCCTTAGTTTCTAGTGGTGCCAATGCTAATGGAGACCTATCGAGTCTTGTCGATGATTGCAGGGAGTTGCTGCTGCGACTGCCTTAAGCTAAGATGACACATTGCTTCAGGGAAGCAAATTTTTGTGCGGATGCTTTAACTAAACTTGGATCGGCTTCTGTTGGATTATCTTTTGTTTTTGTATCCCCCCCTGTAATTTCCCAGCTGCTGGTTACTGATATGGTGGGCATATATCGCCCTAGACAATGTATTACTGCTGCTTTGGGCAGCCTTTCTTAATTCTATGATATTCCTGTTTACCAAATATATATATATATATATATATATATATATATCTCCAATTTCTTTTATCATATATATTCTATTTCTTGGCTGGTCTATATTTTCTTGTTAAACCAAACTTGGCCATGTGATGCCCTCCGGAAGGGATTTTAGGAAAAAAGTTTGGTTTTGAAGGTTTCTAGAAAATCCTGGGTTTTGGAAAATTGAGAAGTTGCCACTTATTTTATTATTATTTTTAAAGGGAAAACAAAATAAGAAATAAAAACCCTTTTTTTATTAATTGACTCAATGGATAAGAAAAATGGTCTACATCCACCAAAGACAAGTTTAGGAATCAAATTATGTCGTGAGAAGGTGTGAGGCACCCATGCACTCCCAGTATGTCTACCGGTCTCTACTAAGTAAGTAATAACGGTTTCGATTTCCGATTAATCATTTGATGGACACAATACTAATAACCAAATTCATTACATCAATACAAACAAGTGGTAAATTTTATGGCATGGTGGCCTAAAGCTAAATCATATAATGAGACCAACAATGATAAAAGAAATGACGCGATAAAATGAAATAATAAACAAGTGCAAGCAATAGGAATAACAATTATACTATGTAAAGCATGTCTAAACATAATGACCTCAAGGTGGACTTTAAAGTTCTTACTCAAGCTCAAGATTCTCAGTCTAGTCTTATACCACCTAAGCGGCTCAATGGAATGGGAATGAAAGGGGATCTTCTTCTCATGGAGATCTTGTAGTACAGTAGATGTCCTTCCATGGCTTGCGTACGAAAATAAAGGATGATTCAACCCTTTTATGATTCACTCTATTCTCTCAAATGAAAACAAGTCTGAAGGGTTTCCCCTGATTCATCCGCTTCAGTAGTGAATCACCTACTCAAAAAAGAGGCGGGCCTATACGCCCTATTTGAGACTACTAAGGCAAGCGGTGGACTCTTTCATTAGGGAAGGGAAGAAGGGGCCTAAGCACGGCAGATGCCGTACACTTGAGTGGCAAAGGAAAGCGAGATCGTACCTGTTTTTCCAGGCCTGTTCGGACATACGGTTCCTATGAAAGATCAAGTTGGTGAGCCATGTGATAGGAAAAGCTTTTTCATCATCAGAAACAACCTGATTTCCGAGACCTCTTGCATTGCATTACCATAACAAAATGAGGATGTTGAAGATTTCTTCACATCTTTATTAGAGCAAGGGTTGATCGAGCTTCCTGAACCTAAGAGACCAGATGAGGTGGGACGAGTAGGAGATCCCAGATACTAAAAATTCTATCGGATTATTTTTCATTTGATACTCATAACGATCTTCTTAAATATCACAAGGTCCAAGAGTGTCCGAATAGGGGGGAAGGGAGGATCCATAGGTTTTTGTGAAAGGGGTGCTCTTATCATGGTATTGCTGAAAAGAAGAAAAGTATGTACATATCTGAGGAGTGGGGGTGGAAGGAATTGGTAGAATTTTGTTAGGTCCCCAATGAAAGGGGATCGGGCCATGCGACGAGTGCAAGCTAGACTTTGAAGTGAAGCAAAAAATCCAAGATTTCATAAAAGAAGGAAAAATCAACGTTGCGGATGAACAGGAAACTCCTAAGAACCCTGACGATAGAATTGGGGTTTTTAAGAACTCACTCCCTATAGTGATGTAGCTAGGTAATGGCAAAAGAAATGAACAGAAATTAAGCTCAAACCCAATGATGAAACCATGCCCCTGGTGTGAGCATCTCAAGGAAAGAAACATGTTTGATGTAGTAAAAAATGATAATGAACTATAGTAAGGTGGTCAGGAAATAGTCACAAGAGATAATAACAAAATGTGATAACTAAAGATTATGGACAATTGATGAAAGATGTTCTTGAACAAATGGTAAAAGATGATGAAGAAGTAATGAGCGATGGTGATGAACAATGATTAGAGGTGAACAAGTGATGGGGGACGGTAAAGAACAAGAGCAAAGACAATGATAAACAAGTGATGGGAGACAAACAAATAGTGAGAGATTGTAGGTAGGTAAAAGAAATGAAAGGAAATTAAGCTCAAACCCAATTATGAACCCATACCCCTAGTGTGAGAACCTCGAGGAAAGAAATGTGGTTGATATGATAAAAAAACATATAATAAGTTGTGATGTGACTCATGTGAGATAGGTCTTTAATTAATGGTGAGAGATGATAGTGAAAAGTGGAGAAAGATGGCGATGAAACAAGTGGTAAGAGATTATTATGAACAAGTGATAAGAGCTGAAGATGAACATGTCATGAGAGACGAAAATATAGTAGGATTGATAAATGACCCACTTTAACATACTACAAAAATTTTACTCTAAAACTGCTTGGCACTTTAGTAAAAGGACAAAGTTTAGTTACAAAATTGGTTGTAACTTAAGGCTACAAATTCACTCAATAAAATAAATATTACAATATATTTTGAAAATTTAATCGTCAAATTGTATATTCTTTACACTCTTAATATACATGTTAAATTTTGCGTTAATCGGATATTATTTACTATGTGATTTATAAGTTTATATTTTGTGCATAATTTTAAATTGTAAAAACTCATAATTTAAAAAATTTATTGATGACATAACTATTGATAATTAATTTTCTTGAAATTTTGCAAGTATGAAAGATATAAGAAAAATTTGTAATCTAATGGTGGATTTATCAAAATTCACCTCTAATAAAAAGATATTAAGTAAGTTTGTAGCCTAAAACTATAACTAATTTTATAGTCAAACCTGTCCATAGTAGAAATGTATGTCCTAGGATCTAGTACAATTATTTAAAATAAAATAAGAAGTCATGCTTTCTGATTTCATTGTTAAATACAATCAGCACTGAATCACCTAATTATGAAGTCACTAAGGTACAAAATTTTTATTCCAAATCTAACCTGCTTGCCTCCTCATTAATCTACTTATTAGAATCATATTTCATATTATAAATCTAAATGTGTGTTTAATAGCACGTCAACTGAAATTTTAAAAAACTAAAATTTTAATAACAAGGTACTTTGTATACTATTAAATTCAGAAAACAAAATCATAACGATAAAATTAATAGGCTCTTGTGGTTATAGATGCTTGACATCTGTGTTGGGGCGGATGGGATTGAATTATTTTATTTTATTTTTTGAGAAAAGGGATTGAATTATTTAAGCACGTTTGTTCTATTAACTTCCGACTGGTCTATCATTGCAAATCAAGAATCCTGGAAGATAACATTCTCAATATTTAAATTGGCCTACAATTTTTTAATGAAGCCCATTTGTACTCATTGAAGCTCAAAAATACCATTTTTGTTTTTTTGTTAGGGATATCAAGGCCTAAGAGACCCAAACATGTTGGGCCTTGATATATCCAACACTTTTCTTGTTTTCCGAGTTCATTGGATTTTAAGACGTTTTGTGCATGCATGTCAGATGGAGATTCAACTTCTTGCATCCCATGATGTAAGTTTTATTTTTATTTTTTTTTTGGAGATAGTTAGAAATAGTTAGATACTAAATATGTTATCCTTGTAGCCTTCTCCTTACTCCCCTAAACACTTGGTATCTAGGAGAGGTACCAACTCGCCCAAATGTTGCAGTGGTTGATAAAGCTATTTAGATAACCATCAATTCATCCACATTTATTAAATCATCATGAAATTGTTTAAATAAGTTACACAATCATAAAACAAGTTATATATATATATATATATATATACACACACGCATCAACGGTCATTTTAATTGACACATAGTAAGTAGGAAAGATTGTTTTTCAAATTGATTTAGATGAAAGTTCTATCCATTTTAGAATTATGATATGACTTTCACCTAAAACTTGTGACATGTACCCTCAAAAAACACAAATAAACAAACAAAAACAAAACAAACTTGTAACATGTAAGAAATCTCTTAGTTTTGGTTAACCATTGCAAGAAGTCTCATGTGCATACCGACACCATGGTGAATCTGGGTCCTCACAAAGAGTTAATCAATTTGGTAGGATTCATTCATTGCCTGAGCATGAGGCACATGCTTTACCTGGAAACAAAAGTTCAGCAGTCGAACTAATTGCTTATTCTTATACACAACATGCATGGCTATCAAATCCAAAGACTATTAACATATACTTTATTTGCTTTTGAAATGGTGTAAGACCATTGAATAAAATGGTACAATGCATGGTAGCAAAGAACATGGTTTTAATGTTTTTGGGTTCAGAAAAAACATTAAAACCATGAACAAGGTTTTGAGTCTTTTGACAATATTATTTTGATGTCCACTCTGCATTTAGACGTGAATGTCCATCAGTCTCCACCCCAAGTTGAAATGGGACAATCTAAACCCCAATTGCAAAAAAAATCAACTACTAAGAGAGGTCAACGAGGAAACAAATTCACTGTAGATGAAGGCATTAAACTAGTGTCGACGTGACTCAATGTTAGCTTAGATGTCGTGACATCGACGGACGAAAAACACACAACATTTTGGGATGGAATTTGGTCCACCTTCCACAATGACAAGAAATTTAATTGCACCGAGGATTCTTTAAATAGTCAGTGGTCAACAATTCAAAGGGAGACCAACAAGTTTTGTGGATGCTTAGCCCAAATTGAGAACCGGAATGAAAGTGGTAAAACTGAGCATAACAAACCTGCGAGGTTGAACCGAATGACGACGTGATGTTGATGCTGCTTCATTGTTTAATTCTTCTATGGCAATAGCTAGAGTAAGTTCCAACTCATCATCATCAGAAGATGAGTCAAATGGAGGCTCATCATTTGGAAAAATAAAATCAATGTCATAATGGAAATCCATTAAGAGAGAACAAAAACCGAATGGAAGAGATAATTTTGTAGAAGTGGATGGAAATTAGAGAGAAAATGATCATATTTATAGAGCAAGAATGTGACTTGAGTTTGAATTTAAAAAATTTGACCTTTAGGTTTGAATTTACCATTGGGTTTAAAGTTAGGTTTGAATTTACTGTTTGAATTTCAAAATTATGACTAGTGGATATAACAATAAAAATTATGACTGTTGGGTCAAAAAAAAAAATATGACCGTTGGTCGAAGACGTTGATTCGGCAGTATCGGTTCGGTCACTGATTCTAGCAATACGGTGATCGGAGACATCGATTCGGTGGTGGTTGTCGAAGCCACTTTTACAACAGTCAACCCACCGATGATGGCAGTACAATGGTCGAAGACACCAATTCGGTGAGTGGTCACCAAAGCCACTTTTTGGTAGTTTGGGCATCGGTGGCGTTCGTCGAAACCACTATATTAACAATCCTCCCACCAGTGGGTCACTATTCAGCGGTACAGTGGGTGGCAAGACCAATCCGGCGACGTTCATTAGAGCCTCTATTTTGGCAGTTCGGCCATTGGACCTCCACCACAAGCGACTCCATTGGCCGAGCCACCGGTGCTGGTAGTTTACTTAAAATATAAATTTAAATTAAAAAAGTATGACCATTAGGGAAAATAATAAAAAATTGATTAAGAATGAATATTTTATTGAAAAGTCTTGTAAAATAGATAAACAGATGTGGGTGTTTTGTAAAAGTAATGGTGTAAGATAGAAAAAGTAAGTTTTTTGTGTAAAATAAACGGAATCTTTTCCACAAGCTGATGTGGTTGCTCTTAGAACATCCCAGTAAAGTTGCAAAATTGTCAAATAAGTCAATTTAGCAACCAACTCTCCAAAACTGTGGTTGCAGCAAAGCAGCTAAAGTTAAAAAAAAAATAAAAAAAATAAAAAAAAAATTCAGCTACAATGGGCTGCTATCTATAGCAGCCCACTGTAGCTCAAAACTTAAAACAAAAAAAAATATTTTAATGTAGAGTGTAAAAAAAAAGTATTTTAATGTATTGATTGTTGTGGTTGTTGGTTATTGTGTTAGACATATTATTTTATTGTATTGTTTATATTATTTTAATATGTTGAATGTTAATATAAAACCTTTGTTGTAGGGTGTATTATAAAATGGGTTATTAAAATAGATAAAGTAGTGTTTTTTGAGTTGCTAAAAGCTAAATTTTTTAAATACTTTGTTGTGAATGCTCTTAGTTTTACAATATATATTAGGTCTTATTCTTTATAGTGCAAAAATCTTTTTAAAATATTTTAAATAAATAATTTTTTAAAATATTTTTTCCCATCATAGATCCAAAACACCCGCACCTCACAAATCCATATGTTTTACCTATAAGAGCATTCTTATCAGGAGTTGCAAAATTATGTCATTTTAACACATCAAAAAACGTACTTTATTATTTTACCACATCAATTTACAATACACCATTCATCACATATTCTATTCTTTGATTCTGAACATTAAAACAATATATACAACACATTAAATAATATATTTACTCAAAACTCAACCAATATACAAACACACAGCCTAGTGGCAATCGCCACCAACCAAAAACCAACAACCACCACCACAACCAACAACCACCGCCACAAACTACAACCATAATCACCAGATCCTCCAACAAATTCTAAATCTAAAAACCTCAACAAGAGAGAGAGAGAGAGAGAGAGAGAGAGAGAGAGAGAGAAAACTCAAAATCTTTAACAAAACCCCAACCCAATAGATCAATCAATAACCAAACTCAACCAACCATCGGCGGCGAGTTGTGGAGAATGAGGTAGCGAGAGCTGTGGAGGACAACGCAACTTCAAATCGGCGAGTAGAGCTTCAGATCGATGAGCAAAGATCGGCGAGCATCAATTGGCAAGTTGAGCTTCAAATTCGCGAGCAAAGATCGGTAAGCAAAGATCATGAGCAATGGGGAGAGGGAAGAGAGAGAGAGAGAGAGAGAGAGAGTAAAGAAATGAGAGATACTTCAGAGTGTACAAAAGAAATAATAAAAAATTTTGCAACATGCTACAATACGGTTTCATTTATGAAACCGCACTGTAGCATGTTGCAAAAAAATTTAAGATTTGGAACATCTCATGAAGCATGAATATTGGTGTTTAGTGTGTCAAATGCCAAATATTTGGCATTTGACACATCTGATTGTAATGCTCTAACAAACCTAAAACGTTTAATTTCATTAACAATGCCAAGTGCCAAATGCCAAATGAAAAATGCAAAACACAATATTGCCACCACCCAAATTGAAGTTGTTGTTTGGTGAAATCCCCTCGTCAAATCCAAATGTGAGAGAGACAACAAATCGACCTACTTAGATCAGCTCAAACCACATGTTTGTGGTTTTTATTTTTTGGGTAAACTACATAAATGGTCTCTATCCTTTACACCATATTTCAATTTGGTCTCTAATATTTCAATGTGTCAATTTGGTCCCTAACCTTTTAGTGTCATATCAACTTAGTTCCTACCCTTATCTCATGGATGGAAAAACCTGACGTATCAAACGGCCTAATAAAAATTAATTTATTGCCACATCAACGAACACATGTCCTACTACGTTAGTTTTTTTTTTTTTTTTTAAACCCAAATTAATTTAACCCAAATCAAAATTTTTTTTGATAAGAAAATTTGTAGATTTTATTAAACAGGGGAAGACCCAAATTAAATCTAAAACACATATCTCCCTAAAATCCAAAATCCCTAACAGTGAGGACAGTGGCACATTCTCTTTCCAGCGTGCCTTCTCTCTTTTGACAACATCTTCTCTACTTCAGCAGCACCTTTTAGGGTCCGTTCGGTTGGAGGAGTGGAAAAATAGGAGAATGGAAAATTGTGGGAGGATGGAAAATATTTTAGTTTTCAACACCTGGAAAAGTGAGAGGGTGGAAAACTTTTTTGTTCGGTTGGAGAGAAAAAGGGAAAGATGGAAAATGTAATTTATATAAAATGACTATTATATCCTTGTTATAAAATATATAAGAAATAGATTTATTTGTACTCATTAAATAATATAAAATTTACCACATCACATATATATATTGTTATTTTTATTATTATAATGTAAAAATTATAATAGTGTACATATAATAGTGTAAAAATTATATATATATTTGGCCAACTTTTATCAACGGCATGCTACGCACCTGATCAGGCATGCTACACACCTCAAAGAGTTGAGTCATTTTTTTTTTTTTTTTGGAAATCTAATATATAAAGTCTTCCATCCAAAACCAAATATCATTATGTAAGGTATTATTCAGCCACGTTGACCAAGCAATCTTATTCAGCCACGTTGGTCAACATTGGTGGGTAGGAGGGGCTTTTTAGTAAAATACATTGATCATAAATTGGTCAGAACCGGTCCCCATCGGAGGACCAGTTTTCATCCTACATTTTCCTCCCAATTTGGGATGGAAATTTATGTGGGCCCGGGAGGAAAATTTTCCTCCCGAGTTTTGTGGTGCGAACAGTGAAAAATTCATATTTTCCACCCTTAGTTTTCCATCCTCCCTATTTTCTCTCCAAACGGACGGAGCCTTAGAGAAAGTGTTGCTGGAAGAGAGAACGTGCTGCTAGAAAGAGAAGGCGCCACCGTCCTCACCGTTAGGGATTTTGGATTTTAGAGAGATATGTGTTTTAAATTTAATTTGGGTCTTCCCCTGTTTAATAAAATATGCACATTATGGTGGACCTTTATGTGTTTTTGGGCTGGACTGCCTCCTGCCACGCTGGGCTTGAGTATTCTGGATAAGAGAGTTGGAACTGGTTTAACAGCAACTCACTTTGGTCCAGTTTGCGCACAAACTATGCCTCCGTTTGCTGAAACTATTGTCACGTGCCCATGGCAGGTGAAATTGCCGCAGAAGAAAGTTGTGGCGAAATGGGTGAAACAAAGCAATGATAAGCGAGATACATTACTGTTAGGAAAACTAAATAAACAATCTTTCGCTAAAATAAAAGAAGGGAACAGGTTGTAAGAGTAATAATAAAGGCTAGAGTAGAAAATATAGCAATAATCAATAAAGTCAAAGAAGAATATAACTAATTTGCCATATTTAGCTTAGTTACGGGGCTGTAGCAAAGGAGGGAACTATTTTCTCAATGTGAGTAACCTCGAAGGAGCATCCTGCCGCGGAAATTACACACTTTGAGGGAACAGACCTAAATGATTTGTGCTCAAAAGTATTCCTTAACAGAAGGTAAGCTTTAAAAGAGAGTACCATTCTAATCTCTCTTGGTCTTTTTCTTTTTTCTCTCTGTTTCCTTCACCTATTTTACTATTTCAATTCTCTGTTTTTGTTTTCTGACTTTTCTTTAGTGCTTTCTTGTGCAGCGTGATGGCAATCACTCTCGTGGTGATTGCTACTATTTCCCCCATTACTATGCACGGCAAAGGCTCTTTATATACTACCTGCCATGACTGTTTCTTTACCATTTTACCCCTTCACAATCTTTGTCTGGTCTGGGTATCCTTACCGACCACCATTGATCTGTCAGTACTCAAGTCACCACTACTTACCTATGCTAGCTGTGGCGCTCCCTATTACCAGACAAAGAAGGTTATTTTGTTTGTAAGCTCATCGCGGTCTTCTCATCTGCCACGGTGTGGGTATTCTCCCTTCCTATCCATCATGGCATGCACCAAGTGGTTTCAGCTTATCCTCCCTCTTTTGGGTGGTATGTCATCTCAACAAGGCATTTCCCCCAAAAAAGCTTAAATAGGAACCCTAGAATTAGGGCTGTCCAGACCCGCCCTCTGCCTGACAACCCAACCAAATTGTCCAACACCGACCCGATTTCGGCCCAAACCGAAGGTCCAGTTGGTCGGCGGCAGGTTACCGTTCTCAAAAACCGACGAAGGCGGGTTGAGTGACGGGTCTGCATCTCCAATACCCGAGCAACTCGAACCCGACCGAAGCTATAAAAAAATCTTGCCAAATCCTGCAAAAACAAGCCAGATCCGGTGAGATCTCGACCAGACACGACTAGATTTGGTGGGATTTAGCCAGATTCGGCCAAATTTCAACAATTTCCAGCGAAAAAAATGCAGATTTTAGGAAAAAAAAATCCAGTTTTCAGTGATATTTTTCCAGGTTTTGGCAAGTTTTGAAGTTTCTGACGGAATTTTCCAGTTTCCGATGAAAATTCCAGATTCCGACGACGATTTTTTTGCAGATTTTAACTCCTTTTTTAATTCTGGCAATCGATCCGACCTGATTGATGTTCACCATCACCTGAAATCAAACCGACCGATTTTTCAGGCGGTCGGTTTCAAGTTACTCTGCCCTCCACCCACCACCGGCGGGTCGAGTCCGGATTGGGTCGGAAACCGACCCAGCCCGACCCGTGGACAGCCCTACCCATAATAGGCTTCCCCTTCTCCCCACCGCCAGACCATACCTTCTCTTACCTTTGACCCATGACCCACTACTCCGGTATTGGCTGGGTATATGCTGGTAGGGCCTAGGTCTTGCACGTGCTCCACTTCTTATGTACCTCTAAACCTGTCTATTGCTTATGCGTTTGCCATGGTCTGGGGCTCATCTGTGCGTTTTGCCACCCACCATTGACCTTTTATGGTGTGAATCGTCCAGTCTTTCATTCTTTATTGGTCTGTTTCTTTCCAAGGGCTGGGCCTTGCTTGGGCTTCTCCTTTTAGTCCATTGCTTACCTTACCCGTAGTCGGGTTACTGCTCCTACCACACCATTCTGCTATTCTTGCCACGGTGTCATTGGACCCGTGTTTGCCGGGCCTCTTTGGGCCTGCTGCCCAACCTTCTTTCAATGACTCCGTATGGTCATTCATGTTACATTGCTTTCCCAATTCGTTACATTACTTGTAGGCTCTTTTTTCTTATTTCTTTCTCTTTGAGCATCCTTGGCCCATTTACTTCCTTGGGTATTTTCGGCTCATTTCCTAATTCTGCATTCCCATGAGCACCTTGCTCACTCTTTTGGGCTTCATTGACCCAATTACTTTATTCTCCATCTTTGGAGCTCATGGATTTTCCATCAACCCCTTTTTTCTTACTTTATTTCATCGGGCCTACTGTGGCCCATTCTTGCTTTTCTTCATTACATAATATCCATGAGTTTACTACTTCCTTCTTTGGGCTCCTCTCGGCACATTTGCTTTTCTCAAAACCCATTTATTTATTTTATGGGCCTATGATCCATTATTCCTGCCATTAATGGTTCCTTCCTATTAATCCGCCAACTCTTTTCTTGCCCATATTGTTGGGCTTCTTCCTGCTGGTGGGCTTTCTTCAAAAAATGAGCCTCAACACACATTTTCTTATATTAAAAAAAAAGGATTTGATTTGGGTTAAAAAAAATCTAACGTGGCAGGACATGTGTCCATTGATGTGGCAATAAATTTATTTTTTATGTAGGCCGTTGGACATGTTTGAATTTTCCATCTATGACATAAGAACATGGACTAAGTTAACAAAACATTAAAAGGTTAAAGATCAAATTTATTTATTTTATGGGCCTATAATTTATTATTCTTGCTGTTAATGGTTCCTTTTTTCTTATATAAAAAAAAGATTTGATTTGGGTTAAATTAATTTGGGTTAAAAAAAATCTAATGTGGCAGGACATGTGTCCATTGATGTGGCAATAAATTTATTTTTTATGTAGGCCGTTTGACATGTTTGAATTTTCCATCTACGAGATAAGAACATGGACTAAGTTGACAAAACACTAAAAGGTTAAAGATCAAATTGATACAATTTTGCTTGGTTACAAAACCCTAAAAACCAGCTAAGGCGTTAAGAAACGCAGGTTCTTCTGTAGGAGGAGGCTAGGGTTTCAAAAAGAAAACCTTATGAAGCTCTCTAAATTGAAATATGATATAAAGGATAATAGAGAATAAAAACCATTTATGTAGTTTATTCTTATTTTTTCGTTAATTTTTTTGCAACAAAGATGTTCTAGCGTCATAAACTGATAGTCTAGAGAGGAGAGGGAATGATGGAAGAGAGAGGGAATAATAAATAGCAAAGAAAGTTATATATAACCTAATAAGCTACAATTGTGATCTATTTTTACATGATATTGTAGCAAATTATATAATTTTGAATAGTTGTGTAGGAGCATTTTTTGTGTGAAATTTTTTTTTTATAAGTTTTTTTTTTTTGTGAAATTACACCATAGTATTTATCTATTTTACATTTTTAGTGGGTTTTAGATTAATGGTTTGATTTTAGCACTAGAACTAGATCTCCCCCACGTGACAATAATGAGCAGCTTGTTACTTGTTTAGGGAGTTAAGGGTTGGTTCAGGTAGGCCACCAAGGCACCAACGAAACTATCACTAAAAAAAAAAAAAACAGATAGAATTGTCTATGGATTCTCTTTGCACCCAACCATAACTCTCCACCTAAACCAAGCCAACAAAGATAGAAATTGGTAAAAGTAAAAAGGAGTTATAAAATTCAGATGAAATGACATTACTGCCCTTCTCAATTCCACTTGGCCTATCTTTATTTGTCTACCAATTACACTGTCAATGTAGACAATAAAAACCTGAATAACACACAAGAGAGAGAGAGGGAGAGAGAGAGAGAGAAGTGGCGATGGAAACTATGCTGGTTGTTAAAAGTAGTGGCTGTCTCTCAAATCGTATGAAATAAATCGCCGACCAATATAGCACAAACTGGTGAGAAACACACACAACACACAGAGACATAGCAATTAACACAAACACACATCCAATATAAATACGAATACACACGAAGCCTTTTGTAGCTGTTGTTGAGTGTTGTTGTTCCTCAATTTCTCCGCCCATTCTCTCCCACTCAAATTTCATTTTTCTTAATCTTAATATAAATTCGTACCCACTTCCTCTTTCTTCATTTCTTTTCCACTTCTCTCTCTCTCAAGTCTCAAGTCCAATGGCCACCATTGTTGGAGCTGCCACCGCTTTATCAGCCTCCAAATCCTTCGATTCCAGAAAACTCCACCTTCCATCTCGCGGATCTCTCTCAGTCTCAGGTAATTCAAACCCAAATGCTGTTGTGTTCTTTCTTAGTCGCACTCTTTAATTTTGTTGTAAAAATTTAATCTTTGTTTATATTGTGTTTGATTCAGAGAGGAAAGGAAGCTTTTTGGTTGTCAGATCTGATGGAAGTGTGGTCCATAAAGCTCACAGGGCTCAGAAATTGATTTCTAACGCAGTTGCAGTTAACCATCCTTCTCTCACTTTCTTATATTTACATGTTTTTGAATAAAATTGTGTGGACTCATGTGGGAATTGTTTATTTTTTGGTAGACTAAGGTGGATAGTTCTGCGGCTTCTACAGCTTCGAAACCCGGGTATGGTTCGTTTTTTGTGATATAGTGGACTGCTTGGTTGTTCTAATTCCTTTGTTAATCAAGGCAACCATAATTTACATTAGCAACAGATAGTGGGATTTTGTATTCATAGCTGAGTGGATTATGCTTCACAAGTTTGCACCATGGTAGCTCTGCTTATGATTACTATGTTTTGGTTTTTAATATTCAATGATGTTCAATCATTGATTTTGGAACATGGATTGATTAACTATATGATACTAATGAAATTATTATTTTGGGACCATGACTCTTCTTTCTTTGATCCAAGTTATTTATCTACTACTTCTATTACAGTGATTTCTTTGCTTTTGAAGAAGTTCAGTTTTAGTTATGAAGATTGCTTGAACACACTGGACCTCTGGTGGAAGGCCTTCAGTGCTTAGTCTATCTAATGAATGAATCAGTTGATTATTTTATGTTTTCTGATTCATAACTAAGATGAATGTAATTCAAAAATTTGGTAAAAATTAATGGGGAGATTTACTTCATTTATGATAGTGCTCAAACAATTCAATCTGGGACATTTCTACTTGGAATTTCAGGAAACCAAAACAATAGCTATTCATTAAGAATAGTTGTGCCCTTCAAGATGGGTGAAAATATGTTTTTACAGTAATTTTTCCATATATGGCCTACAGTCTCAATATAAGGATTTTTGGTTCAAACTGAGCCCAATTTAGGTTATACTTAAACAACTAATTTTCATTGTAGATATTGCCAAAGGGCCAGGGTCAGATATGGATTTGAATCTAGCTCATTTCATTCTCATTAACAGAACTTTGATACACCAACATCCAAATTAATATTTCCAGATTTGTAAGACCTTTTATGTGTGTGAGAAAGAGGGAGGGTTGTGGTTGGGGCTCTTGATGCACCAGATGTATAATAGAAAAAGAAGCCATGGATGTTTGACACCATGAAACTAATTGTAAAAGATTCTGTGAGCAAACATTTTTTCAATTACATCTTTTGAATGCATTAAATTTGCTGGGCATTTTTCTCTTGCCTCTTTAAAATATTTCAAATGATTATGACTTTTCATCTCTTTTGTTGAGAGGTGTCTATTCTAAATTTAAAATCTAATGCATCACGGTGCATGAGCTAGAACATCAACAATCTCTCATTTTTACTGATGCTTGACAAATAATTAACACCCTGACAAAGTGTCTCAAGCAGATTTGATGGTGAAGTTATACATATAATTTATAGTTTTTAATTGCAAAATATGACCTTTTATGCTTGATAACTCAAATTTTTTTTTTACCAATATTAGATTCATGTCAAGGGGTTAAGATAAATATTAACATGGCTCTCTTTAAAAGCATATGTGCTTCTTATAGGCCTATAGCAAACCACAGATGCCTTGAAGAGCTGTCTCAGTCAGAACTAACTCAGATGTGATAATCATTTTTTCTGTATATTCATTTTTGAATTGTAAGATCTTGATTAATATGTTTGAGGTCTAAGATGATCTATAATGCTACGACTTTTTAGATAAAAGACTACATCCCCCCCCCCCCCCCCCCCCCCCCCCCCACCCACCCCCAAAGAAAAAAGAAAAAAATAACTCTTGCTCAGTATGTTCTGTATCAAAAGTGTTGGGTATTTCTTTTTTTAATCTCTTATTAAGAGTGGTTGTAATCAGGCAAGTGGCATTGTCCTTTTTTCTCCTCTAAATCATTTAGATTGCAGATGTGCTACACTGCTATTTTAAGTGATAGCATATCACTGATGGTTCTTAAGGAAGCGAGCCACTGGTTTGACCTGGTTTGACTATCAGATTTTTGAATCCTCCATTCTGTGTGCAGACTTATTTTCATATTCATCAACGCATCTCCAAAGTGTTGATTTGAAAATTCTTTTTATTTGCATGCCATGTCTCTGCGGTTATTTTTCAACTGAGATTCATGAGTGGGTAGTAACTAAAATTGATTTCTATTTCGTATGTTCCAAACAGAACTATGTGAACAGCATCATATTAATATTTCCGTGTATTGTCATTCTTTTTCTTAGTATTATTTCAGGGTATTAATCAGTTTGTGTAATATCTTCAGGCATGAACTTTTACTTTTTGAGGCCCTACGGGAAGGCTTGGAAGAAGAAATGGACAGGGATCCCACTGTATGTGTAATGGGTGAAGATGTGGGTCATTATGGAGGATCATACAAGGTGACCAAAGGCCTTGCTACCAAATATGGAGATCTCAGGGTTCTTGACACTCCTATTGCTGAGAACTCCTTTACAGGTATGGGTATTGGAGCTGCCATGACTGGTCTGCGGCCAATTGTTGAGGGAATGAACATGGGATTTCTACTTCTAGCTTTTAACCAAATCTCTAACAACTGTGGCATGCTCCACTACACATCTGGTGGTCAGTTTAAAATCCCGATTGTTATTCGTGGACCTGGTGGAGTTGGTCGGCAACTTGGGGCTGAGCATTCCCAACGTCTTGAGTCATATTTCCAATCAATCCCTGGAATTCAAATGGTTGCATGCTCAACCCCATATAATGCGAAGGGCTTGATGAAAGCTGCAATTCGAAGTGAGAACCCAGTGATACTATTTGAGCATGTTTTGCTTTACAACCTCAAAGAGAGAATTCCAGATGAAGAGTATGTGTGTTCTCTTGAAGAAGCTGAAATGGTTAGGCCTGGGGAGCACGTCACTATTTTAACCTATTCCCGGATGAGGTATCATGTAATGCAGGCTGCTAAAACTTTGGTGAACAAGGGCTATGATCCTGAAGTAATTGATATCAGGTCACTGAAACCTTTTGATCTTCACACAATCGGGAATTCAGTGAAAAAGACGCATCGTGTGCTGATTGTGGAGGAGTGCATGCGGACTGGAGGTATTGGTGCTAGTTTGACAGCTGCCATCACCGAGAATTTCAATGATTATTTGGACGCCCCCATTATATGTTTGTCTTCACAGGATGTACCAACTCCATATGCTGGGACATTGGAGGAGTGGACTGTGGTTCAGCCTGCCCAGATTGTAACAGCCGTTGAGCAGCTTTGCCAGTAATTACTCCAAGAGTTCTGAAAGAGCTGTTGTTTTCCATCCTGAGGACGCAATCTTCTTTACAGCTTCGATCTAGAAATCGTTATCTAATTTTAGATTTTGTTGGCAATTTTTGTGTTTCTGAAATGTGCAACTATTCATTAAGGTTTTTTTCTATGTTGCTGTATTCCTTTACTTTTGGTTTGCAAGATATTTATCATGAACTAGTATAGGTAGAAAGGTGGAGTCATTGTCTTCCATCCTCAATTACTGGTTGCCTTTAGATCAAGATAGGCTTATATTATAAACTGTCTTATTCACTCCTTGGAATGTGCAACTTCAAGATATTTTATGTTATTTATAATAAAAAAAGGGTGCGTAGTGGTAATGCCGAAATGGTTGCTCTTGGTAATACAGTTTATGCTGGTGGTATCATCCACCCACCAGCTATCTGAATGCGTTTTGGTTCATTCTCGACAGCCAAAGTTTCCTTGGTTTTTTATTTTTTTTTTGGGGGGGGGGGGAGGGGGTTGGTGTTGGTGTTGGTGTTGAAAGTTGCCATTTCAGGCAGAACTCATTAGTACAAAAATGTGTAATGTGATGCTAAATAGGTCTACTAACGTACTTATCACACTTCAAACTGATAGTGTATTCTACGTACTTACTCAATACAAAAGAAAAAGATCATTTTTACCAAGTTGCAATGTTAATTAGTTATCTGTTCATTGGATAACCACTTCCACAAGCTCCATCAAGATTCAAAGTCAGTCAAGAAATCTATTAACTTTTAATCCATCAATGACTAATTATCACAAAATTCATTTAAAATTTAATAAAGACCAAACCAACTGAAGGTTAAAACTTAAAACTAACCTGTTGATGAAGCTAGAACCAAAACAACATCCATAGTTGCATTGTTTGGAGGAAGCTGCAATAGAAGGGGATAAAGATTTCCATTCAAGGGACTTCGAGTGTACACAATAATACCTCCCAAACCCATCTCTTCCTCCAATTTATGAGTTAATTTCTCAACCCCATTAGAGCATCCGTAGCAGTTGTGGTGAATGTGTCAAATGCCAAATATTTGGCACATTTACCACACCAAACACAAAAAAGTCCCTTTTATCGGATATGGCAAATGTTGCAAATTTTTGCAACATTGAACAGTGCCGTGGCACGAATAGGTGTGGTAAAATTTTTATTATTTTTTTATTTGACTTTTCTCTCTCCTCTCACTTCTTTAATCTTTTTTTTTCTCTCTCCTCACAATTTGTCTCTCACTCTCGCTCTCCCAACTGGTCTCTCTCTCCCTCTTCAGATCAAATTCCCAGCTCCTCTCTCAACCTCAAGCGTCTTTCTCTCTGTCGATCTCGGTCTCGATCGGCGATCTCAGTCTCAATCGGTGATCTCAGTCTCAATCGGCGATCTCGCTCCTCCCTGTCGATCTCGGTCTCAACGCCCCACTTTCCAGTCCTCGCCGCTGATCTCGGTCTGTTTGAGCTCACCGCCGACCTTCAGATCGTTGTTTGAGTTTGGGTTTGTTTGAGTTTTTATTTTTTCCCCTCTTTTATTTGAGGTTTTTGGATTTGGAATTTGTTGGTGTTGTTGCTATTGATGTTGTTGGTTTGTTGCTGTTGTTGGTGTTGGTTTGTTGATCGGCGTTGATGTTGTTGTTGTTGCCGGTGTTGGTTTGTTGATCGGAGAGAATATATTATTTTAATGTGTAATAAATATTATTTTAATGTATAGAATTGAAAGATAAAACATCTGATAAATGTGATGTTGTAAAATGACGTGGTAAAATAATAAAGTAGGGTTTTAGTGTGGCAAAATGGCATAATTTATACCACATCTGCTGTGGATACTCTTACCCACCCTTGTAAGTAAAAGAATACCCCTCCACAATCACCTACAATATCCAGCTACTCCTTCACCAATGGAAAGTCAGAAAGTGAAACATGATTCTATCCTATTGTTTCTCTTTTCGCATTTTATTTTACACATACAATTTTTTTTTTTGAGAAACTTATACATATCCATCTTTATATAAAGACAATGAAATCTCTCTCTCTCTCTCTATCTCAACCTGTGAGATAGATTTCTCAAGAAATTCTATGTGGTTCTAGCATTAAAAAAAAAAAAAAAAAATCTATATGGTTCTAGCATTAAAAAAAAAAAAAAATTTCTATATGGTATTTTTTTATATAATAATTTCTATATGGTATTAGTAAACCAATAAACCCAAAAAAATTAGTTGAGAGAAACTAATAATATTCTTGCTCTAAATCAAAGAAAAAAAAAACTCCAAAACCTCCATTAGAAAAACCCATTCCTTTTTGGAAAGAATTGCCCCAAAATTTGCCAATAGAGATAACTCCAAGCTAACCCACCCTCCTCACTGTTGGGCTTTGTGGAGCGTAATTGTGTTTAATCCGATTGATGATCCAACCCGACCCGACTCGAAATAATATTGCGTGGTTTTTAATGGGAGATTTTTTGAGACTTAGTGTGTGTTTGTTAGCACTTTTTTGAGCATATTATGCGTGTTTTTGAAAAAATGGAGCTGAAAGTGGGTTTGGTAACACATAGGGTGAGTTTGTTTCAGCTTTTTGAAACTGGGCTTTTTGAAAAAGTGGAGTTTTCAAAAAGTGCAGTATGAAAAAGTGCTTTTTCAAAAAGTTGAGCATTTGGTAAAAGCTGTTAAAAAGTGCTTTTTGAAAAAACTGAGTGTTTGGCTAGCACTTATAAAAGTGGCAATTTGAAGAGTAAATTACTAAAAAGGACAATGTTTATATATAAGGGAGTTTGTTTCATACTTAAATTAACTACTTCCCTTTCTTAGTAAAAAAACTAATTAATAATAATAATAATAAATATATTATTGGTATTATTTTAATACCAATAATATATATTAAATCTATATTATAATATATTTCTCATTATACTTGTTCCAACTTGCTTCTCCCCATAATGCTCTAGGCTTTTTTGTCTCGGAGTTGGAAGTGTTCTTTTTACCCATCTATACAGTTGCAACCATAAGAAATGCAAAAAATAGAGAATTTTTAACTTATAAGCATTCAAGTATTCAATAAGGCAGTGAGGCTGTGGATTGACTCATATTCCTTGTATTTTTTTCATCTTTAAATAAATCACCACCTATGGTGGAGAACCTACTGAATTTTGATAAAACTAAGCTATTAATAGACACGCAGGTAAACTAATATGTACATGCCTTTCCATAAAAAAAAATATATATATATACATATATATATATATATATATATATATAAGAATGAATAAATAAATAAATAAATTGGATTTAGATCCCATGTAATTGTACAGCTGCATGTGGAGTCCTCACAGGCTCTGCACGGGCTAAGGTGGGTGCTTATATTAATTTTGGCTCCTTCTATCTAATTGGCATGCCAGTTGCAGTTCTCATGAGTTTTATTAGATTCAGAAAGGGCAGTGCAAACAGGGTCCTAAAACAGTGACAACCAAAGGCAGTGCAGACAGTACAATTAAAATTATGGGTGGAGATCGACCAAAAAATTAAAACGCGCACAGAACTTTTAAGACTATCCGTTGGGAGTAGAGTCATTTACCCCGTTGCCCTTGCTTTTCCCATCTCCAATACCCTTGGTTCCCCTCTCTTCTCTATTTTCCTCACGCAGAGTCATCCAAGCTCATCTCTCTGCTCTGCGCTCTCTGCTCCGCGCTCTCCATCGGCGGTAAGTCTTCGTCTTCTTCTTCTTTTCTTCTTCGTCTTCTTCCCTCTTTTCGTCTTTCTTCGTCTTCTTCCTTCTTCCCTTTTCTTCTTCGTCTTCTTCTTCTTTCTTCGACTTCTTCTTCTTCTTCTTTTTCTGTATTTTTCTTTTTTAATTTTAATTTGTCTCTGATCTGTTTAATTTGTTGAAAATTTTGTGATAAATTGTTAGGATCTGTGATTCTTCTCTCTCTCAAGACACATCACGCCAGCCTCTCCTCTCTGCTCTGCGCTCTCCGTCCGTGGTAAGTCTCTCTTCGTCTTGTTCTTCTTCTTCTTCCTTCTTCCTCTTCTTCTTCTTTCTTCGTCTTGTTCTTCTCTGCTCTGTATTAATTTTTTAAAATTTTAATTTATGTGTAATCTGATCTGAGAAATTTGTTGAACAATATGTGGAAAAATTTGTTGGGGTTGATTCTGAAATATATGTTGAAAAATTTGTTCTGAAATGGTACTCTGTTCTGATTTTGGAATATTGGTACTTTGTTCTGAAACAATGAAGCATGTATTTAGAGTTAAGTTTGTCGTTTAAAACAATGAAGCATGTATTTGTGTAAAAATGGCTTCTTGAGCTTTTGTTTTATAGTTTGATGCAGTTGAGTGGGGTGCAGTGAGTCCTTGGTTGTTGTGCAGTTTATTTAATCTGAATGTGTGTTACTGAATTCAAGGTTTTTGATGGTTGGTACGTTCTGATTTTCTTGATTTAGAGTTAAGTTGAACCCAATTCCCCACCACTGTGCTAAGATGCCAGGACTTCACTGACATGGATGGCATTATGCCAATGTACATATATTGTCAAAAAAAATTGGGTATTTATATGTTGGTGTTTTAAAAGATTTGAATTTTTTGGACCCCAGTTTTAATACAAAGATTTGATGAATTTGTAACTTGGGGTGTCATAATCATGCATTATTTGCGGCAATTGCAACTGATTATGGTGATGCCAATGAACCTCCAAATGCATCAACGGATTTTGGTGATTATCCTGTGGATGATTTGGGTGCTAAAAATGACATAGATGAGAATGTAGTTTATGATGATCAACCCCCCTGTGAGGAAAACTGTTAAGATGACTTCAAACATGAAACAGAAAACTATGCTTTGCATAAGAGTGCTGTTTGGTAATTGTGTAATATAAGCTTTCAATAGAGTTAGCAAAACTGATCTGTACTTTCTTACTGATACATTCTGAAATGAGTCAATTTGCATTAACAAATATATATATATATATATATATATATATTGCACCAATTTTATTTGCCAACTTGTGACTTACGAAAGAAATAATTACTTGTCAACTTGCAAGGCAATGCTAGTACCAATTTAAAATGTGTGGCTCTTCCAATCACAGTGACAACCAATTTAAAATGTGTGGCTCTTCCAATTACTGTCTGCACTGCCTTTGGTTGTCACTGTTTTAGGACCCTGTTTGCACTGCCCTTTCTGAATCTAATAAAACTCATGAGAACTGCAACTGGCATGCCAATTAGATAGAAGGAGCCAAAATTAATATAAGCACCCACCTTAGCCCGTGCAGAGCCTGTGAGGACTCCACATGCAGCTGTACAATTACATGGGATCTAAATCCAATTTATTTATTCATTCTTATATATATATATATATATATATAATTTTTTTTTTTATGGAAAGGCATGTACATATTAGTTTACCTACGTGTCTATTAATAGCTTAGTTTTATCAAAATTCAGTAGGTTCTCCACCATAGGTGGTGATTTATTTAAAGATGAAAAAAATACAAGGAATATGAGTCAATCCACAGCCTCACTGCCTTATTGAATACTTGAATGCTTATAAGTTAAAAATTCTCTATTTTTTGCATTTCTTATGGTTGCAACTATATAGATGGGTAAAAAGAACACTTCCAACTCCGAGACAAAAAAGCCTAGAGCATTATGGGGAGAAGCAAGTTGGAACAAGTATAATGAGAAATATATTATAATATAGATTTAATATATATTATTGGTATTAAAATAATACCAATAATATATTTATTATTATTATTATTAATTAGTTTTTTTACTAAGAAAGGGAAGTAGTTAATTTAAGTATGAAACAAACTCCCTTATATATAAACATTGTCCTTTTTAGTAATTTACTTTTCAAATTGCCACTTTTATAAGTGCTAGCCAAACACTCAGTTTTTTCAAAAAGCACTTTTTAACAGCTTTTACCAAACGCTCAGCTTTTTTAAAAAGCACTTTTTCATACTGCACTTTTTGAAAACTCCACTTTTTTAAAAAGCCCAGTTTCAAAAAGCTGAAACAAACTCACCCTTAATCCATGGAGTGGAGGCTTGGGCCAATTTTGGTGATTAGGGTTTCTTCTTGTTGTTTTTGAGAGGGTAAAAAACTGTACGACAGCACTTTGTATTTTTTTTCCTCGATAATAGTGAAATTCCTGTAACTCCGTGAATATAGGCAAATTGTCGAACCACGTAAATACTGTCTTGTGCATGTGATTATTATTATTATTATTATTATTATTATTATTATTTTTTGCGTGTGTTTTCTCTATTTTTGTTTCTCATAGGTTTGAGAATTTCATGTTAATTTCCTACAACTGGTATTAGAGCTAGGTTTAGGTTTGAGTGGGAGCAATGGTAGAGGAAGCAGAAAGGTGTCTAGAATAGAAAAGTTCGATGACACGGATTATGGATTCTAGAGGATGCAATTCAAGGATTTTCTTTATAGGAAGCAGTTGCATCTGCCGTTTCTAGGGGAAAAGCTTGCGACTATAAAAAATGAGGAATGAACTCTTCTTGACAGACAGGTACTGAGAGTTATTAAGTTAACTTTGTCTAGGTTTATTGCACACAATGTTGTCTCTAAAATTCCTCTAAAAAAACATACCCTAAAGGATAAAAAAAAGCTAAAGAGTTTCTAAAGTTCCTATAACTTTTAGTTTTGGTGTTTTTTAATTTTTTCAAATAATAAATTCAGTTAAGCCTAACTATTCAGTTCAAATTCAATTAATCTCTAATCAGGGCAGAATTAGTTTGATTTTGAAATGGATTAGTCAAACTTTAAACTGGAAATTTGAGAGAGAGAGAGAGAGAGCTTATCTATCATGTTTCAGCCAAAATACCAAAATTGAACAAAATCCTTCTTTGTCTCACACACAGATTATCGCCTTCCTGCACTGTACTATCCCATTTGTGCCTCTGTCTCTGTTTCTATTTTTTTGATTTTTTTCCCATACAAAAATGGCACGTTTTATTGAGCAAATAACTCCCTTTACAGTTAAATGGTGCGATTGCATGACAAAAATTTGCTCAACAAAACCCCTATAAAGAGGTCGATTCACTCTTTAAATAGAAACTAGTTATTGACTTGTGCTTTGCACGGTTTTTTAATTTGTAAATTTCTAAATATATATTAGCATTTAGATTTTAGACCACTAATGATTTTTTTCCACTTTTTATCATATATTTTCTTAAGAAATATAATATATATTATCAAAGAGGAGGGAAGAACTCAGAAAAAAGGGGCGGGGGCGGGGGCGGGGGCGGGGGCGGGGGAGGGAAGAGGAGAAAAGACTGAGAAAAGGGAAAAGAAAATTAGTAAGCAGTAACCATGAAACTTTGAAACTTCATCATGAGTAGAACCGTATTAAATCATTTTCCTCCTAACTGTTTTACAATATGAAATCTTTTTTTTTTTCTTCTTTTTGAAGCGAAACTATATGAAAGCATTTGAAAATATAATTTTGTCTACTCTAAATTTAGTTGCACAATACTTTACTCAGCATTTCAGTCATACAGATGTCACCTAGCTACACTAACGAATCCACCAACTTGACATGGCTTACTAGCATGTATTCATCCACAACAATAATAACCCAAAACCAGCTAAACTCAACACTAACACCATATTGTTTATCTGTAAAAAAAAAAAACAAAAAAAAAACCCTCCTAAAACTGTGATAGCTACACGCGTAGGCTATGACTCTAAGTTCTTATTATTTGATGGATTTGGTTAATGTGTGTCTTTAGGACACACATTAAGCCAATTATTTTTAAAAATATTTTTTTCAAAATTAAAAAGGTATTGATAATTTTTTTAATTTTTAGAAAAATATTTTAATAAATAGATAGTTTAATATGTGTTTTAAAGGCAAATATAGGCAAAATCTTTATTGGATATGGCTCCCGTACAAAAGGACCAAAACCCTTGGGCAATACAGTTTTTTTTTTTTTTTTAACGTGCACCAAAAAGAATCCCACAAACAGTGATAAAGACCAAATTTATTAAACTGTGAATGAGTTCTGCTGAGAGTGAGAGTGAATGAAGAAACTTGGAATTAATTACAGGCCATGAATGAGTCTGCTGCTAGCTAATTAATGGCCATCTACCCTCTTGCCTCCAATTCCTTCATAGTGATGTGATGTGATGATTTCAACCTAAAGATACTCCTGTCCTTGCAAATGTGCAATACAACGAAAAATCAAAAGCATTCAAAGCTTTAAACTTTTTTTTTTTTTTGGGCTAAACTCAAAGCTTTAAACTTGGCTTTAGAGCATACCAGCATCTTATTATATCTTAGTTTGATTAACTAATTTGGTCCTTTAATTATTGGGTAAAATTCAGTTTAATTCCTTACTAATTATTGTTATAATTTAACCTATATTTTGACTAAAGTATAGTTAAATTATTGGTTAAGTATTTAACAGTAATTTCGTCCTTTGATCTGTGCCCATATTAGTTTGATTAGATTATATAATTTTTTGTGCTCATCAAATATTAAGATTGAGAATTATAAAATAAGAACCACCTTATCTATAACATACCATAGAAAAAAATAGATTAATACTATGTCAATCACAATGATAGATCACATATTCCCCATGATCTTATTATGATGTATCACAAATTTCATATTAATAAAAAATTATTTACTATCTAGTTCATAATTTTATTCCTTTAGCATATTTGTGGGGGAAAAAATAAAACTAAAATTTTGAATCATTTATAGGTGAAATAGTTTTTAATCTTTAATCATCTTAACATTTGACAAATATGAGTAAACATATGAATTAATGGTAGGTTTCGACAAAATGCTTTTCCAATTTAAAAAAAAAAATATATATATATATATATACACTCAAAAAATGGTGAAAAATTAATAAAGAAGTATATCTATATATTTGCTTTCCCATTAATTTGTGTAACAATAGTAGTAGATCTATGAGGGACTACTGGGAAAATTAGGATGGTTGTAAAGAGAGGGACAAGTTGGAAATTCTAGATGGTTGTAACTTGTAACTAGTAGATATATTAACATTTTTCCGTACCTTCTCTACATGTGTAGTCACTCAATCCTTTACTCTGTAACTCTGGTATTCTTTTTTGGTAATACACCATATATGTAGGCTATTTCTCGTACAAAGAGGTATTTTTTTCTTTTCAATAACTAAATTGAAAGATGGATATGTTATTTCTAAGACTAAAATTCCAAGAATATATAAAATGCCATAACTTTTTTTGTTAAAATTGCTGAAATAATAAAATGTGAGTAGTGAAAAAAAAATAATAAGTCTATCAAAATGACTAGCACTCGATTACAATCTGACACATAAGATAATTGTGATGTTTTATGTAATTTTATAATACACTTTTTGAGAAGGTATGATTTTGTGATTTTTAAGAACTTAAGTTAATGCTTTTGTGAGCACTACTATAATGACTTAACACGTTAATTTAACACTGAACTTAAATTACCTTGCTAGTGGAAGATTTAGTACCCGTTTGGTTCCACTTTTTGGACTTAAAAGCTGATTTTTTTATAAAAATTGAGCATTTATTTCTGTTTGATTGGAGTAAAACACAACTTTTTAAAAAAAGTTGTGTTTTAGTGTATGTTTGTTAGCACTTTTTTGAGCATATTATGCGCGTTTTTGAAAAAGTGGAACTGAAAGTGGGTTTGGTAACACATAAGTATGAGCTTTTATTAAAAGCTGCTTTATCTGAAACGAAGTAAACGCGCTTTAAAATTATGGGTGGAGAATGACCAAAAAATTAAAACGCGCACAGCACTTTTAAGACTTTCCGTTGGGAGCATAGTCATTTACTCCGTTGCCCTTGCTTTTCCCATCTCCAGTACCCTTGGTTCCCCTCTCTTCTCTATTTTCCTCACGCAGAGTCATCCGAGCTCATCTCTCTGCTCTGCGCTCTCCATCGGCGGTAAGTCTTCGTCTTCTTCTCCTTTTCTTCTTCTTCTTTTCTTCTTCGTCTTCTTCGTCTTCTTCCCTCTTTTCGTCTTTCTTCGTCTTCTTCCTTCTTCCCTTTTCTTCTTCTTTCTTCTTCGTCTTTTTCTTCTTTCTTCGACTTCTTCTTCTTCTTCTTTTTCTGTATTTTTCTTTTTTAATTTTAATTTGTCTCTGATCTGTTTAATTTGTTGAAAATTTTGTGATAAATTGTTAGGATCTGTGATTCTTCTCTCTCTCAAGACACATCACGCCAGCCTCTCCTCTCTGCTCTGTGCTCTCCGTCCGTGGTAAGTCTCTCTTCGTCTTGTTCTTCTTCTTCTTCCTTCTTCCTCTTCTTCTTCTTTCTTCGTCTTGTTCTTCTCTGCTCTGTATTAATTTTTTTAAATTTTAATTTATGTGTAATCTGATCTGAGAAATTTGTTGAACAATATGTGGAAAAATTTGTTGGGGTTGATTCTGAAATATTTGTTGAAAAATTTGTTCTGAAATGGTAGTCTGTTCTGATTTTGGAATATTGGTACTTTGTTCTGAAACAATGAAGCATGTATTTGTGTAAAAATGGCTTCTTGAGCTTTTGTTTTATAGTTTGTTGCAGTTGAGTGGGGTGTAGTGAGTCCTTGGTTGTTGTGCAGTTTATTTAATCTGAATGTGTGTTACTGAATTCAAGGTTTTTGATGGTTGGTACGTTCTGATTTTCTTGATTTAGAGTTAAGTTGAACCCAATTCCCCACCACTGTGCTAAGATGCCAGGACTTCACTGACATGGATGGCATTATGCCAATGTACATATATTGTCAAAAAAAATTGGGTATTTATATGTTGGTGTTTTAAAAGATTTGAATTTTTTGGACCCCAGTTTTAATACAAAGATTTGATGAATTTGTAACTTGGGGTGTCATAATCATGCATTATTTGCGGCAATTGCAACTGATTATGGTGATGCCAATGAGCCTCCAAATGCATCAACGGATTTTGGTGATTATCCTGTGGATGATTTGGGTGCTAAAAATGACATAGATGAGAATGTAGTTTATGATGATCAACCCCCCCTATGATTTGGTGATTATCCTGTGTACGTATACCCTTCCACAAATTGACCCCATTTTAAAAACCCAGAACTTAAACTGTTGTCCAACCTCCCCAACCTTCACCATATTTCTGGAGCTTTATCTCTAAATTTTTTTGAAAAGTGACTTTATCTCTAAATGTTACAGTCATGCAGACCACAATAGTGTATTGTAGTTATCTCTTTAGATTTATGTGCCAAGGCTTTGCTGAATTTGGATTTATGTGCTAGGTCTCTACTGAATTTGGATTTATTTGCAAAGGCTTTCCAATAGTTGAGTGAGGTTGTCCTGGTCCTCTATCTCACATATCTTGCATGCTATGGAAGGATCTGTCAACTATTTTTATAAATCCACTTTTTCACTGCTTCTTGTAAAGTGTTTCCTTACTATGGTATATAAATTCAACTTGATTTTTGTCATGCATAGTCTCCACTATCCAAACAGGTAATTGTGTCTATGGTTGATTGTAATCCTTAATGTGCATTCACTATGCATGTCCATGATCTTTGTGTATCAAAACTGTTAAGATGAGTTCAAACATGAAACAGAAAACTATGCTTTGCATAAGAGTGCTGTTTGGTAATTGTGTAATATAAGCTTTCAATAGAGTTAGCAAATATATATATATATATATATATTGCACCGATTGCACCGATTAACAAATATATATATATGTACATTGGCATAATGCCAACTTGTGAATTACGAAAGAAAAAATTACTTGTCAACTTGCAAGGCAATGCTAGTACCAATTTAAAATGTGTGGCTCTTCCAATTACTTGAGTTTGTTAAAATATGTGGCATCAATTCAATTTATGTTGTTCTTAAATAAACTACGAATATACATAGATAAGTTGAATGCTTGAATACTTGTATGTACACCTATTACAATCAATCCACAGCCTCACTGCCTTATTGAATACTTGAATGCTTATAAGTTAAAAATTCTCTATTTTTTGCATTTCTTATGGTTGCATGACTGTATAGATGGGTAACAGACCCTGCGATGGTGGTTCTTCGTGATTCTATTGCTAGTTCCATTTGGGGGATAATAATTAGTAGTTTTATTTATTTATTTTATAATATCATGTAGTACAATTTATTCAACTTGGGTTATTGGTATGTATTTTATCATCTTTTTACATTTTTATGTAGTACAATTTAACTTGGATTATTGGTGTGTATTTTATTATTTGTTTACATTTTCATTTTGTGCTTCGTGATGATGAAAAATATATATTATAATATATATATGTTATAATATATATTAAGATATATATTATAATATAGATTTAATATATATTATTGGTATTAAAATAATACCAATAATATATTTATTATTATTATTATTAATTATTTTTTTTACTAAGAAAGGGAAGTAGTTAATTTAAGTATGAAACAAACTCCCTTATATATAAACATTGTCCTTTTTAGTAATTTACTCTTCAAATTGCCACTTTTATAAGTGCTAGCCAAACACTCAGCTTTTTCAAAAAGCACTTTTTAACAGCTTTTACCAAACGCTCAGTTTTTTGAAAAAGCACTTTTTCATACTGCACTTTTTGAAAACTCCACTTTTTCAAAAAGCCCAGTTTCAAAAAGCTGAAACAAACTCACCCTTACTCCTACAACGAAACGCGCACAGGCATTTATGGAGCATTTTCGGGCCCTAATACAAAAGTCCTTGGGCGTTTCAAAAGATCTGTTGAAAACACCTTGAATTGACGAATTTGCCCTTCAATAAAGGCAAGGTCTTCAGCCCTCTCATATCTCACTCTCTCACGCCTCTCACGCACCAAATTTCTTTCAGCTCTCTCATTTCCCTCAGCTACGGCCTCTCTCATTACGCATCTAACGTAAGTGTCCTCTTCTTCTTCTTTCTTCATCTTCATCTTCTCATTACCAAAGTTCTGTAATTTTTTCCTTTTTTCCTCTGTAATTTTTTCCTCTGTAATTTTATTTGAAGGTTTCCGATCTGCTACCCGATCTGCAACGCCGATCCGATTTGCCCTTCAATAAAGGGCAAGGTCTTCATCTCTCTCATTCCACTCATCTCACGCCGATCCGTAAGTCTTCTTCCTCTTCTTCTTCTTTCTTCATCTTCTGAAATGTAGTGATTTTGAGATTTATTTCTTCAAAAATAAAGGTACCCTAGGATTGGCCTGGATGCTTGTTTCAATCTTTTGTGATTTTGGGAGTTTGGCAGAGAGAAAGGAGGGATTTTGAGATCTGGGTTTTGGTTTTTGTGTCTTTTGGAGAAATGGGTATGGCTTATTTGTTAAAGTTTGTGAAGAAAAAGGATGTGGGATTCGTGACTTTGTGAGTTTTTGGTTTCTGGGTTTTAGCTATTTTTTAAAGATCTTATTGTTATTTCTTGATGTGTGTATATTTGTTTCTATATTGATTATTGTTAAGATTGATGAACGTAAACTGTCTTGATGTTTCACATTCTGCAACTTTGGATGCTGATGCAATAGGAAGGTTTTAGTGCATTGTGGTCAGTTGGTGAAGACTTGTTTATACAATTGATTCCAAATCTTGGCCTGTTTGTCTCTTGTGTCTTTGTATAATTGATCTTCTTGGATTTGGACTTCGGAGACAACATAATTTGCGTAATGATTTTGAGATTTATTTCTTCAAAAATAAAGGTACCCTAGGATTGGCCTGGCTGGATGCTTGTTTCAATCTTTTGTGTAGTGTATCTTCTTCTTTCTTCATCTTCGAGTTTTTTTTTTTGTGGATGCTCTGCCTTAAAAACACTGATCGGAATTTTTTTTTTTAATTTGGTGGATGCTCTGCCTTTGTGGATGAACAAGCAAAGAAGGTGCCTGATTATAATTTGGGTTATTTTGATTATAAGTGTGTTAATGTTAATTATCATGATTGTTGTTTCTTTGCTAAGTTCATTCTTAGTTGTTGATGAATTAAATCCTGTAGGGCACTTGTTAATGAGTGTTACCAAGAACATGACCCAATAAACATAACAATTTGTTGAAATGGGTCACGTTAAGGGGAAAATTGCAAAAGCTGTGGAAAAATTAATTACTTTTCTATGGTGTTTTTCATGTCTTAGATGGAACCAGACAGATGGTGTTTTTCTAATTCATGAACTCTTTTTGAGTACTTGTAAGGAGTTTTGAACTCTCTTATATGTAATTCTTTGGCTAGATATATATAATTTCATAGATGAATACTTTGAAAATGTAGTGCCGTTAATGTTTATTTACTGTGTATGGTTTCATGTTGAGCTATTGAAGAGATTAGTAGAAGCAAGATGTAATATATTGTGTTGCAGCCTGGGCTGCACTGGTGTACTGGTGTACTGGTGTGCAGCGTGGGCTGCACTGGTGTGCAGCTAGTGCACTACCTGCTGCACACCAGTGCAGCCCAAGCTGCACACCAGTGCAGAAGGTAGTGCGGTGTGTGCACTACCTGCTGCACACCAGTGCAGTAGGTAGTGCATACACTGCACTACCTGCTGCACTGGTGTGCAGCAGAACGTGCACTAGCTGCACACTAGTGCAGCCCACGCTGCAACACAGTGCAGCTAGTGCACGTTCTGCCATGGACTGTTTAGCTCATGTGTATTGGATTTTTGTTGTGTGGTTTTGATCTGTTGAGATCTGTTTGGGTTGAATGAACTGTTTTTTGTTAATTATGAGGATGTAGTTGAAATGAAATTTGCTTAGATTTGACTGGTTTTGATTCGAGTGATCTGTTTGGCTGCTTAGAAAGTTGAAGAAAAAAAAATAAAAAAGAAGAAATTTTTATTTCTGTAATGTTATTCTCTGAATAGAAACAGTTTTTTGAGCTGGAATTTATTTTTGAAGGCTGTTTAGTGATATGAGAATTGTCAAGCAGTCTTTAAGTATATAATTTTGAAAGAGTTGGAGAAATAAAAATATAATTTTGAAAAAAAAAAAAGTAAGATTGATTTTTTGTAACATGAGAAAGGATTATTGTGTTTATTATGAAGACCCAACAAAAATAGGTAGCCTTGGTCTGACATGGAACAATATATTGTGTATATTTTTTCATGGTGAATTTCTTTTTGTTTTTCTGTCTTTTTTTTGAAAAGTTGTTGAACTTTTATTTTGCACATTGTTGCAGGAAGATGTACCTGAAGAATTTGCTACTCTGGTACTAAATTTTAGATTTAGATTTGGAGTGTATGACTTTAGATTTGGAGTGATTCTTACCCGCAAAACTTACTCATTGGTGGGTGTGTAAGGCTTTAGATGCTGATTTTAAAATATATGGACTGTTTTCCATATTTTTTTTTATTTATAAGTAGAAATGAATTATGAAACTATTTTGTATGTTATTTGGATTTTTAAGTTGTTCTCTGATTTGTTGTTTGATGAGAAATTTCTTGTCCAAGCTAAGATTGTTGGACATTGCATTATTGGACGTTGTGATGGGTGTTGCGGAGAACATGTTTCAAGTTTGCTAAAATTCACAATATTTTGCTATTTCAAGGATTTCATTACTAGGTTGGGCACTGATTTAAATTGTACAAAATACAAACTATCTTTGGCTTTTTCTTTCTTTTGATGAATGCTCTAAGAAAAGTAACGTGTCTTATGGATATAACTTCATGCAGATGCACTTGTTAGTTTATTAATAAGTTTTGTAGTTGTGCTTTAGAATTTTTTGTGCTTACCTCTTTTTGAAAGCTATTGTGATTGCTACTCTCTTGAAAGTTTTGGAGTTGTGTATAAAACCGTTCTAAATTTTCAGGTCCTAATCTGAATGGGTTGTTCGGAAGGCAGTCTGGTACAACTTCAGGTACTCCTATTCAGCTGCTAACAAGAACATGGCTGTGAATTGGGAGGAAAAGACATTGTATGATTACTTGCTGAACCCCAAAAAGGTATGAATCAACTCAATATAAAAGACACTGCCATAATGTTAGAAAATGCAATGATCACCTTGCATGTGTGTGTATGCAATAGAGAGAGTAAACTGAAGATAGTTTATCTTACTTTGGGAATATTGCCTTGCACGTTTTAGAGAGTGGTTTTTCATTGGTGCAAATATATTTATTTGGGTTTCTTACTCTCTCTGTTTGCTAAAAAAGTGTGGGAAAAAAAAGGAAATGGAGTTTTGGCTTTTGGATTTTTTTTTTGGGGTTATTTGGTAATTAAAGATGGTTGCTTTACGAACTAATTAAACTTTATGAAACTGTTTTGCTCCGTTTGGTTAATGAGAAAGTGTGAGAAAACTGAAGAAGTTGGGATTTTGGAACTTGGTTTTTGTATTTTTAAAGGGCTGAGGCAGCCTAGACTTCCTTAAAAGTTGGTTATATGATTTTGCTCTGTTAAGTTGATGAGAAAGCGTAGGAAATACGCAGAAAATTAGAACTAGAATATTAAACATTAGGAATTTCATTATGTGGCACCTGAAATTGCAAAGGTGTCCTCGAGAAAAAAAAAGGCCTAATTCAAACACTTTGGCTTAGTTGGTGATCTAAATGACATTAGATTTAGAATTTCCATTAGTGTCTGTCTAGCACTGGTCAACTACTTTCTCTACTTTTAACTTATAAGTAGTTTCAAAGTCAAAGTCTTAAATAGTTCTTCCCATTAATGTTTTTCATTGGCAAGTAGGTAGAGTTGATTTATACTTCTCTTAACAGTAACAGGGATAGGCGATATTTGTAATTATTGCATGCTGATTCATCACTTAAAATTCTCTTGTATTGATGTTCTACCCATGTTGAATCTTGGATCTTCCTTTTTTGCCTTGCCACTGCATTAATGTTCAATGTGCTATCTAAGTCTAGGGGGATTTGAGAAAAAAATTTCTTTTTGAGATGTTGAGCCAGACCCTTTGAAGATTTGATGTGAATGTTTACCCTTGGTTTGGTTCTTGAAAAATATGAGTGAAGGAAAGGAATATGCTTAAAAACGATTCAATATGCTAATGAAAGTAGAATTTGTTGATCCAAAAAAGAAAAAAGTATTAATTTTTTATTTTGTGTTGGGGGGGGGGGGGGGAGGGAAGCCATTGCTAAGTGACTGAGCGCCTTTTTTCCTTGCTCTCATGCTCTAACTGTACGTGGACTTTTTGAAAGGTGCAGTTAAAAATAATTTGCATCAAAGATATCAATTAAGGAAGAAATGTCTTTTGGTTAAGAAGTGGAGTATTTCTAAGAAATTAGAGCTTTTAAGGTAGAAATGGATTTTGTGTAATTTCACATTTCTGTTACTTTGATTAGATACGGTTCTCCGATGTAGAATTCTTTATGGTTGGTGAATTCTTAAGATTTTTAAAAATCCTATCTAGATTTATGTTTATCAACTTCGCGTAAGGATGTGTTAGTGGCATTTATTTCATAGCTTCCCTTCTCATTTCTAATTTTTCTTTCTGTTGAGACATGGAAGAGAGTAATAGTATTCCAGATTTTATAAAGGCGAATAATTAACTCAATGTGTGTGGTGGATTTTGTCTCTATCTACAACAGAATAAGACCGCCCATGGTTTTCTCATTTGATTTTGTTTTATGAAATAAAAAAAATTAATGTTTTTATTAAGCTATTCGTGTTTATTTTTTCTAGCTGGGTAGGCCTGGCTTTTTTTGGTCTAAGTGGTTCCTATAATTTTGGATTTCTCTATTTTTTAAAATTTAATTTAATTTTTTTTTTTGCTTTATTTGGAATTTTATTAGCTGATGTTGATTGCGGTGTTTGTAGAGAAGGGGAAAGATAAATTGTATGCGGCAGCAGGTGTGACAGTTTTGGAACACGACAATCTATCATCTGAGCTGTCATCAACAGTTTTGTGCCTTATTTGCAAGTGACGGGACAACCATGGATTGTGGTCACCACTTTTGCAACACTTGTGAGTACCATTTGGGTAAATTTGTTCATGTTCTAAATTTGATTGCACAAATATTAAATTCCTCTTTTCTTGGGGTTGGCCAAACCACTTTAAAATATTCTGTATCCCACTTGAATGCATAAACACAGGTAAAGAAGTTTATTTAGTTAATCATTCTGATCTTTTTGAAATTGAAGAATAATTGAACCTTTTTCCCCGCCTCTAAATTGGTGCAAAATAGAACCAGAATGGTTTAAGATGGTCCACCTAACACTTTGAAATGTGATATCATGATCCACTTTTACATTCATTCAGTTTTTTCTGCTTAAGTAAAGATTCATTTTTACTAACTTTTGTGATTATGCAAACAAGAACAACAAATTCAATGGCATTCTTAGAAAACAGATGGTGTGTCTTGTAACTCTTGTTGACTATGATAGGGACAAGAGTTACAAGAAAGGGATCCACTTTTGTGATCCACTTTTTTCTGATTTTTCTTGTTTGTCTGAACTATTATTTCTCCACTTGCCAATTGAAAGAAAAAGAAAGGGACTTACAAAACTGTTGGATGCCTAAATAACGTTCTTACAGTTATTTGTTTGGATACTATTGTTTTATTTTATTACTTGGTAATAACCATGATACCTCCGGTGGACCTAACATTGACAGTGGATCAGTGGTTGGATTAAAATCATGAAAGACGAGGTGGATTTTCTTGATCACAAACAGGGCTAGCATGTTCCCTAATAAATTTTAAACTTACCTAAATATTTAAATACCCTTCATTATTATTTTTCTTTATTGGCCATACATTTGTAATAATAATATGTTTTTCATTATTATTTTTCTTTATTGGCTAGTCATTAGTAATTGTTTTTGAATGCCTGAAGGGCTTTTTATTATTATCCTTCTTGAAGTATTTTTTTTTTTTTTTTTAAGAAACGGCATTGTGATGCATTCAATTACGAAATACCAGCTAAATCAGCATGGTAAGAAGACAGTACATTAGATGGAAGATCTTCCATCCATATTACACAATTTGTAAAATTAATTGCTAATTGAGCCAAATTGTGAGCAACTATGTTGCCCTCTCTCTTAGTGTGAGAGTAGGACAATTTAGAGAAACCTGAAGATAAAGCTTAGGAGTCTTGTATCAACAAGCCAAACGGGGCTAGCCCAGAATTCTTGGATTTCAATGCTATCATCACCAGTAAAGAGTCGCCCTTTAGCACAGCATGTGATATGTCCAACTCTCTGGCAAGCTCAAGGGCTTTGTTGGCAGCCAAGGCTTCAATCTCTATTGGCTAGAGTAGTTGGGGAACTTGGGTAGCTATGGAAGCAATAACAAGTCCCTCCTTGTTGCGTATGATAACATACGCAGGCCAAAGCATTTGTCTTTGGTGAAAATGGCTCCGTCGAAATTAATTTTAAACGTTTCCTGGTCAGGTGGTTTCCACCGTGCCCTTCACACCGATCTACTAGAAATTGGTGCATTTTTCATTGCTTTGTACTCCACATACAGTCATGAGCCCATTGAGAGAGTTGGTTTAGGGGACGATGGGCTTGCCGGGTTCGCACTTGATTTCTTTGGTGCCAAATGGACCAAATGGTGAAGGACAACAGTATTGGATTCCTTTGATGTTTGCAAACCCAGCCTAAGAGCTCACTGAAACTTGAGAATCTCTGTTGGTTCCTGAAGCTCCAAATGCGATTCATTCCCCAAACATCGTCTAGCTCTTTGCAGCTCCACAACGCGTGCAAACTGTCTTCATTTTCTTCCTTGCATCGATCGCAACATTGCTCTGTAACAATTGTTCGCCAGAATAGGTCGCACTTAGAGGGGAAAGAGTTACGGCAGGCCCTCCAGATTAAATTTCTGACTTTATTTGGGCATTCAAGAGCCCAAATCTTTTTCCAAAGCCCTTTCTCATGGTTTTGATTCACAGCCACCTGAAAACCAACTTCATCTTCCTTCAGGAATCGGTAGCTCGTTTTGCAACTATATCTTCCATTATGCTCCCACGGCCAATATAGAGTCTTTCGTATCATTTCTAGCCAACATAATATTTTATTATTTCTTCAGCTTCTTGTGGTGCAAAAATCCCATCTATCATCAGAATGTTCCACGTTCTAGTTTCCTCATCAATTAAGCAATCCACTGTAACTTCTTCCATTGTTTCCACCATTGGGGATAGTACCTTAGTTGGGTGTTTTCGGGGCAGCCAATGGTGTTGCCAAATTTTAATTGACTTTCCATTCCCCACCCTCCAACAAGCACCTTCTAGGATAACATCACGTCCTTGTAATTTACTCTTCCAAGCATAGGACCCCGAACTTGATTCCTTAGCCTCTAAAATAGAGTGATTAGGGAAGAACTTAGCTTTGAAAACTTTGTAGAAGAGGGTTTCCTTATTGTTCAAGAGCCACCAAGCTTGTTTCACCAAAAGGGCTTCATGAAAGTGAGCCAAGTTGCGAAAACCCATACCACCGACCATTTTGGACTTAGTCAATTTACTCCATCGGATCCAATGAATTTTCCATCTATTTTCCCTTTGTCTCTACCAAAACTTCTTTATCATCACCTCAATGTCATCACAAAGTCCCAATGGTAGTTTAAAGCACCCCATTGCATAAGTAGGGATAGCTTGGATCACGGATTTGATTAAGACCTCTCACCCGGCTTGAGATAGCAATTTACCCTCCCACCTTTAGAGTTTCCTCCAAACTCTCTTTTATATAATTGAAACTAGCCTTTTTTCCCCTACCTACAAAGGAGGGAAGACCTAAATATTTCTCATAAGACTTCACTCCTTGAACTTGAAAGAGATTCTTTATGCTTGGTTTTGCTTCTTCCATGGTGGATTTGCTAAAGAAGATAGTGGTCTTATCTTTGTTGATTTTTTGCCCTGACCAAGATTCATATTCCCCCAACAACTTCAACACATTATTGCAATCCTTAGAGGTTGACCTATAGAAAAGCAAGCTATCATCTGCAAAAAAACAAGTGGGTTAGTTTAGGGCCTCATTTGCACAAGGAAAAGCCCTTAATATCCCCACTCCTTGCCGAGTGTTTAATGAGAGCATGAAGGCCTTTCGTACATAAAAGGAAGAGAGAAGGAGATAGGGGGTCTCCTTGTCTAATTCCTCTTTTAGGGTGGATTATTCCAATTGGCTCCCCATTTACCATGATAGAGTACGATACTGTTTTCACACAATCAGCTTGGTGTGAAACATCATAATCAGCTTGGAAAGGTTGGGTGAATTGCATGCAATCAAGACTTGATGAGAAATGGCAGAGTCTAGGGATTTGAGAGGCTATTATGATATCAACAAATGGAGTCCCAGTTAACCCAGTTCTCCTTGCAATCCTGTTTTGGTCTTTTGCCCTCAATTCGTTTGTATTCCTGGAAGGTTTTATGACCCCCAAATGTGGAGGATGTGTTTGTTTTGTTGGGTTTTCCACTGGATGGTATAATGTGCCATCCTAATATGGATAAATGGGAGACGAAGGAGTATGAGTATGAGCTTCCTAATGTAACTCTCACTGATTTCATCTCATCACAACGTAAAACTGACTCGGTATCCTTTCAAGAGGAGTGCTCATTTTACATCTACTGGTTTGTAAGTACCTCGTTAATGTTTCTTCTACAACAAGTGTTGCTCAATTTGTACCTATTGCCAAAAATCTGGCTGCTAAATGATCTAAAGTTATATATAACTAGAAATTCTTCCAAACTAGAAAAAGAGTGACCATTTAGCAGCTATAGTGTGCTATGAAAGTCTAGTGAATGTGAGATCCCAATACATGGTGCCATTATTCCATTGCATATAGTCATCTTCAAAAGTTTACAATCTTGATAAGTATTTTTGAGGATTTCTCATTCTAAATTGATTCTTTCGATAACAAAAGTAGCGTCTTCTTGGAGAGCTAAAATTTTGGACTAGTTCACAGAAACTTCATCTTTTTGGTGCAATAGTTGTTGAACATTTTCATTAACCTTATTTGTGTTCTGTTTTGTGACCTCATATTCTGTTTCAGCATCTCTCAATTGTTGCTCTATCTGTTTACAAGCTTTTTAATGCATCCTTTAGGTTATCTTTAGTAGAAGTAAGTCGGGTCATGTACTGTTTGGGAGCTGGGAAATTCACTTCACAATTCGTAGATATCTTCTTAGATTGCTTTGAGATTGCCTTGGCTTGAGAGAGTTGGCAAATTGTGATCTCAATGTTTTCATAAAATCTGTGGAGAATCACCCATTTGGGTTTATCTTGATTTTGAAGGTAAGGAAGAAGTAAAAAAATTGAAGTTTCGAAATCTTTTTTGATGTTTGTATCAGACATGACTTGAGTAAATGGGACAAATAGGTATTTCCTCAAGTTCTCAGAAGAAGTGGCACTGGCTGAAATAGATTTGATAGGTATGTTCTAGTCTTTGATTATTTTAGCTACATCCTCAACAAGTTGGTCATGATCCACTTGTTGGAGAGCAGGGATTCCTAAATCAAAAACAAAGGTTAGTGAACAATGAAACAAAATATAGATTTAAAAAGAGAGAAGGTAAAATAGAATGGGTACAGGTGTAGAGGTTGGAATAGTTTTCACATTTGAAACCTTGACAGCACCTGGAGACATAAGGGATTGTACTGCACTATGAGACCATTTAGCTACTATTTTTAATGATGGGTCTTCTTCTATACCCACTTAAGTTTCTATATCTTCCTCAAATACATTGTCTTCTATATCAAAGATCTCTTCTCTATTTTTCTTTTCTCTTTTAGACTTCTTTGGTTTGTAAGAAGTCTTAGAACCATACGTATGTTTTCTTTTAGCACGTTGAATAAGTTTTTGATCTACAAGTTCTTTCTGAATGGCCTTTGCATGGCCAGTCAATTGGTCAACTCTTTGAATGACCTATTAGGAAGAGGTTTATTAAAATTCTTATCTTGTAACAACTGATTAGTCAAAGATTTAAGAGCAGCAGTGGGGACAACATCTTCACTCGCAATAAGATGGAAAATTAGTGTATGTTATTGTAAGAATAGTAATATGGTTGAAAATAATAGTATTACCAGTCAAGTGGTGATATAGAAATACAAGCAAACAAAATTGCAATAAGATAGAAAATTAGTATATGTTATTGTAAGAACAGTAATACGGTTGAAAACAATAGTATTACCAGTCAAGTGGTTATATAGAAATGCAAGCAAACATGCAATAAGATAGATGATTAGTGTATGTTATTGTAAGAATAATAATACGGTTAAAAAACAAATAGTATTAGTAGTCAAGTGGTGACATAAAAATACAGGACATAAGGCATTCAGAGCTTGGGCCATTTTAACATCTTCATTATATTCAGATGTGTTGGTTGACCACCAACTAGAAAAAGTGGGTGTAACACCAGGCGGGATATTGAAAGGATAAAATTTGAAAGAATTAAGATCCTTGAGACTTTGAATGTGAAGCTGAAAGGATTTATCAAGCGAGATAGAATGTCTAACTTGTCAAGGTTCATTGCAAGTTGACACAAAAGGGATTGAAATAGCCCGAACAAGCCCAAATTGCCTTGCAGCAAGAGAGGGTGAATATGCTTTTGCATCAGCACCAGCATCGGTATACCATATCAGGATCAAATTTTAAGGTACCAAAAAACTAGCTCAAATATCGTCCTTGTTAGTATCCACAACCATCGAAGGTTTTAGAAGCCTAAATCCTTGACGACCATACTTCTTCTCTTGAAAGGGCTTGAAATCTTCTAGCGGTCTCTCTCTTCACAAAGGAGAAAGTTTCAAAGTAATCTTTAAATTTCGGGATGGAACTTAGACCATATCGGCCCAACATCCACATCTCTCCATAAGTATCAGGTGTTGGGATATGTTTGGGTGATAGAGCTAACTTGGGAAAATAGGAGTAAACTCAAAGTTAATATGCACCATAGAGGTCCATGATGAGAATTCTTTGGTTGAGTGGAATAGTGATACATTGATCTATACAAATGTCCAAGAAAAAATGGAGCTAGAGCTACATTCACATTAGCAACCAGATTTTTGGCAATAGGTACAAATTGAGCAGCACTTATTTTAGAAGAGACATTAACAAGATACTTACAAATCCAGTAGAGGTGAAATGAACACTCTTCTCGAACCTAAGGATTCGAGAGGCTATTATGACATCAGCAAATGGAGTCTCAATTAACCTCGTTCTTCTTCCTACTGCAATCCTGTTTTGGTCTTTTGCCCTCAATTGGTTTGTATTCCCAGAAGGTTTTATGACCCTGACTGTGGAGGATGTGTTTGCCTTGTTAGGCTTCTAAAGCCTTCAATGGCTGTGGATACTAACAATGACGATATTTGGGCTAGTTTTGTGGTACCTTGAAATTTGGGCTGTGGATACAAATATCGTCATTGTTAGTATCCACAGCCATTGAAAGCTTTAGAAGCCTAACAAGGCAAACACATCCTCCACAGTTGGGGTCATAAAACCTTCTGGGAATACAAACCAATTGAGGGCAAGAGACCAAAACAGGATTGCAGCAGGAAGAAGAACGGGGTTAATTGAGACTCTATTTGCTGATGTCATAATAGCCTCTCGAATCCTTAGGTTCGAGAAGAGTGCTCATTTTACCTCTACTGGATTTGTAAGTATCTTGTTAATGTCTCTTCTACAATAAGTGCTGCTCAATTTGTACCTATTGCCAAAAATTTGGTTGATAATGTGAATGTAGCTCTAGCTCCATTTTTTCCTGGACATTTGTATAGATCAATGTATCTCTATTCCACTCAACCAAAGAATTCTCATCATGGACCTCTATGGTGCATATTAACTTTGAGTTTACTCCTATTTTCCCAAGTTAGCTCCGTCACCCAAACATATCCCAACACCTGATACTTATGGAGAGATGTGGATGTTGGGCCGATATGGTCTAAGTTCCATCCCGAAATTTAAAGATTACTTAGAAGCTTTCTCCTTTGTGAAGAGAGAGACCGCTAGAAGATTTCAAGCCCTTTCAAGAGAAGAAGTATGGTCGTTAAGGATTTAGGCTTCTAAAGCCTTCGATGGTTGTGGATACTAACAAGGACGATGTTTGGGTTAGTTTTTTGGTGGCATGTCGATGTTGGTGCTGATGCAGAAGCATATTCACCCTTTCTTGTTGCAAGGCAATTTGGGCTTGTTCAGGCTATTTCAGTCCATTTTGTGTCAACTTGCAATGAACCTTGGCAAGTTAGACATTCTATCTCGCTTGATAAATCCTTCGAGCTTCACATGCAAAGTCTCAAGGATCTTAATTCTTTCAAATTTTATCCTTTCAATATCATGCCTAGTGTTACACCCACATTTTCTAGTTGGTGGTCAACCCTACACATCTGAATATAATGAAGATGTTAAAATGACACAAGCTCTGAATGCCTAATGTCCTACATTTTTATATCACCACTTGACTGGTAATATTATTTGTTTTCAACTATTTTATTATTCTTACAATAACATACATTAATCTTCTATCTTATTGCATGTTTGCTGGCATTTCTATATCACCACTTGTCTGGTAACACTATTGTTTTTAACCGTATTACTGTTCTTATAATAACATACACTAATTTTCTATCTTATTACAATTTTGTTTGCTTGCATATTTAAACCATCACTTGACTAGTAACACTATTGTTTTCAATTGTATTACTGTTCTTATAATAACATACACTAATTTTCCATCTTATTGCGGGTGAAGATGTTGTCCCTACTACTGCTCTTAAATCTTTGACTGATCAGTTGTTACAAGATAAGAATTTTAATAAACCTCTTTCTAATAGGGTCATTCAAAGAGTTGACCAATTGACTGGCCGTGCAAAGGCCATTCAGAAAGAACCTGTAGATCAAAAACTTATTCAACGAGCTAAAAGAAAACATACGTATGGTTTTAAGACTACTTACGAACTAAAGAAGTCTAAAGGGGAAAAGAAAAATAGAGGAGATCTTTGATATAGAAGACAATGTATTTGAGGAAGATATAGAAACTGAAGTGGGTATAGAAGAAGAAGACTAATCATTAGAAATAGTAGCTAAATGGTCTCATAGTGTAGTACAATCTCTTATATCTCCAGGTGTTGTCAAGGTTTCAAATTTGGAAACTATTCCAACCTCTACACTTGTAAGAACCCATTTTATTTTACCTTCTCTCTTTTTAAATCTATATCTTGTTTCATTGTTCACTGACCTATGTTTTTGATTTAGGAATCCCTGCTCTCCAACAAGTGGATCATGACCAACTTGTTGAGGATGCGGCTAAAATGATCAAAGACTAGAACATACCTATCAAATCTACTTCAGCTAGTGCCACTTCTTCTAATCAATTGAAGCAATCTTTTGAGAACTTAAGGAAATATCTATCTGTCCCATTTACTCAAGTCATGTCTGATACAAACACCAAAAAAGATTTCGAAACTTCAAATTTTTTACTTCTTCCTTACTTTCAAATTCAGGATAAACCCAAATGGGTTCTCCACAGATTTTATTAAAACATTGGATCACAATTTGCCAGCTGTCTTAAGCCAAGACAATCTCGGAGCGATTTGAAAAGCTATCTGCGGATTGTGAAGTGAATTTTCCAGCTCCCAAACAGTACACGACTTGACTTACTTTTGCTAAAGATAATCTAAAGGATGCATATGCAGCTCGTAAATAGATAGAGCAACAATTGAGAGATGCTGAAATAGAATATGAAATCATAAAACAACACAAATAAGGCTAATGAAAATGTTCAACAACTTTTTTGTGCCAAAAAGATGAAGTTTCTATAAACCAGTCCAAAATTTTAGCTCTCCAAAAAGAAGCTACTTCTGTTATCGAAAGAATCAATTTAGAGTGGGAAATCCTTAGAAAAATTTATTAAGATTGTAAACTTCTAAAGAGGACTATATGTAATGGAATAATGGCACCATGTATTGGGATCTCACATTTACTGGACTTTCATAGCAGACTATAGCTGTTAAATCGTCATTCTTTTTCTAGTTTGGAAGAATTTCAAGTTATATACTTTAGATTATTTAACAACTAGATTTTTGGCAATAGGTACAAATTGAGCAATACTTGTTGTAGAAGAGACATTAACGAGATACTTACAAACCAGTAGAGGTAAAATGAGCACTCATCTTGATAGGGTACCGAGTCAGTTTTGTGTTGTGATGAGATGAAATTAGCGAGAGTTACATTAGGGAGCTCACTCATCCTCCTTCGTCTCCCATTTATTCACATTAGGATGGCACATTATACCATTCGGTGGAAGACACAACAAAGCAAACACATCTTCCACAATTGGGGATCATAAAACTTTTTGGGAATTCAAACGAATTGAGGGCAGGAGACCAAAATAGGATTTCAACAGGAAGAACGGGGTTAACTGGGACTCCATGTTTCGATGTCATAATAGCCTCTCAAATCCTTAGGTTATGCTGTTTCTCATCAAGTCTTGATTGCATGTGGTTCACCTAACCTTTCCAGGCTGATTGTGATGTTACTGTTCTTACAATAACATACACTAATTTTCTATCTTATTGCAAGTGAAGATGCTGTCCCCACTGTTGCTCTTAAATCTTCGACTGATCAGTTGTTACAAGATAAGAATTTTAATAAACCTTTTTCTAGTAGGATCATTCAAAAAGTTGACCAACTGACTGACCGTGCAAAGGCCATTCAGAAAGAACCTGTAGATCAAGAACCTATTCAGCGAGCTAAAAGACAACATACAGATGGTTCTAAGACTTCCTACGAACCAAAGAATTCTAAAGGGGAAAAGAAAAATGGAGAAGAGATCTTTGATATAGAAGACAATGTATTTGAGGAAGGTATAGAAACAAAAATGGGTATAGAAGATCCATCATTAGAAATAGTAGCTAAAGAGTCTCATAGTACAATACAATCCCTTATGTCTCCAGGTGTTGTCAAGGTTTCAAATGTGGAAATTGTTCCAACCGCTACACCAGTAAGAACCTATTCTATTTTACCTTCTCTCTTTTTATATACATATTTTGTTTCATTGTTTACTAACATTTGTTTTTGATTTAGGAGATCTCTACTATCCAACTAGTGGATCATGTTGAGATGTGGCTAAAATGGGTGATTCTCCACAAATTTTATGAAAACATTGAGATCACACTCTCTCGAGCCAAGGCAATCTTGGAGCGATGTGCGAAGCTATCTGTGGATTGTGAAGTAACTTTTGCAGCTCCTGAACAGTACGCGGGTCAACTTAATTCTGCTATAGATAACCTGGAGGCTGCATATAAAGATCGTAAAAGGATAGAGCAACAATTGAGAGATGCTGAAACAGAATATGAGGTCGCAAAACAGAACACAAATAAGGCTAATGAAAATGTTCAACAACTCTTTTGCTAAAAAGATGAAGTTTCTATGAACTTATCCAAAATTTTAGCTCTCTAAGAAGAAGTTATTTTTGTTATTGAAAGAATCAATTTAGACTGGGAATTCCTTAGAAAAACTTATCAAGATTGTAAGTTTGATCCGTAGAAGTTTCCCTTTACTATTTGTTTTTAGTTTGTCAGTTTTTTTTTTTTTCTTTTTTTACTATTTGTTTGTCTAGTATTTTTAGGCTTATGATGTAAGCCTTTTTCATATGTTTCTGGAACAATTTGCTGGTACACTGTATAAGTATCACTAAAGTAGTAATTTGTCATTTCAAAGTGGTATTTTCTTCGTATAGAAGTGGAGTTTCTTTTTTAGTTTTAAGAGAATCTCTTCTCACTTGGCCTTAAATGGCTAAAATACCAACCACTATGATTGAAATTTTGTTACAGGTTTGATCTCCGTGAATTTGGTCTGTTGCCCTTCCTGAGTTATACAAATGGAAAGAGTATCGTTGTCCAAAAAGATAAGACCAAAATATAATGGCTATACAGATTTTAGAGTAAGGCCTTAATATTTGTCTTGAAACATGTGATGGTGTTGAAATATGGCTTCAGGCTAAGCCACGTGCCTATATGCAATGGCCTTTAGGCTAGAATGTTTGATTTCATAGTGATTTTAAAAAATTGCCGTGTCATCATGTCACATGTCCAATGTCATGTCTATCGCCATGCTTCTTAGTGCATCAATATATTCAATTTTGGTTAGTCGGATAGATGGGATACGTGGTGCCAGAATGTTCGATTTCATTGTGATTTTAAATGTGTCGCCATGTCACATGTCTAGTGTCGTATCTATGACCATGCTTCTTAGTGCATCAATATATTCAATTTTGGTTAGTCAGATAGATGGGGATACGCGGAGCTAGAATGTTCGATTTCATAGTGATTTTAATGATTGGGCATGAGATAATAAAAATGAATAAATAAATAAACTTTTGAAGAGGACTATATGCAATGGAATAATGGCACCATGTATTGAGATATCACATTCACTAGACTTTCATAGCAGACTATAGCTGCTAAATGGTCACTCTTTTTCTAGTTGGGAGGAATTTCTAGTTATATATAACTTGAGATTATTTTTGTAGTTTACCTAGTATACTTCCTATGTACATGGGAAACATTAACTTTTTCTCAATTCAATTAATTTCTTCAGTTACTTAAAAAAAATTATTTCTAAATCTCCTATACTCAAATATCTCTAGGAGAGAAGGTTGCAATTGAATAGAATGCGGTGCAGATTGAACAGGGATGGCAGATTTGATGTTCATTCATATTACACTACCAAATGAGGTACCAGTAAAGTCTCTTTCTCTTGGAAGAGTGTTGGGTGTGTTAAGGCTCCAAAAAGATGGTTTGGCATGTGAGTAAATTGACAAGAGGCTTTCGCGGAAGGCCACTCATCAAATTGTTATTTAAGACAATAAACCAATAATGAGAGATCAATTCGACCTTGACATTAATATGGCCTTCGCATTAAAGCAATGCCTAATCAAGACCAACATGGCTGGATATTAGGACTAGTGTATGATCTTATTGCAAGTGTAGAATCATCGAAATGCAATGCAATTGTGCTTGCACCTATGGATGAAATGACCAAAGTTATGGGTTCAATTGCTGACATCGAGATAGAAGCTAATAAAGCCAAGTATAGAGCCATATTCAGCCAATTAGATGGCAAAAACATTTGCTAATTACCGTCCAATTAGATTTCTAGAAAAAACCACCATCCTTGCCTATAAATAGAAGACTCGAGGCTTCAAAAAAGCTCTTACGCACTTCATCACTCATCCTGAGAACTTACTTATTCAAGAGCATAATAAGGCGCACAATAGTGTAACTTATATTTAGTCCATTAGATTATTAGGCTTGTACAAAGATTATCTTTGTCTTATTATTGTAAGTTGATGTTTCCTTGTGTGTATGTACTTCAGATTTTAATAATATATTTCAATGATGATTGTTACAATCTCTTCATACTATTCTCTCTAGTTGTTAACTTGCATGGCATTTCCGGACCCCATAACCTTATCTATGAAGTCAAAGAATTATCTATGTTAAATTGCCAAGTCTCTTAAAAGCTTAAGTTGTTAGAAAACTGTAAATTTAATTATTTAACCTCATAATTCTAAAAATCTTCCTCATGTGTGAACTCAAATTTCCTTTTAATAGTTAAGGCCCAACACATGAGATTTTAAATGAGGGGTAGAGTGGAAGAGATATGGATAGAACTTTGGACCTCCAGCTCTAATACTATGTTTAATTACTAATTCTCCCAAAACATAATTCTAACAATCTCAAGTTAGTATTAGTTGCATAAGTTTTATCTTGAATTAGTTGTGGATCTCGCGTGTTGTGCGTGACAATATTTTTAGGGTGGTTTTATTATTTTTTTTTTTTACAATTTTGAATATTTTAATAGATAGTAATGTATTTCATAATCATATTTCATTTTTTTTTTTAGTGACAATCACAAATGTAATATACAATTTTTTTCAGGAATTCAGAAGTGTGAAAAAATATTAATTTTTTAATAAAAATTATTTATAACATTTTGTGTATCATTAAAAAGTAACTAAAATTTGGAAATTATTTTTTAGTTTTAAAAAAACTTTTTCAAACCCAATTTTTTCTACCGTACAATCAAAAACACTGAAAAACGTATCAAAAAATTTATAAAATTCAACAGAACTACAATTCAAATAAAAAAGAAAGGGAAAAATAAATTAAACTCTTATCAAAGTCAAACTCATTCTCCAGAATATGTAAAACATTTCAAATGTAATGTGATCGAGCCAAATATTCAATGCATAGTCAAATTCAAAAATTTTACCCTATTATACATAACTAGTATGTAGTCCTGTGCATATGCATGGGTATAATTAAAAACAATCACAATTATACGGTTCAAATTATACATTTTTTTGAGAAAAAGTTCAAATTATACATGGTATTAGCTTAAACTTTGTTAAAACTATAAATTTTCAAAAACTGAGGTTTTTTAGGGATTATGGGAGCAAAGATGTGGATGTTGAATGTAGAGGACACTGATGATTAATTTTTTGACCGTTCATTGATTTTTTTTTCTTTCATTTTTTGAAATGAGAGGTTCGTTGATTTTGCCTCTTCGATTTTAGCAGTAACTCTATTGGCATACTATTCATTGTTTTTTTTTTTTTTTTTTTTGTGTGTTGAAATTAGAAGTTCATTGATTTTGGACTCTTTGAATTTTGTAGCCTATTAACTCAATTGGCATCAAAAAATAAAAAATTTAAATGGAACACGTGGCATAAAACACATGGCACAAAATTAAAACTCTAATTTGGAATTCTAATTTGAGTTTCTTTCTGCTTCACCATTATTATATATATAGATGACTATAATCAAGCCAAATATTGTGTTATTACTATCATAATCTAATCTGACATCTAATTCAACATGTGAAAAATGAATAGATATATAAATAATTTTAAACTCGAAATAAAATTTGTTTTCTTAAAAATATCAAAAATACACTAATAAGATAAGAAAGATGAGCAATACAAAATATTCGTAAATGTTTATAACCAATTACTCATGCATCTAAAAACATCATATAATAAAGATATACCAATTTGGTGCTAATTTGTTAAACAATATATTTACAAACAGTGAAAGGAAACTGAACAAAGACCATCTTCTTCAATTGCACTAATTGTTCTTCATCATATTATCCAAATTATCCTGCTATTTTCCAAATAAACTAAAACCTAACAATATAACAAAATATGGACATATTATAATATGATTTTCCTTCAAATCTGGTCAACAACATTCATTAAAAGTATTTAGTGTTGCAAATAAAATGATAAAAAAAAATACTTGCATCAAGGAACACATATGAGTTAGTCAATAATAAGACAACGAGTGTACAAACTTCATAAAAAAATCCAACAAAAAATGAAAAGAAGAATGAGAGAGAGAGAGAGAGAGAGAGAGAGAGAGAGAGAGAGAGAGAGAGAGAGAGAGAGAGAGAGCCTTTTTGTGTGAGAAAGTAAAATATGTATAAAATGGGAGAGAGTGACAAATTTATAATAAGATGATGAGAATTAAAAGGGACAAAATAAAGAAAGAAAAAAGGGCAAAATTATATGTAAAGTTAAAACCATTTAAGAAGAATATGTATAGACAATATTTAAATTAAAATAGATAAATATCTTAAGTTAAAACCGCCTATGATGAATTTGTAAAGCCAATGCATTTATTTATTTATTAATGTTAAAAAAATTAAAAGTAAAAAATAAATATGAAAAAAATAATGATGTGACAATGATGTGGAGGATGAGGTGACTTAATAAGAGTATAATAATAAATGCAACGCTTTAGTTTTTAGATATATATAGATAACCTATGAGCAATAGTAAAAAGAGTTGAAAATTTTATTTTTAGTTCAAACTATGAGAACTTGGTTTAGCTTTGTAAGAGAAATTGCATAGGTTATTTCTTGAAGGGAGAGACAGGAATAGAAGAATTGAAGTGATTGCCATGGCTTTCTTAATCTCTCTTTGGACAGTTTTTCGGGCTTTGCTGGGAATGAAGAACTAAAAAGGCTTTGTGGGACTTGGTGATGGAAATATGTATGTACGCAGCGGAAAATTAACGGATCTACTTCATTTACAATTGATAACATGTGCTATGCAAATTTCAAAATTAAAGAACAAGAGAGCGTATCTTGGTGTGGTGAAATTTAAAACCAAAGATTGAAGTACTTGGGAACACTTTTAATCTTCACTCCAATTCCACTTTACACCTAAGAAGTGTGGTCTCTCAATCAGTTTTCCAAGGGAGAATGATAAAGTGTTTCACACTTACATACACACCACTTCACAATGATGTCTCTTTTTTTCATATATAAAACTTTTGTATGTTTCTCTCCTTATGATTGATTATCTAATTAGGCTAGCCTTTTGGGCATTTCCAATTGGGTTTTAGTGTGTGGCTTGGAGTGAGACCAAAAGGGACCAAAAAGACACTAGCTCTAATGGGTCTTGGGTTTTTTTGTCAACTTTTGACAACTCCAAAGTTATCATTAATTATATTTAATACCACTATATAAATATAGTTGCACTCTAGGTCTTATTTATGAATTATATCCCAAGACTTTATTATACATGCAATCCCTTCATAAAATATTCGCAGTAATACAAAGTCATGAATGTAGACTACCACTTTATAAATTACTACATCTTATCCTTGAGTACCTGGTTTAATCCTTTAAAATTATTTATCATATATTTATGAAATCTAATTTCATAAATATATACTTTAGTAACTTCTTACCAAAGTGGTTAGGCCTAATTTTCTGAATAATTGAATCCATTAAACTTATCTTAAGGAAATATTTTATATCTCTATTAAGAGACTATGAATTCTATCTTGAGAATATATGTTCCATCAACACTAAATGTGGCTGCCCAACGTACTGAAGTTTTGGCCGTTACTTTAGATCTTATTCCTGATATATCAAAGCAACCTACATTTCATGATCAGGTTTATTATCCTATCAGGATTAAAAGTTTATGTAAATAGAAGTCGTGAGATTTATTATTTATTTGACAGTCATTAGGAGAATAATAAATCTAACAGTGGTCCAGTTTAATCTGTTTTAACTCTTAAAACATATTAACATATCAACTAGAAGTCTACACTTCCATTATCAAGACAAATCATCTTAGTTGATATGTTATAGTCTTCGTAGATGAAATGTTCAATTTCATCACCGACTACGAACTATAATTATGAGTTTACAAAAAACTTGTGATTTATATCTTCTGTGACTTTTTACATAAATCACATACTATGCATCTCATGGACTATATGATAATGTCTAATATTCATGTTACCATTATTTTATATTATAATAAAACAACTTTATCAATTACAATATTAAGTCATTCACAATGTCATACATACTATTATATACAGCATCATACAATAAGATTTTAGGGCACTAATCCTAACACATGGCTAGTTGGATTTACTTTCCTGGAAATGTATATGGCAGTATTTGGTTGCTTAGAAAATTGACACTCCAGTCAAGGATAGGGTATTGAGAATGTGCTAATACCTACAAAAATAGAGCTGTCAATTTTGAGGTTAAATATTGGACAAAACTTTTTATTTTTTTTAAGAAGAAAATATTGGACAAAATAGAATATTCTTAAGATTTTCAGTTACAATTAAATCTAATTATATGACTTTATGAACTGGTTTAACATAAAATGTGTTATCTAATGGGATTTACTGACTAATGAGGCACAGTTAAATTTGATTTACTTGTTTGCTCCTAGTGGCCCACATATTATTGGATGCAATGCAAATGGAGTAATACATTGGACACTTTCATCGATCAGACCCAATGGGATTGAAAACTTATGCAGGTAACTAGTATTAGTTGTTTAAACTAATTGAATTCGGATTGACAATGCATTCTTTATTTTTAGGTAGAGTTTGACTCATTTCGAAGTGAGCATCCTTCATTCGAGGTACAACTATTTTGTATCAAAGTGAAATTTTCATGTCAAAGTAAGACTCTTTTCATTTCCGAGAGGGTTGTTCTCATTTCAACATGGAGGCTCTTTTCATTTCGAAGTGGTCTCAACATCAAAAACAGTTAGTCAATTCACTGATATATTGAAGAAGTATCACCAAACAGTCAAATCATGAGGAATTTTTATCTTTTCGAAGGACTATCTTCACTTCGAAGTAGAAGTTTCTTTTTAGTTTGAAGTGACATTCTCACTTTGAGATGGGCTGATTAATGGGCTTAAATGGTTAAACCGGCTACTAAGAGATTCCGTGACGGAGTTTGGATCTCATTGAGATTTTTTTTTTTTGAGGAACCGGTAAATGTTTTTTAGCATTAAAGATGAGCTTATTCGCTTGGAGTACAACATCTAGCTCAGAGGATAGATATTCTACCCATTCATCGAGATCAGCAGATAGAATTGTTGTTCTAGTAAGACAATGAGCAAGCTGGTTGCCCTTCCTTTTTACATGTCCAAATCTACACTTTTGAAAAGAATCTGCTAACAACCAAATCTCTTCAATTACATGACCAAACAAATTTTTTGAAGGCACCTGGTTGTTGATTGCTGTGATAACTCTCTTACTATCTCCTTCGAACTCCATCTGGGAAATACAAAGTTCTCTAGCAGAACTTACTGCCCTGCTAGCTGCCAATGCTTCCACCAAATCTATTGAGAGAGGTAGTAGAATTTTTTGGCTAAAGGCTGCTATTACAGTCCCACAAGAATCTCGGATCACCACACCAATACTAGCCAGAGAGGACTCCGAGAAGATAGCTCCATCAAAATTTTCTTTGTACATTCCTTCACTTGGAGGATTCCACCTAACTAAACACCTCGGTTGGGCATCTCTAAGAGGTTTCTTTTGAACATCAAGGAATTCAGTGAGTAGTTCCTTTGCTTTCGATGCCACTTCTGTCAAAGCCTATGTTGGCTGCTTTTCTCTGATCCTATTTCTTCTTTGCCAAAGGCACCAGGTGATTATAGAAAATAATGCTATTGTGAGAAGAGGAGCTTGATCGAACACTGTACTCACCAAATCAGAAAAAGATCTATACTTCTTCTTATAGAAGTGGAGGAAGTTGGTTTCTGACCGCCATACTGATTGATCATGATCACATAACCATAAGGCATGTAAACAATTTTCTATGTGCTCTCCACAATGACTGCACTGAGTTTCCTTAAGGACATTCCTTTTGAATAAATTTTGCTTGGTTGGGAGTGACTCTTTTGTAGCTCACCATTGTGGACTATTGGAGTCGCCACCAAGATTATGTCTAGGAACCATATTGAGCCATTTAGGCCAATCACTTACGCACATGAATCCACGTACCAGATTATCGGTCCGAAGTTTAGGTACGGCTTTGGAAGGTGTTAGGCACCTGAGACCGCCTGGCTTGTGGGCCGGCGTCTATTATGTGTTGTTAGACCATATTTAATTAAAGAGTTTATTATAAGAGCCCTAATCCATAGCCTAAACATACATTATGCACTTTAAATAAAAAAAAAAAAACACATACAACATGTTAAAAACATATCACAATACGAAAGGAAATAAATAAAACATAACCAAACAAAATAAATTAAACATAGTAAGCTGACAATTAAATAAAACACACAAGGAAATAATATCAAATAGACTAAACATGGAAAAAAAATAATTAAACCTAAATAATTAACCTAAAACAGAGTCAAACAGAATCAAAGATCATCTGAAAAATGATTAAAACAAATAAAAAATAGATTTTACCCTAATTTGGATTAAGGGTGTGTGCGCATACTCAACTATGTGTACGCATGGTTGAACCAAGCGCACGCATACTTGATGATGCGCACGCATCCTTTAACATAGATTTGAAAAATTACATTTTTAGAGATATAATCAAACAAAGATATAATATGTGAGATCAAACAAGCAAGTTAGAAACCCTAAAAACTAAACTAACATCAAACAAAAATAGAAAGCATCAACGTAAACAAATAAACATTAAACAAAACAAATAATTAAACTAAACTACATAAAATAAACATACATGTTATACTTTACATGAAACCAAAATAACAAACCAAGGGAAACAAGAATAGATTATAAACAACCTAAAATCATATTAGAACATATCAAACATAATTAAAATATCAAACAAATCAAATATAACAAATGGAGAAATTATATTAAGAAAATCATGTGAACTATGTTAAGCAAGGTGGGAAATCATGGAAAATAGACTCACCTTGCTTTAGAATCACAAATTTGATGTTATTTAACTGGCACCTCAGTGCCTACAATCACAAAGGTTAGATGGAGAAGACAAAGATAATTAAAGAACACAATATTTGTTAGTAATCACAACTCAAGAACAAAAGGTTTTGAAAAGGTTTTTATAAAAAAAATTTTGAAAACAAATTTTCAACCTTAGAACTAACTAAAGAGAGCTTTTTTGATGATTAAAAAAATGTGCTAAGGGGCTACCCTCTAGTTTTGAAAAGAGAAAAAAGGTTATAGAGAACTTGGATGCCAAAAAATTACTCTCTCTAACTAGGGTTTTGATTGGAAACATAAGATGAATATTTATAAGTTAAAATTAGAGTTTTGGGCGATTCTTAATTGTTTTTGGACGTGCTCAAGGTTTATAGGCTGGCCCACATCAAAGCATGATGTTTTGGGCTCTTAAAATGAAGTTTTAAAACTCAAAAAAATCGGACTAATTTTGTTTGAGACTTGAATTTTCCAGATTTTATTCCACAAATTGTTTGAATTTTTAGCACTAGAGGAATTTGGAAAACTATTGTAGGTTTCAGAAGCTAGCATTTGATAAGCAGTTTTACAGCATACTCACATCCTGAGATAGCAATCAAATGAGTGTACTCTTGTTGCTGTAGTTGCTAACAGTTATTCTCTTGATGCATTTTGCTTCCCAAGGGAGGAAAGTTCGGTCAATTAATGCTCCATTCCAAATCTTTGTCCCTTCTATAAATAGTTCACTCAATGTATGTAATGGAGAGGTACCCCTAGGAGTTATTACTTTGCTGCTAGAAGAATCTAGCAGCCATCGACGCTCCCATATATTAATAGATGTACCATTCCAACCCTCCAAATTGCACCTCTTTGAACCACATCCCTAGCTTGTAAAATTATTTTCCATGCAAAAAAAGCATTTAGAATTTACCTTAGCTTTAAAGATGTTGCCATTTAGGAAGTATTTAGCTTTAAACACTTTATACAATAAGGTGTCTCTATTATGGAACAATCTCCAAACTTGCTTGGCTAAGAGAGCATCATTGAACTGTCTCAAATCCCTAAAACCCATCCTCCAACTGATTTTGATGAACATAGAGTGCTCCATTTGACCTAGTGAGTTTCGTTGGATTTTTCTTGATGACCCCACAAAAATTTCCTGATCATCGCTTCAATATCCTTGCATAAACCCCCAGAATTCTAAAAACACTCATTGAATAAGTGGGTATTGACTGCACAACTGCTTTTCCTTCTAGCCTTGCATCTTTGCCCAAATTCTTTCTTTCACCTGATTGAAACAAGCTTTCTTTCCCCTACCCACAAAAGATGGAAGTCCCAAGTATTTATCATAGTGCCGAATAGCTAGAAACCCTAGAGATTCCTTGATTGCCTCTTGGTCTGCCTCTGAAATGTTTTTGCTAAAAAAAAAAGGGTTGTCTTGTCTTGCTTAACTTGTTGCCCAGAGGCCGCTTCATAAAAAGCAAGCAACTCTTGAATTTTTTTACATTCCTCCAGTGTTGATATGCAAAATAACAAAAAATCATCTGCAAAAAAGGATGAGTGCTTTTTGGACCTCTTTTACAAATTGAGAATCCTCTAACTTCCCCAACCTCTACAGCTTTTGTGATTAGAAAATTTAAACCTTTAGCACAAAACAATAATAGATAAGGTGAGAGTGAGTCACCTTGTCTCAAACCTCTTGAAGGTTGAATTAGGCCATTGGGTTCCCCATTCATTAGGAATATGATACTGTGGTGATACACAACATAATCAAACTCACCCATAAAGCTTGAAAACCCATCTTTAAGAGAATTTTTTCTAAAAAAATTCATTCAACCCAATTGTAAGCTTTGCTCATGTCTAGTTTGAGAGCCATGAATCCACTTCCCTCGAGCATTGTCTTTTCAGATGATGCAAGGGCTCGAAAGCTATTAGGATGTTGTCAGTGATTAATCTCTCTTCTGTAAAAGCACTTAGGGTTTTTGAGATTATATTGTTGAGGATAAGCTTGAGTCTATTGGCAATCACCTTACTTAGGATCTTGTAAATAACATTACGAAGACTAATGGGTCTATATTCCGTTACTCTCTCGGGGTTTTTTACTTTAGGAATCAAAGTAATGAATGTGTGATTAATAGATTTGAGAATAGAACCCGAATTTAGACAAGAGAGGGCAGCTTGAGAGATGTCCATACCTATGTTTGACCAATAAGTTTGGTAGAAAACTGGAGGCATCCCTATCAGGTCCCAGAGCCTTTAGAGGGGCTATTTGTTTAATAGCCAGCTCCACTTCTTACTTGGAGTACTCTTTGGTAAGTATAGAATTCATGGCTTCTGTGACTACTTCTTTTACACCTTCCAGTATTATATCCACATTATAGGATTGGGGTTGAGTAGATGTGAAGAGATTCGTATAGAAATCCACCAACAATCTTGAAAATACCTCTTCATCTCCATGCCATATTCCAGCGTCATCTTTGAGTCCTTTAATGAAATTTCTTCTCTTCCTTTGAGTTGCTTTACCATGAAAAAATCTAGTATTATGATCGCCCCCTTGGAGCCATTGTCATCTAGATCTTTGACACCACATCCTCTTTTCCTTGTCAAGCAACATATTTAGTGTGAGCTTGGCAAAAATTAAGAAGCCAGCTTATTTTATTATTTAGCTTATTTTTGCTACTATTCATAGGCTCCACTGCACTGTTTTGTACTATTTATGGGTTTTACTATACTATTTCAGCTAACTTTTACCATTATCTACAGTACTTTCGGCAAAAAATTGTCGGTTTTAGTAAATAAGTAGATCCCAAATAGACCCTTAATTCTTTCTTCAACTTCAGAACCACTTCATAATCACCTTCCTTTTATAGATTCCTCTTCTACCTTCCACAACAATTCCTTCTTCTTGACTATTTGATTTTTGACATTTCTGAAGTGAGTTAATACAAAAACTAGCTGTAGAACCACTTCATAATCTTCCTCCTTTACAGATTCTCAACTGTATGTATTGCTTGTTGTCCTACAGAAACTAGCTATAGAGGGTGAAAATCATTTCACCAACATCATCCAAAGGTGACCTTTTGTTGAAAGTTTTCAAGAGCTGAATTTGTTGCATCATTAATGAGAATCTAAATTATATACACTAGATTGTTCAAACCTAGTTGTTAAATAGCATTGTTGAGCTGGTGTTTATGATTAGAACTTTCCCAGCCTACAGGCTGGCTGTGTTGATGGAACAAGAAAATCAAGATACAAGCAAACTATTTGCTTTGTGGTCATTACAAGGCAGAGCATTATGAGTGTAAAGTTGTGATTTACAACTGTGTTTTATGTTGGCTTATTCCATGACAAAAAGTGTTGTAATTGCTTTAATTTTGTTCCTTGTATTTTGTGAGATTTTATTGCATTGGGTTTAGTATTAAGTTGGTGAAGAATTGAGCATGAATTGAAGAACAAGTGGATTTCGTGAGAACTTGCAAGAAGCTAACCCGCGAAAGAGCCACGTGAGAAGCACATGTTGGAAGCTGAAGAGTTATGCCAGCTTGGAGGATTTTGTGAGTGTCTCACGGGTAAGGTCTTCTCGCGAGATACCCACGAAACTCTCTGCCTAGAGGATTTTTAAGTGTGACTTTCTTACCCTTCATCCATACTATATATACCCTAATTACCCATAAAAGTATGAGAGGGCATTCAGAGAGAAAAACCTTAGATAGGTTTTCTACAACGCACACACTCGTCTTTTAGAGAGAGAGCTACTCATCCGTAGTGAGAAATCATTTTAGCCTCTTCTCCTTTCCTTTCCCGTTGTCATATCTTGAGAGGAGATTTGTACCCAAACACAACTCACGCATTTTCAGAGTGTAGAGAGTGTTTTGGAGCTTGGGAAACTTTAGGAATTTGCCAAAAGTAGTTGGTGAGGCTTGGCAGATGCAATCAGGAGTATTGCAGAATCTGGAAAGCTAGATAAGACAAGGCTTCGTTAAGTCAGTTGGTAGTAGGAGCTTGGACGGCTTAAGTACATTGGGTAGACTAGGCTTGGAAGGTCTTTTGTTATTCGTATACTCTAACTTTATTCTCTAGTTGATCGATTTACCATTTGGAGGATGGCGGAGAGGTTTTTCTTCGAGTTCTTCGGTTTCCTCTTCGATAACACGCCTTGGTGTTATCTTGTGGTTGCATCTCTCTTCCTTTACTTTTGTGCTTTACTTTTATTGCTTGTTGTTCATGTTTATGCATTAGAGTAGTTTTATCGGTTTATTGCGCTTCGTTTACTGTTGTTCCGTACTTAGATAAGTTAGAGTAAAAGCAACCAAGCCATAATTTTTAATTGGGGGTCTAAACAAGCTCTTGTGTTTTAACACATTTTCGAGCTTTCAATGAGGGATGCACTACCTTGAAAGTAATACAATGCAGAGCAAAATATTGTAGATGCCCATGATAGAATATTTTATCTGGAGGTTGAAGAAAAGGTTTTGCCTTAGAAGTAATCAGAAAATGGTTGATATCATTCAATTTGCTAACGACACTTTGACCTTCTTTTGGGCAACAATGTTTTAAGTGCTTTTTTCAAGATAAAAAAGGATGTATGTATAAAGGGGGTCTGTGCATATAATCTAAATTTGCATAGGACAATATGCCATTCAGATGTGTACATCTATCTAAAAATCAATGTTGCACTGCTAAAACTCTTGTAAGACAAATATGGTTCAAAAAGCACTTACGGCAGAACTAGAATCAATAAAGGGTTTCATTGAAAAGATTTCCAATACAAATTTCATATATCTTTGTTGTTCCATTGGCAATTAGGTCCTTATTTGAGGAAGAAGAGTTGGACCAACAAATGGAAATATAGCAAGCTTGCCTCCAGGATCCTTTAAGCATATCCAATGTAATTCCTTCCCTATGACTTTCTTGGAAAATGTGTCACAAAATAGTCAAATCATGAGGAATTTTTATCATTTCGAAGGAGGGCTTTCTTCACTTCGAAGTAGAAGTTCCATCCTAGTTCTAAGAGACATTTTTTTTCACTTTGATCTACTGTAGGCAACGCACCAGTAAAACTTTACTTCGATAAGATCCAAACACCATTAGCCATCAACCTATGACAAGCGAACTCATTGATATAGTACATCGAAGCTGGTAGCAGACCAAACATGTGGTGCCCCTGCACCATTTATTAATTTGACATGGAAATGTTTATTTGTCAAGCATGATTAATATATTATTTTTATGAACTCAACCCTAAAATGGCATGTATATTAAGAACATATAGAGTTGTATAGGTAACTATCTAATTATTGATTAAGCAAGTTAATGGGATGATTATTAAATTTAACACAATCATTAGTTAGTGCTATGCTTAAAATGAAGTTTTAATTGATAAGAGAATTTAGAAAACAACTAGTAAGTCATAATGTTAAGGTGTAATTAACAGTCAGTGTTATTAAGTGTGGATTTAAATCCAAGTTAATCAAGGAGATTAAGGATTGACGGGGTTTAATAATTAAGGTAATAGTAACCTTAAATTTATGAATGCAATTAGTCAAGTAGGTAACCTAAGAAAGTGACACATGCCCCAGCTAAGTCAACTCTCCCCTTTGCATGGCCGGCCACATATGCCTCTCTCTCTCTCTCTCTCTCTCTCTCTCATAGAACTAGAACTAGTATTACTTGCATAAACTAATTGAATTCGGATTTGATAATGCATCTTCCAGTAGGAATTGAATAGGGATAAGGGGTAGAAATATTAATTTGACCTGGTCACGTAGAAAAATCTTTTAAATCGAAGTAATCAATTATAACAAGAGCGGCTTATATGTGTTACTTGTTAGCCGTGTTCAATGTTTAACCCTGATGTGTGGTCTTTCAAAATATATTTCTTCCAAAATTTACCTCGAAATTAAGCTAATGTAAAAATCTTTGTTAGTCATTGTATGACTTTAACTTTCATTAATTAAAGAAGTAACACGACAAACAAGTAACCAAGTGTTAAACATAAATGTCGCATCAAAAAATAGAAGTGTTAAACTTCAATGTGGCGTTCACGTATTTGCCATGAAAAAAGCTAAAGATCTTTGTGTTTATGTTACGCACAAACACAAGTGCTTAATATCATAATTGTTAATATGTAAATCATATCGTGAATTGATTTTTTTTATTTGACAACTAATTTGTAAATCATGATTTTACTTGATAAGCAATTTACAAATCATGAAGAGTACGACTCATTTCGAAGTGAGGCATCCTCTATTTCGAGGCAGAGATTTTTTTTTTCTTTTAGGTTCCAAGCCTCTTTTCATTTCGAAGTGGAGCATTCATTTCAAAGAAAGTGTTTTTTCTTTTTTTAAGATGAAAAAAGAAAAGAAAAGAAAAAGAAGAAGAAGAGTAAGGCTATTTTTGTTTCAAAATCGAAGTGATTTGTAAAGCTACAACCATGGCTGCATGGCTTAACAATTGTCAATGGCCTTACTCGTGTGGCCATAATGCTTGAATGACTCAACATATGTTAGTCAATTGCTCTAGCAGATGGCCTTAAGACATTACAATGCAATAATAAGTGTCTTACATTTCCCCCAAAAAAAAAAAAAAAGTGTCTTTTACAAATTAGCTTGCACAATTGCCAAGTCATTGCATTTCAAACTACAGGCACTTCGTATGTGTAGAAGTCTACTTCATGCTCAAATTGACAGGTGGGTTTTACTAAGCCATACGTGCCTTCTCTCTGTTATTTACAATTCATGAGGATTTTGACTCATTTGGAAGTGAGCATACTTTATTAAAAGAGCTGATGTATTGAAGAAGTACCACGAAATAATCAAATCTCATGAGGAATTTTTATCACTTCGACGTGACCTTTAATTCAAGTTTCAACATCTAATCTTTGCTAGTAAGTCATATTTTCACTTGCAAGATGTGTCTTCCTGTCATTCATCGAAGTATCACACAGCCATAGTTGCAATTGAGATGCCTCAAGCAACTTGGAAACCATTCAAACTGCCAAAGACAAATTACACCATAAGTAGTTAATTTAAATTTTAGCCAAACCCCAAATAAGTTGTAATTTGTCCAAAAAATAATAATCTATATAGAATAGCAATTGCAAAAAGCACGATGAAACCACTTTTTCTATGTTTGGTTGGGAGGAGTTCGGTGATTGGTTGGAGAAGAATCAGAATCTGGTCTGAGACAAATGAAAGAAAAGAATGTTAGTTTTTAGGTTGCAAAAACAAAAACTGAGACACGAAGAAAATAGGCGATATGGCTTTGCATGCAATGCAGGTGATAATAATTGGGTTGATCATGATTCTGGCTGGAACAGAAGCATCAAGCTGCATGAATCACTGTGGACCCCCACAAATTCCCTATCCGTTTGGACAGGGTCGGCCCAACAAAATTTGGGGCCTAAGGCAGAAATTTTATATGAAGCATTTTTATATGTAAATATTAATTAAATAAATTTATATAATACTAATTAAATTAAGACTAATTTGATGTAAATACAGAAACTGATGAATAATAATAATTAAACTAAGGTTAATTTCATACAAAGGATTGAATATCATAGTTGAACCATAAATTTAAACATAAAGAACTAGAAGAAAGATTATTTTTTTAAAAAAGAAACTTACTTTGACTTGGATATATAACTATGCATAGTTAAGTACAGTTGTAACCTAAATTTTAATTTATATATTTTTTTTAAGAGAAAGAGATAGATAAATATTATTTAGTGCGTGGCTTTGTAGGATATTAGTTTACAAAAATTAAGATCTCAAACTATTAGAGGAGATTAGTCATCATTGATGATCTATCACATTTGCAGTATTTTTTTTTTTTGAAACTTTTTAGGGTTTCAATTGGTTTTAATTTCTACTGGTCTCCTATTTTGGAAGCCTTGTTAGAAATAAAAAAGAAAAATACTAAAAATACTACAAAATATTCACAATATAATGTGATGATGACTGTAATTGATGAAATTCAACAACTTAATTTATTTGTGTTTGAATTAATTTTTTATGTGATTGGTGACATGTTAGTTAAAGTTAAACTTAAATCTATAGTAAAATTTGTGGTATCTTTAACTTTACTTTAAAAAAAAGTATCAATTATTTAAAAAATGTTATATTTTTATAAAATTTTGGGCCTTTACAAATGGAGATGGGGCCTTTTTTTAGTAGGGAATTTTTTTTTTGGTTGTGGGGCCTTAGGCCTAGGCCTAAGTTGCCTATGCCTTGAGCTGGACTGCGTTTGGAACAAGCGAGGGTTGTTCTCTTGATGAATCGTTTATCCTTTCATGCAATTACACATTTGGGAGTCACAAACTGTTTCTAGGTCGCAATGCTGTTCTTAGCAATTCTTTGGATGGAGAAATAAGAGTGTCAACGCCTATTGCAATCACCTGTTACAACCAATCTGGAGTTAGTGCAAGCCGCATACCATCTGAGTTGATATCTTCCAGGTTTTCTATCTCCTTTAAAAAGAACAAGTTCATAGCCATAGGCTGTGATACCATTGGGTTTTTTAATGGTTCAATCTTCTCACTGTAAAAGTCATATGTCTTAGGATGCATATCAACCTGCATAAGCATTGAAAATATCTTTAATGGGACTTGTTCTGGGTCAGGTTGTTGCCAGAGTTCGATCCCACCTGGTTTAGGAAATATTGGTTTGATTCTTCTTAGCTCTGATAACCACTCCAATGTTCTTCATTTCAACCCCTGTGATGCTGCATTTGTAATAGAAGAAAAGTCATTCAATTTTTCAACATTACATCTTCCAAGTTTGCATAATTCTGAGTGTTCCCACTGTCCCTAATTGGGCAGTGGGAAATAAGACTTGTCTGGAAGCCCAAAAAAATTTGACTAACTATGCTTGTAAAGCAGAGCATAGTGAGTGCCACAATTCTAACAATGGCCCGGGATAAGGTGTAAATCTCACTAAATCCTCTTTGCACAAACTCCATAACCTGCTGCTCCTCATTTATCCAATCACCCACTGAGTTTTTTATTGCTGTGATCTTATTGTGCTTCCTTCTAACAAGGGTAGACATGTGGAAAAAAGATGTGTTGCGGTCACCTTGGATCGACCAATTAACTCAAGATTTAAGTGCCCACAGCTCCCCTTCCTGGCTGAGAACATTATCAAGTTCTAACAGAAGATTTTTCTCCAAATCCAAAAGAGATGCCGATGGGGTAATGGCCATAGCACTTTGGATGCCACTGAGCCTAGCCATCAACCTCTTTTTCTTAGCAAACTCATTACCAAAATGAGATTTGTTCCATACCTTCGCATCCCTGGTGAATGTCCTAATGGCCTTAGATAACTCAGTGGTATGACTCCAGGCACCCGTAACAACCCCAGGAAAGGTAACATCAGAGAGCCAAAAACTTTGGAACTTAAACGGTCGCTCTAAGTAGAGTGAGCCTTTAGCACTAGATTCAAGAAGAACCGGACAATGATCTGAATGGCACCAAGTGAGATGGGTGACTCTGGCTTTCGGAAACAGATTCCACCAGTCCGGATTAACGAAGACCCTATCAATGCGCTTTTGACTGAGATCACTGATGCCTCTTTTGTTCGTCCAAGTAAACCTTGGTCTTGGAAACCCCAAATCAACCATGTTGTATTTGTCTAGGAACTCCTTGAATAGCAAGGATTTATTAATGTCTTCAGTTAATTCAATCTGTCCTTTTTAGCATTCAGGCTTTTTGGTCTAATGTCTTATTCTCCCTCAGAAGGCTATAAAAGCCATTGAACAAAAGCTTGCTATCTTTCTATGAATGCAATTATTTTCCAAGGTCTGTATGCAGCAACTTGCGATTTAGTACTGCTGTTTATCATATACGGAGTCTTAGGAATGCAATTATTTTTCATGGGTTAATTGCCAATAAATAAATTGCATTTAAATGTTTTTTGCATCGGATGTGAATGCCTAGTCGACAATCACTTACTATGTTATAATTCAAATCATCTTTATGAGTCATCTTCATATGATAAATATGTTAAATATTTAGTTCTCTAATAAGTCACAACTCACACAGTGGAACTTTGTTTTATAAGTGATGTAGTCTAGTTTTGTTACATTCCTATATTTAATATCTTCTCAGGCTCGTCTTGCATGTTTGAATATGTGCTACTATCTGTGTTGGGCTTCTTGTATTGCTTGTGAGAGGCTCTTTGGCTTTTTGGGGATTGAAGAAAAGAAAGTTCGTCAAACTTAAACAGAAGTTCTTCGAAAGAAATGGTGGATTGCTATTGGGTTTTGTTAAGAATGCGAAAACATTCACTGCAGAAGATCTCAAAAAGGCTACAAACAACTATGATAACTCGAGTAATTGGTCAAGGAGGGTCTAGAGTTGTGTTTGAAGAGGGTAAAAAGATTGGTGACGGATGTTCTTGAACAAACACGACGGTCCTGGACCAATTGACAAGAATGGGCGGGTCCAAAGTGCACGGACGTAGAGAGGACGGATTTAAGAGCCACATAGCATCATCCATTTTGATTAAGCTCCAAAGACTCCTAAATGGAAATAACTTGCGTCTCACGATTCACCCTAACTCATAGAGTCCTAATACGGATAGAATCCTAATTCAAAAGGATTTCGTAACATGCGCCCATTAATGAAGATCTTCCTTATAATAAAGCATCTTGATGCGCAAGAAACGGAGGCCGACTCTACTATAAAAACCCATGAACCCTCAAAATACAAGGTACGCATTATTTCTCCTAGCTCTAGCACTCTAGAGTTGTAAAAAGTTCTAACTTGACCTTTGGAGGGTTTTTAACCTGCACCACACCAGTGCTTTCTGATTAGGTTTTCTCTTTTTGCGTTATTGTTTCGAGCACGTGAGAATCTTGTGACTAACTGGTGGATTTTCGTCATCATCAGTTTTCAAAATATTGTAGAACAACCAGATTGTGGCAATTAAGAAATTGAAATTTTGTGACCAAAGCCAGGTGGCAAAGTTCATTAACGAGATAAGTCTTCTTACCACGATTATTCACAAAAATATAGTAAGACTTCTAGGATTCTGTCTCGAAACAGAGGTTCCTTTGCTAGTATATGAGTATATAAGTAATGGCACTTTGTTTGATCAAATTCATGTTCAAATTCCTTTCTGTCTTGGGAGAAACGAATGAAGATTGCTCTGGAAACAGCAAATGGACTTGCTGATTTGCATTTTAAAATTGAAGTGCCCATTCTGCATAGGGACATTAAGTCTTCAAATATCCTTTTAGATAACAACTTCACCATCAAAATTGCTGATTTTGGAGCTTCTAGGCTGAAGCCCATTGATCAAACCCATTTGACCACATTGGTTCAAGGCACTTTAGGATACTTGGACCTTGAATACTTCCACATTGGTCAGTCAACTGACCGGAGTGATGTGTACAGTTTTGGGGTAGTTCTTGCAGAGCTAATCACTGGGAGGAAATTCGTTTCATCTGAGAACCCTGAGTGTGAGAGGAATTTGGCAAAGCTTTTTGTCACTGCAGTTAATGAAGAAGGCATAGATAAAATCCTTGTTGATTAGATTGTGAAAGAGATTTCTATGGAGCAGTTGAAGGACGTTTGCAATCTCACATTGAAGTGTTTGAGTGTGAAGGGAGAACAAAGACTGTTTATGAGTGACGTGGAAGTGGAATTAGGAGGCATACTTCTGTTGGGAAAAATTAAGTTTGATGCAGAAGAAGCCGAGTACCTGTTCAGTGAACCTAGTGGTTCTGCCAATACCATTTCTAGGTGAAAATCCAGATACTAATTGATGCCAAGTCTTTGAAGAAATCAAGAATTCTATTTTAGATGGGGCTTTGCTGACTCAGTTCTAAAGTAGCAAGAAGTTGTGTGGCTCTAAGTGCTGTGGTTTTGATGTGATTCAGTGTGATAGTCACGTTTATTTCTTTAAGCTTTTTTTTTTATCTGCTTAGTTGTGTTGCTCCTGGGGTTTGTCCAGGGAGTTACTGTTGTTGGTTTTCTTTGGACATTATTGTTGTTCAGGCCATAGGTTTGGTGGTATGTCTTGTTTTTATGTTTCTTGTTTTCAGCTTTGAGCTTTATTAAAACTTTCTTGATTATAAAAAAATATTTATGCTGGTAGAAATTGTGTTTCTAAAAGTAATAAGAGGTTCAGTTTCATAGAAGTTTTATCATTTATTTTAAAATTATTCTTTACATTTGTAGGTCAGGCTCTGTAATGTACCTCCTTTGAAAATTTTAAATTTTCTTTTTTATCATGTGACTTCTAGTGTTTTAAAGCAAGCTTTGCGAACGGTTTGTGAAGAGTAAAAGCAAATCCAGTCCCTTCGTAAAAATTTTTTAAGGCATGCTTAATGAGGGTCCTGATGCTACATGTATCTTGTATGGGCTATAAACGAGTCAAGCTCAAGCTAGTAGTGTCTGTTTGAGCTTGGCTTGTCATTAAAAATGAAATGCTCAAGCTTGGCTCGAGCTCGTGGAAAAACTCAAAAGCTTGAGCTCAGCTTGGCTTGGCTTGATAAATTAATCAAGCCAAGCTCGAGCTTAACATCAAGCTCAAACTCAAGCTCAAGTCAAGCTTTTTTCCTTGGGATCTAACAAAATTGCATTATCAAGTGCTCAAAGCTGCTCAAATCTCCAACAATCAAATAAACAAAAATAAGAAAATAATACACTCATTTATTCATGCTTCTAATTCCACCTGTGATTAGCAATTGCTCAAATTAAAGCTTTACATAATTAAATCTATCCATTCATACTTCCTTGTCTCTAGCTATAATATTTGTTTAAAATACAATTCATAAATATAATCTTCATACTTCCTTCACAAATATACTTGTCATCTGTGCAGCTATATATAATCTTCAAACAAAAAAAGAAAGACCCTCTTGACATGACATTTCAAAAGTATCCATATCACCATATGCTAAGTTATCATATGCACCATGCCATTAACAAAAAGAATGTTTAGTTTTTTTAAAACAAAAGACCATCTATCATTCACAAATCTAAGTCTTTCACTTTCTGCACTAGATCAGAATATATTCCACCGCAAGGTCTTTAATATGCACCAGATTAGAAAACCTACAACCTGCATACAAAACAACCAAAAATAATAAAAGGACATTAGAAATTATAGGGGAAGATGATAATTATAGTCAATATTCAGTAAATTAAGAGAAAATCAACTTTACATTATTATAGTTGTATTATCAATATGCACCATGTCAACATAACATGCCCTTTGCAAATATAAGAAAATCATAGATATAAAAGACCAACAAAGCACATACCTTACACCCCCTTGCAAACACAAAAAACTAACATCCACAACAAAAAATCCTTCAACTCATTATCCTTCCAACTGCATGTAGAAGCAAATATAAGCTTTCAAGAACATTATAAAAAAAAGAACTATAAAAAAACATTTAATGGAAAAAAAAGAAACAAAGATACTAAACAATACACTTAACATAGCATCATTTTGGAAAAGGTATGGCTATCTCCGTGATGCTAGTAGACCCTAGTTCAACCTACAAAAAAAAAATTAGAAGCTTTAGATTCCAAGTCTTTGGTACAATAGACAAAAATTAAAATAAATTTAAGTTGTTTTTCGGAAAAGAATTAATAAATGTGATGAACAGTTACTTTTGATTGTTTCTTAGTTTTGTAAAGAGGTCGAACCCAATCACTGCCACAGAGTAAAGCTACAATTTTTGTTGATAAAGAAGCTCGATACATATCAATTACTCTACCTCCTATAGAGAATGCAGATTCTAAAGCTACTGTGGTGATGGGAATGGAAAGTATGTCAGATGCCATTTTTGAGAGAATACGAAATTTTAGGTTGTTAGCCTTCCACCACTCCAAAGCATTAAAGTCTGAGTCTGAATCATCCGAGCATAAAAAGACACCTTCTTCCAAATACACATCCAAATCTGATTTTGTTGGTTGTATGTTATCAGCATTTCTAACAAACTGATCAAACTCCATTCTTCCTCTAGTTTAAAACTTTGAATTATTGCCACCAACACTACTACTACCTTTAGTGGATTTAGATGCACTTTGTCCAGCATTGCTTGAAGTATAGTCCACAACATATTCATTATAAAGTTGATATAAGGCATCATGAACACGATCAATGTTTCTAGCTACTTCAAACCCTTGATAGATCTTTGGAAAGGAAAACTTTATCAAAGTCAATTTGAGCCGAGGATCTAACACAGCAGCTATGGCCATTACAAAGTTGCATTCACCCCAATATTTGTCAAACTTTAACTTCATCTTACATGCCATAGCACTAATGTAATCATTTTCATCAAGTGACTTCTCATTTAAAACTTCTTTTATCTTCCAAACCTCAGGATGGAATATATTCGCAGCTGGATATTCACTTCTTGATATGACATTTGTGACTTCTTCAAAAATTGACAAAAAATTGCACACATGTTCTGTCCTATCCCAATCTTCATTACTAGGCAGCCAATTATACCCCGCATCTCTATCTTTGTACCTAGGGAACACCTCTCTAAACTCCAAGGCAGTAGCCAACATTGCATATGTTGCATTCCAACGTGTGGGACAATCTAAGATCAACTTCTTGGATGATAATTGCAATTGCTTTGCAATCTCACCAAACTTTATAAGACGAGCTTCTGATGCAATTAGATACTTCACACTTTTACGGACATTTTCAATCACCGTTTTAATCTCACTCAACCCATCTTGTACCAACAAATTAATGACATATGCACAGCAACATACATGAATGATCTTGCCACCCAACATGAGCTTCCTTTTGATAGAATCTTTCAAAATTCTTACAGCTACATTATTGTTGTTAGCATTGTCCAAGGTTATTGTACACACCTTGTTTTCAAGCCCCCAATCAAGCAAAGACTTAAAAATAGCATCAGAAATTACAACTTTAGAATGTGGAGGTGGTACATCACAAAAATTTATAATTCGCTTTTGTAATTTCCAACTAGAGTCAACAAAATGGCAAGTGAGACACATATACCCAATTTTTGTCCAGATTTCCAAAAATCTGTAGTAAGGCTAACTCTATTGACACTACCAAGCATAGTCTTCAATTTTTTCTTCTCCAACTCAAAAGTAGAAATGCAATCATTCCTTGCAGTATTGACTGAAATTTTCTGGTAATATGGAGTAGCAGTTTTCATAAAAACATTAAAAACCTTATGCTTCACCATATTAAAAGGGTATTCATGCACAAGGATCATATGTGAAGCCTTTTCGTTGACCTTGGCATGGTCATACTTAAAGTTTGCTATTGCCACCTCACTTTCCACCCCACCTTCATTTACAGCTAACCGTTTTTGCTTCTTATCAGCTAGTTTACGACTTAGACAACCTTTCAAGTGCCTATGGTATTGTGTTGTTGCACCATTATTACTGTAGGCAAGTCTTTTAAGGTAGTGAATACATTGAACTTTTTTTGTTTCGTCAGGAAGAATAATTTCATTAAAGTCATTCCAAATTACAGAAGTCCTTTTCCTTTTCTTTTGTTCAAATGGATTTTCTTCAAGTTTAATATCCTTATTTTTTTTTATAGATTCTTCATTCTCATCAATATTAATTACTACATCTAGATTTTCAGTAGCAGGAGCATCCATTTGTTGACTCTCCACTTCACAAATCTAAATAAATTAACATTCCAAAACATATATGAATAAACAAGAAATCAAATTTGATATCCAAAAACATATAGCACATAGCACAAAACAAAGCTAAGTACAAAGAAATTATAACATTTTTAGTAGCTAACCACAGAGGACTCTGCACCTCAAGAAAAGAAAAGCACAGACCCATTCCAAACTACATACCAAACTCCGCAACCACAATCCACTAATTACAAAGTTAAGTTATTATCAAACGAATTCAACGAACAAGATTTTTCTAAGTTATATAGAAATTTCATAAACAACCATAACTTGAAAATCAAAAGGATTTTGCAATATCAAACAAACTATAAAAATATATAGAAAATTTTTAAACATGAAAATTTACCTGGTGATTCAGTAAACACCGGACTCGAAATCCTCTTTGCTAGCATCTAACTCTTCCAAATCTAGGACTTGTTCATTTGTTGCAAAGAGATATAGGGAAGATTTGGTGGAATTTCTTGGCCTCACGAGAGAGAGAGAGCTGATCAATTATTTGTGAAAATTTGGGAAAAACAAAGAAATTGATGGGAAAAGAAAGAAATTGATGATAAAAGAGAGAAATATTGAAGCTTCTCAAAGAAGCTGCGGTCTTTCCAATATAGCCTAAGAGTTTTAGGTTGCAGACTGCATAAGATTGACATGGACTCATTGAGTGACAGCTGAAAATTTCAGTTTGAATAAAATTGAATTGTGTTTTCTTTTTTGTTCAATGATAGAACTAAATTGTGAAGTTTCGGTAGAGAGAACTAAGAAGAAACTAAACTGTATTAAGATATAGAGTATTCAAATGGAAAGGAGTAACTAAATGACTAAACTAACACATGAAAATAATATGAAAAGCAGAAAAGACAACAAAGGGATAAGGTAGTGAAGTCCAGTTGTATATGAAGTATTGAAGTACTACTTTTTTTTTTGGTTAAAAAAGTATTGAAGTACTATTGTATTAGAGTCTTTAGAGAACTCTAGAAGGTAGAAGTGGAAATTGAAAAAAGCGTGAATTACAAAGTGAAGTCTCCGGTCTCTCTTTTTTTGCTAAAAATGTTAAAAAAAAGGGGAAAGAAAAAAAACTTAAAAGTAATGGGTACTGAAAAGTTATCTCATGTGGGAAATTTTATTATTAAAATATGTGTAATATAAAAATATTTAGTTTATTTAGTAAATATATATCAAGCCTTTGATCAAGCTATATAAAAGCTTAAGATTGGCTTGTGTTGTATCGAGCCCGATTATTCACGAGCTTGTTCACGAACAATTTTTTTTGCTCAGGCTCGTAAACAAGCCGAAAACTAAAGCTTAAGCTTGGCTTGTTTATAAACAAACAAACATGAACGACCTTTTTATCAAGCCAAGCCCGAGTTGTTCATGATCAGCTTGCTTCGTTTACAGCCCTATTGTATGGCTGAATTAGATTTGGCATGGCTTGGTTAGTTAGTGCTTTGACACTGCACAAAAGTGTCCGTCAAAAGAAAGATGAGTTTTCAGTCACAAGCTCTGCTATCCTTATGCACCATTCTGTGATGTTTTGTGGGGTATTATTTCTTTAATGTCATTGTAGGTAGAGGTGAGAAAAGTATCTAGAAATAAGAAAACATTGCCCATTATGGGCTTTAGGATTTCATTATTTTGACAATTTATTGGAATGTCACCATTTAAGCCAATCCGGGCCTGGAATCTCTTCATTCTCATAAGATTATATAACAAATCCTATTTTCCTTTTCACTCTGATTATGATGAAAATGATAATCCTGTTTAAATTTTGTTAAAAGAACCCTTTATCTTACAGAAGTTTCAGCATTGCATTTGGGCATACAATAATTTCTTCTGGAGATGTCAATGTTCAAACCCCCCAATCATTGGAAGCAGTTTTCATTAATTCTGGGGACTACCCGTTTGAGCTCCTTAAGAATTCTATCGAGTATGATTACTTAATTGGCCTTTCTTATATTGTGTGCAAATGTAAAGTGGTCATTTATATAATCTAACACTTCAACATGTATAATGATATAGGATACTAGAGAAGCACAAAGGTACTTTTAGCCACATTGAATACGAGAAGGTAATAAAGATCCAAATACTTAAAAAAATTTGAAGGCATGTGTTTTTTGCACTCCAATTGATTTACCTATTCTGATTGAATCAGTAGATGCCAGCCCACTAGGACTGATGGTGCACTTGGGATGCCTTCTACACTGAAGTTAGTCCACAAGGGATCAAAGAGGGTCTTCAAAGGTACAATAAGAAAGTCATATGTGCCTGAGTCAGTTACTTGAATAAAAGATGCACCAATTAATCAGAAACTTAATCCATAGGTTATTGATCACTTGTGTATTCTGAATTCTTCAGTTTCTTGGAAGGAGGCTGTTTATCTAAATTTCTGATCATTGATGATGGATGGTCAGATACAGTAAATGACTTTTGCAAAAAAGAAGGCGAACCATTTATTGAGGGGACACAGTAAGTCTTCCTTCCTTTAGAAGTTTAGGCCCTGTTTGGATCAAAAATTTTGATCACTCATCACTCATCACTGATCACTGATCACTGATCACTCATCACTCTTCACTCATTACTTATCACTCATCACTTAAAAATACTATACCCGTTTGGCACCATCACTCAGTTTCCATCACTCATATTTTTCACACTATTTGTGGGTCCCATGTCTGTCAATCAGTGCAGCTTTTTTTTTTTTTTTTTTTTTTTTTTTTTTTATGGGTTTGGTCTTCACATCAGTATTTTTTTTTTGTACCAGATCACCCAAACCCAGAAAAAAAAAACGTGAAGACCGAACCTAGAAAAAAAAAAAAAACACTAGCGTTAAGACCGAACCTAGAAATTAAAAAAAAAAAAAACTAACGTTAAGACCGAACCCAGAAAAAAAAAAAAAAACTAACGTTAAGACCGAACCCAGAAAAAAAAAAAACACTAACGTTAAGACCGAATCCAAAAAAAAAAAAAAAAACGTGAAGACCGAAACTAGAAAAAAAAAAAAAAAAAAGCCAACTGGTCAAAAGTTGCGGCTGTGGGTCCCCCAATATGTGTTTAATTACAAAAATGCCATTAAGTTATGAGTTATGGAAACTGAAAACAGCCAAAATGTGTTTTCAGTTTTCATAACTCATAACTTAAAAATCAGAGAATTGAGTGATGGAAACAGAGTTATAGAAATTGAGTTATCTTGCTCCCAAACAAAGTTCCTGCTATGGGTCCTACCATTTTTAAGTTATGAGTTATAGAAACAGAGTTATGAGTTATGGAAATAGGCCATCCAAACGCCCCCTTATTTACTTTCTATAAACTAGAAGCAATCTGTATCAGTTTGTTTATCACCCACCTTGTTTCTTTGGTTGATTCATAGGTCTGCAAACAGATAGGTGGACTTCAAAGAAAACAATAATTTCAAGAGTTCGGGTTCAGCTAATTCATGCATTGATCTCCATGATATTTTTGATTCAATCAAAGAAAAATATGGATTAAAGTAAGTTTTCCAATATGGATATGGAAGTCTAATCTATTTAGCATCTAGTTAAAATTTTTAGTAATTTTGACCATGGAGACTTAATTATCTATTCAGATTTGTTTACATGTGGCATGCTTTAGCTGGTTATTGGGGCAGTGTGCTCCCATCATCAGAAACAATCAAAAAGTACAATTCAAAATCACCTGGAAACACAGGGAATCTTAGAGACATTGCCATGGACAGCATGAAAATATATGAAGTTGGGATTATAAAACCCCAAAATATCTATGGGTTTTATAACGATCTCCACCTCTATCTTGCAAGCTGCAGTGTGGATGGAGCAAAGGATGATGTTCAAAATTTGATAGAAACCTTAGGTTCAAGGGCCGGTGGACATGTGTCATTGACTAGATGCTATCAAGAAGCACGTGAGCAATCTATTGCAAGGAACTTCAAGGACAATAGCCTGATTTGCTGCATGAGTCACCATTCAGACTCAATCTATAGGTTTGCCTGCTCTGTTGATTTCATACACATATAATCTTATGTTACCAAGTTGGAATATAGTTTCTCATTGAGTTTCTTTGCTTTCAGTTCAAAGAAGAGTGCAATTGCCCGAGCATTGGAGGATTTCATGCCAAGAGAACCAACATTTCACACTTTACATATTGCTTCTGTGGCTTTATTAGTCTTCTTCTAGGGGAGATTGCGGTGCCAGATTGGGACATGTTCCATTTAAGATTCCCACACATATATTATTCCCTGCATGCGAAAGAGCTGCAGGAACTTGTTTTGATTGATAAAATTACTAAATCATTTAATCCATAGTACTCATAACAAGGTATTCAAAATTGACTTTACTTATTGATAGATACATGACCCACATAATCATCCAACATCTACTGCATTTCTACAATGTAGTGGAAGCTTAAAACCATGCATATGGATTGCAAAATCTAAAGTATTCGTCTTTCTTTATTCAGAGCAAACATGACACGTCTCGAAGTAGCTCTCTTTTCAGTTCATTTTCACTTCGAAGTGGGCTGATTAATGGCTTAACCAGCAACAATTAACTTCTGTCTTGAAGTCTGGATGTCTTTCAGTTTGGTCTCAAAACCAAGACCAAGGTCCTATAAAGCTAAGACGAATAGCACGAGGTGTAGCATTTAAATCAATTGGGTCTTGAGATTTAAGACCGGCAGATTTTAATGCAACAATTGCAAATTGTATTTGAAGCCATTGAGTAAAGTAGTAATTTTCTTAGCAATATGTGTCTTCCTGATTTCATCAAAGTGACACAGCCATCATTGCAATCGAGATGCCTCACGCAGCTACAAAACCCATCCAGACCCAGCACCTCGACTTTGCTCATCTAGAACCAATTCGGCAAGCCTATCTCACCTCGAAGCAATTCAGTTCGAAGTCAACAAACCAAACCATCTCGAAGAGAATCAGCTCTATCTGCGGCGGGCAATGCACCAGTGAAACTTTACTTCGATCACGATCATGAATACCCAATATGGCTTTGACATATTGATAAACAAAGAACCAAAATGTGGGCTCGTCTTTAATCAGGTGAAGCAGTGGTAAACAACATATCATATTGCAAAAAATAAACATAATTAATGATAGTTGAATTGGTTTTAGAGTTATCATAATATGGACCCATCGAGATCAAGCACAGAGTTATCATTTAAAGCCAATATTAAAAGGCTAATTAATTATTTTAGCTTGGCCACCTTATGACCTTAACCTCGATTTACTGTCCAATTAGATACCTAGAAGTCATCTAAATGGACACAGGCGGCATTTATTTATATAAAATAAATAAATTTCTTATTTATAAGAACCAAAAGTGGTTATGAAATTTTGATTTGGCAATCAAGTGAAACTTGTTGTAATGGCTTTAAAGGGTGACAAATGAAATAAAGTTAAAACATGCATGCAATCTTGGAGTGGAGTAGTTATGGGCATGAAAAAATCGCCACCATTGCCTATAAATATAAGGCTTCGTTTCTACAAAAAGGCTAGCTCTCCTGCGCACTTCATCACTCATCGTGAGAACTTATTCAAGAAGACTAGGGGCTCGTTTGATTTGACCATGACTCAGTTTTCATAACTTAATATTCATAACCCATAACTTATAACCCAAACCTCACATTATCTAAAAAACTCCAAAATTCTTGTTTGGTCACATAACTCACCTTTTGCTACCATAACTCATATTTCAGAAACTGAAAACACCAAAATTCTATTTTTAGTTTCCATTATCCATCATTCAAATTTTTGAGTTTTGAGCGATGGAAACATCACCCAAAAACCAAGCCAAACAAGATTTTTTCGATTGGAAACTCAGTGATAAAAACTGAGTGATATCACTCAAAATTATGGTGATCTTAATAAGCCCTAAGTTTTACGAACTCGAATTTAATACCTAGTGGATAGCTCTCTATGTGGTTACGTGGTTGGTCCTAGCCATGCTTTTTTCCCCTCTCTGCCTATCTCGAATTAGGATCACCCTCCTCTCTCTCACAAAATTTTTTCACATTGTAAATTTTTTCTTTTTACTTTTTTTTTTTTCAAGTTTTTTTCATAACTTTTTTTGGATCAATAGTTGAGATTGAAAGTTACTTTTTGCAACTATCAATCTCAACCATTAATAATAATTGGATCTCAATCCGCTTATCTTTCTGTCTCTCATAGTCTCACTCACTAACTCTGTCTCACTTTTCATCACAGCGACACTCTTCCCTCTCACTATTCCCTTTCAAACACTCTTTGCAAAAACGTTGCCCTCTCAGACACTCTCATACAACACTATCCTTTGCTACTGATCTTCCCTCTCACTCTACACTCATCTCTGTCTTGAAACAAACACGGTCTATTTTTCTTGGGGGTGGCTCCGTTGGTGGGCATTTCCTCTCTTAGTGGCTCCTCGTCTATCACAAGTAATGACTCTCTCTCTCTCTCTCTCTCTCTCTCTCTCTCTCCATAATTGAGGGTATTTGATTGATATAGGGTTTCATTTGTGATTTGGTTTGCATCTGTCTATTTTTTTATTTATTTTTTTTTTGTGTTTGTGGGATAGGGCTTCATTTGTGAATTGATATAGGGTTAATTAAAAAAGTAGCTGGTCATCATAGACAATGAGGATGTTAGGAAAAATAGGATTTTTTTTTTTAAAACTTATTTTGCATAAACTTGTTGAATGTTTCACATTTTAGTTCATTGGGTAATATCCTATGATTGTGTAATGCCTTATTCATACACTGTATGTTTGGAGCATGGATTAATTATTGCACCTCCCTATCATGGTGTATTAGTTTCAGTTGCCTTATATGATTTATTTTCAAGAACCAGTTTTAGTCACCATTATTATGAAGGTAGCAATGACAAAAATGCCCTTTGAATAGGACTGCTTTTCTATTGGTATTAAGCATATGTGTTTGTGTGTGTTTTTAATGATAAGAAATTATTGGTGTTGCAGTTAGGGCTGTCCAGCATGATTCGAGACTCGACCCACCTGAGGAAACCGACTAGATCTGATCCGACTCCGGCCGACCTGACTACTCCGGCAGTCGATGGCGGATCTTCAACCCTAGAAACCAATTCCGGCAGGTCGGTCTCGGTTTTCCTCCCTTAAAACCCGAAAAATCCGAACCGACCGAAGAAACATAGAGTCTGGTGAAAAATTCCAGATTCCGACCAAAAAAACCTAGATTCCAGCCAAAGTTTTCCAGATCTTGGCGAAAAAACCCAGATTCCGGTGATATTTCACTTAGATTCGGTGAGATTTTGACCAGATTTGGAGAAATCTCATTGAATCTGGTGAGATTTTCGCCGGATCTGGCGAAATCTCATAGAATCCGATGAGACTTTCACGGAATCTGAGTTTTTCTAGTCGTTTTTAAGTTTTTCTTGCCATCTTCTTAGATCTATGACTTCGATCAACCCGCTCGCTACTTGTTGATGGTCTGATCCACTCGATCTGATTACTCCGGCGGTCAGCGACGGGTTCAATGTTTTGCCACTTGATTCCGGCGGGTCGGTCCTGAGTTGGGCACAAACCCGACTCAGACTAACCCGTGGACAGCCCTAGTTGTAGTCAGTGAATTCTAGTGGTGGTGGTGGATGGGGGTCATAATGTGATGATGTATGTGTTTGATGATGAATGTGTTTGATAACGTGTTGACTAATGAAATTGTTTTGGAAACTTGAGAGTTAGTTGTTAATGACTTTTAGTTGGTCTTAATGAAACGACTTCGTTTGGCACTGTCCTTGTTTTCTTTAAATCACCTTCTTTCATCTTAGTACTCCCCCTCAAGATAGCCAATGCTGTGATTGTTTTAGAATTAGTAGCAACACTATCTTGACTTGCTTTTACACTTAGAGAAGGACAGTAGATATTCAACAACCTCATTGATGTAGGGCAAGGGGAAGCTAGGTTTAATAGGGCTTTAGGAATGAGAAAAGGGTGAAAAAATCAAGGTTTGGATTGCTGTGAATAGTGTTGTGAATAGTAATTATGAATAGTAAATAAAGATAAAATCTTAAGAATCACTCCTAGGGTTCCTTGGCATCACACCTCAAAGAAGGTTGCATCACACAAACCATAAAAGAAAAGCATAGCTTTTAAATTCTGAAAACATTCATTAATTTCTATCAATAGAAAGTACTGCAACTCTTTAAACAGAAGGCTTATACCTAATCCTAGTTGAACTAGGATTTCTGAAAACCCTAATAAGACTTGGACTTGGACTCCTTGGGGTTTACTACTAAACCCAAACTAAATAACCGAAGTTAAAATAAAGCCCAAAAGAAGATCTAATGGACTATTAGCACAACCTATTCCTATAATATAATGAATTTACAAAATTGCCCTTGATACATAAAATCAAATAAAATATAATAAATATGTCTTTTCATTGCCTCCTGCATCACTCATTTTGCCAAGTAGTCTAGAGTAGATAGGAAATCCAAGTGGCTTGGTGAACAAATCTACAATCTGGTGTCCACTAGAAATATGAAAGGTCTTGATCTTCCCTTCTTGAATTTTCTCTCTAATCAGGTGACAATCTATCTCTATGTGCTTTGTACGCTCATGGAACATCGGATTAGCTACAATATGAATAGCAGCTTGGTTGTTGCAATAGAGCAAAGCAGGTTTTGAGTGATCAACATTCAAATCTTTTAGAAATTGTAATAACCAAACCACCTCACATATGGTTATGGCCATGGCTTGATATTCTGCTTCTGTAGAACTTCTTGAAACAGTGCCTTGCTTTTTGGATCTCCAAAAAACCAATGAGTCACCTAAGTAAACACAGTATCCAGTAGATGACCTTCCTGTATCAGGGCATCCTGCCCAATTCACATCACAGTAGGCCTTAAGATGCAGCTGTGAAGAACTTGGCAGAAACAAACCTTGACCTAAGGAACCCTTAACATACTGAACTATTTTGTGTGCAGCCTTCAGATGAGGTTTTCTTGGTTGATTGAAGAACTAACTTAGGTGATGAACAGTATAAGTAATATTGGGTCTAGTCATAGTCAAATACATAAGCCTTCCAATAAGCCTCCTATATTGAGTAGGATTTGCTGCAGTGTTTGGTACAGTAATCTGTAGAACCAAGCCTTTCCTAATTGAAGACTTGAGGAACTTGCCACTCTCTTGCAGGGAAGAGCTAGAGGGTCTTAACCCTTGTAAAAGAACTTGTTTGCCCATGTACATAAACTGCATTGTCAAGGATTTGAAGTCCCATTAATAAGGCTAAGGGAGCTGAGCCATTGAGTACTAAGTACTATATCACAACCTCCCAAGGAAATTAAATGCAACTCCAAGACAAAAGAATTCCGATTGGCACATCAGCACAAGTTCCTTGAGTCATGATCACATTTCCATTTGCAACCTTGACAGCAAACCCTATTCTTGATGACACTAGAAGCTTCAAAGCTTCCAAGAGTGAGGAATCAAGGAAATTGTGGGTACTGCCAATATCAATAAGGATGACAACCCAGTGATTGTTGATTTGTGCAAGGACTTTCATGGTCTCAAGTGATGGTTGACCAATTAATGCGTATAAAGTGATTTCTGGTGTTTGGCTTGCAATTCTTGAATCAATATCAGACACAGAATTGTCAGCTGCATCAAACTCAATTATTTCTTCAAGATGACACCCTTGCAAAATGCTCTGGACAAGGCTGGAAACACTCCATTAGAAAGAGCTTAGGAGTTGTATACTTATGCCTTGGCTTCCACTATTCATCACAATCCTTTTTTCCTTCTTTCATCCATCTTCATTGGGGTAATCTTGGGTTTATGCTGCTCTGAACTAAAATATCCCTTGGGAATTCCCAAATTGATGGAGGTATTGAAGGTCTTTCAACTTCTTGGATCCCTTTAAGGCTTTTCTTCCCAGATAAGAGATACTCTTCTTGTATTTTGGCTAGCCCAAAGGCTGCATTAAGATTCACAGGATTAAAAATTCGAATAGGGAGTCTCACTTCGTCTTTCAATCCACTTAAGAAACAACTTAACTTGTGCTTTTCAGATAAACCTTTGATTCGATTTGAGAGTGATTCAAATTGACCCTTGAAAGCTGCAATTGAACCATTTGGCCTTAACCTGGTGAGAGCTTCCATGGGATTGTTATATGCTGTATTGCCAAATCTGATCTGCAATGCTTTCACAAATGCTTCCATACTTGTGAACAGCCTGCCTCCTCTCCATCCTGGACCAAATGTTAGGATCTCAATTCTAACTCTAAGCTATGTGATAGATTCAAGGCAGCCAAGCCGTATAGTAAGAGAAAGGTAGAGAAATAGGGGAGAATTAGGGTAAGAGAGAGATAAACGGATCCAAATGGGTTAAGGAATAGGATTTTGACAATATTCTTTTGCTCAACTATTGGGATTTGATAAATAGATGTTAATGTTAAATTTGACAAAATTTATTTTATTTTGGGTAAGCATAAGCACTATCATTTGATTGGAATCATTTTCGACTTATAGTAACATCTCAAACGATAATTGGAAAATGCATTTAATAGAAGAAGAAAAATAAATCAAGATGATTGTGCATATGTTATATAAGTTTCACATTTATGTACGTAAAACCTTTTCGCGCATGACACATATAAGCGACTAGTTTAATTATATGCTTATTGCTTTTACATATTTGTCTGTATTGACAACAGCTGCTTTAATTTCATTTCATAAATACTGCTTTTACAGCTTTGCTTTTACTGACACCAACTACTTTAATTTAATTTCATCTTTATTGCTTTTACGTAGGGTAATTTATAAGCAACTGCTCCCCCTACCAGTAGCATGGTTCCAGAATTGCAATGGAAGATATCTTAGTTCAACAGGTACATTTCATTTTCTCTTTTACTAAAAATTGCATCTGTTTTTGTTAAGTGTGAGAAAGTATGATGACTTGCTTTGAGCTTAGAATTTCATTTAGTTTTGGGGTCTAATGGAAAATGTTTGAAAAAACGAACAAAATTTATTTTATTCATGAAGGCATATTTTTATTCATGAATCATGTACACGAAACTTAAACAACACAAACAAGAACAAAATTTGTCACATCAACTTAAAGATACAAGGATCACAAAGATTTGAAATTATTCTAAAAGCAAATAGAAGAAAGAAAAGCCCAACATTAGAATACATAAGTTCAGGATAATTTGTTTCTCAAAAAAAAAAAAAGTTCAGGATAATTTTTTCACCAAAAAAAAAAAAAAAAAGTTCACGATAATTTTTAGTAATTTTGAAGGTTAAATCTTGTGATAGTTTTGTTGTAATTTACCACCCTTTATGCTTACTTAAATAAATTGTTTTGTCTAGGGTGATTCTAAAATTAATCCGGTCCCTCATGATGGTGATAGCAATAGCACCCAATCACAGGTATCATGACCTTTAATTAAACTTATGACAATTATCTTATGCAATTGGGTTTTTCACTTTTTCATGTGTGTGTCGTATAAATTCCTTGTTAAATATATAATACTCAAGTTATGTTTATGATTTTATTTTTTTTCTAATTTCATTGTTATTTATAGGATAGTGCCCCATCTGCTACATCTAGGCCATTATTGTTTGACTATTCACGATATCATTTTGTTCTTGTACTTTTTTTATATATACCTATTTTCCGTATAAGTGCAATTATCATAGAGAAACCATGCACTCATTTGAATTAAAATAAAAATCTCATTTATTTTATCATGAATAGGTCACAATGCTTGATTAAGGGCCAACTGTTTGCAATTTCAGTTATGGGAGGGATGATAGTTGGATATTGTCTAGAACTTGGAGGATATATATATATATATATATAACCCTTCAAGCCTAATCTACCCAGTGCGCCTAAACCCTCCAAGTTTCTTGCTCTAACAAGGTTATGCCGAACCTTATTTTTTCTAACTTACCGGATCCTGTAATAAGCCCATTGCATCAACCAAATGAATTGGTCCTCTCTGAACTGCTTACCAAACACCAAAACACCTCCTCATTAATATGAGTATGGTGAGATAAGGATTTGGTAAATGTATCTCTCAAAGATATGTCAATAGAGAGGTGAGAGTAGAAGAATTTGGAGAATCAAATGATAAAGATTGTGGATGAGTCAATCTTGGTTTTCTCTAGGGTTTTTCTCTCAAAATTCTTTCTGGAAGCTCTTAACATTTTGTGAGTATAAGGGTATTTATAGTAGGGTGTATGAGGAATGCGAAAAGTTAGTTTTCATTGAATAGGGCATTCTGGCGACTCAACCTCGTGACTGGAACGAGTCGCAAGTCTGAGTCGCGAGCTAATTGCCTGGCCAGATTGGAAGTTTTATCCTGTAGTCAGGGTGGTCGATACTGTATCAGTACCAGCTGTACTACCGTATCGGCCAGTGCACCGGTACCGGTACACTTTTATTTTGTACCGGAAAAAATGCCAGCTGTACTGGCCACGTACTAGCGAATTCTGGCCATACTGGCCGCGTACCGGCCGTACCGGACCGAAACACAAAATGCTATGGTTTTTTTTATTTATTTTTTTTATTTTTTTTTAATTGTGGCAGTTTTTGTCTCTAAAACAATCAATAATGATCTTTCCAATTCTTTTACTTAATTTGGATTTGGTGTTTGAATTAAGAGTTCATTTTTCTTCTTTTTTAATTGTTTTACCTGCATCAATTCTAATCTCCAGTTGATCTTTAGGTTGTAGTATCAATCAGTACACAATAGTTGAAATGGAAGGTATTTATGAAACTAAAAGTTGGAGAGTCTGTGTGTGTATGTGTGTGTGTAAATAGAGATTTTGGGTGTGTGTGTGTGTGTGTATATATATAAAATATATAAGATAGCGGTAAACCCGAAATGGTACATCGATATTGACCGGTATCCGAAATATATTGTACCGGTGGCCAAACCCGAAATGGTACATCGATTTTGTGTGCGTGTGTGTGTGTATATATATTAAATATATAAAATAGCGGTAAACCCGAAATGGTACATCGATATTGACCGGTATCCGAAATATATTGTACCGGTGGCCAAACCGGTACAGCATCCGGTACGGTATTGACTTCCTTGCCTGTAGTGCTCCAACTTTCGTAATCCTTCAACTCCCCTGCATACTTCACACGTGCGCCATTCTGGCTACTTGCCAGTCGTGAGATCTAGTCGGGAGACTTCTTTGAATTGCACACATCTTGAGTTTTTCTTCACACTCTCTCACACAACCTTTACGTAAATCCCACCTAAATACAGGGTATATAATTACTAAATTACAAACAAATTTGACACGAAATAAAGTCAATACATGATTAAATAAATTCAACCTTACAAAAGTGCATATCCTTCTTATTATTTCTTTTTGAAGCATTTCAATTCGTATTACAAACAATATATAAATCAATTAATATTGAAAGCTTTTAACTTTTTGACTTTATGTAAAGTATATTATTTTTCATGTCATATCACACACACACACACTCTCTCTCTCTCATTTATATATATAATTTTATTCTTACAAATACAAAGTAAAATACTTTAAATGATAGAATAGATAATTTCATGTAAAAACACAATTTATAATAAAATTCATATTAATAAATACCTTAATGATCAAATTCTATATATGCATAATAAAAGAGACCTCACAAAATTATAAATACCTGAAAATTATTAAGATATTTCTACTTTATATGTAATTTTATTTCCAATGTTCTAATAGGTAAAATTACTACTTTAATTATCTATTATTAAAAGTTTGAAAAAAAATTAAAAGAAATTAAATTTCGTTACATATTTTAAATTATTCATCTGTCTTTCATAATTTTTTGGTTTTGATAAAAACGAACAATCTTACAATATAGGTTTATGTCATATAACCTAAGGTGATTTTTAATATTATTTTTGTTAATTATTTTATTTTATTGACTGATATTTGAGACTATATTTTTTCTGAAGGGGAGTTATTTTTTATTTTATTTTTACATATGAATTTTAATTAAACATATCATAAAGAAAATTGGGCAGAAGCTAGTATTCTGTAATGAAGCTTCCGTATAGCAATAGGCTTTTATATATATATACGTGTGTGTGTGTGTGTGTGTGTGTGTGTGTGTGTGTGTGTGTGTGTGTGTGTGTGTGTTTTGTTGTTGTTGGTGAAGTATGCAAAAAAGTTTCAGTTGGCTTGATGTAAAGTTTGGCTGACCACTTAAATATTAAAGCTTCATATACTATCTCCTCCAAAAATTTTCTTTATTCGTTCTTTTTATTCCTTTTATTTTACAAAACTTTATCAACGCAAAGTTCTAGCTAGACTCAAAAAATGAGTTGCCATCATTTTGTCTCTTGAAGTGAAAGGTTAAATTTACATAATAAAAGAGTTCTAGCTAGACTCAAAAATCCATTTAAACAATACTGCTGAATTTACATCTCAAGCATTTAATGACTACTGCATTTTAATTGGAATTGATGTAGAACGGCCTATTGTATGCATGCACGCAAACACACACTCAAAATGATCTAACTGAAGCACTAATCAAAAGACTTCAAATGATTGCTAGCCCCTTTTTCATGAAAACAAAACTACCTATTTCTACTTGGGAACATGCCATCTTACATGCAACATTATTAGTTCGCATTAGACCAACTGCTTACCATAAATATTCACCAATGCAACTTGTTTGTGGTCAGAAACCAAATATCTTTCAACTTCGGACTTTTGGTTGTGTTGCATATGTTCCCATTGCACCTCCACAACGCACTAAAATGGTCCTCAACGTAGACTTGGAATTTATGTTGGCTTTAATTCTTCATCTATTATTAGATATCTTGAACCCTTACTTGATGAGATTTTTACTGTACGCTTTAATGATTGTCATTTTGATGAAACATTTTTTCCACTATTAGGGGGAGAGAAGTCGTTGCCTGAAACATGATGAGAGATAACTTGGAATGATTTAGCATTATCTCATATTGATCCTGATATGAATCAATGTGAACTTGAAGTTCAGAGGATCATTCATTTGTAAGGTATTTCAAATCAATTACTGGATGTATTGACTGATAATAAGAAAATTGTAAAATCATACATTCTAGGTGCTAATACTCCAACAAGAATTGAAATCCCTAAGAAACAAAAAATTAATATAGTAGTGAATGAATCTAAACCACGTCTAAAATCTGGGAGACCAATCGATGCTAAAGATAAAATTCCTCAAAGGAGAAAAATACAAGAAAATCAAGTTGCAACCCTTGAAGCAACTGATCGGCCACAAACGCATTGACCTCTAGTGATAAATTAAATTGATTAATTAGTCAAGTTATTAATTAATCAAGTTAACATGCAAAATCACGTGGCAGCACAAACAAATCACCAAAACTAGAGTATGCAGCAGAAAATAAAAGACACGGTGATTTGTTTACGAATGGGGAAAACCTGATGGCAAAAACCCCATCGGGTGATTTAAGGTCACCACTCCCGAAACTCCACTATTATCACAACAAGCGATTACAAGCAAGGAATCCTAAGTACCTTACCAACTTACAATTGAACCTTTACTCCAATACCCAATTGGACTTGTTCTGTAGTGACAGTTTCTCCTCTTGATGCACGGCTCCCAAATACGTGACTAACCAATTTGATGCGCAGATCCTAGTACGCGGCTTACTCCTTTGCACGAATCTAAGTACGTGACTAACTCCACAGCAACCCTTTGATTGTTGTAGTTGATTTGTAGCAGCTTCACATAGAAACACCAATAAGATCTTCAATGTTGGTGCAAGAGACTTTGCTTGGTTACAAAACCCAAAGGCGTACAAGAAACGCAGCAAGAACTCTTTCTTCTGTAGAAGGAGGTTAGGGTTTCAAAAAGAAAACCTTATGAAGCTCTCTAGGGTTAGGTTTTTCTTTTTCCACCTCCTTTAAATAGGAGCTTAATGGGCTCTCCTATTCCAAATAGGTTTACACAAACCTTGGGTTTTCCTAGTCCAATAAGAATTATACAAACCCATAAACAATTAGTCTTCTAGAGTAAAAACGTTGCTGGCTATAATCTGAAACCCGTAAGCTCGATCGATCAAAACATCTGTCGAGCTTTAATGAATCTCGACAGATCGAGATTCTGTCGAGGAGGTATCGAGACCTACAGTTTGCCCTTTTCTTGAGCAGTTCTTAAGTAATCTTCATATCTTCAATTTAACCACTTGTAATGATCATCTTGAACCTACTTAAATTTACCCAAATACAAGTAAAGTGCGTTTTGTCAAAGGATATGCTAATTACATAAAAATATGTCCTCAACAGCAACTATACCTATTAAAAAGGCAATAGAAAGAATTGATCAATTTCAGATTCATGAAAAAAAATTTCCTAAAAGTGAAGCTTCTAAAAGGGATTTTTCTGAAGAGGAGTCCCTTAATGGATTATCCTTTAAATAGGATTAAATACCTGAAATTAATGAGATCTCAATATATTATGTGAATACATGAGATATATGGGATAGAAATAAAATCATTATCGACAACATATTTTCATTTGAAGTTGCCATTGATATTATTGGAAGTGATGATCGTGAAATGGAACTACGATCCTTCGAAGAATGTCAAGGTAAAAATGATTGGTCAAAATAGTTAGAGGTAATTCAGACAAAATTAAATTCACTAATAAAACGTGAAGTATTTGGGCATGTACTACAAACACCTGAGAGTGTATTGCTTGTCGGATATAAATGGGTATTTGTACAAAAACATGATGGGAAAACTTGAAAAACCTTGTGTTGTAAGTCACACTTTGTGACGCTTTGTTCTACGAGATACAAAGCGTGACTTACAACACAAGGTTTCTCACAGAGACCTGACATTGATTATGATGAAATATATGTTCTTGTAATGAATGCAATTACATTCAGATTTCTAATCAATTTGGTGGTTACAGAATATTTAGATATGCGTTTAATGGATGTGGTCACAACATATATATATATATATGGATCATTAGATAATGATTTATACACAAAAATCCCTGAAGGGTATAAAATGCCTGAAGCACATAACTTCACATCTTGAAACATGTATTCTATCAAGCTACAAAGATCTCTATATGGGTTAAAGCAATCCGAACGCATGTGGTACAATCACCTCAATGAATATTTATTGAAAGAAGGATTTGAGAATAATCCAATTTGTCCAAGCGTTTTCATTAAAAGATCAGAATCAGGATTTGTAATTATTGCGGTATATGTTAATGATTTAAATCTTGTGGGAACTCCATAAAAGCTCACAAAAACTGCAAATTATTTAAAGAATGAGATTGGGATGAAAGGACTTTGTAAGACAAATTTTTTTCCTAGATTGCAAATTGAACATCTTCCAAATGGAATTCTTGTTCATCAGTCAACATTAACAAAAAAGGTCTTAAGGCAATTTCTTATGGATAAAGCTCACCATTTAAGCAGTCCAATGGTGAGTAGATCGCTTGATGTGCAAAAAGGACCATTTTCATCCTTGAGAACATGATGAAAAAATTTTTGGTCCTCTAGTGACATATCTTAGTGCAATTGGTGCTTTAATGTACCTTGCAAATTGCACAAGGCCCAGCATAGTATTTTCAGTCAATTTACTAGCAAGATATAGTTTTGCACCCACTTGAAAACATTAGAATGAAATCAAACATGTATTACACTACTTTTGTGGAACAACTGACTTGGAATTATTTTACCCAAAAAGATCAAAACCACAATTGATTGGATATGCAAATGCATATTATTTTTCCAACCCACATAAAGGCCGATTACAAATAAGATACAATTTATTCACTTGTAACGACACTGCCATATCATGAAGATCTGTCAAACAAACATTATCTAGCTATGCACCATGTCTTATGGTTTCCATGAATAATAGTGGTGATGACCAAGCATACTACTGGATTTTTGCCTGATCATCCAGTTCAAAGAACTTGGCCTACTTACTCTCTAAACACACACATACATACCGAGACACAAACTTGACCTTCCAGGCCCCCAAGGGTCCATCTAAACGTAATCTATATATTTAATTTCTGACTTGATATATAGTCCATTTAATAATTGTCAGAAAATTTTGTTATATTTGCAACCAGAATAACGTAAGCCAATCCTCTAAAAAAAAAAAAAACGTAAGCCTGATGCTCTTATTAATTCAGATCACTGACAAACAAATTAAACGATACGTGGCTGAATAAAGTTCGCATTCCAGAAGCATATTCAAACTATGAAGCGCGGTTGTATTTCGGATTCGGATGCAGGTGCGGTATGAGTGCGAGACTCAGCAATTTTTTAAAAAGTAGGGTGCGGGTGCATGGGGTGTGGGGTGCGGGATGCGGTGATTAAATTTTTTTTTTAAATATTTATATATATATATATATATATATTCTATATACTGCTAAACATACTTTTTCACATTATATAATATATATCAAATTTAAGAGTAATAGTAGATAATAACTAAAACGTGATGTTTATAAATTAAATACAATCCACAAGTTTGAAACTAAAACATTCCATGATGTTCGGAAATTAATATACAAAGAGGGAGGCAGAGAGCAAAGAGCAGAGAGAGGCAGGGAGGCAGTGATGGTTTTAGAGTTTTTTTGTTTAAAGATGTTCAAGTTCAAATGGTGTGTTTTGCACTTTTTTTTTTTTAAAAATAATTTTTACTTGAATTTTGGTCTGATTCAAAGCCGATATTGGCCTTGGCCGGCCGATTTGACCTGAATCGGCTCAAATCAGCATGAATCAGCCCAATTTGGTGCGAATTGGCGTGTATTCGGAAAAGAAAAAAAAAGTTCGACACAGCACCGACTGGCGGGCAGCAGCGTCGCCCACTGCACCTCTTGTCGGGCCATGTCGAATGCCGGTGCGGCACCCCTGTAGCTGAGTCGGTGCTTTCTAGTAATCAAAGTTTGTATTTGCATGTAGTAATTTACTACAACATGCATGTCATTGGGGACTGCAACGTAGCAGTTCAATAAGCTGCCAGCTTGCTTTTAATTCAGTTCAATATAATCAACATGCTGTAATAGTGTTATGTAAGGGGCTGTGATCTCATTGGAGATTTTACGGAAGACTAGGAAAAATATGAATAAATTAATTTGAATTGAAAATAAATTATTTGGCTAGAATGGCTTTAGATTACTGCATACTGACTACTGATCAGCCCTGCTTGATGAGATAAAGAATTAGGCTATCCAACATTATGAATAAATGCATTTGGTAGGACAGTGTCACACAATCCTTTCCCTTTTTGGAAAGAGGAAGCTTCAAACTTTTGATTAAGAATGCACTAAATCAGCAGTACAAGCATCTACAACGTTGGGAGGAACACATCCAACCAAACAGTGTAATCTGAAATACAATCTACAATGACTTAACTATTAGCAAAAAATATATCAATCAACCTTTGAAATATATGTAAGGAAATAATGATTCCAAGTTTAGTAGAAATAATAGTTCCTCCATGAATTTTATGATAAGCATGCATGAGTGCACATATCGAACCACTTTCTTGTAAACCTTTGGGAATTACCATCATTTCCTTATACCATAATAAGGAAAATGGGTAAAAATTCCCCAGGTTTTATAAAGGAAACCCTATGAAATCATATGTTTTATAGAAATGATGTTTTTTTTTTTCCCCTGAAGCTTTGTGATATATATATACAAATACATACATAAACAATGTGAATGAAATTCTTACTTTAACCAAACTTGATGAGCATACTATCACTATCAACCCTTCTAGTTCATTAACTAGTCAATGAATTTTCCATCGACTCACCCTTCAGCTTAGACTTATTAAAAAAAAAAACACCAAGTTCATGAATTACATCTTAAGAAAACAAAAGGAAGAGGGGGAGTCCTTGGAGACTATTGAACTTAGATCCCCACTTGTTATAAGATTAAACTGCTTAAACGAAGTCTCTTTTTCTTTTTTAAAGTGATAAAAAATTAAGTTTAATTAGTAGTTTATTAAATTATGCGATAAATTTTTCTTTTCTAGTTTTAAGAATGATAATGTTTAGATAGTTTATGTGATATCCTAACATTATCCTCTAATGTTTTTTAAGAGATAATTACAATATTTCGCTAATCTCAATTCGAATTATTTCTTATCTACACCTCTAAATATTTTGCATATAGAGAGATATCAATTTAACTACAAGTCCCTTCACGTTCTAATGTTAGGTGGATGAGTTTTGATATATATAAATATTTGACCGACCGCAAGAAGGGCTCACTTCGCTATTTCTCTTGGCTAATTTAATTGCTCTACTTTGTATTGTCAATGCCCACTACTTAAGAAAACATCGGGTTCTGGAGCTTTATGTTTTCTTTAATTTCTAGGGTTTATTTTAATTGTCCTTAGAACAAAGTTGCTTTCCATTCGTCCAACTAATGTAGAGAAAGTGAGTGGTCACTCCCCAATCTCTCTACCAAAATCAAGTAGGGTAGTTACAAAATTAGTTTTCAAATAAAATGCAATAAAATAGTAGTACTAATCAGGTAATTAAAAGAATAAAAAAAAAAATCCTTTTTAATGCCAGGGGACACTAGGAATAAGGAGAATTTGATCAGTGTGTGAAAATGACATAGGGAGTCAAATTGTATGTATATTGAAAGGAAAATTACACTTTTTTCATTTTAAACGATACCCAATTTTATGCTTTGCCCTCTAAACTATCAAAATGCACAATTTATCCTCCAAGATTATTACTATGTAACATTTAATCTGCTAGTCATTGTAAAATCCAATCTATAGGGCCCCATGAATATGCAGATTTACTTAGCTTTGGTTATAACAAGTGTGGATCACTTTTGAGTTTGTAAAAATATGCTAAACCATTTTAATAAGTTTTGTTGCTCTTTCAAAATCTATTATTATTGATTTGGTACAACATGGGTTCTTGTAGGGCAGATAGTTGGTAAAAAAGGGTTGTGATGCAGGGAAAGAGACATGGGAAGAATGTAAGTTTTATCTTTGCTGTTTATACTGCAATTTTCTCAAACTGATTAGCATGATAGTGCTAGAATATGATGTTTTCTGGACTTTAAATTTTTGGATGCCTTTAGTGCATCAAATTGTTGGAGCATAACTGAAATCTTTTAAGGTATCAATGTGGTAGTTAAGCCAATTCAAAACTTGGGTATATTTAACATATTGGGTCCATTAGTTTTTACAAGTAAAGGAAATAGATGTTACAACGTGACTTTTGATGAGAAATTTTCAGGTCTAATATAACATGTACAAACTTATGCACACCAATAGGACTCATGATTAGAGAGCTAGGCGTAAGTGTGCATTACATAATACTTGAAAATATATCTTTACTTTATGAGTTGTCATGACTTATATGCAAGCGTGTTATCTATATATATATAAATATATATATATATATATATAAAACCGAAGCTCTGCTTGCTCCATAATTTTTCACGTCATCAATACTTATATAAATAATAATAATAATTTTTTTTTTCCACCAAATACAAATTACAAACTGGACTCTTTTTTTTTTTACCTTATTAAAACCTAGCTATAAAAGGAGCCTCTCCTTGGGAAAAAAAAAAAACCACAAAAGCAGCCTAAACTCAGAAATCAGCGGAACCTTCTCAACCCTCTCTCAAACGCAAAATCAGCCCTAACAAAACCCTCGATCAAACTCTCTCTATTTCAAACTCACTCCCAAAAACCCTAATGAAAGAAGAAGGCGGAGTAGCAAACATAGGTAAAGAAGGGAAAGGGTTTTTCGCTTGCTATCTATTGCTCTCCCTCAGCCCACGCCACAAAGGCCACACCTACATCAGGTAAGGGTTTGCCCTCTTTTTCATTTCGCTCAGTTTGGTTAAAGTTTCAATCTTTCTTTAATAATTTGATTCTTTAGATTACAATTTTTTTCATTAGGGTTATTTTGTTCTTGAGTTTTTATCATTTGGGCATTGATATTTTTTTGGCCCCCTTTCTGGGCATTTGATTTTCAGGACTGACTTGAAGAATTTGGATCCTTTTCTGTTTCTGATGTTGGAAAATTTTTCTAGTATGAAGAATTCCAATTTGATCTTTTTCAAGTTTCAATTTTATTTGATTGATATGGGTTAAAATTTAGATTGAAATTGGTTTAAATTGAACAGATCAGAGAATCCCTCTTATCTTAGTCTATTCCTTCACGGCAGCAGCAGGGGATATTGCCGTTCTATAATATAAGATAATATCGGAGTGCTGGTTCAACTCTTGACCTCTAAAGCTTGGTACGTTCTTGTAATCCTATTTGGTTTTGGAGAACATGTTGATTTCATATGATTTTGTTTCTCTCTTTTCATAGTCAAGTCAAGCTATTTATAGATTACGAAAATTACAAAAAAGATTGCTTAGAGTTTTGGGTCTTACGGAATTACTAATTTTCCAGTTCCAATTTTGTTTTAGGCCCTTTTGTTCTGTTAGGGTTTTTTAGCAATTTAATTTTGATTTTTTGTTTGCTTTGTGATGAATATGTGTTTTTCATTCTGCTATGCATGTTTAATTTTCATTTTTTTTTGGTTGGTTCTGTTATGGTTTAATGGTGAGATTTAAGTTTTGTTGTAATTGGTTTTGTTATGGTTTGATGTGTTGTTGAATCCAAAAATCAGACTCATCAGACTTTGGTTCTCTGCCATTTGATTTGCAAATTTTAGGTTTGGTTAGAAAATTTGCAATCAACATTCGGCAAAAGGGTATATTACCTCTGTTTTACAGCTTAGGTATTGCATGGGCTTCGTCTCTTGGCATTTTAAAGAATGGTTAGTGATGTTTTTATTTTAATTTTAGGTTTTCACCCTTGCCTATTCTCCTTATTTGGAGTAAATTTGTGGTTGTTTTAAAAAACCAAAAGAGTCTTACATTATTATTGTTCATTGAGAGCCTTAATAAAGGGCAGAGAGAGTCAGAAAGGGAGAAAAAAATCTGAGGGACTTTATAATCAGACTAGAACTTCTCCGAAAGTGAGTTTTTAATTTTGTTCTTTTGTTTTTGGCTGTTAAGTATGATTTAGGGTTACGTTTGGGAGTGTTTCTCTTTTAGTCTCTCTTTGTCTGTCTTTTTACAGTTACTATGCTCTGTGTGTATCTATTTCTGTCACTAATGATTCGTTTGCTTTCTATATAAAAGATGTTTATTTTTATATAGATGGTGAACCTGTGTCTTTCATTGAGTCATAAAGTTTAGTGTTTGTCTTATACACTTGACACAATTCTGGATGTTAGTGGCAGTTAATTATTGCCCTTTTATGGGTTAGATTTGGTTTTAATTAAGGTTTTGATTTATAATTAATTTCTAGAAGGCTTTTCTGTTACGTCTTCTTTGTTTACTGCATTTCCAAAGGGGCTATTTATTCAGTTTGAAAGAAATTTTTTTCTTTTTTGGTTGTTTTATTGTTTTGATAATTATTGAATTTTTTTTGGTGTTCTTAGGTATCCAAAACAATTCGATTAGACTATTATTGGGTTAGCCTTGAAATCAGACTCATGATTTGAGTTTTTCACTAAGATAGGGCTTAGTGATGGCAGTACACATTGAGCTGAAACGTAACAAATTCGATTGTGCCTCTTATTGCAACTATCATTGCCCCTGGTGAGTGAGAGTCTGAGTCTAAATTTCCAAATGTTTGATTTTTTTTTTTTTTTTCACAAAGTTATGAATTTTTCATTGTTTTTTATTATGTCAATTATTTAATTTAAAAGAGATTGCATTAAACGACATCATTGGATTATTTTATTTTTTTTAAAAGGTGTAGGAGTGGTGGAAAAAGTAGGGGTAGAGGTGGAGATGAAAGAGTATGAGTATGAGCAATTAGTTAAAACCCTTGAAATGTTTGGAAACAACATTGCATTTGCCTACAAGCATTATATCTTTCTTTTCTTTTCTTTTTTTTCTTTGTTTTTTAAATATTAACATAAATTTGTAGATCTTGGGACTAAAGGATATTAGAGTCAGAGCAGTAAGACACCAAGCTATAAGCCTATAACTACCCTAAAGTGTTTACAGTCCATTGTAGTCGCAGGCCTGCACAAGAAGAATTGGAATGGTGGAAGGCACTTGGAATTATGATGAAAGTAAAGAATTGCAGAATTGAAAAGACAAGATAACAATGGTATGGATGCAGCAAGAACTAACTCATTCAAATGTGAACAACGCAACTCCTATTTAAAAATAAAATAAAAGAAAAGAAAAATCTGTTTTCTCACTACATTGTTAACATCAAAAGCTGAGCAACAGAGTTCTGTTATGCTATATTGGTAGTTCTATCAATAATAAGTTGTGCAATGTGATATTGACATCACTATTTTTTACTTTTTTTGGTACCCTTGGAACTTCTTGAAACATACAAATATATATGCATTATTTAATCACACATCCCTACATTGTGCAATGCTTGAATGAAGTTTTTAGAAGCTTTCTACTTTTATTTGTTGTTGGCCAGAATTTGTGACTTGCCATTCAAACATTGTTATATTTTGATTTGAAGGACAATTAATTGGGGAATGTAATGTATAGCATATAAGGAACAATATTTAAGTTTTGTTCTTTGTTTTTGTGATTTTTGAGCCAACTAATTTGCTTTGTTTGGGAGAAAAAAACTATTGCAAAATGGGTTTGTTTTAGAGGTTTCTAATATTCTGTTCTTTTGTAAGTTCCTGATTTTGCTTACTCTCCAAATCCACACAGTGAGTAGTAGAATTAGATTCCAAGTTTAACTTTTAAGCTTTGTGTCAGTGTGTTTTTGTTTGGAGTTTCCAACTTGCTTGCACAGATGGGAGTTTTGGGTCAGATAAGAATAATTCAGAATCCAAGCCAAAGCCAAAAGTTATTCCTCAGAAAGAAGCTCCTCCTCCTAGAGTAGCACCTGTATCTGCCTCGCACATCAAAATATATTGTTGGTGCAAATACAATGATAATGGAAAATACACAAAGAGAAACTGAATAATACTTCTGAATTTTTATTGATTTGAAGAAAGAGATTACACAACACTATTTGGACTGAGGCACGGCATTCGCTCTCTTTAAGGAGATTCAAGCCCTTGGTTGGCTAAACTTTATAACCGGTGCAGACCGTCTTTGACTTGTCTCCCCTAGGATACAACAGCCCAACAAGTGTCGTATGGCTAGAACAACTTCTACACAAAGTGTTCAAGCCCAAAGCTCCACAAAAAAGAACAACCTTCCTTGCCAAGAATCTGTCTATTTTTTTTTTAGTGCATGTTGCAGTAACTTGGATTGTGCCTGAATGGGTCTATTTATAGGCTTAATGGGCCTCACGAAATTACTACCCAAATTAATCTGATTAATTAGGTCCATTATTTCTGATGTAGTGGGTGTTACAAGATTAATTGTTAAATATTATTCTGATTGGTTGGAGTTACACAATTAATGGTGAGATAAGGAGTTTCTGAAGAATGAAAAGGCCCAAATGGATAGTCCCTTAAGTGGGTTAATGGCTCTTCATTTTTCATAATAAAAATGGAATATTAATTCGGGCCATTTACTCACCAATGGATATGGTAAATGCTCTGAATGGGCTGAGACAATTAAATTAATTTTGACACCTCCACCCTTCACCTCCCCCTTGCGCACGTATCTGGCCCAATATTTGAGACAATTCATGTTAGCCCATTAATCACCACAATTAAAAAGAACAAAATAGTCTCTCTCCTTTTCAATGTGGGATTAAACATTTTCACTAACTCCTCGTCTTCCATATTTACTCCTTCATCTTTACATTTATGACATAACATTTATTCATTTTTAATTATTTAATATTAAAATGCTCCAACATATATGAATACCAAATTAAAAGTCTCTAGCTCCAATGTTTGGTTGATTATCATATGGAGTAAGAAAATTAGTGTTTGAAGGAATTGTTTCCAAAATACGAGAAACTAAACTTAAATGCATCAAATAGTTTAGTTTAGCTCAAATGAATGGGAGGTGTAAGTTTTCCCATGATGCTCCCTAATAGGATGAAGTTTGAGATATTTATCTCATTTTTAATGATTTTGTGTGTAGTATTTTGATAGTTTCATCATAATTACATGTTTCATCTTATATTAAAGCCAATTTAGCGTTTAGCAATTGAAATTAGAGACATGTTTAAACCTGAACATGTTAACATTTGATTAAAATAATCCCATACATCGCACGGGTTAGCGACTAGTTACTTTTATAACTTTTAACTCATTGCTTAAAATGTATCTTATATTATTAATGTAATTATTTTTTTGCTTGATGGAATTGATGTATTTTTCTTTATATTTGTGTAGTTATAGGATTGATGGCAAGAAGACATTTTTTTTTTTTTTTGTGGCGCTACTTGAACTCATTTTTGTTTTTGTAATGCATGGAAGACATATTTCATCTATATATATTGTTGTAATTTTTTTGTGAACGACTTATATTCAATGGGTTTAATAGTATAACGGTTTTTTATTTACTTTTTAGATTGTGTGGATGATTATGAATGTGGTTTGAAAAGATTGTATGAATGATTTGTTTATGGATGTGATTGGAAATTAATAGGTTAATGTGTAATGTAATAGCAATTTAATGGAAAGAACATGTTAATGTAATTCGTGATGAAATGTTTTGTCACTAACAAGGTGGACTTTGAATATAAACAAAAATTGGTGATGAAATAATTCATCACCAAATCCATTGGAAATGGAAAATTAAAAAAAAACAAAAAAAATACAATTAGTGACGAAATATTTCGTTACCCAATATGGTAAAATAAAATAAAAATTACGATTTCGAAATAATTGGTGATGAATTTATTTCATCTTTGAACATAATGTTTAGCAAGAAAAATATTAGGTGACGAAAAATTTCATCACTATAATTTAAAAAAAAAAAAAAATACTAACACTTTAGTTATGAAATTTTTTCATCACTAGGACTTTTGGTGACCGTGTCTTAAGCGATGAAATAAGGAAATTTGGTGATGAAAATTCTTCTCCACCATAGGTTTTATTTGATGTCATGTTCACATGTAATTGAAAATGAACCATAAATCAATATTTTTAATTTTTATGTGTTATATCTCACTAGCTGGACTTTAGATGGTTTTGAGGTTGGGTTGTGCCATCATATGCCAGTGACATGAAAGCAACATGACTAATCTGTTAATCCAATTCATTTTTTCAATTATTTTACTTTTTTTAATTGAATTATGGATAAGATTTATGAGGGAGCTTACTTGGTGGGTCACCATCAAAATAAAAGAGTACTTATTTTGATACATAACTTTGTAAACAAGGCAACATTACCCTATAAAACACACTACACAATATTGTTGCAACTCACATAGTTGTTCCCAAAAAAAAAAAAAAATAGTTAATCATTTTTATGTTTATTCTTTATTATTTTTAGTAAGGTTTTTTTTTTAATATTCCACTGATTTCAACAATTTTATGTTTTTTTAATGTTTATACATAATAATTATTTTTCTACTCCCACCAAGTTCAAATTGCAATGAGTTTTTTTTTTTTTTTTTTAACAAAACAATTAAAAGAAATATTAAAAAAATTATGTTTATGTTTTCTTGTTATAATTATTTACATTGTAATTGTTAAAATTATTGATATAAGATAAAAAAAAAAATTTGTTTCTTCAAGTTGTTATTATTATCATTATGAACCAAAAGCTACGTTGAACAGAATAGAAAGTATAAGTAACAACGCCTATTAGCAAAACTGTTGGTTAATCTTCTAACCAAGCTCACCTTAATCATATCATTGTCAGACCTTTTAGGATTATCATAAACTTCAATTAGAATCAATTTGAATGATTTTGTTATTATTTTGTGTCCTTATGTTTTCTCCCCATTTGACAATTAATATTAATATATCCACCAAATTAATGCTTCCAAAAAATAAAATAGAGAACACAACTAATATTTGGGAAATTTTGTTTTCTAGACATGAATTATGCGAACACAATGGGTGTTCAAAAGGTGAGTTTGTTGTTGTTATTATTATTTTTGTTATTATTATTATTATTATTATTATTATTATTATTATTATTATTATTATTATTATTATTATTACTGGAATTATCCAATAATTATCCATCAATCTGGTTAAGACATTTTGTTTTTTGGGTTATACTGACCTCTTTTGTATTGCTTTATAGCTAAGAAGAGGGCTTGAATATAAAAAAAATGCATATCCTTCTTATTATTTCTTTTGAATCATTTCAATTCGCATCACAAACAATAAATCAATTAATATTCCTATTTATCTATATTGTATAATCTATAATATTCAAAGCTTTTAACTTTTTGGCTTTTTTGGAAAATTCATTATCTTTCATGTCATCATGCACACATATATAATTTCTTTCTCTTTCTCAAAAAAAAAAAAAATATATATATATATATATATATAATTTCTTTCTTAGAGATACAAAATAAAATACTTTAAATGATAAAATAGATAATTCCATGTACAAATACAATTAATAATGAAATTCATATTGATAAATACCTTAATGATCAAATTTCATATAGGTAAAATAATTTAGAAAATATTATTCTGCTTAAGTTTACAATAGTAATATAAATTTAGAAAAATCGAATATTAAATTTAATTGGGCGAGTTTGGTTGGAGGACTGGATTTCTAGGGGAATTAAAGTTAAACGTGTCTTGTAACTATTTCTAGTGGTGTCTTAGCTCAAGGATGAAAAAGATGAGCTTAACCTGTGTTAGGACATATGTGAATTATGTTAAGAATATATATCATTTGGAATTGTCTAATCTTATGACAAAACACACTTTACTTGTAATTGGGCAGATCTAGGATGTGTTTAATACTTCAAGGAACAAGAGTTCAAGTCTAAGTATTGAAGTCATGCAAATCTGTCCAAAAAATAAGTGAAGAAGTGTTGTATTTTAAAGCTTCACAGCTAGCTCAATAGCTAGTATCTATCGAGGTTTAAAATGCTTGTTTAGCCCTATACTTGACAGTTGCTCGATAGATAACCTATCTATCGAGATTTACGAAAATCAGTTTTTCAAATATAATTTTAAGCATATCCATGTGTATGAGTTTAGGCTTTGTTTTCTCATAACCCTAAACATATATAAGAAATATTTTAAGGGCTGTCTCACGTGCTGCAAATAGAAGAAACTTGATGCAAAGTTTTTGTTCAAGAAAATAGTGATTAGAGACAGAATTTGCCCTAATTCATCTTTCTCTTGAAGAAGCTGTTGTGTTTGCACGTTGTAGGATTTTGTAACTAAGGAGCTTCATGACCTTCATGACCTTCATCGTGTTGATGAACTGAAGAATTTTGCAGCCAACATCCTTTTCAAGTTGGTGTGTTAGTCACATACTTGGATTCATGCAAAAGAGTAAGCCGTGTATTGAGATCCGTGCATCGATTGGTTAGTCACGTACTGGGAGCTGTGCATTAAAAATGAGAGATTGTCACTATAGAACAAGTCCAATTGTGTATTGGGACAAAGGTTTAACTGTTGGTTAGTATAAGGTATTAGAATTCCTTTACTAGTAACCGCTTGTTGTGACAATAGTGGATTTTTGAGAGTGATGATCTTAAAATCACTTGGTGGGGTTTTTGATTTGGAGGTTTTTATCATTTATAAACAAATCACCGTGTTAACTTTATTTTTCAATGCATTTAACTTAGTTGGTGATTTGTTTGTGCTATTACGCGCATTGCTTGTTAATTAATTTAATTAATTCACTTGGTTTATTAATTGGATAATTTATCATAAGGGGTCAATACATTTTTGGCCTATCAACCTGAAAGACAATGCAATATTCTACTAGATGTGGATAGTAATATTTCCTATGCATCCAAAAATAAATTTCATGTAGACAGTGTTAGGTTATAGATTGATCCCTGTTAATTAATTCAAGGCGAAAAACCCATTTTAGTCCCTACATTTTACATTTTCACGCGATTTCCACTTTGGTCTCTATCTTTTATTTTCGCCGCTTTTAGTCTTTCTTTTGAAAAACGCTTTCCATTTTAGTCCTTATCGTTACTCATTTAATAGAAATATCTTACATGGCAAACGGTCCAACAATAAATACTGACGTGTTCATTAAAATAATATTAAAAAAAAATTTACATTTTTAAAAATACCACAACAGCAATTTAATTTTAAAAAAGCCACATTAGATAACAATAATATAAAAATTTCTAACCTAATTATTTTTTAAAAAAATAAAAGAAATTAGTTAAATTAATTTTTATCTTTTTTTTTTTTTTTTGGAAGAACATGATGAGCTTAGATCTATGTGTTCTTCATTTTCTTTCCCAACTAAGCTTGCCCAGAAAATTAAAAAGTTTTCTTTTCTTGCATTTTCTTAGCAACCAAACCCATAAAATCACTCAGATTTACAAAATAAAAAGACGTGCCCATAAAAATTTACAAAACACAAACATTCAACAAGATTTTCTTATGCTTTGAAACCAAACACAAAAAAGACAAAACTTAAACCTAGATTTTCAGCCTTCATGCACACCACAAACCTAGAAATCAACATCGAAATACAACATTACCACAAACCCTCAAACCCAAAAATCAACATACACCACAAACCCAGATCAACAAAATTCACAACCCACAAACCCACTGTCAGAATACATATCTCCACCATGATCTACATCATTGAGCTGAGAGATAGAGAGATGAAAGAGAGAGACTTACCGATCTGGGATAGAGAGACAACGATCTGTGAGTTAGAGAGAGTTTGAGTCACTTGGGTCTGAGTTTGAGCAGAGATGAGATTATGAGATTAGAGAGTTTGGGGTCATCTCGGCTTCACAACTACTAATTTGGGCTCCAATACCGAATCGATGACTGGGGTTTCGTACAATGGAGACAAACTGAATCGGCAACTATGGTGAGTTACTGAATCAGCGGACCTTTGCGATGGGTTTTCTTTCTTAGATAGCAGCGGCGACCTCACTGAGTCTTGAACGAGTTCGACGGCAATGACCTCATCATTGAGATTTGAGAAAGTTTGGGTTAGATTGGAGTTTGGCAGTCGGCGGAGATGAGATTTTGAGAGAGTTTGGGTGAAGAGAGAAAGAGAGAATTAGAGATAGAAAGAGTTTAGAGATGAGATTAAAAGAAAAAAGAAAAAGAATTAAGGTTAAAGAAAATTTGATTTGATATGAGATTTGGGAAGCTCCAGGCTATTTTTGTGTTTGTGTTTGTTTTTTAATTAGATTTTTTTAAACCATTTTTTAATTAAATTTAAGTTTTTTTTTTAAATTTATTTTCTTTTTTGGTTCAAATTTTCTGACATGGATTTTTATTAAAAAAAAAAAAATTGCTGACGTGGGATATAAAAATGCCAAATAATATTTTTTAATAATATTTTAATCGTCACATCAGCTAATAGGCTGTTCCGTCTGCCACTTAGGACTTTACAGTTAGAATATTGACGGTAGGGACAAAAAAGAGATCGCTTTTTTGATTTTAGAGACTAAAAGCAATGAAAATAAAAGATAGGGACCAAAGTAGAAATCGCGTGAAAATGTAGGGACGAAAATAGGTTTTTCGCCTTAATTCAATTATTGAAGTCAATTAATTAGGTCAAATTACATAAAAATTATCCACAGTGATTTGTTAAAGAATTGGGAAAACCTCTCACAAGGCAAAAGCTCCACCAGGTGAATTCAGGTCACCACTCCCGAGAATCCACTAATCAAGAACAAGTAATTACAAGTACAAAGAATCTTACCACTATCCTGGACTATCTCAAAATACCAACTTACAGTTGAACCTTTACTCCAATACCAAATTGGACTTGATCTTGTAGAAGACTACTTTGCATGAATCCTAGTATGTTAAAGATTTGGAAGCACTTGGTTACAAAACACTAAAGCGCACAATATGCAGTAACTTCTCATAGAGTGTATAAGTTCTCTAATTGAGTCTCTATATCTTTGATGACTTTAAAATAAGCTTTTTATATGATCTAGGGTTTTAAAGAACAAAACCCTAATAATCCAAGTCATCATGGGCCAAAATTCAGATATGAGAATTCTAAAATCATAGATCTCGATACATCAAGCTTGTGTTGAGATTTTTCATTAAATCTTGATAGATGCTAGTGTCAAGACTACTATCAAGAATTGCTGAAATTGCTTTTCTTCACTTGTTTCTTGAATCAATCTTCATATCTTCAATGATACCACTTAGGATGTAAACTTTACGTACTTCTTGATACATTGAACCCAACTTAGATCTACCCAATTATAAATAAAGTGCATTTCATCAAAAAATAAGTCAATACATAGAAAATATGAGTCTAACAGACAATATTACTATTTACTTGAATCTTAGCCTGCTTTTCCATCCTTCATCAACTTGAGAGGAATTTTTTTTTTCTTCTGGGAAATCATAGAGGCTAATCTTTATGCTTATTATGTTTGCCTCCTTTATAATATAACAGGAATTGAGTTGCTCAGAATGAATTCGCACTTAACTTGAGTCCAACGGCATTTGTAGCCTTTTGCAAGCAGAATAGTTTGGCTTTTTAATGTAGGATAGATTTTACAATTTATTTTTTTTTAATTATTTAATATTGGTGTTTTTATGTATAAAACATTATTTTAGGTTTTGGTAATTTATTTCTTATTTTTAGGTGCTTTTAATGCTTTTTAGGTCAAATTTGTTTCTTGTTAGGATTAGGTATTAATTAGGAGTTATTTTAGAATATATTTTTTTATTTGTCAAGTTTTACGGAGCCCTTAAATAGACTCCTAAGTTTGTACCCACTTTTTTTTAACAATTATTCAATCAATAAAATTTAGAATTTTGTCTTTTTATTTTTTGGTGGATTCTAGACCCTTTCTCCTTGTGGATTCAAGGAAACCTCGTGGATTCAATGTTATTTTTAGAAGCAAACTTGTTTTGTTTCTTGTTTTCTAGAAGTAGACGTGTTCTACTTCTTGACGCTTCTGCATCCCGCATCAGTTAGTATTAGAGCCTTGACTTATCCTAGTTTAGTGGCTAATGTATGAGATGGTAGCAATTCTGGCGACAGAAAACTTAGCAACTATTACATGACATACAGTTAGCACTCACAAATATCTTTGCTAGGATGAAATTGTTGGAGCATGGAAACAATAGGGATAAATGTCGCGCAAACATAACTCATAGGCAACCTATTGGTAAGCAAAATTCATATAGGCTTTATAAGAGAATTGAAAGTTTTAATGGTTATTTTGATAAGGTAGATTTTCTTGATTGGTTACTTGATTTAGAGGATTTATTTGACTATGAGAATATTTGTGATGAGAAAAAAGTTAAACTTGCTTTGTATAAACTTAGAGCGTATGCCTTATGTTGGTAGGAACGAATATAGACAAATATAATCCAACAAGGTAAAGACAAAATTTGTTCATGGCCAAGGATGAAAAAGATGCTTGCTATCAAATTTTCTCCTTTGGATTGTGATGAACTTCTGTCATATACAAAATAAGATTATTTTTTGCCAAGAAGTTCACACTTGAATTATTTTGGAGAACCATATATTCTACCATTAAGAGAAGAATTGTATGATGAACAACATATTTTTCTTGAAGAAAATATAGAGATTTTTGAGAAAATTAACGAAGACATTGTTATAGAAGAAGAATATGAAATTAAGATTGTGGAGGAGATTAATAAAGACCCCATTATTGAGAAAGATCTTAAAGTCGAGGTAGTAGAGACCATTAAAGAAAAAATTATAGAGGAAGTTGTCAACGTTCTCAATGAAGTCAAGTTAGATGATTTCAACGTGTAGACTCCTATTATATCAGTGGGAGACACCGAAACAAAGTTTATTGATTTTATTGGGGTGGAAAGATTTGATTTGATTATTGACTCTTGATGAATATTTTCAATTGCATGAAGATCAATGGACAAGAAGTTCAAATTGCTCAATTGATGACTTTTAAGTTTGGCAAGAAGACAAGGAAGATGAAGTATTCAAAGCATTTGTTCTCTTGGCATGGAAGATTTCAGATTTCAAAGACGAGTTTGTTTCAAATGGAGGGTGTTTGATGTAGGACAGAATCTACAATTTAATTTTGTAATTATTTAATATTGGTATTTCTATGTAAAAAAAAAAAAACCATTATTTTAGGTTTAGGTGATTTATCTCCTTATTTTTAGGTACTTTTAATGCTTTTTAGGTCAAATTTGGTTCCTGCTGTAGTTAGAAATTAATTAGAAGTTATTTTAAAATAAATTTTCTTGTCTGTCAAGTTTTACAAAGCCCTTAAATAGGCTCCTAAGTCTGTACAAGTTTTTTTTTAACAATTATTCAATCAATAAAATTCAAACTTTTCTCTTTCTATTTTCTAGTGGATTCCAAACCCTTTCTCCCTATGGATTCAATGAACCCTCATGGATTCGAGGTTATTTTTAGAAGCAAACATGTTTTGTTTCTTGTTTTCTAGAAGTAGTCGTATTCTGTTTCTTGACGCTTACACTTTGTTTTGAGTACGATCATCAAACATGACAAGAGAAGTGAGAAAATTATCTAATCAACTAGCCAATAGTTTAGACTCCCTACTTTTAATTACAGCTAAGTTAATTAAGATTAATCCAACAATGAATTTACGAGATTGACCAAATTAGCTAAGCATTGAAATCTCAATTGCATGGTATAGACACCACATTTTGTATCTCTTATGACTTGAGCCTCCGTTCTCCCGTTGTGCCCACACATGGGTAGACATATTTAAGCAAAGCAATAAAGACAGAGTAGTAAATAAAGAGAAGCAAATCCAAAGAAAACATCCAATACGTTTTCAAAGACGAAGCTAGAGTACCTAGTGAAAAACCTTTCAATAGCTAGACCACCAAATGATCCATTAGTATAAATAGTTGTAATGTATAAATACAACCAAAAAACCCTCCATGCCTAAGCTAGCCAAGGTACTCAAGCCCCCTAAACTCCTGCTCATAACTAATTTGATCAAAGTGAAGTTTTGTTTTGACCTCTCGGAATCCTTTCTTCAATTAGCTTCCTGGATCTCACAACCAAGTCCGGTTGCACCTTCAAACCTCCAAGGCTGAAATTGGGCAAGCTCTAATGTTTTCCAACAATCCAAAACACTCACATTACTAAGAAATTGTGATTTTTTTTATTTTTTATTTTTTTTTATAGGGGTGATCTCCTCTCTAAGATACAGCAATGGTAAGAGGGAAGAGTATGGAGTATTGATGGTGTTTGGGTTCCTCAACAATGGCCTCAATTCTTTCAACTCTCAGGGGGGTGCCTAAGGTAAACTTCGTGGGAAATGAGAGTGTATATAGTGGGTATGAGTAGGGAATAGTATAGGATCCAAGTAACAAAATTCCTTGCTATGCTAAGGATTTTGTGGGATAGGTCTCATGAGTTGTCTTGCGAAATCAGACTTTAATTGAAATTTAAATCTACATGTTCACCACACATGTTGTTTTTGTGGGTCAAGGTCTTCTGAATTGTCTTGCGACAATATCCACTTTCAACAACTCTGAAATAGCCTTTCAAACTGAATCCTAAGCCCAACCCAACTATAAATAAAGCCCACATATACAAGAGAATTAAGCATAAATTACAATAAATTGACACGGAATAGAGCCGACACTAAATAGAAGGTAATTACAAGAATTTATAACATAACAAAAAGCTTATCAAATCTATGATAGGTTTTATTGAAAATCAACAGGAAAAAAAAAAGATGGCAAATATTTCTCAATGAATCACCGGAGGATTAACAGGAAAAAGGAGAATGAGAAGGTTTAATTGATCTTGTCATTTTTCTAAAGAATGAGACATATGCACTAGCTTTTGATAGTGCAAGACTTTTACCATTGAACCATACAATGGTGATCACTCTAGTAAATAATTAATGTTACTAAAAAATATTAACATTAATTATTAAAATATGATTATAAAAAAAAATGTTACTAAAAAAATATGTGAGTGTGGACAATGCAGAAAATATCTCATCCAATTTCCATTTTCAAGCCTGTCAGATAGTGTCAGTTGTTGTGCATGTGTTTTTCACACTTGAACATGGCAGTGCTAGTTCTCGAGCGTGCACACTTAAAATAAATGGCCAATGCTTGTTGATTTCTAAAAGATCAAGTGCATGATGCATGAACATTAAGCATAAATATGGTTGCTGATAGAAACCGTTCTTTTACACGAGTGGTTCATTATGCCTCGGCGTCCAGGACAGAAATCCTGGCAGAAAAGATTTGTCTAAGGTTGTCTCATGTCTGTATCTGCATTCAAATTTACCCATGTGGAAGACACGTAGAATCAATTTAGATTACATCGATTTGGTAAAAGGTGCTTTAATTTATGGTTTCTCTTGTCTCACTTTCTTGTATGAATTGCAATCCAGATTAATTATCTTATTATATGGCAACTAAATTGTATAATATACAAATACAACTAGGATGTGCTGAGACAAGGGCTAAAACTTTACAGGAAGTCAATTCAACTGCATGCTCCTATTCTTATGTGAGTGTGGTAGGATCAGATTGCCATTACAGATCGAAATAGACTATTTTTCCTTCCAATTTTCTCCAGAAACACGAGCAATTTTTGTTTCATTAACTGGATGTGAACAAAATATAATTGAGGCTTTGTTTTCACTTCCCATCACTCATAGAAGTGAACCTCTTATTAAAACATTTCGTAGAGCATGCTACCTTAATGGATTTTTTTGCAAAATAACGCCATTTTATTAACAATTTTGTTAGTTAGCAACGTTTTCAAACTATTTAGAAAACTAGCATCACGAGTTTAAAAGACTCGACTTCCTGTAGCAACTTGAGTTTAAGAGACTCGATTTCTGTGTGCTGGCAAAGCTGAGGTGGAGTAAAAATCCACCTGGAACTCGAGTCTTTAAGACTCAATTTCCTGTACATTGTCTTCTACCTTCATTTCTTTTTTTTTTTTTTTTTTCTCTAGCTGCTGTCCCACTCCCTTTTTCTTCTTTTTTCTTTCTCCAGCTGCTGTCCCACTCCCTTCTTCCAAGCCCCCAAAAACCCAAGGCAGTTCTTTCTTCTTCATCTAAATCCATTTCTCAAAATTCCAAACCCAAAAATCACGATTTTGGCACCATGGCACCATGGGTTTGACGATCTCGGCACCGGAGGAATATTTTCTGTTGTGGGTTTGTGTTTTCTGTGTTGGGTTGTGGGACGGATCAGATCAGATCTTCTCTTTCCCGCCATCGCCTAAAGCTTTCGCCACTTGGGTTGCTTTGTCCCACTCTCCACTTCAAAGCCCCACAAACCCATGAACAAATAAAAAACCCAAAACAAATACCTGATCGGATCAGATCTTCTCTTCACCACCAAAGCTTGAAGCGTTTGCCACCTGGGTTGCTTTGTTATTGCTTCTCTAGTGCTTTGCCGTTGAGTATCAGGTGCTTTGTTATTGCTAGATACCGAAATCAAGCCTTACAAACTCAATTTCAATTTAAAAGGAGAATCAAGTCTGTGAGGCTCGATTTTCATGCTTACGTGGACAAATTTCCATGATAGCTGCAACACGATGTTTAGCATACTCGATTTAGTATTACAAAATCGAGTCTAACAAATTGGAGATTCTAATTTCTTAAATAGTTTGAAAACGATACTAACTAATTTGAAAAATGGTGTTATTTTGAAAAAAAAAAAAAAAAAAAAAAAAAAAAAAAAAAACCTACCTTGATGGTGAAATTGACTATTTTTTGACTTCCTGTACTTGGACCACTGGACAGCTGAACAGACATTGTTTATAGGTAAACCAATATTTTTATTTGTTTTTTCAGCCTAAAGTAGAGCTATAGACTATAGAGTCTAAGAGCACCCACAGTAGATGTGGGATATGTGGCAAATGGTAAATATTTGCCACATATCCCACACCAAACACATAAAAGGGCAATTTATCAGATAGTGCAAATGTTGCAAACATTTGCAACATTGAACAGTACCGTGGCAATTTTGCCACAGTACGGACAGATGTGGGATAATATATATTGTTTTTTTATTCAACTTTTCTCTCTCCTCTCTCCTTTTTAATTGGTTTTTTTTTCTCTCTCCTCACAATCTGTCTCTCACTCTCTCTCTGCCAACAGGTCTCTCTCTCCCAGCTCCTCCCTTAACCTCAAACGCCTCTCTCACTTTGCATCTCAAATCTTGCCTGTCGATCTTGATCTCGGCGAGATCGGTCTCGATCCCCGCCGATCTCGGCGAGATCGGTCTCGATCCCCGCCGATCTCGTCGAGATCGGTCTCGATCCCCGCCGATCTCGCCGAGATCGGTCTAGATCCCCGCCGATCTCGCCTCTGTCAGCTCGTCCCTGCCGGTGTTGTTGCCAACCTCAAACGCCTCTCTCACTTTGAGTTTTTTTTTTTTTTTTTTTTTTTTTTTTTTTTTTTTTTTTTTTTTGCTGGTGTTGTTGGTGTTGGGTTGTTGCTGTTGTGATCGGCGGTGATTTTGTTACCGTTGCTGTTGTTGATTGGGATGAAAGAATATATTATTTTAATGTGTAGTTATATTATTTTAATATATAGAATTGAAAGATAGAACATCTGATAATTGAGATGTTGTAAAATGATATGGGAAAATAATAAAGTAGGGTTTTAGTGTGGGAAAATGGTATAATTTATGCCACAGCTGCTGTGGATGCTCTAAGGAATGCAACAAAACCGATTCATCTCACCTCAGTTTCTTCAGAAACATGCTCAAACATGTTCTCGTGGGACTTGTTGCTAGGCATGTGTGATTATACATGAATGTGGACATGCTGGAGTATCTACAATACAAAAACACAGCCTAGTAATAATTATTTACTTATTGCTGACCTTTTCTCATCGGCGTTGATCACACATTCCTCACTAAAAATCTTCGGAAGTTATGAAATTTACATGTTTTTTTTTTTTTTTTTTTGAGAATCTTATGAAATTTACATGTGATTGAAAAGAATCATGATATGAATGTGTTCTCCCAAAAAAAAAAAGATATGATAGTTGGACTCGGGATAGATTTGAATGTTGGGTTGTCCCATCATTCTTTTATATGTGAATGACATAATGGTGGGTCGGACAGCGAAGGGGGAGTAAAAGTGCTAGTACTATGCAAGATACATGATTGATATTTTTGAGTCATCCTATTCATATGTTTCAATTTTTTTTTTTTTTTTTTTCCTTAATTGGATATGGTATGGGATAGATGAGGGGCCCTAGTGGCGGTGGGTCACCATCGAAATTAATATTTTTTTTTTTTGAGGATCTCGAAATTAATATTTAACTGGGTTCAGACTTGGAACATCAAAATTGAAATCTGGTAGCATCCCCGTAGGGTTGTCACTTCAAATTATGCATCAATTGGGCCATTCTTGTCTGTTCTTCTGGCCTGATTTGTACCCGAGTCATCATCACTCCACCATCGTGAGCCGTAGCTGAAACCATCCAACCATCTTGAGTTATCGCCGCTAAACTCTCTATTTTTTTTTTTTGGTAGTGTTATAAAAAATAGAGTTTGGTTTTGAAATTTTCTATAAAAATATATTTCAAAATTAATTGTACAATTGTCTTAATAAGTAATGGCTATTATGGAACAAACATCATAATATATTCAACCGTTCATGCCTGAGCATTAAATATATAAAATTGTATATATACACTATATACATAGGCTATCATATTATAAATCCATGATATGAGGATTTGAAGTTATCACTCACTGCTATTCAAGGTTTCCACTTTCAGTGAATAATCAAAATTATTTGTTGACTGGGTGAGAAAAGATAGAGAACATATTTAGTGTGCGATTGAATATCGTTTATTTTGCTTTAAAAAAAAAAATTGTTAATCATATGAACAGTGCACTATTTATTTGCAGGGACGGACCCATGTTAGGGCAGAGGGGGGCCATTGCCCCCCCCTCTCCAATTTTTTTTTTTTTTTAAAATAGCACTATATACAAAAATTTTCCCTAAACAATATATTTTTAGCCCCCTTCTTTCAAAATCTTTACATTTTAACTCATGAAAACTAAAAAGAAAATTACAACATCCTTTTGCCCATTGCATATTGATCCAAAAATATGAAGTCCGTGGGAACTATGATCAAATGTGTGCAGTGGATACTAATGCTTGTTTGTAGGTTTATTTTTATGAATTATTAAATATTTTTAGAAAATATTTTATTAACATTAATGTTGTTGTAGCTTGTGGGGTATGTTTGTTTGGTTTATTTTTTGGACTAAATTTTGAAACGATAGCGTTATATAATATGGAAATAACGAAACTTTTACTTGAATTGTTGATGATGGGAAAATTATCTATAATATTTGATTTTTTTAAAGAGAAAAAAATTACAAATTATTTGAAGCTAATAATGCAACATTGCCTCTAGTGTTGATGTTCCAATTCATGAAAATTTTCAAACAAAATTCCAAAAAATCACTACCGATTAAATTAGTATTTGGTCCAAATTGTGAAAATATGAGATCATAATGTTAATGAATGTGATGAAATTCAACAAAACTTGAGTAGATGTTAGTTTTGATTTGTATAAACTTTTTTGGGTTTCTACTTTGCCCCCCTCAACTTTGAATTATGGTTCCGTCCCTGTTTATTTGCCTTGATGCTCGATTTATATCTCATAAACAATACACCAGGCACTGGTAAAAAAAAAAAAAGAAGCCAAGCACAAATGCTGGGCTCCAAAATGCAAACCAAACAGAGACTTAGGGCCTATTTGGTAGAGTGGTTCAAACCTACTCTACTAAATTTTAAACAAACTTACACATATTTTCATTCATATATATTTTAAAAAATTATAAACAACTCAAATCAAACTCTTGGACCTTAATATCTCAGTGTACATATTTGGCCAGCAATATTTTTTGGGTGCTAAATGAATAGACACTGGATAAGCATATATGTACTTAAAAATGATTTTAAAATAATGATTTAGATAAAAAAATATGTAAAATAAAAAAAAAATTATATATATGTGGCAACAGAGCAGTTTACCAGTGGACGTCGTGTCATATAATTTTTAGCAGTCTACTGTGCATGTGTCTTATCAAGTATATATGGTCTCCACGAAGATATTTGTCGGTATGGTCTCTACGAAGATATTTGTGGTGTCCGGGGATCATTCATACTGGATTAGTCCTTTAATTTACGAAAGAAAAATAAATTATTGAATAAAAGATGACAATACAGTTCATCAAAAAAAAAAAAAAAAAAAAAGGTAAAAAAAAGAAAAGAAAAAAAAGATGACAATACTGATCATGGTCTCTCTTTCTCTTTCCTTTATTTTGAATTTGTGTATTTTTTATGGTCCAAGTGACTACGGGTCCATTTAGATAGAATTTATTGCTAAAAATTAAAAACTGAAAACACTGTAGCAAAATAATTTTTAAATATGTAAATAGTACTGTGGGACCTATTTTTAATAAAAAATTGTTAAAAAAGTACGTGAACAGTGTACGCATAGTGCGCGCTGCACCTCTTGTTCCTCGCAACAGAACGGAAAAAAAAAAAAAATATGAAGGAAACGTGAAAATGCAGATGCACCCATTTTTAATCCGTATCCAAACGGATACTACGAGTCCTATGAGCTTTTAGCATTTTTCTATTCTTTTATGGATTTTACTAATGTGTGCCCTAAGGACACACAATAGTAAACCAATTTTGAAAAAAAATTATTAAGAATTGAAAAAATTTATAATAATTTTTTCAGTTCCCGATAAAACTTTTCCAAAACTAAATTTGTTAATGTATGCCCTTAGAGCACACATTAACCGGATCCTTCTATTATATCCCTTGTATGCAACATGCATAATATACCGTGCCGACTCAATGGTATAAGCCATTGATGCGGCTGTCTAAGGCCCTAAATGAAAAAAAGGTCCCTAAATTTTAACCAATAGTATTAATTAAGTCGAAATATTAACTAATAAATAAAATAATATTTTCTAATCAAATGAAAAGCAAATAAAAAAGAGAAAGAAATACTATTTCCACAACATTTTTCAAAATATTTTTACAAAAAATCCTAAATAGCATATTGTTAAAGGCTGTTTATTGACAGCAAAAAAATAATTTTAGTGGCAGGATCAGATAGAAAATAAGAAGTAACTTAACACCTAAGATTTGTTATGAAAAATATTATGAATATAGCACTTAAAAAAAAAAAAAAAAAACAAAGCAATCTACAAAAAAATTCACAACATTTTTCACAATAGTCAAGTTAGCAAACTTTTACTAGTTTTCAATTAGATTCACTACTAATATTACTCTTTTACTTACTGCTATCAATTTTCTACATCAACAAGTGTAGAAAGTTTTGTCAAATCCTTTTATGTTTATAAACTTTTTTAAAAAAAAAATTTTACGTAATTTATGTTAATTAATAATAATTTTACATATTAAATAAGATAATTAATTTTTACCTTACGCCACAAAATGCATCAAGGCTCCCTGATAATGCATTGCCCCCACAAGATGCAGAATTTCGAAGGTGTCGCTTTCAAATCGACGCTGTTGATGGGTCAACCAGCAATGCAGGCAGTGATGCCAGCTTTGGTTTCAAGACGTGCTACGTTGATTGAATTGACCAAAAACATTTTCACCCGATGAAGTAACATTTCAGACGACTTACGTCAATTTTAAGCTTATTGAGGAAATCAAGTCCAACTGTTAAAAACAAAGAACGGATATAAAAGCAAAGAACATAATCCCAATCAAAATAAAGCACCCACGAGAACACTTAAGTGTGTAGAGAGTTAAAAAAAAGACGTTAAGAGTAGGGCGTAAAATACTCTCTGAAACCTCTAATGCTAAAGGATTCACTACTTAAGAATAGTTCCAATACATATTACTTGTAAAACCCTTCAAGCTAAGTAATGATTATGTACTTGGAGCCTTCAGCTCCCGCTAGCAAACGATATCTCGAATCTTTCTCCCGGATTATCACTGGATACACAAGTTGAGCCGCCAACTGCATGATCAAGTCTCCTTAATCGCTCCAAGACCTTTTAGAGATTTGGGATTGGTCCTTAATGATTCTCAATGCCAGCTTACGCAGAACTCTAAAAGTTTCTTTGTGTGTAATGGATATAGTCTCCTCGAAAGATAATTGACAATTGGAAAGGGAGATGATAGAGAGAATGCAAGGGTTTCAGCTCAAGGGATTTTGGATTCTCTCTTAACTCTTTAATATGGGGTCTGGTACTGTTGAGAAGTTTGTAACTAAATTCTCTCAGATTCTAGCATTTTTCCTTCAACCAATGACAGGAAATTTTGAGGCGAAATTGCTGCCTCAACTGTTTTTCAAAATGTGAAATCGTCTAACAGTACCCCAAGCTCAATGGTGCGAATTCCTTCAACTTGCAATTCCAACTTTCAGCTTGTAACATCTTCAACCCATTACAAACTTGAACTCACAACTATACATTAATTACAATGTAAAATTTATATTCAAAATTACACCCAAACTTGTTATGGAATTTTCCAAAACTAAAAATCCTAACACCTCTGTACAAACTAGCTCAAAACTCTACCAGAAAGAACACCATTCTTTACCAAGAACTGGACTCACAAAATTATTATCCAAATTAATTTGATTAATTAGGTCCATTATTCTGATGTAGCAGATGTTACAAGATTAATTGTTGGATATTAATCTGATGGGTACCTCCACCCTTCACCTCCCCCTTGAGCACGTATTTAACCCAATATCTGAGTCAAGTCATATTAGTTCATTAATCAATACAATTAAAAAGAATAAAATAATCTCTCTTTTTCAATGTGATGTTAAATATTTTCACTAATTTCTTATTTTTCATATTTACTCTCACATCTTTATATTTAAATTGTAATATTTATTTATTTTAATTAATTAATATTAAAATGCTTCACCAGTATTTATGTTAGACATGTATCAAATACAAGTACCGATCAGATATGGGTACAATCAAGAACACATGTACTGGTTGGAAGCTTCCTTGGTAATGAAAGGAGAAGTTAGTTCAATCGTTGCAAACTTCATTCCAATCTATAGAGCTTGACTAATGTGGGAAATTTAGTAGCTAGGTAAACTTTGAAAAATCTAAATGGGCTAAAACATCTTTTATTATTATTATTATTATTATTATTATTATTATTATTATTATTATTATTATTATTTTTATAATTTGATTATTACAACAATTGGGAAGAGAATTTAGACCCTAGTTCTATGAGACTAAAATCTTTTATCACACGTTAACACTTAAAGTTTGGTATATAGAAGTTCACATACACACCAAAGTTGCACCATTTCATAATGTTTCACTAAAAGAGTATTTTGATGAATCAATTGTTGGATTCATAATCTATTTATAATCTCCTTATTTACAAAATATATTTTTTATATTCTCTACGCAATTTTACACCACTCACCAATATTTTTATTAATTCTTTTCTTCAATTAAAACTTTTTATTCTTTATATTTTTTGTATCATTGTTTTTCTTTGATAACTTCTTCACCTTAGAAAACATTGATAAAATAGAAAATGTCTTCTTTAGAAATTTTTAATAAGATTTGACATATAAAAGATGGAAATATATTTAAAAATATATATACATACACATAAGGGGTGTTTGGTTTGTGTTTTCAATCAACAATTTTCAGTTTTTAACAATATTACACGTATTTCTACACACTTTTCCACTCACACGTATTTCCACAAATATTTTCAAATAACAATTTTCAGTTTTTAAACACATATATCAAACGGGCTCAAAGAGTCTTAAAGATTGGTACAATGATGTCTACAGCCTTATAAAATCCATGAAGTACTAATTACCCCTATACACCCGAAATATTAATAAGGCAATCAATGAGTTTTGGACAATTACATTAAAAAAACTAAACATGCACACAAAGAGATGTTAAAAAAAAAAAAAAAAAAATTAAAAACAGCAAAAAGCGTATAATATGACAGATATAACCATGAGAGGAAAGTCCTCTTCTTCGCACACATGACAATAGTTCATGCACAGGCAAAGGGGTGGCGGCACTTGTTCGGGGTTCAAATGAACTCTCTGCCTTCCAAAAAAAAGTTTATATATAAAAAAATATTTTTTGTTAATTTATTTTACAGTTAAAAATACTTTTCCTTGACTGAAAATTTTCACACTCTAATCATAGATCAGTACAACCTAAAACTAAACAACAATAAGACATTTAATGTATTATATGTGTTAGTATGTAATTAAAGAAAATAAATAGTAAAGTTAGCAATTATTCAAATATTTGATTGGTTAAGTAGACACTTTTTTTTTTTTTTTGAGAGGGTGAAGTAGACACTTAGTGTAATATTTTTGTATGAATGAATATAGATGTGTGGGTTAATAAATAATATAGTGTCAGTGGGTTGCATTTTGTTATTTTAGTTTAAAATTTATATATAAAAATAAAGAAAACTGCATAAAAATAAATAAATTTTATATAAATTTAACAAAATAAAATGGTCATACCTAATCACATTGATAATAGATAATAAAAACTAATAATGAACTATAATGAAATGATTTTAAAATATGAAAACTCATAGAAGTTGTGAAATTTCATATATTTGCAATTTTTTTTTTGTTAGAAATACTGAATAACTGTATTGTATTTCTCTAGTGAAAGAATATACATAAGTGCCTTTATATAGGAGGCATATGAGTGCAATACAAGTAAGAGTGTAATACAAGAATGTGTGTTATACAAGCAATCTAGTTGGGCATAAAGCCCATAACAACATACACATTAGTAGCCCCCCTCAAATTCAAGGTGGATGTGAGACCAACTAGAGGTTGTCAACCAAAGTACAAAAGCGTCCCTTAGGATGTGACTTGGTGAAGATATCTGCAAGTTGATCTTTAAAGGAGACTGAGATCAACTTGAAAGCACCACGGATAAGATGATAACAGATAAAATGACCATCGATCTCGATGTGTTTAGTCCGTTCATAGAAGACATCATTGTGAGCAATATGAATGACATTCTGGTTGTCACAATAAATAGGAGTAGCAGAGGATGCAGATACACCTAAGTCTTTGAGAAACTATCGTAGCCAAAGGAGCTCAGATGTGGTATCAACAAGGGCACAATATTCTGCTTCAGCACTGGAGTGGGCCACATCAGTTTGTTTCTTGCTTCGCTAAGAAATCAAAGAAGAACAAAGAAGAAAGAAATAACCAGTGGTGGACCTGCGATCAGTGGAATCTCTTACCCAATCAGCATCAGAAAATGCACAGGGAATAAGAGGAGACTAAGCAGAGTAGAAAAGAACATGGAAGAGAGTGCCCTTTAGGTATCAAAGAATGCGCAAGTAGCATAGTGAGTCGATAGTGGAGTAGACAAATATTGGCTTACCTGGTGAACAACATAGAAAATGTATGGATAAGTAATAGTGAGATAAACTAGGCTGCCAACCAAATGTCTATAAAGAGAGAGATTAGACAATGGTTTCCCCCCTGAGGGAGTCAAATGCGCATTAAGTTCAACTGGAGTGTTAACAGTCTTACTATTAGTGAGTCCAGCTCAAGACAAGAGTTCAGAGACATACTTGGCTTGAGTTATGTAAAGTCCATTTGTAGAATGAGTGATTTCAAGAGCTAAGAAGTAGCTAAGATGTCTAAGATCTTTCATCTCAAACTGCTGATTGAGAAAATCCTTGAGTTCTTGAATGTCACTGAGGTCATCACCAGTTATGATCATATCATCCACATACAGGAGAAGTAAAATAGTGTCTTTGTCAGTGCAACGAAGAAATAAGGCAGAATCATAATGACTGACCATGTAACCCAAGCGAGAGAAGGTAGAGCTGAATTTAGCAAACCAAGCTCGTGGAGCTAGTTTAAGACCATAAAGTGCACGTCGAAGGTGACAAACCTTGTTTAATTTAACAGAGAGACCAGAAGGAGGTTGCATATAAACTTCTTCACTTAAATCCCCATTAAGAAATGCATTTTGACATCCATCTGGAAAATGTCCCATTTACTAGTAGCAGCAACAGCTAAGAGAGTACGAATAGATGAGATATGAGCAACCGGAGCAAAGGTCTCTACATATTTTATCCCATACTCCTGTGTAAAACCTTTTGCAATAAGACGAGTTTTGTAGCGCTTAATGGACTCATCAGAGCGAGTCTTAATCTTGTAGATCCACTTACAACTAACCTCAGATTTCACAAGGGGGAGAGTGATCAGATCCAAGTACGTTTTTTAGATAATGCATCAAGTTCCTCTTTCATTACAATTTGCCATAAAGGGTCAGTGGAAGCCTCACGATAGGTGTGAGGCTCATGCAGGTTAGTAAGGGTAGTGTAACAATGATAGTTAAGTAAATGTGCAGGAATGGATCTTACTCGAGTTGAGTGACGAGGTGGAATGTCTTGTGCAAGATCTTTAGGCAGAGCAAGAGCAGGGGACCCAAGCTCAAAATTGGGTAGCTCGTCTTTAACCTGTTCATCTTCCCCCTGTTCATTAAAGGATGAACTAGGAAAGGGATCAAGGATATCTGGTGGTTGGACAGAGAAGTCTACAGGAGAATTAGGAGCAGCTACAGAATGAATATGTGCCTCATTTGGAAAAATATCTAAGACAGAGGAAGAAGATAGGGAAGCACGGAAGTAAGAGAGCTCGACAAAGAGGCGATGTTCTCAAAAGACAACATTGCAAGAGATACAAAGACGATGAGAAATAGGATCATAACACTGATAACCCTTTTGAGTTTCGCTATAGCCAAGAAAACAAGAAAGAATTGATCAAGGCTTGAGTTTGTTATGCTCATGTGGCTGAAGAAGAACGAAACAAGCAGAACCAAAGGAGCGAAGGTGGTGATAGTCTGGAGGTGACCCAAAAAGGCGCTCATATGGAGTTTGATTTTGGATGACAGGACTGGGAATGTAATTAATAGCATTAACAACATGTAGAACAGCTTCACCCCAAAAAGGAGCAAGAACTTTGGCAGAGAGAATGAGAGCACGAACAATGTCAAGAATATGATGAAATTTTCGTTCGGTTTTACTATTTTGCTAAGAGGTACCTGGACAAGTTAGTTGATGAACAGTGCCATAGGATTGCAAAAAAGCTTGCAAAGCATATTGAGCGTACTCAAGAGTATTATCAGATCGAAAAAAATTTAATATGTTTGGAAAATTGAGTTTCAACCAATTTTGCAAAATTAGAATTACTTGCAATAATTCAAAACGATGTTTCATATGAAAAGCTGTAGCGAGAGTAATTATCAACAAAGACAACAAAATATCGAGATCCACCAATGCTAGAGACAGAGGAAGGCCCCCAAACAACAGAATAAATAAGGTCAAAGATATCAGTGGATATTGATTCACTAGTATTGAAAGGCAAAACTGGTTGTTTTCCTAACTGACAAGAAACACAATCAAAATTTTCAGTAGATACTGAACTTAACAAACCTTTAGAAGCCAATTGTTGTACTTGAGAGGAAGATGCGTGACCAAGTCGAGCATGCCAAGTGCAAGGGTAGGAATAGAAGAAATTGTAGCAGCTGAAACAACAGAAACAAGAGTAACAAGTGGAAGACGAAAGTTGTCTACGAGAAACATACGCCTAACTCTGGGACTGGTCCCAAGCTCTTGTCCCATCCTTGGATCCTACACAATATACCTACAATAACCAAAGATAATGCAATAACCTAACTCAGCTAATTTTTCCACAGAAAATAAATTGTAAGAAAGGTTAAGAACATTAAAGACTCCAGAAATTGAGAGGTTGAAGGTCAAAATAGAACCTATATTATGATCAGACATTGTGGAACTATTTGCTGTGTGAATATTAAGAAAGTGTGGTGCAGGTTTAAGTTCAGAAAATAAGGACGAATGAGATGTCATGTGATTGCAACAAGCAAAATCCATAAGCCAAGGGGAAGGAGACATACCAGATAAAGCTGAGAGAGAAGAGGAATAAGATACATTACTAACCGTACAAATGACATTAGCGATGATGTTTTTAAGGTCATCTATGGACATGGTGAAAGTGTGTCCTGAAGATTTAGACTGTGTAGAGACAAGCGCCATTGGCTAGACACTCTCAGTGTTAGCAATAGTAGCAGCAGAAATTGAAACAGTTGATTTGTTGTGATGATAGCAAGTCTCAATATTGTGGCCAAAACAATTGCAAAAACGTTAGAAGAAGACTCGTCCTTATTTTGCATTTCGAAGTAAAATATGCAAAAACGAACTGCAAAAATGAAATCTACGCGAAAAACTAGGTAAAGAGCACCTGGACTGCAAAAAGTCAACCCAAGAGAAAAGTCAACCTTCAATCAAAGTCAACAATCTGTCAACGTCTAGTCAATGCTGGCCAACGTGGGTCAACGGTCCAATCAACAATGACGTCAGTTGATGTGGCGGGTGAAGTCAGTAGGTGAATGGACAATGACGTCAACAAGAATAGATGCTGGCGCGTGAGGATCAAGAAGTGAGTGATCGAGGGTGGGGCATGAGTGTGCGTGCAAGCTTTGATGACTGCGAGACTTCCACAATTGAGTAGATCGAGGCAAGATGATCACTGTAGTACTTGCAAAATACTTATCGGAGCAAGATGCACGGCGAAAACAGTAAGTGCAGTGGTCTGTGTGGTGCGAGACTCCTCAATGATGGCAGTTGCAGGTCCGGAACCCAAGGGCGACAATTGGAAGACGTCAGAGGTTCTACAGCAAAAAGTTGCGGTGGCTACTGTGATGGCGGAAGCGATGTTGAGAATGGAATAACACCAATAAAGACAAGACTACTAAGAAAAGGTCAGAGCAGTAGCTCTGATACCATGTTAGAAATACTGAATAATTGTATTTTATTTCTCTAGTGAAAGAATATATATGAGTGCCTTTATATAAGAGGCATATGAGTGTAGTACAAATAAGAGTGTAGTATAAGAATGTGTGCTATACAAGTTATCTGGTTGGGCCTAAAGCTCATAACACTATACACATTAACATTTTTTATGACTCGATATATTCAAGTTTTTTGGTATTAAATTTTATATAATTTAAATTTATTAATGACCCCTTTGAAAAAAAAAAATTTGGAACCGCCGCTATACATACATACTAAGTAGGACTTGGAGCATGACTTTTATAACACCAATACCAAAAATTATTAAGTACTTCTTAAATATGGTAATGTAGTGTTTTATTATCTCACATGGCAATGTGATGTTTTATCCTCTCATATTTATAGTAAATCCAACCTAGTATTTAATTAATAAGATCAATCATAAACACGAGAGGAGAGACACAAACTTATTGGCCTTTCAGACTACGAAGGGTCCATGTAAATTAATAAATTTATCTATTGTCAGCAATTTGGTTATATATGAAACTGTAAAAAACGTAAGCCAGATGCTCTAATTAATTCAGATCATCGCAGACAAATTACACGATACGTGGCTGGACTTTCGCATTTATCAGAACCTATATTCAAGGCTTGTAATTGCATGAGTCATGCATGTACCACACATGCAGCATATTGTGCACTCCAAGGTCATTGGACTGCAACGTAGCAGCTCAATAGGCTCCCAGGTGCCAGCTTTGCTTTACTATAAGTTTTAGAGGCACCTAATTTGTGAATGATAGTAGGTGATGATTATAATTAAAATGATCTCACTTAGTGTATGACCTCAGTACCTCAGAACTTAGGTGCGGCTGTGATCTCATAATAGGTTTTGCAGAAGACCATGAAAAATATCCTAAGCTATTTGGATTGGAAATAAAAAATTTTGCAGGGAACCAAACAGAACTATAGTAGAATATTGGCTTAGATAAGATAACGGAATCCATCTGACTCATCCTGAGCTTAGAGTTCAAAAGCACCACGTTCAGGTTGTACAACATCTTTAGAAATTAAAGAGGGAAATACACGTTCTTGAAAAGGTAACACGAGATATTACAAAATTTAATATATAGGTTTTATAAACTTTTGCTATCAATCACATTAAAAGTGATTCAATCACTAATTCATTATCAGTTTGTAAATTTTCTATAGTAACAATTATAGTCCGAGCATTTCGTTTCTAAAAATAGTTAGACCAAAACACTTAATAACAATTTAATAAATGAATGCCGTGTAATTCAATATTATATTATTTTTTAAATGGGTCATTCTACCGTACCCCCCAAATAAAAGGGGGGTACGGTACCCACTTATTTCTTAGCCGTTTATTTCCTTTAGTTTTGATCTTGACCGTTGATATAATTTTAAAGGTTTTTTGGTTACCGGTGAAACCGGTTTTCTATATAAACAAAAAATTAAAACAGCCTTCCTCTTCTATATCACGTTTACTTCTCTCATCCGTGCTCATTGCTGTTTTTGCCTCTCAACCTCTCTAAACACAAACCTCAAATCAGCCTCTCTAAACAAAACCCTCAGAGCCCGGCGCACCCACAACCTCAAATCGGAGGCGGTTCTTCTCATCTATTCCCGTACAAGTCGGCGGCGCTTCATCTATTCCCGTACGAGTCGGCGGCGGTTCTTCTCTTCCATTCTAAATCGGCGGCGACACCCACAATATTCAGGTTCTCTGTTTCCATCTCAATCTCCAACTTTTATTGACTATTCTTTCTTCTGGGTTCAACTAATCACTATAAAAGTTTAGGGTTTATATTTGGGTTCTCTGTTTCCATCTCAATCTCCAACTTTAATTTGATGTTTAGATTTTCTATATATCTGGATATTGTGGAAAAGATTGAGTCTAGTTTTAGAACCTGTAGATCTGCTGTCTGTTTTGACATTGTTTATCACACTTTGCAGGTGGTTGTTACCCAGATGAATGGTGTAAATCACCCGTCAGAATCAATTCATGTGCTTCATGTGGGAAGGATGAGGATAAAGCTTCGTAAAGGAAAGACAACAGTCGCTAAAGAGTACTACTCCACTTCAATGCAGGTATAGCAGATTTCAAATTTGTTTTCTCTGTTAATGAAAGGGCCAAGAGTGATGTAACATGCATTTCCTGTCACTCATTCTCTAGATATTGTTTAAGCATTTGATTTATCAAAAAAGAAAAGATGTATTTGAGGGCTCAAATAAAATGGAAAATTTTGATTTTTCCTTCTCTTGTGAGTGTATTGGACGAAATTGAAGGATGAATAGGAAAGTATAATTAAGAAGTTCATGAGTGGTGGTCCTTTGTATTCTCTATGTTCAGAGTTCAGTGGGTAGTGCCTGAAAGAGTTGCGGATCTTATGTTTGGGTGGGGGAACTGGTTTGGTAAATCTGTAGTTCTTTTACTTGGAATATAGTTTCCCCAATGCTTGATGTGAGTAGCATCGAGGGAGAGGAGCAACTGGACTTTTTAAGGAAGTGGAGACCTGGGTTGTCAAGCTGAAATCGGTGTTCTTGAGATCATTATTTGAGTGGTCTTGTATTCTTGGCAATAATGATATGAAGTCTATTGTAGACTAGATTCTCTTTATTTTTTAATGGAACTTTTTTATTGTGCTGAAGAACTCAAACATCTTTTCTTTTGTTTTGATGTGTCACAAATTTTGTTGGTTATTTCTGACACTGTTTTTCTGCTTTAGCTCTGTGGAGTTAGAGGAGGTGGGAATGCTGCAGCACAGGCACTGTTTTGGCAAGCCAAAAAAGGGCTTTCTTTTGTAGTAGCTTTTGAATCAGAGAGAGAGAGAAATGCAGCCATTATGCTGGCTAGGAGGTTTGCTTTGGACTGCAATGTATGTGTTCTCAATGACCTATATTAAAACTTCTTACTAGCAATTAAGTCTCTATTCTTTTTTTCTTGCTTGTGTTATTGATTCCAAACACTTAAAATGTCAGATCATGCTAGCTGGCCCAGACGACAGAGCTCCTTTAGGAACCTAATGGACCTCCATTGATATCTTACTTTTGCTAAATGTAATTAATTTGAGTTTCCCACATATCATGTATTATAAGTTTGTAATGGTAGAGATGGCTTTGTATAATTGTGATATGGTGTTCCACATTTTTTTTACCTCGATTCTTTTTACCATTTTGTTTCCCAACATCAAGGCAATTTTTTATTTGCCTTCTTGTGCTGAGTGTTAACAGAATTTCCTGCTTACATTTGGAGGAATGGTTGCAGCTCATTGTAAATCTGTAAAACATTACTTGAGGTTTTGAATGATTGATATATTTGATGACTGGTTCATGATTGATGATTGCTATTGGGGTTCTATTTGCAGCATTTTTCATTGAAGACACTGCAGTTCATTTTTATTACACGTTTAGTTGCCATCTGGACAAGTAGGAATGGAACAATTTGCAACTTTGTTGTTTATGGATTAATTAATATGACAGTTCATTATATATATATATATATATATATTACATTTCTTTTTGATGATGCCTTATTCAACACTTCAATCTATGTACACTATAATAGTAAAATAATCTAACAATGTTGGTGGTTGCACGTGTTGAATGCACCAGGATGGGGATGGGAATGTTTAGGCGTTTTAAGGTTGCGAAGTTTTACTGAAAAATGGGGGAAAGATACAAGGGAGGTATACATAGAAACTGTAAAAAAAAAAAAAAAAAAAAAAAAAAAAAAAAAAAAACTGGTTTCTAAATTTCAAAAAGTAATGAGAATGAAGGTTTCCTAAAGCTTTTGCCAATTAGTCATATACTAGGGCTCTTAAGATCTTATAGATTTAGTGTCCATTTGAGAATAGTTTATTTAACTTATTTAGTGTCCGTTTGGGAATAGCTTATTTAACATTTTGTGTTGTTTTTTGGTAATTTATATTATTTTTTTAGTTTTGTAGGTAATATTAAAGATTTTTTTTTTCTTTTTCTAATAAAATTTTGCCTTTTTTTTTCCACTTAACAAGCACAATGGTGCTTGTTAACATTCTTCAAAAAAAAATTAGACCAAGGGAGCCTAGCCCCACTTGTGTTTAGGGGCATGCATGCTCGGCAAAAAATTAATCGACTTACCACTATACTGATTTAAACAAAGTATAGAGATGCAAATTGACCTTTTAATAGCCAATTATGTTCAAATAACACGTTCCAATATTTTATAGGAACAAATACCAAATGGCTTTAAAATGACGAGTTTGTATAAATTTTGCGAAACCTTGAGACAGAAAGATAAGTGCATTGTGACATCAATAAGTCTTCAATAGCGAAAACATTTCATTTTTATTAGGGCTCTCTCAAATTTAGCTAGTGGAGACTCTGTTGACTCAAATGAGGCTCACACTTATCATTGTGGACAATATGCTAAACTCTCAATGACAATTATTATGATAATTTTTTAAAAAATGACTGGGTTGTTCGTTTTTGGTAAACTCGGTCAATTATGCTTAATTGTTTTTATCTTTTCTATTGGTAATTTTTGTTATTGTGAAAATTTTGTTGGGATGTTTATTTTGTATTAGATGATTCTAAATATAATAATAATTTTATGAAACAAAACTGCATAGACACTTTAGTTGGGGTGGTTATACTCGTGTTCGACATAGTCCTTTGAAACTTCTACACACGTGGATCTAATGAAAATGTCTAAAAAATATAAAGCATGGTGTAGTATCCTTGATTGATGACTATCTCATACTGGATATGTAGTTTCAATTCAAGTGTTTACTGAAAATTTTTAGATTGTCAACAATCTTTGTATTGGATTTTTTGTATAACTTGCTAATTGTATAGTTACCCTGTTTCCAACCTTAGACACCACAATAAACACACAACTGTGATTAAATTGCAAATGTTGCATAAGAACAATTAAAGAGCACATAAAGTTATACCCCCAAAACCTAAAAATTACCAAAATACCTTAGAAACCTAAAAAATGGCCAAAATAACCCCAAAGCCTAAAAAATAAATAAAATAATCCTGAAACAAAAAAAAATGACCAAAATACCCCTGAAACGTAAAAAATTGGCTAAAATACCTTTAAACCTAAAAAATGACCAAAATAACATCAAAGCTTGAAAATTGACGAAAATAACCCCAAAACCTAAAAATGACCAAAATACCCTCTAAACCTAAAAAATGACCAACATACTCCTGAAACCTAAAAAATGACCAAAATACCATCAAACCTATAAAGTGATAAAAATACCCCTAAACCTTTGAAATGACCCAAATAAACCCAAAACCTCTAAAATTGTCACAAACAACCTGAAACCTCTAAAATTACCAAAACTACCCTAAAACCTCTAAAACGACCAAAATACCTCTAAAACTATAAAACGAGCAAAATACCCCGCAAAATATAAAAAATGACCAACATACCACTAATCCTATAAGATGAGCAAAATACACCCGAAGCCTCTAAAATTACCAAAATAGGGGTTTGGGGTATCTTAGTCATTTTTTAGGTTTATGGGGTATTTTGGTCATTTTTTATGTTTAGGGAGTATTTTAGTCATTTTTTATGTTTAGGGAGTATTTTAGTCATTTTTTAGTTTTAGGGGGATTTGGTAATTCTTTGGGTTTAGGTTGTTTTTTTATCGACTTACAGGTTTAAGGGGCTTTTTTGTCATTTTATAGTTTTGAGGATATTTTGGTCATTTTTTAGGTTTTGAGGATATTTTGGTCATTTTAAGGTTTAGCGGTTATTTTGGTCATATTTAGGTTTCAGGGGGGTATTTTAGTTAATTTTTAGGTTTCGAAGGTGTATTGATCCTTTCTTAAGTTTAGGGGGTAATTTGGTCATTTTTAGGTTTAGGGGGTATTTTGGTCAATTTTTAGGCTTCGAGGGAGAGGTTTGGCCATTTTTTAGGTTTCAGAGGTATTTTGGTAATTTTTTAGGTTTCGGAAGTATTTTGGACATTTTTGGGGTTTAGGGGATATTTTGGTCATTTTTAGTTTTTGGGGGTATTTTGGCCTTTTTTTGAGTTTCAAGGGTATTTTTGGTAACTTTTAGGTTTCAAGGGTATTTTGGTCATTTTTATATTTCGGGGGTATTTGGTCATCTTTAGGTTTCAGAGGTATTTTGGTCAATTTTTTTTGGGTTTTGGGGGTATTTTTGGTAATTTTAGGTTTCAAGGGTATTTTGGTCATTTTTTATATTTTGATGGATTTTGGTAATTTTTAGGTTTCGGAGATATTTTGGTCATTTTTTTAGGTTTAGAGGGTAATTTGGTTATTTTTAGGTTTTGGGGGTATTTTGGTCAATTTTTAGGTTTCGAGGTTATTTTGGCCATTTTTTAGGTTTTGGAGGTATTTTGGACACTTTTAGGTTTTAGGGAAATTATGGTCATTTTTGGGTTTCGTTGGTATTTTGGTCAATTTTTTTTGGGTTTTGTGGTTATTTTTGGTAATTTTAGGTTTCAAGGGTATTTTGGTCATTTTTTATGTTTTGAGGGTATTTTGGTCAATTTTTAGGCTTCGAGGTTATTTTGGCCATTTTTTAGGTTTCGGAGGTATTTTGGACATTTTTTGGGTTTAGGGGATATTTTAGTCATTTTTAGGTTTTGGTGGGGCATTTTGGCCTTTTTTTGGGTTTCAAGGGTATTTTGGTAACTTTTAGGTTTCGGAGTATTTTGGTCATTTTATATTTCGGGGGTATTTTGGTCATCTTTAGGTTTTGGGGGTATTTTGGTCATTTTTTAGGTTTTAGGGAAATTTTGATCATTTTTTATGTTTCGGGGGTATTTTGGTCATTTTTGGGTTTCGTGGGTATTTTGGTCATTTTTTTTTTGGGTTTTGGGGGTATTTTGGTAATTTTAGGTTTCGGGGGTATTTTGGTTATTTTTTATGTTTTAGGGGTATTTTGGTCATTTTTAGATTTCAGGGGTATTTTGGTCATTTTTTAGGCTTCGAGGGTAATTTGGTCATTTTATAGAATTTGGGGGTATTTTGGTCATTTTTTGGGTTTTAAGGATATTTTGGTCATTTTTATGTTTCGGGGGTTTTTATTTTTTATTTTTTTAGGTTTTGGAGGTATTTTGGTAATTTTTAGGTTTCGAGGGTATTTTGGTCATTTTTTAGGTTTTGGGAGTATTTTGGTTATTTTTTATATTTCGGGGGTATTTTGGTCATTTTTAGGTTTTAGGGCTATTTTGGTCATTTTTTTGGGTTTTGGTGGTATTTTGGTAATTTTATGTTTTACGGGGGTATTTTGGTCATTTTATTGTTTTGGGGGTATTTTGGTCATTTTTAGGTTTCGAGGGGTATTTTGGTCATTTTTTTAAGTTTCAAGGGTATTTTGGTCATTTTTTGGGTTTTGGGGGTATTTTGGTTATTTTGTAAGTTTCTTGGTTATTTTGGTAGTTTTGAGGTATTTTGGTCATTTTTAAAGATTTTAGAATACTTTGGTCATTTGCACTTTAGGGGCATTTTGGTAATTTTGATAAATGGGTAATTGGGTGGGTTGGGGTTTACCCATAATAATTGGGTTGGGTTGAGTTTGAGTTAGAAGCAATTAGTTAAATGAGTTATAATGGGTAAATGGGTTTTATATACCCAACCCAATTTTGCCTACCCCAAACCCACCCATTTGACATCCCCACTCAAATGTGAGAACAAAATAACGAAACCACCAAATGTGATAAAAGAACTGTTACATGTGATATTGAAACTACACAATGTGAGGATGAAACCGTCAAATGTGAGAAAAAAATAATAGAACTACCAAATGTAACAAAAGAACTGTCAAATGTGATGTTGGAACTGCATAATGTGAGGATGGAACCGTCAAATGCGAGAAAAAAAAGTAAGGGAACCACTAAATGTGACAAAAAAACTAACACATGTGATGCTAGAACTGCACAATGTGAGGATGAAACAGTCAAATGTGAGAAAAAAATAAGGGAACCACCAAATGTGACAAAAGAATTGACACATGTGATGTTGGAACTGCACAATGTGAGAATGAAACCGTCAAATGTGAGAAAAAAGGTAAGGGAACTACTAAATGTGACCAAAAAACTGACACGTATGATGCTGAAACTGCACAATGTGAGGATGAAACTGTCAAATTTGAGGATGGAACTGTCAAATGTGAAAAAAAGTAAGGAACCACCAAATGTGAGAAAAGAACTGTCACATGTGTTGTTGGAACTATACAATGTGAGGATAGAACCGTCAAATGTGAAAAAAAAAAAAAAAAAAGTAAGGGAACCACCAAATGTGAGAAAAGAACTGTCAAATGTGATGTTGGAATTACACAATGTGAGGATGAAACCGTCAAATGTGAGAAAAAAATAAGGGAACTACCAAATGTGACAAAAGAATTGACACGTATGATATTGGAACTGCACAATGTGAGGATAGAACCGTTAAATGTGAGAAAAGAAAGTAAGGAAACTACCAAATGTGAGAAAAGAACTGTCACATGTGATATTGGAACTGCACAATGTAAGGATAGAACCGTCAAGTGTGAGAAAAAAATAAGTGAACCATCAAATGTGAGAAAAGAGCTGCCACATGTGATATTAGAACTGCACAATGTGAGGATAGAACCGTCAAATGTAAGAAAAGAAAGTAAGGGAACCACCAAATGTGAGAAAAGAACTGTCACATGTGATGTTGGAACTGCACAATGTGAGGATAGAACCGTCAAGTGTGAGAAAAAAAAAGGGAACCACCAAATGTGAGAAAAGAACTGTCACATGTGATGTTGGAACTGCACAATGTGAGGATAGAACCGTTAAATGTGAGAAAAGAAAGTAAGGGAACTACCAAATGTGAGAAAAGAACTGTCACATGTGATATTGGAACTGCACATTGTGAGGATAGAACCGTCAAGTGTGAGAAAAAAATAAGTGAACCATCAAATGTGAGAAAAGAACTGCCACATGTGATATTAGAATTGCACAATGTGAGGATAGAACCGTTAAATGTAAGAAAAGAAAGTAAGGGAACCACCAAATGTGAGAAAAGAACTGTCACATGTGATGTTGGAACTGCACAATGTGAGGATAGAATCGTCAAGTGTGAGAAAAAAAAAAGGGAACCACCAAATGTGAGAAAAGAACTGTTACATGTGATGTTGGAACTGCACAATGTGAGGATAGAACCGTCAAGTGTGAGAAAAAAAAAAGGGAACCACCAAATGTGAGAAAAGAACTGTCACATGTGATATTGGAACTGCACAATGTGAGGATGGAACCGTCAAATGTGAGAAAAAAGTAAGGGAACTACCAAATGTGAGAAAAGAACTGTCACATGTGGTGTTAGAACTGCACAATGTGAGGATGGAACCATCAAATATAAGAAAAAAGTAACCTGGTGTAGCAGGTTACCTATTAGGTGGGTACCGTACCCCCTTTTTTTGGGAGGGGGGGTACGGTAGAATTACTCTTTTTAAATTATCAATCCTACCAAAAGATACTTGGGATTTAGAAACTATCAAACTTAGATTTTGCACTTGTTATAAGATTAAGCTGCATTAACTCAATGTCTCATTTTATTATCCAAAGTGACAGAAAGCTTAAATTTAGTAATTAAATATAATATTATCGCCTCCACCCACCGTTTCAAAAAAGAAAGCATATTACTATCGAAAGGGGATGAGTTTCTTAGAATGATAATATACTATAGTTTGGGTGATGTCGTAAACTTTCTGCTCATGTTAGGTGGATGAGTTTTGGTATATATTAATATTTGACCGACCACATGAGGGCTCACTTTGTTGTTTGTCTTCGCTAATTTAATTGCTCTGTGTTTTGTCAATGCCCACTACTTAGGAAAATATCGGGTTCTGGGGCTTTGTGTTTTCTTTAATTTCTGGGGTTTGTTTTGCTTATCCTTACAACAAAGTTGCTTTCCATTAATCCAACTAAAGTGGAGAAAGTAGTGGCCACTGGCCACTTCCCAATCTCTCTCACTCTCTCTTTCTCTCAATGTAGTAGCTACTTAACAAAATCATTTTTTGTAATAAAATGCAATAAACTAATACTACTAATCAGAAGGTACTTATAAAAGAATAGAAGATCTTGCTGATGCTTCACCAGAAGACACTAGATATAAGGAGAGTTTGCAGTGTGTGAACATGACATAGTTGACATTGGGAATCAAACTGTAAGTTGGTGGCGTATATGTATATAATGAGTTATGCTTGTCCCATATAAAGCACATGGCGAGTTGTAAACAGTAGGAAGTGATAGTAAGTCCATATAAAAAACACTCTTTTACCATTCACAACTCACTATGTGAACGACTTATGGCAGAAATTGTATTACTTTATGTGGTAATAACATAGCTCATATCCAATTCGTCACTGAATTAACAAGTGTTTGTAACTTTCTATTGTCAATTGCAATTTTATTTAAAAATTAAAAGAATTGGTTAGAGGCTTTCGTACAATGGACCAATCATAGTCAAAGCTCAAATTTAATTCTACCTGAAGTGCAAGTGACGAAATCTTAAGGGTGCTTGTATTTTGAATGTTGTAACTCTGGTTTAATTTTTTATTTTGATGGTAAAAAGGGTAGTTTAGTGTACGGTTAATTTATGGTTTAGCATATTATGTTTACTCCCCCCCAAAAAAAAAAACTACTATGTATTTTTTTTTTTTTTTTATACAAAACTACTATGTATTTACCATAACATACAAAGGTTAATGATAACTATGTAATCGCTCATCAAAAAAAAAAAATAACTATGTAATCATCAAAAATATTCTGTTATGGATGTAAACCGCTAAACTAAACTACGTTAATTTCGTGCTTTTTATGATCTCCTTTTTACCTATCCATTTTGTTTATCTACATTAATTTTCTTTCCTCTCTCTCTTTTTATATTATGTAAACCCCTCATTGAAAAAATAGCCATCATAATCCAACTTATTTATATAAGGAAAACATATTATCATTTCAGAACAAAAGGTTCTATTCTGGATAATGTTAAAAAAAAAAAAAAAAATACCCATTATGTAGTTTAAGACCGTGGTGGCTCCAGGATTTTTTTTTAGGGAGGTCAGTAATGATGGAACTAGGAATTTATCATGGGGATGATTAAAAAATAAAATGATTTTTTTTTTTTTGTATATTCAACTTCCATATTATATATAATAATCTAAAATAACTACAATTTAGTATACAATACAACTATATCGTATAATAGTCTAAAAAATTTAGTAATAGTTTAAAGATCGATTAGACAACAACCATTGAATGCATATTAACTCATTATATTTATATGTAATATTAATTAATAAAAATATATGATAAAGAAGAATAATAACAAACCTAGGAGTGGGACTAGTAGTAAATGTGAAACTAAGAACAAAAAATAAACTGATATAAATTTTTGCTTTTGAAGTGTACGGTTTTGTAACCATACACATGGTCACTCTCTTAGAATTGGAGCAAATAGAGATAAAAACTAAAAAAACTACTTGACTAAACAAAGATAAAAACTAAGAAAACATAGATTGGAGAAAGGGAGATAGAAAGAATGAAGAAAGAAATCACAGATATAAATATAGACCAGTTGTTTGGAATGGTAGTGTAATATTTTGCTGATGAAGAAGAAAAGAGCAGGGAAAAACAAGTTCATTTTGTTGTTAATGGAAAAGTAAGCTAGAGTCTCAGATACAAGGTTTATTTATTTATTTTTAACGAAGGAGCGGAAATTTGTAACATTTTTTTCTCTATTATAAAATTAAATATTTTAAGAGTAGTGTTGTTGATACAATACACTTGCACAAAAAATTCTCAACAAAATATAGGTAACAAATTGTTAAAGGTAGGTAAAAAAAAAAAAAAGTGATATACTAGCAAAAACGAAAGGTAAAAAAATGATGCCAGTTGTGGGCCAAAATAAAAATTAGTTATAACTTAATTGTCATTTACTCTCTATTGTAAAAATAGTATTAAAATGATCATATTCAAGTTTATTTTAGCTAGATTTAAACCTAATTTATAGTCAATGTGTTCAAATGTTTATTTTGGTGGAGTCAAAAAAATTTTGTAAAAAATTTTATATAAAAAAAAATTGCCATGTCAGGGGGTTCTTTTGAACCCCTGACCGGTACGTAACGCTGCCCCTAGTTTAAGAAACGTTGTCTAGACCCCTTATTTGGCTTAGTACCGAATATAATAATTATTTAATTATTAAGTGCATAATTATTTATATTCCGTACTAAGCCAACTGAGCAGTCTAAATAACATTTCTTAAACAGCATGATGGGTAGGATTTTAAAAGTATTATTTAAGTCATCATGGAACCTTAGCGCACAAATCCCAAATTGCCACAACATCTGAACCATTAGAAAAAAATTTGCAAAACACAAAGCTTGACTGAGCGACTGGCGTCGAGGTATAAGTGACTTTGATAGATCGTCTAGTAGTGTCAAGTTGTCGAGACCATAGATCTAATATTGTTTTGAGCAGCTTTTTGTGTGTTCAATTGTACTTCTTTGAGAACTTAGAGACACAAAAAACCTAAGATTTAATTATATTAAAGAGTGTGTTTTAACTCAAATTTGTCAACAAACAAAATATTACCCTAACAACCAGTGCCGGCCCAAGGCCTAGGCAAGTTAGGCCTAGGCCTAGACTTAAGGCCTAAGGCTCCACTAAAAAAAAAAAAATTTGCTTAAGAAAAAAGGCTCCACTTTTTATATTTAAAAGCCTAAATTTTTATAAAATTATATATATATTTTAAAGGTTATACATTTTTTTTTTATTAGTAATGTTAAAAATACTACAAATTTTACTATTGGCTTACAAATTTTCATGTTATTAATCACAAATTGATAAAGTTCATCAATGAAAGATAATGTCATGTTATAGTTTGATCATTTTATAGTGCTTTTAATTAGCACGTCTTTTTCATTTCTATTAAGACTCTCAAAGTACGAGACCAATAAAACCTTAATTCAATTGAAATCCTAAAATATTTCAAAAAGATATTACAAATGTGTTAAATCATCAATTATAGATTAATCTCCCGGGATAGTTTGAGATTTTGATTTTTGTAAACTAATATTCTACAAAGTCACACACCAAATAATATTTATCTTTCTCTCTTGAAATCAAAATATAAAATTAAAAATTAAATTACAACTTTATTTAACTATGCATCGTCTTATATCCAAAATAAAGTATCTTTTTCAATCGCAATATATTTTTTTTTTATTAATATTTATAGTTCAACTATGATATTCAATTATCTATATGAAATTAACATTAGTCTAGTTGGTATTATTTATGTATTTAATGTATCAAATTAACATTAATTTGATTAGTATTAAATAATTTTATTTAATTAATATTTACATATTAAATGCTCCGCGTAAATTTTTCGCCTTAGGCCCCAAATTATGTTGGGCCGCCCCTGCTAACAACTTCAAGACTTCTTGAAGATATTGCTTAGTTATCGCGGTTTAATGAACACATCAACAACAGTGGTAGTTGCCTTGTGCTTGGTGTGAGTCCTCCCAAAAATAGGTAATTGGAGAGGGCGGAAGATCTTCCAAGCTTGGAACGTTTTTCTTAAGGATTTTTTTAGCTAACTTCTTACTCTAAAATTTTAAGGTTTAATTTTCGATTTTTTTTTTTTTTTTTTTTTTGAGAAACTTAATTTTCAAAGTTATATGTATAGGATTGAGGAGTGATTGGTCACGAAAATTACCTTGAAAGTTAACAAATTCGAATGTTGAGTGAAAGACAAAAGGAACTTCCTACCCAAACATCTAAATTTCTTCGTATATTCGCTCAATCATATATAACCATATAAGTTCGCTCGACCAAATTTTGCAGATGTGCACAATAAAACAACAATATTCGGGCTTCATTTTCAACTACACCAAACCAAACAACTACAAATAAAAATTCATGAATAATTACAATAAAATCTTGTCAGAATAACGTCATGGGCCATATATTTCAGGACTAGATCATGAAATGAAACACACTTTATTCCCGAAGCTCATAGTCCAAAGCCGCAACTGTATGAAAAGCAGAGATATGTGTGCCGCTTTCACACACACAAAGATATGTGTGTGTGAGAGATTATAAAAAAAAAAAAAAAAATATATATATATATATATATATATATAAGAGAATAAAACATATATATATATATATAAAAGAGAATAAAACAGAGAGAGAGAGAGATTCACATCCTTAGTTTTCGGCACTCTGTCTGGGCAAAGCTATAGCTGCATGCCAACCAATGGCGGCCATTGTCGGAGTGAGGCGCGACCATTACTATGTTTTTGGATCAATCAATCTTTCTTCTTCCTTTCATTTCTTGTCTGAGTTGTGACCCATTTCTTGGACTTTTGTTTACGATCGTTCTCAGCATTTTATTCCAAAATTTGGTAGCTTTCACGTGAGCTTCATGTCAATGATTTTCTTCTGATCAATATGAAAGTCCATGTCAGTTAGCGAAGTGGCAAAGTGTTCCACTTGATTATTTATTTGTCTTTTACATGACTTTCATTTGCATTGGGTGTAAGGTTAACGAGGTTATCCCATTTCATAGGACATCAAATGTTACTACAAATACATGCAAAATTTTGGATAATCTTTAAGGGCAAATTGCATTTTAAACCCTACCTACACTTCAGGTGTGTGGTTGAACTTATTAAATCCTATAATATCAGAAGTTACAAATTAAATGCAGATTGTTACAAATTAAATCCTTTAGTTTCACTAGTTTAAAACTGAACACTAAATTTTTTAAATCATATCAATTTACGCTCTCAATTAAACTTATACCAATTCTCCAAATCAAACCCAAAAAATTCAGGGTTTAATTTTATGTGATTTTGAAAGTTCATGTTCAACTAATGAAACTATATATATGGCTAAATTTGTAATAGTCTTAAATTTCAAATTTTAATTTGAAGAATCTAAAACTGTACGTTTTAAATTGAAAATACCCTTAAAATGGAGAATATAAATGTAATTTGTGTAGATGACATCTAAAGGTTGAAATGCTCTTGAGCTAATATATCAAGTTCTCTTACTATTTTTCTTTTTCCTAATTAACTTCGGACCCTATTAATTCAACAAGATTCTCATGCATTTAGAACCCTTCTAGGGCAATCTATATATGTTTCACTTTCACTCGAAGAGCATATATCACGCTAACAACATAGGTAACTCAACTTTTGACATCTCCTAATTTCTCATCATTCAACTATCGATATATAGAAAGATATATAGAAAAATAACTAAATAGTAATATTAAAAAACCAGCACGGTATATACTTTTGTTTCATGCAGGTTACTATAATAATATGCTTAATTAATTCGTGTGATTGAAGAACTTTAATGAGAAGTTGGATAGCTTCTCTATATACTTAAAGTTATGACCCACAATAATTGTGTGGGGTTTTTCCCGCACAAGCTATTTGTCCGCTCTGGGGAGCCAAGCCCGCACGGATTTGTTCTCGAGTGGCATGGAAGCTACGGATTTTCACCTCAGGGGATGACCCCGTGTTGGCTTGACACCATAGTCCCACATCGACAAGAGACGCGCCCCACTCATGCCTTATAAGCTCTTGGTGCCAAGGCATGGTGTACCACTCCCACACTCTGAGTGTTGGAGTGGTACACCATGCCTTGGCACCAAGAGCTTATAAGGCATGAGTGGGGCGCGTCTCTTGTCGATGTGGGACTATGGTGTCAAGCCAACACGGGGTCATCCCCTGAGGTGAAAATCCGTAGCTTCCATGCCACTTGAGAACAAATCCGTGCGGGCTTGGCTCCCCAGAGCGGACAAATAGCTTGTGCGGGAAAAACCCCACACAATAATAATAAAAAATATTTTAATTAAAAAAAAAAAAATTCAAACCATCTATATCCACCAAGTAGCTAGTTAGTGGGCCTCGTTAAAGAAAGTGTATCACATTTGCCATTTTTCTCTGACTTAATTGTTTGGGCGGTGAGAGGACTTTTGATATATATTTGAAAGAAATCAGAAGAGAACGAAACAAGTTTTTTTTTTCCACCCATGTTGCTATTGGTTAGTGGTAGAAGAAGGGGACCACGGTGGTTTCTTGAACCTGTCTTAATTAGTCTTGTGTTATTATAGGAAACCTGTCTTAATCAGTCATGTGTTATTATAGCATATTTTATGGAGGGCAAGGATGTGCTGCAACCTATGTTGCAACAGCTCCTGCAAAATTCTTATGTATCAAGCGGCCATTTGGTGAAAAATTCAATCTTAACAATGAAGTTTTCATTTAAATTGTTAGGACATATGTGGTTCAAGTTGTTTTGAACATGTCATTATTTTATGTAATTGGCTTATCTTTTAACAAAACGCATTTTACTTGTAATTGGCTAAATTTATGATGTGTCTAACGCTTTAAGAAACTATGTTTCAAGATTAAGTGTTGAAGTCATCAAGTTTGTTTAAGAAACAAGTTGGAAAGTGCAAGTTATTAAAGCTCGACACCTAGGCTCGACACATTCATCTATCGAGCTTTAAGAAACTGTTTCAGCCCCGAGACTCGACAGCTGCTCGACAGCATCTCGACACCTCTAGTTGTCGAGATTTAAGGAAAATAGATTTTAAATTCTGCTTTGATTCCAATCCGTACTTATGTCTTTGTGACTTCTTTTCTTCTAACCCTAGACATATAAAAGGATTATTTTAAGGGCCGTCAAAGTGTACACAAGTTGCACAAGCATTCAGAAATCTTTGTTCAAGCAATTTGTGATTCGAGACAAAGTTCATGCCTTAGTTCATCTTTCTTGTGAAGAAGTTACTGTGTAATGTGTACCGTAGAGTTTTGTAACCAAGCATCTTCTTGATCTTCATCGTGTGGATGAATTGAAGAACTTTGCAGCCAATAACTCTTTCTCTAGTTGGTGATAGAAGTCACGTACTAGGATCCACGCAATTGATTAGTCACATACTGGGAGCCATGCATCAAAAGGAGAAACTGTCACTACAGAACAAGTCCAATTGGGTATTGGGGTAGGGGTTCAACTGTAGATTGGTATAAGATACTGAGATTCATTTACTTGTAACCACTTGTTGTGATAATAGTGGAGTTTCAGGAGTGGTGACCTTAAATCACCCGGTGGGGTTTTTGCAGTGTAGGTTTTTCTCATTCGTAAACAAATCACCGTGTCAATTTATTTTTTGCTGCATACTTTAGTTTATTGGTGATTTGTTTGTGCTACCACGCAATTTGCATGTTAACTTGATTAATTAAAAACTTGGCTAATTAATCAACTTAATTAATCACAAGAGGTCAACACATTTGTAGCCTATCATAAATATTAGTCTGAACGGGTATCTATCTGAGGCATTACACCTGTGCATTTTTGCAAGAGTTGCTACAACTTAAGTGACCAAATTAGATTTTTTTTTTTAATTACAAAAAATGTCAAGGTTATATATTAATATGAAAAAAATTAGAGTTAATAATAATCTGAATAATAATTTCATCTCAAAAATTAAAAGAATAATAATGTGTTATAACAATTCAGAGTCCCGTATAGGTTGTGAGAGCTCTCAAACTCATGGATAGTTCAATGCACTTATCAGCATCTGACCTTGAGATGTGGATCATCCAAGACACATTGGCAATAAAAATCAAAAAATCATTTAAGTCCTTGTAAATATCATTTGAACGTGACATTAACACTTCATTAATTTATGTAGCTTACTAAGTAATGACCAGCCATCATGTTACATAAAAATATGTAATACAATTGTCACATTATTTGATTCATAAATTTTTAAGGAAACATGGTTTTATGTGCCTTTCATACACAATTTATGGGAACCAAGTGTCAATCTCACACGTTTATCCATGGGAACTAACCTGTATATTCCTATCCATTGGAACACGTGCTTCACCGTGATCTCGGCAATACTCCTTTATTGGATTTTATTTTTTATATTTTTCTTGTATGGCCCTTTAGGCTTTTGCTTTGTCCCCACTAGAAAGGGACTCTAAACACCTCATCACTCTCATCGTAAGCCACCTTGAGCTTTGATACTATTTGTTAGAGAAATAACACCTTAGAAAGCCACCAACTAAAGAGTTAATATAATATATAGAGACATCACTTAATCCAAAAGAAGAAACACACTTTTAACAACATTAAGTAGGGATGATGTCCCACTTAACGCACTCTGTCTTGCACAAGTTTCCCTATCCCAAATAGGTGACGAGATAAAGATTTTACCCCACCCTGCCCGAATGTGTGTACATATATTTTTAATTAATATTTATTTAAATAATTTAATCTTTTTATGAAAATCATATTTATAATCTCTCTCTCTCTCTCTCTCTCTCTCTCTCTCTCTCTCTCTCTCTCTCTCTCTCTCTCTCTCTCTCTCTCTCTCTCTCTCTCTCTCTCTCTCTCTCTCTCTCTCTATTGTCATCACTACCTTATTGAAGCTAGAACTACCTTTAGGATGGCTAAATCCTCCAACCCAACTCCACACAAATTTCCCCCTCGTTGAAGATGAAATAGGATGGCGGTGGGTATCCCTTTTCCAACCATGCTCTACCTTATCGTCATCCCTAGCTTTAAGTATCATATACAAGGAATAACTATCATGTACAATTAATGGCCCCTAGATTTTCAACCACAATCTAGGAACTAGCTCTAGTTTCCAACTGCTTATTATTTTGACACCTTTCCATGGTGCTAACACATTAACAAAGACTGTCTATGCATGCAACTTCTTGGTCTTTGTTGTTAAAATTATAAATGATTAAATTTACCATTTTCTAATATATAAAACTGAAACCTTTGAAGTTTTCACAATTTTTCACGCCAGCTCAATATTTAAATAAAATTATTTTTGTTTAGTTCAAACTTAACTAGGAGTGAAATTCTATTTCTTTAACAAATCCAACTTAAACTCAAACTTATCATTATCATTTTTCAAAAATAAAATTATTTTTATTTAATCAAAACTTAACAAGGAATAAAACTCTATTTCTCTAACAAGTTCAACTTAAATTCAAATTCAAACATTGGTAATCTATATAAAAACAAAAATTATGATAGGACTCAAAAAAAAAAAAAAAAAAAAAACTAACGTTGAAAAAAAAAAAAAGACTCACGTTGATAATCATGGGTTTGGTTTTTGGGTTGAAATTTCTATTAATTATTTTTTTTTATATTATGCATGCATGGCATGCCCAAATAAAGCATCTCTATTTTTTTAGAGAAAAATTAAAGATGCAACCTATGACTTTCAGCTTAGGGAACGATAAATTTTTATTTAGTATGTTATATATAAAAATTTGTTGAATTTGATTTGATTCTGAAGTAGAATTTGAGGATTCTATAAATTTTGAAGTTTTAAGTCTTGAAGTTTTAGGTTGATCTTAATTCTTCACCTTAAATGTTTTTTATTTAGGTTAATGTGATTTTTTGTTTTCTTATTAAAAGCTATGATTTTTGGTTGATTAATTATTTGTTTTGATTAATTTCAATTAATTATTTGTTTGGATTCAACATAAAAGATAATGGAGTTAGGTAACTATGCACTTGCAACTCAACAACGATCAATGTTAGACATCACTTCTAAACTATGGAAAAGTATAGAAGTTATATATTTCTTTATTATTATTATTTTTTAAATACTAACTAGAAAAACGTCTTTTTACTCATTGTTGGATTGTTTTTTCAGAGTCAATAATTTTTTCGTGCAATGCACAAGTTAGCAACTAGTTTAAAATGGTGAAAATGGCCAAATACCACCATTTCCAAAATATGTAGCAAAAAAGCATTGTTTCGGAACTTATTAGGGATATGCCACTTTTCTAGTACTCGAGTTTCAAAAACTCGAGTTCTAAATGGTACTCGAGTTTAAGAAACTCGAGTTCCTAGAAGTTTTGCCACCGTGGTACTGCTAACTTGGAATTTGTATAATTAAAAAAAATAATGTGGTATTCGAGCTTGGTAAACTTGAGTTCTATGCAACACAATACTCGAGTATACCTAGCTCGAGTTCTTTATAAATAAAATGTTTATGTTTATTTTTTTGTGAGGTACTCGAGCTCACCAAGCTCGAGTTCCTTGTAATATGGAACACGAATTTCGTAAACTCGAGTTCTTTATAAACTTTTTTTTGGATAATTTACAAATACACATAAACATAAACATAAGTAGTTTTTTTTTTTTTAATGTTTTTATTTATTTAAAATGAAGCATTGTAAAATATAGACATTTTAATTTCAAAATACGAATTTTTAGGCCACTTATACCCCTTTTTCATTCATTTTTAACACGTTCATCAATTTCTTACTTCTCGGAAGCGTTATGGTTAAATTGGTTAAAATATTGGAGTTACAATGAGAAATTAGAACAACATTTAAAAGAAAAATATCACTCCATTTTTAGCCATGGGCGCACTGAAATAAGTTTAAGCAACATAAATTCTTCACTGTTTTCTCATAAAACACCTCGTGAAATCATGTTTTCTAAATTTAAAAGTCAAATCTGAAATTTTTTTTCATGTTTGAATTTTGAATCGATTTTTTGCATTGATAAAATCTGTTTCTACATTAATAAAATCTGTTTTTTACATTAATTAAAACTGTTCGTTGTTTTCTCATAAAAATTGTTTACTGTTTTGTGCATAAACTGTTTTTAGCATTCTGCATAAAATTATTTTCTATTCAGCACTATTTAAAAAATTGTTCACTCTCTTTTCTGCATAAATTATTCTCTGTTCACTGCAGAAATTGTTCACTGTTCTCTTATAAAACACCTAGTGAAATCATGTTTTCTAATTTAAAAGCCAAATATGAATGTTTTTTCATATTTGAATTTCACAATAATCGAATGTATTTTTTTGCATTGATAAAATCTGTTTATACATTAATAAAATCTGTTTTTTGCATTAATTAAAATTGTTAATTATTTTCTCATAAAAATTGTTCACTGTTTTCTACATAAACTATTTCTAGCATTTTGCATAAAATTATTTTTTGTTCATCATTATTTAAAAAATTGTTCACTCTCTTTTTTGCATAAATTATTCTCTGTTCACTACATAAATTGTTCACTGTTTTCTCATAAAACACCTGGTGAAATCGTGTTTTCTAAATTTAAAAGCCAAATCTAAATGTTTTTTCATGTTTAAATTTTATAATAATTGAATTTTTTTTTCTGCATTAATAAAATCTGTTTTTACATTAATAAAATCTATTTTCTGCATTAATTAAAACTGTTCATTGTTTTCTCATAAAAATTATTCACTATTTTGTGTATAAAATGTTTTTAGCATTCTGCATAAAATTATTTTTTGTTCAGCATTATTTAAAAAATTGTTCACTATCTTTTCTGCACAAATTATTCTCTGTTCACTGCATAAATTGTTCACTGTTTTCTCATAAAACACCTGGTGAAATCGTGTTTTCTAGATTTAAAAGTCAAATCTAAATGTTTTTTCATATTTGTATTTCACAATAAACAAATATTTTTCTGCATTAATAAAATCTGTTTCTAGATTAATAAAATCTACTTTCTGCATTAATTGAAACTGTTCATTGTTTTCTCATAAAAATTGTTCACTGTTTTCTGCATAAACTATTTCTAGCATTTTGCATAAAATTATTTTTTGTTCAGCATTATTTAAAAAATTATTCACTCTCTTTTCTTCATAAATTATTCTGTGTTCACCGCATATATTGTTCACTGTTTTCTCATAAAACACATAGTGAAATCGTGTTTTCTAAATTTAAAAGCCAAATCTAAATGTTTTTTCATGTTTGAATTTCACAATAATCGAATGTATTTTTCTGCATTGATAAATCTATTTCTGCATTAATAAAATCTGTTTTCTGCATTAATTAAAATTATTCACCGTTTTCTCATAAAAATTGTTCACTATTTTGTGCATAAACTTTTTTTTAGCATTTTGCATAAAATTATTTTTTGTTCAGCATTATTTAAAAAATTGTTCACTCTCCTTTCTGCATAAATTATTCTCTGTTCACTGTATAGATTGTTCACTATTTTCCCATAAAATACCTAGTGAATTTCATTTACTTGTTCACGCATGAGGTGTTCTTGTTGTGTACTTAACTCGATGTAGGGAAAACCGAGTTTAGTAATGAATACTCGTAATGCTGGATAGCTTACCCCCAAAATTGATGCATAAACTTTTCGAGGATGCTCTGCATCCTTGAAAACGGTGCATTTCAAAGGGTTGCATATCTGTGTGTTCACGTGTGTGGATGGATACTTTAAGTCAAGGCTCAACAGTGTCGAGCTTTGAGCAGCACATGTAGAACTATATATTATCTTTGGTCATTTTCAAGGATGCTAGTCAAAACGCTCTTCCCATAATCAGTGACTACTGGTTAAAAGTAATAACACATGGGTACTGCTGGTCAGGATGCCGAGTTATTTAATACCTTTGGTCATTTTCAAGGATGTTAGTCAAAACACTATTCCCATAATCCATGACTACTGGTTAGAAGTAATAGCACATGGTAAAGCCATCATGAACCCTGAAACTGAGCTATCAGACAATCATATCTCATAAATATGTACATTAAAAGCACCACTTTGCTCTTAGAACCATCACTCTTACAAATTATGCAGACCCACAGCCTGAAACACTAAAATATCTCTCGTAATTGTAGTCAACTATTGTTACGCTACAGATTTTAAATACATATTTACTTGACTGTTCGATCAAACATCGTGGTCATATACGTTTGATTATGGGAGCTAAATCAAAGACTCGCCAATTTGAAGTGAAGCCCAACTGGAACTGACTTTTAAATCTGTTATAACTTTGTTATTGGTGGCTTGAGCTCCTTGTTATATATGTTTAATCTACTTTTATGATATCTTTTTATTTTTTTTGGTATAGCCATTGCGAACCATCACTTTTATGATCTCTTTTCACATGAATAAAGATGATATGACTCGGTAGTGTGTGAAACAGTGGCGAGCTGTTGAGCAGCACATGCATAACTGTGACCATCAGTGTAGCAATGGTGGACATAGCTCACCCCTAAAATTGAAAATGGTGCATTGTAAAGGGTTACATATCAGTGTATTCACGTGGCGAGTCCTTGCTTTAGGAGCCATATGGTTTTTTTTGTGAAAGAGTTGCTGGTTTGTGTGGTTTGGATGAGTATGTATGTATTGAATCTATTAAATTTTGCTACAAGTAATGTACAATAAATCTAATTTGGGTGATAAGTGCTATGTCTGTAACATTTCAAATTACACAAACAGAATATTGGAAACATCAACATATCTAACTGGAGGCATTTCACTTCCTAAAGTGTTTCCTACATTACAAAGCAGAGGACATTGTCCAACCAAAGAACAAGAATCATATGTAGCAACAAAGAATAGCAGGGAAGAAATGAGCAAGTGATTTCATATAAACTTAGCCAAAACTAATAAACAGTTAATCTTTAGATTTGCAAAACTTGAACGTACATAATCATCTGTTTTCAGACATTAACAACAACATTCTGTATTGCACAGAACGTGTAGACATTAACAACAACTTTTAGTGTTCATAGGTAGAAATTTTTGGAAATCATCATTGCTTGAATCTGAGAAGTCTGAAATATCTTTTTCATCATCTAACGCAGTAACTTCATTAATAAACTTGATGGCTTGCTCTTGCGCCTTCCCCTTTAGATGCTTCCTAACTTTTTGGATTGCATGAAAACGATCTAATCGCCTTTGCATTTGACTGTTGTCTTGTTCAATACAAGCAATTATGTTGGCAGGTTCATCTCTAGGTAACTCGGCTAAGCGTGCCTTAGGAACTCGTAACCCATGCCATGATGTGCCCAATGATTTCAAGACTCTTGTACGTGTAGATTGGAATATTAACGAAATCTCTCTTCTTTCCAACCCATTTCCCTCCACAGTGGTCTATGTATGTCTGTAGTTGTTGATTTGCTAGAACTTGTGATAATCTATTTGTTGAAGTAAATCCAAACTTGTTTTGCATTGTACGATTTGATGTTGAGGTGTTGGGACTCATAGCTTAGTCAATCTACAAAGCCAGTGGGGTAGAAATAAGATCATTATTGTGGTGCATTTATAACCTCATTTCATGTTCCAAGCATTATAATTTCAGTTATTAGGGCTTGTCATGTCAATACAGGCTGAAAAAACATTATATGAGCAGGATTTTAAATGTTCCCAATGTCATAATGAGATTTGAAGATGTGGGCGGTAGTTGTAGTGTTCTTGAACAGAGCATCATATTTAATTGACACAGGGCTATGTCTCTGGCACTAGGGTACGATTATTCATATATTTAAGTATTCACATAAATGTGGATGATATGACTGGACAGTGTGTGAAATAGTGTCGAGCTGTTGAGCAGCCTGTGTGAAATAGTGGCGTCTGTTGGCGCATGTGATTCGTATGACTACAGTTGGTGCTACAGCAGCAGGCTGGTGACGTGTCTTCAAAAAACTACTCATGCCACAGTTGGTGCTACATCATGTTTACTATATATTCAAATCTACTTACTACATTCATAAAATCTGTTTCCTGCATTAATTAAAACAATTCACTATTTTCTCATAAACTATTTTTAGCATTCTGCATAAAATTATTTTCTGTTCAGCATTATTTAAAAAATTGTTCATTGTTTTTTCTGCATAAATTTTTCGTTGTTCACTGTATGTTTACATACAACAAACATGTTTACATACAACCTTAGGACTATATGATTCGTCCAAAAAATGCATAACAACTACTTTTGTCTGTATAACAGGATTATTAGTTACTCGTTGGATTTATTCGAGGCATTTACCATTAAGTGATTTATACGAATCATTCATTTTTCTTTCATGGAGTTTGTCCATTATTCATATGGTTCCATATTTAAAAAAACACAAAAACCATTTAAGTGCAATAACCGCGCCAATGATAAAAACAGTTTATGAACAAAACAGTAAACAATTTTTATGATAAAACAGTAAATAGTTTTAAACTGTTTTTAGCATTTGCGTGGTTTTATAAATGCAGAGAGCAGATTTTATTAATGTAGAAACAGATTTTATCAATGTAGAAAAATAGATTCGATTATTGTGAAATTCAAACATGAAAAAGCATTCAGATTTGGCTTTTAAACTTAGAAAACACGATTTAACTAGGTGTCTTATGAGAAAACAATAAACAATTTATGCAATGAACAAAGAAAAATTTATGCAGAAAAGAGAGTGAACAATTTTTTAAATAATGTTGAACAAAAAATAATTTTATGCAGAATGCTAAAAATAGTTTATGCACAAAACAGTAAAAAAATTTTATGAGAAAATAATGAACAGTTTTAATTACTGCAGAAAATTTTTTTATTAATGTAGAAATAAATTTTATCAATGTAGAAAAACAGATTTGATTTTTGTGAAATTCAAACATGAAAAACCATTCAGATATGGCTTTTAAATTTAGAATACACGATTTCATTATGTGTTTTATGAGAAAATAGTAAAAAATTTATGCAGTGAACAAAGAAAAATTTATGCAGAAAAGAGAGTGAACAATTTTTTAAATAATGCTGAACAGAAAATAATTTTATGCAGAATGCTAAAAATAGTTTATGCACAAAACTGTAAACAATTTTTATAAGAAAAAAATGAACAGTTTTAATTAATGCAGAAATATATTTTATTAATGTAGAAATAGATTTTATCAATGTAGAAAAATAGATTCGATTATCGTGAAATTTAAACATGAAAAAGCATTCAAATTTGGCTTTTAAATGTAGAAAACATGATTTCACTAGGTGTTTTATGAGAAAACAGTAAACAATTTATGCAATGAACAGAGAATAATTTATGCAAAAAAGAGAGTGAATAGTTTTTTAAATAATGCTGAATAGAAAGTAATTTTATGCAGAATGCTAAGAACTGTTTATGCACAAAATAGTGAACAATTTTTATGAGAAAACAATGAATAGTTTTAATTAACACAGAAAATAGATTTTATTAATATAGAAACAAATTTAATCAATGCAGAAAAATAGATTCGATTATTGTGAAATTCAAACATGAAAAAACATTCAGATTTAACTTTTAAATTTAGGAAACACAATTTCATTAGGTGTTTTATGAGAAAATAATGAATAATTTATGTTGCTTAAACTTCTTTCGGTGTGCCCATGACTAAAAATGGAGTGAGATTTTTTTTTTACATGTTCTAATTTCTCATTGTAACCCCAATATTTTAACCAATTTGACCATAACACTTTTGAGAAGTAAGAAATTGATGAGTGTGTTAAAAATGAATAAATAAGGGATATGAGTGGCCTAAAAATCCATATTTTGAAATTAAAATCTCTATATTTTACAATGCTTCTATTTAAAAAAATAAAAAAAAAACTACTTATATTTATGTTTATGTTTATTTGTCGATTATCCAAAAAAAGTTTATTACTCAAGTTCCATATTACAAGGAACTCGAGCTTGGTGAGCTCGAGTACCTCACAAAGAAAAAAAAATGAACATAAACATTTTATTTATAAAGAACTCGAGCCTGGTATGCTCGAGTATTGTGTTGCATAGAACTCGAGTTTACCAAGCTCGAGTACCACATTATTTTTTTTTAATTGCACAAATTTCATGTCAGTAGTCCCATGGTGGCAAAACTTCTAGGAACTCGAGGTTCTTAATCTCAAGTACCATTTAGAACTCGAGATTCTGAAACCCGAGTACTAGAAAAGTGGTATATCCCTAATAAGTTCCGAAACAGTGCTTTTTTGCTACAAATTTTGCAAAATGATCGTATTTGGCCATTTTCACCAGTTTAAAATAATATCATAGCAAAAGATCCCGAGTTCGATTTTTGTTTCCATTTAAAATATAAAAAGTCTCATATGTTAGGTCTTAGTTATTAAAGGACAGTTTAGGAGGCCTACACATAAGGGAAGGTGTTAAATTTATGATTAAATGATTAAATTCATTGTATTCTAACCGTTTAACCTTTTAAGAAAATGTGTAGTTTAACACATGTATCACCATGCGGAGGACTTGGACCAATTTAATGTCACCTCCTAGTTTGGCTAACACAACCCACACTATTTATAGATAATCATCGCCATCCATATGCAACACCGTCACACTTGGCTAAGCAAACCTCCTCCTTAAACTTGAATTTTAGACATAATCTTGCATGCCACCATGTTCAAACAGTTCAACCCTGCCTTGCACACATGCATCCTACCAAGGGCAGTTCTACATTTAAGTGAGGTGGTCACATGACCACTCTGACTTGCAAAATAATGTATATACACACTTGTAAAAAAAATGTATATACTAAACTAACTTACTATGACCACCCTAATAAAAGTATTGAACACCCTGATTTAAGAATCACAAAAATTTGGATTCAACAAAAATAAAAGTGATGCTATATCCAGAATATTTTTCACAATAATTTTCACAACAAATTCTATGTGATAAATTGTTACAGATTCTAATTTGGACCCAATAATGATATTACCTTTTTACTCACTAATAACAATTTTTTACATAAGATTTATGGTAAAAATGTTGTATACGTAGCATTACTCTAATAATAATTATGACCCCAAACAAAATCCTTAATCCCTTAAACAAAACATAAATAAAAAAAAATAAAAAAAAATCATAAACAACATCAATAAAAATTAACTCAAATAACCAAACAAAAACAAAACTATAACAAACAACAAGAAGTGAACACACATCAAGGGTGTCACCATTTAATATTGAAGTTTACAACAGAAATAAACCTTTAATTCTAAAGGTACCTCAAGTAAAATTTATAACCCCCATCGCACTTCAAGCGCCTTAGACTCTTCTATCTTGAAAATTTTCACATGAACCTTGTTCGTGACTTTGAGAATATTCTCGAAGATTCCTTCACAACAATTAACTTTAGTTGGTTAATGGTTTTAGCCATGATACTAGTGAAGAGATAAATCTCATCACAATCAAGTCCTAAAACATAGGATCCAACTCCTATTTAAAATTAAATACAAATTGAAATTAAATCATAATCATCATCCTCATCCTAATTTACAAGATAAATCGTTATCCTAATCTACTGCAAAATTTTATTTAAATTCAAACTTCTTCAACTGCTGCATAATTATTTGTCATGTGGCCTTGCGACACAACAGACAGAGAGAATTAGGGTTTTGAACTTTGATGGCATGACATAGGATCTCTCTCTCTCTCTCTCTCTCTCTCTCTCTCTCTCTCTCTCTCTCTCTCTCTCTCTCTCTCTCTCTCTCTCTCAAAATAGCGTCAAAGACACCTCATTAAGAATAGAAAAAAAATCTCCAACTTGCTCCTTCCCCCGTAAATCCTAGTTCAACCCTAGTTTAACCCCGCATGGATTTTCCCTACCAAAAAGTGAGACAAGATGAGAATAAAGCACCTAATCCAACCCTATGTCGTTCATTGCCATCCCTAGAGTGTTTTGGACCAACTCAAATTTTGGAGACTCAATTTCAAAAACTTTAATATATATATATATGGAAAAAAAAAATCCAACCAAAAATATTATTTGTGGGCCATGCCCCCAACCCAACCTTTAACCCAAAGGTGATTCTGCCCCTGACTTGAAAGAACAAATAGACCCGTATGATGAATAATTGCATACATGCAAATTCTATATTTGACCCCAACTTTCGGAAAATTGCGAACCTTGCGGGCCCCCCACCGACGATCCTTGATTTGATTTCAGGACAAGTTGCAAGTTACTTGTCCACAAAAATTAAATCATTGATTGTATTTATCCGAGCATGTCTATTCATACATACTCGTTAAATCATTTTAGCTAAAACATGTTCATTTGGTACTTTTGAGATTTGGGAATTTAGATCATCAGAATCCAACAAAAACTACAGGAATTTATGTTCTCGGGATCCCCCGGCGGCGGCTGATATTGTCAAAATTGCCCTAGAACTCCAACAAAAACTACAGCAATTCATAATGGCACGACTATGCCACGTGAAGTGACAAGGGAATTGGTTTGCAGTTTGCACACTTTTTTGGCTACTGTGCTAAAAATGTTGATCATTTTGTAAATTGGATAGAAAAATATTCTAATATAATTGAGTCCGTTTTGATTCTAAATGTATTAAATTTCCCTTCTTCTTAATGAAAGTTATGCTAGATCTACAATGTCCTATTATCCAGTCATCAGAATCCAGCAAAAACTATAGGAATTTTCGTCCTGGGAATTCCCCCCCTCCCCCTGGCGGCTAATATTGCCAAATTTGTCCTATAAATCCAACAAAAATTACAGGAACTCATAATGGCACAACTATGCCACGTGGAGCAACAAGAGAATTGGTTTGCAATTTGTACACTTTTTGGCTTCCATGCCAAACTGGGGATCATTTTGTAATTTGAATAAAGGAAAATTTTAATATAATTGAGTCCGTTTTAACTCAGGATATATTAAATTTCTTTTCTTCTTAATGAAAGTTATGATCTCTTTATTAAAAAAAAAAAAAAAAACTAATAGAAAAAAAATTGTGTAAATTTATATGTTCTAACTCTTTATTACGGCAGCAAAGTTGGGCCTAACATTCCTTTTTCCTTGCAAACTCATATAAGCAATCAAGTAAAGTTTTATACTGGTAAAAAATTGTGGATTTCAATTAGTTAAACTGGTAAAATTTATTGTAATCGAATAAGAATTGATATTTGAACTCTATTTATACGAAAAATTTATTCGTATCTTGATCTGATAGTAAAAGTATGATTATGTGTGTGCGTGTGTGCGAGTGCAAGTACGAGTGCAATTCTTTTAACATTTGGCTCACTATAGTTTCTACTCTTTTTTTTTTTTTTTAGATTTTCTACTTTTTTTTTTAGATATTCTACTTCAATTGAATTCCATTATGGAATTTCCAATAAGTTTAATATTTAATTTTCAATTATCCAAAAATATATATAATTTTCGAATGAGATACTTTTAATAAAAATTGATTTTTTATTTATTTTTAGAAATAAAATACAATCTCAACACCAAAAATTTGAAAAAGAAATAAAACATACTTAAAAAAAAATGAAAAAGAAAACAGAAGACAAACTAATCATTCACAAAACAATTACTACTTAATTTTACTCCACTAAACAAGTGTTTTGAATTCTGTGCGCTAGCTCTTGCTTATTGAGGTAGAAAGATTAAGAGGATTCACCATTATCATCATCCTAAGATATCATAGTTACAAGGGACTTTTCTTTCCCTTTTCTTTGTTCTTTTTTTTTTTTTTTTGGGTAGAATGGATTCAACATAAAGCACAACTAAGTACTGGCTTTAGCTTTTCTCCCAAAAAAAAAAAAAAAAAAAGAACTGGCTTTAGCTACCGACATAGAAAGTCTGTTTTGGAATAGACCCAAATTGTCAGAGATCATGAGGGGTACAATTTCTGTGAGAGGCCTGGAATCCAACAGAACAAAATCGAAAGATGACCAGGCTCCCAATCTAACTAGGGCATAGGAGTTACAAAGGACATTTCATTTGTTTTGGTCGCGGGATCCCCCCCGGCGGCAGCTGATATTGTCAAAATTTCCCTAGAACTCCATCAAAAACTACAGCTAAAATTGTCCTGGAAATCCAACAAAAACTACAGCAATTCATAATGGCACGACTATGCCACGTGAATTGGTTTGCATTTTGCACACTTTTTTGGCTATTGTGCTAAAAATGTTGATCATTTTATAAATTGAATAGAGAAAAATTCTAATATAATTGAATCCGTTTTAATTTCAAATGTATTAAATTTCTCTTCTTCTTAATGAAAGTTAGGATAGTCTACAATATCCTATTATCCAGTCATCAGAATCCAGCAAAAACTATAGGAATTTTCGTCCTGGGAATTCCCCCCACCCCCCTGGCGGCTAATATTGCCTAAATTGTCCTGTAAATCCAACAAAAATTACAGGAACTCATAATGGCACAACTATGCCACGTGAAGCAACAAGAGAATCGGTTTGCAATTTGTACACTTTTTCGCTTCCCTGCCAAATTGCAGATCATTTTGTAATTTGAATAAAATTGAGTCCGTTTTAACTCAGGATATATTAAATTTCTCTTCTTCTTAATGAAAGTTATGATCTCCTTATTTAAAAAAAAATATTTTAATAGAAAAAAAATTGTGTAAATTTATATGTTCTAACTCTTTAGTACGGCAGCAAAGTTGCGCCTAACATTCCTTTTTCCTTGCAAACTCATATAAGCAGTCAAGTAAAGTTTTATACTAGTAAAAAAATTGTGAATTCCAGTTATTTAAACTAGTAAAATTTATTGTAATCGAATAAGAGATTTTATATTTGAACTTCACTTATACTAAAAATTTATTGGTATCTTGATCTGATAGTAAAAGTATAATTATGTGTGTGTGCGGGTGCGCGTGCGAGTGCGAGTGCGAGTACAATTCTTTTAACATTTGGCTCACTATAGTTTCTACTTTTTTTTTTTTTAGATATTCTACTTTTTTTATATAGATATTCTACTTCAATTGAATTCCATTATGGAATTTCCAATAAGTTTAATATTTAATTTTCAATTATCCAAAAATATATATAATTTTCAAATGAGATTCTTTTAATAAAAATTGATTTTTTATTTATTTTTAGAAATAAAATACAATCTCAACACCAACAATTTGGAAAGGAAATAAAACATAATTAAAAAAAATGAAAAAGAAAACAGAAGACAAACTAATCATTCACAAAACAATTACTACTTAATTTTACTCCACTAAACTAGTGTTTTGACTTCTGTGCGCTAGCTCTTGCTTATTGAGGTAGAAAGATTGAGAGGAATCACCATTATCATCATCCTAAGATATCATAGTTACAAGGGACTTTTCTTTCCCTTTTCTTTTTTTGGGTAGAATGGATTCAACATAAAGAACAACTAAGTACTGGCTTTAGCTTTTCTCCACAAACCAAAAAAAAATTAAATAAAAATAAAAAATAAAAGAACTGGCTTTAGCTACCGACATATAAAGTCTGTTTTGGAATAGACCCAAATTGTCAGAGATCATAAGGGGTACAATTTCTGTGAGAGGCCTGGATTCTAACAGAACAAGATCGAAAGATGACTAGGCTCCCAATCTAGCTAGGGCATAGGAGTTACAATGGACATTTCATTTGTTTTGGTCTTGGCATGAATTATATTTTGTGGCTGTCGGCAGATATTACTTGATCACGTGAACATGGGCAGAGTGCAGAAACAAGTCAAACAGGAAATTTAAATGGAACCGCCAAAAATAAATAAATAAACAAATATCGAAATTTCTTCTTGAGTGAAATTATGATAGCCATTAGTTTATATATCTTTTTGGGTAAATTTCACAAACCACTTCTGAGGTTTGAGTTAATCCTAATTAGGTCTAGGACATTTCAAAATTGACCAATTTGGTTCTTAAAGACTATTTTGTCCCTGAACACCACTAAAAAACGTTAACCTCCGTTAGTTTCTCTCTGTCCCTCTCTGTTACTCATCCCTCATCCCTCCTCCCTCACTCTCTCTCCTCAGATCAGCCATAACCACTCCTAAGATTAGCCACAACCACTCAGATTAACTACAACAAGCGCCACAACACAATTTTACTACCCATACCAAAACCCAGTCAAATCTACTCCAACAGTATCCAAATCCTCCAACACATAAAAAACTCACCACCACATCAAAACCCAAAACCACCCCATTGCAAATTCATTCATATTGGAACCCACCACCACCATCACTAACCACTAAACCTAGCAACCACCTCTGGCCACTAAATCCAGTGACCACCACCGACAACAAAACCCAATCAAACCCACATCAATAAAACCCAAATCCAAAAATTTCAATCACCACTTCGTAACCCACAACCACCTCACTGCAAATCCACCCTAGATCAAAACCCATAACCACCTCCATTTCAAATCCATCCCAAATCAGACCCACCATCTTAAACAACCACCAACCACAAAACCCAAATAAAAAAACTCAAACCTACAACAAACCCACCACAGATCGGAATCCACCACCACCAAAATACCCACAACAAACCACAACCCATCACCGGCAACCAACAACCACCAAAATCAACCACCATAACCACGATCCATAGACAACGCCGTATCAGGCAAGAAGCGAAAGCGAGAGGTGCTACCGCCGCTGTGGAAGACGAGCCTCTGGTCCTACTTCAGGTGCGACACAGGGTCTTGCAGCCATGATGACGCGTGTAAGTACGCGCACGGCGAGGAGGAGCTCTGTCCACGCCTCGATAACACGTGGGACCCGAACTTTGACCATGTGAAGAAGGCCATGAGGTCTAAGATGAGTGCAGAGAGGTTAGGATTAGCAAAAAAAAAAAAAAAAAAAAAACGCAGAGAGATCAGAGGGAAGAAGAACGAAAGAGGTAGAGAGAGAGCAGATCTGTTACGTTTGAGAAAGGAGAGAAAAAAATAAAAGAAATGGATGCTAAAGGGGTTAGGGACAAAATTGTCTTTTTAGGATGAAATTGGTAAGTTTTAAAATGTCTTAGACCTAGTTGGATATTATTCCAAACCTCAAAGGTGGTTTGTGGAATTTACCCTATCTTTTTCTTTCATTTATCTCATTTTTTATTACGTAGGACCCACGTTAGCGAAACCTTAAGAAACACCACAAGATGCTTGTTAACATTTATATATATATATATAGCTTAAATAAAGTAGGAGAGAGAATTTGAACTCATGTTTTTCTTATTCGATGAATAAGATAATGCCATTCAATTATATGATCCTTTTAGTGATGGATCATTTTTATATAGATTCATCACTTATGAACTTTTCTAAGACTACTACACATTTAGGCACATACTTCTAACAATTTGCTTGAGCATCAATTGATGATTGGATTACATAATATACACATGGGTCTACTATTTATAGTACACTAATCACTAGCTGGCACCTAAACAAATTGTGTGTTTTTAGACTTTTTAATCAATTACCTCACTTTTATTGAATATACTGATCAAAATATATCATTTTTAACCGTTGTAAATCTATTTTCATTACAAAATTAAAACTAAACTTCACGTGCTTATGATTAAAACTAGTTGGTAATTCATGCAATATATGCACAAAAAAAGTAACATAATATAATTATTTCACTTTTTATATTATTTTATCTAAATATGAAATTTGATCTTTATAATTGTGGGGACATTTTTTCCCGCGCATCATTGTTTGTCCGCTTTCGGGAGCCAAGCCCGCACAGTTTTGTTCTCAAGCGGCATGGGAGCTACGGATTTTCACCTCAGAGGATTGTACCCCATGTTGGCTTGACACCATAGTCCCACATCGGCAAGAGAAGCGCCCCACACATGCCTTATAAGCCCTTGGAGCAAGGCATGGTGTACCACTCCCACACCACCATAGTCCCACATCAGCAAGAGAAGCGCCCCACACATGCCTTATAAGCCCTTGGAGCAAGGCATGGTGTACCACTCCCACACGTGTGGGAGTGGTACACCATGCCTTGCTCCAAGGGCTTATAAGGCATGTGTGGGGCGCTTCTCTTGCCGATGTGGGACTATGGTGTCAAGCCAACATGGGGTACAATCCTCTGAGGTGAAAATCAGTAGCTCCCATGCCGCTTGAGAACAAAACCGTGCGGGCTTGGCTCCCCAAAGCGGACAAACAACGATGCGCGGGAAAAAATGTCCCTACAATAGTAGTCATTAATATGTACTTATTTACTATGACTGTTTTTTAATATAAAAATAGAATAATATTATAATATCAGTCATATATAATGATTGTATTCTAACATTTAAAGAATAGATGATATGCCGAGGTTTTAATAGAAAATTCAACTATAAAATAGAATTTAAATTAAATTAAAAATATGTGAGAAGTATGACTTGTAAAATTTTGAAACTTCAAAAGTTTATATAGCAAAATATTAAAAGGTCAACAAAAATACACATTATATACTATAAATATGCAATAATACAGATGTTTCTTTTCAAATATTTACATTTATATATTTCTCTCCTGCAGGGATTTTATGAAGTAAAAGTGTAAAACGCAATTCCACAGCTATTCAAGAAAGAAGAGAAAGAAAAGAAATAGACACCTATTAGTGAGTTTATAATCCATAAGTGTAAACTTCCAAGCAATCTTTTTTTTGCTAATTACTTCCAAGTAATCTTTCTTTGAAGGGAAGACTAGTGAACTTGCAGTTTTTGGACAACCTACGATAACAGGTAAGTGGGGACTTTTTGTTCCCCCCACCCCACCTCTCTCTCTCTCTCTCTCTCTCAGACACACACAATGAACCTAACTTGTAACTTTCATTGCACCTAAATATAGAATACCTTTTACAAAGTTATGGCCAATATCGATTCGCCGGCAAAATAAGAATTATACAATATTTGTTAAATAGAGAAAGGAGGTCTTATATTTCATTGTCATGATTTCTTTTGATGGGCAGCATGTCCAAGTTATTGTCATATGACTCACGTTTGTTGGTTAGAGAAATATGGTATTGTGGAAAAGATTGCACCGTCAAGCGAAAAATGCTTCTATGACAAGTCAAAAATAAAGAGAATCTTGGCTAGTATTAGAGGACAAATACTTTCCAATAAGGCTCATTGATTTTTGTAAAAGATATGTTATATTTTTTAAATTTATAAAAATATATTATACAACTTTAAGGAAACATATAAAGGTTTATTTTTCTTGCCAATATTAGGAAAAATATTTATAATAAAAAATTTTTGTATGAAATATTATATCTTAAGAGGTATCAGTCGGAGTGACAATTAGGAAACTAAAAGTTACTAAATTACACTCATATAGGATGGTGTTCGTAATGGATGGCATATGCAAGAGGGTTCTTCTAGCATTTACTTAATTAAAAAATATTGTAGTTCAACTGGCTGGTATTTTCTAATATTTCCAAGATATTCAAAGTTAAAATCTCTCATTCTCAATTGTAATTATCGAATTACCAACAAAAAAAAAAAAAAAAAAAAAATTCTTTGGACTCGGTATCTGGTGGTATGCAATGGTGGAGGGAGTGGTATTTTGAAAATTAACTCAACTAGTCGACATCTCTTAGTATTTTTAATAAAGACATTTAGGGTTTAAATCTCCCTCCCTCAACTATCAAATTATCAAAATTTTCAATTATATGTAAGTTTGTATAATGCACCTGAGATTGAAACAATAAGTTTGTATTACACTTATTTAAAGGATCAATGTATCATATGCATCAAGTTAATATAATATTTTTGATTTGTCATATATACCATTTGATTTTGGAACCCATATATTAGGTTATTTTGATTAATTTAATTCCCAACATGAATATTTTTTACTCCCGCACTAGCATTACAAGTAGGTTGGGATTAGAAGTCCATTCACTTCTTTCAATTTCAAGATGTGGAATAATAAGCTCATAAGCTTTTGGTTTAATGGTAGATGGTGAGTGCTAATAAATTTCGGAATGAGGATAGGCACGTACGGATTTTATTACTCAATTAAGTCCATTTATGCAGTATTTATTTTAATAAATTGGCATCTAATGGGCAGAACAGATAAATTTGGGTTCATGGTGAAAGATTCCTTCTAACGAGCTGATACACGATATCAGTTCACCAATGAAAAATGTTTTGATAATTATCATGGATTCGTAGTAATTTATTTAGAGGCCTAATCATATGATTTTTTTTTTAAATGCTAAGCGCATGAAAAGTAGTACCACACCAGTACCGGTTTTACCAGGGAAATATATCATACCAGCCATACATTAAACTAGTTCTCCCTTAAAATATACTGGAAAAAATATTGGGATGTACCGGACATATTTTGGATATTTTGGCTGGCATTGACATAGGCTAATATTTTAGCTTATAAAATATGTGAACTTTAATTTTTATATCAATAAACATAAAAATTAATAAATTCATATTTATATAAATAAATACGAATATACATATATATATATATATATGTGTGTGTGTGTGTGTGTGTGTGTGTGTGTGTGTGTGTGTATAGAAACATATAAACAAACATCCCTAAACGGCACACCAATGTCAAATAATATTAAAATATATCATTCCCTTAGCTAAAATCGAAACAGACTCCAATATGAAACTGACTTCTCTAGCTCAGGCTAATAACATAGTTAATCACCATCTTTATGACTCTCTTGGAGTTGAGTAATTATTTACTTCTTTTCCAATTTTATCTTTTTTAAATGCTAAGCAAATACCACCGTGTACCATTGGTACGGTGGTCATTCTACAAGTATAAATACTTATGAAGTGTAAACAGCAAGGGCCGGGATTCAAGTCTCTAGGAGGGAGCTTCACACATATATACACTTAGATTAGGTTATAGTAGAAATTCTATCTTGTATAAAAAAAAATTGAAAAAAAAATAAAAATGTTAAGCAAACAATAAGGGTCTGTTTGGTTGGGAGGATGGAAAAGTGAAAGAATAGAAAATAGAGTGAGGATGGAAAAGTGGGAAGATAGAAAAATTTTTAGTTTTCCTCGGTTGTGTTTGGTTGAGAGGGTGGAAAAGTAGAGAGATGAAAAACTTTTTGGTTTGGTTGAAAATAAGATTGGTATAAATTTACCATTATGTCCCTCTTAAATAAAAGAAAAAGTAATATATTATACTTTAAAAAAAATTATGTATAGATGAAAGTGGATGTTATAAAAAAAATAGCATAAGAAATTATTCAAAAGTATTTTCTTAAAAAATAATAAAAATAAAAATTAAGAGAAAAAAAAAAAAAAAAAAAAAGCAACGTGACAGTAGAAAAGTCAAAAGAAAAAAAAAAAAACCAATGTTTCACTGTTTCAGTGGAAAAGGCAAAAGAGCAACCAAAAAAAAAAAAAAACAACGTTACAGTGGAAAAAGTAAAAGAAAAAAAAAATGTTCCTACGTTCAAATTAAAAAAAAAAACAATCAGAAAAGTGAGGACAATTTTGTCAAAATTTTTTTTTCATTGTTCACTCCAATTTTCTCTCCAATTTGGAGAGATTGTATTTTGAATGGGGAGGAGAGAAAATTTGTGGGCCCCACCACTTTTTTCTCCCCCTTTCCCTCTTAACCAAACAGCGAAAAATACTATTTTTCACTCTCTATTTTCCATCCTTCCTATTTTCACCCCAACCAAACACACCCTAAGGCAATTCCACAACCTTGTCAGAATCTATTAGTCCCTCAGAAGTAATGTAGATTTCGAATTTGAATTCAAAATTTCCCACAAAAATGGTCCCTGTGTCTCCTGCTCGAAATTTCCACGAAACCAATTATTATAGGATTTTGCTTCTTCCATATTTTTTTTTCCTAGAAAAATAATATCTTATAGGAACATAGACAATATAAGATTTTGCTTCTGTTTGAAAAGTATTCCAAAGTTTTTATTTCAATATTGAACAAAATTTACATCATCAACTATACAGTTGACAATAGAAGGGGTTTCTTCTTCGGGCCAAATCTCATTTGAATCTTCCACAATAACATTGAAAAATTGTGGAAAAACATCTATTTGGGCCCATGTTAGCTAGTTGATTTTGTTTTTAGAAGGAAAAGCATATATGGTTGATTAGAAATATGTAAACATCTATATCATGCTGTCCAATTACGATTTACGTGATGCAGCAAAGTCACAATTAAGTGATGTCTCTTCGGGAAACCCAATTTTTTGATCGTTGATTCTTATGTCAACGCCAAGCGCTAATACCTGCTTTGACCCTTGTTTAATTGGTTGGATGCCACTTCAAAAAATAAATTTTCTTTTCTTAATTACCTACCGTTGGTGGGTATTTCATGTATCGGTAAAACCTGTTGCATGCACCAACTTGCACTAACTTCCAAATACACTGATGAAAAACACCCGAAATCGTCTCCCACACCAATTTGTACTTACTGTGTTGGACAAGCATTATAGTTCTCTTGACTAAGACAAATTTTTTCTTATTAAATTATTTTACATATAGAGTTCTTCTCTTACAAAATACAAGTCTTAGAGCATTCACATCAGCTCGTTCAAAATTTCCATCTATTTTACACGAAAAAAACTTACTTTTTCTATTTTACACACTCACTTTTACAATACACCCATATCAGTTTATCTATTTTACACATTTACTCAATAAAATATTCATTTTTTTATAATTTTTTATCATCCCTCTGTCACAATCAACGATCACTCCAACCACCATCACCACCATCATCACCACCTAGCCACCATCATCACCACCTAACCAGGATCATCACCCACCCAATCAGCGGCAAGATCATCACCGACCCACACCCACAAAAAACCAGGAAAAAAAAAAAAAAAACCATCGTCCAGATTGCCCGTCCAATTCAGCCCGCCGTTGATCGCCATGGTTCTCATCTCCCGCCACGTCATCCCTCCGATCCTCCGCGTCCTTCGCCGGTACAAGATGATTCCTCTAAACCAACGGATCGGAGTGAGATCGAGGCCTCCGGCCTGAGCAAGATCGACGCCTCGCAGCACCGCCACCTCCTCGCGATGGCCGTCAGCCTCAAGCTCAACCAAAAATCAGCGATGGCGATCTTGTTCTCATTGGCGATGGCGATCAGCGGAAGCTAAAGGAAGATCAGCGATAGCGATCTTGTTCTCATCGGCGATGGCGATCAAAACCCACTGCTTGCTCGACCTTGTTCTCATCGGTGGCGATGGCGATTGGCGGAAGCTAGAGGAAGATCGGCAGAAGCTAGAGGAAGAAGAAAAAATGAAAGAGATGAGAGAAAGACTGTGCGCCTGAGAGAGAGGGAGGTGAGAGTCAGGGAGGAGAGAGAAAAAAACTAATAATATAATCAATACACATGCTACAATGCCTGTGTAAATTTACACGGGTACTGTAGCAACGTGAATATTATAGAGGAGTTAAGATGATTTTACACCCACTGATGTGGGTACTTTTTTACTCAAAATGTGTCAAATTAATAATTTTTTATCATTTTGCACATTTATACACATTTATACATTCACTGATGTGAATGCTCTTATAGGTATGTAGATTGTGAAGTCCACAAATATGAGTAGAACAATTTATGACATTGTTTCATGAAATAATATTTCAAATTAGTTATAAATGAAGAATTTTAGTTAATATTGATGTTCATATTCATATGATTAAAATATTCTTTATTTTTATCGTGCACCCTTGTCATGATAGTCACTTCACACAAAAATATAAGTTTTTGTGAAGTGAGAGGAGCAAGAACTGAAATTCAAGTCTTCAGAAAAAACTTTACACATATTATACACTTAGATTAAACTAAAGTATGGTTTTTGTTTTAGATAAAAAATAAAATAAAAAACATTTTCTAAAAAAAAAAAAAAACCATTCTCATATAATTTTCGAATTTAAAACAACTAAGATTTTGCATGGTCTGTTGTGCTGGCTTTTTTTTTTTTTTTTTTTTTTTTTTTTTTAAGAACCTTTTGTGCTGGCTTGATTTTCTTTGAAACTAGGAAAACTCTAGGATCTCATGACTAGGGAGTAGGGAGGCTTATTGTAAACTTTATTAAGATATTCAGAGAACCGCAATTTCTCAATTCGATAAATCATAGTCATACAAAAGGGCTACAGCGGTAGAGTTTTAAAGGACAAACCTGTACTATTTGGCTCATTGTAATTTGTAGTGACGTTATTATATGACAGACCTTGTCATTTTCGAGAATGCATTTTCCTCCTTTTTTTAACATTAAAAAAGCAACCATTTTTATTGATCCAATTAGTACTAGTAGGTCATGCGTGAATTCTGAGGATGTTTCATTATCACTTATATTATATGAAAAGTGAACCATGAGAATTTATCCTTGACATAATCATTTTCTTTATTGATTTGAGACAGTATTGTTTTATAATTAAAGCATATAGTATCTTCAACTAACCTATGGTGTACTGTTATTTTATAGAGTTATGTAACTTTCCCAATCTATAAACCACCTTAGGTACGTTAATTTTAAATTTCGCTCATGGTCAAAGATTAAAACATAATCAATTGGTTGCATAGCATTTACATATGATTTTGTAAAATTCAATTTACAATAATTTTTTTCTATTTTAACCACAGTTTACATCCCACCTTTTGTTTTATACTGCATCCTATTATATATATATCTTCCACTTCCCCCATTATCAACTATCAAACGAACCAAACAGCACTCACAATCATGTCTATATGACCACCAAACATTGATCAGTCACTCATGCTTGGGGCTGTCCATGGATCGGGCTAAGTCGGGTTTATGCTCAACCTAGACTCGACTCGAATGCATCGGGTGGGGAAAAGTTGAACCCATAATTGACCCGAATAGAGTTTTGGGCTGTATCGGTTTCAGGTCCATATTGGCCAGTTTTGGGTTTGCTGGAGTGGAGCGAAATCTGATTGGATTTTGGCCGAAATGTTGCCGAATTTCGTTAGATCTAGTCAAATCTAACAAGATCAAGCCGATATTTCCCTATATCTATAAAGATTAGGCCGAGATCTTGATGGATCTGGCCGAAATCTCCCTATATCGTTAGACTTAAGAGTTTGGACTTACCGATTTTTGGCCAAAACTCATGATTTCCGATGAGGGAAGAACAACTCATCAGGCGAGTCAGGTTCGTCAGTTTCTCAGACAGGCAACCCACAACTCGAACCGATGGTCTCGGGTCCTTGCGCCGACGACCTGCATCCGACCAAAACCAAGCTTTAATCGGGCAGTTTTCGGTGAAGATGATTGGGGTCCGGGTGGTTTTTCAGGTCTGGGCAAGTCGTGGACAGCCCTATCAGCCATGCCAAATCAACCACCACCACACCATGTCCAACAACATCAATCAGCCACCCACCTCTAGACCATAACGCCACTCTAGCACCACCCAACACCAGTGACTCCCCACGACCAATACAAAAGAGAGAGGTTTTAAAATAAAATAAAAAAGATAACATTTTTAGTGATTGTTACATACATGTATGTGTATACACGTATTTTATAACTAAAAACATGAGCTCAACTCACAATTTCAAGTTTGAAATCATTATGTTTATAATTATAAAATTATAAAACACATGTATGTCGTGTAATAATTTTAGCCTAACTTTTAGCAATAGTTTAGGGATGGCAATGGGACGAAGCGGGGCTGAAGGATGGGGTCTTTGTCCCCGTCTCGTATGGTTTTGTCTTACTCCATCCTCACCCCGCCCCGCACGAAGGGGAAAACTTTCTCATCCCATCCTCACCCCTTAGAGCCCCGCAAAGCTCCATCCCACTCTGTGAAACTCTACTTTATGTTAATTTGTCCTACAACTAGTACAATTTTTTTAATGAAACTTATTTTATTAATAAAAATATACTTGAAATTACAACTAAATTTATCTCATTAAATCAAATCAAGTTTTAGAAAAAATTGAATAATATATATATTCAAGTGTTTAACACGACAATGATTAAAATTAAATAAAAAAAAAAATCTCATAGTATAACACATAACAAAATAAAGATAGTAAACCATATTAGGTAGAATAAAATAAGCTAATATTGATATGATTATTTAAAAAGTAAGTTTTTTGGATATGAAAAATTTACAATTATAACATTTGGCAACTCAACGCAGAATGGAGACGGGAGAGGTGAAATGGGGTGGGTCTAAAAAGTCTAAATTGTCATCCCTAAGTTTAAAGAGTGAAATGTGAACACTCTTAACGTCCATTATGTCAACAATGTTATTTTACCATGTTTGCTCACTAGTCCAAACCTACAGTATGTTTTCGTGGGGGCAAACGAGTACAGCACTAGATCTTCTTTATTACATTGGGCGACAAACATGGGAGTTTAAAAAGGCAAACTAAAAAAGTGATGAATATGACATGCTTTCCCACCGCAATTCATGGCATTCATGTATCAAGACTTCAGTTATGGGTTTGAAGTTTGAACTTCATAATTCGCAACCTTTGGTTTGTTTTTCAACCTGATATCACGCTTCATTTTCGTAATCGAACATTGCAGTGGCATATTCATATTATTATAAAAATTTCTAGCTACGAGAATAGGAAGAAAAACTGACCAGTATATAAGTTTGAAGCAGAAATCAAATTTGGAATTCCAAACATCCACAAAAGAAACAAAATATATAGAACCAGTTTATTGTACATGTAGATTATTTACAAACTGATCGAAGTAGCTAGAAAGAGTAAGATCTAAGAGGTACAAGATCTTGCTCCATATGACACAGAAAATGAATCATCCCCAACAACACAAAAGGCAGAAACCAGCTGAGCTCAAAATCGACCTACGGTCCAAAGCTACAAGCTGGCTCCATTAAAAAAAAAAACACTACAAAATAATAAGTAACAACCCAATAAACCTAACAAAACAAAAGGGTTGTTAGGGTTTTAAATGTTCCAGGAGATTAATCCGGGGACCAACAATCCCTCTGGTATCACTCTCCCCTCTAATAATTACTGTACTTTATTAACAACAAAATGTAACAAAACGAACACGTCACGCCCACATGTACTATGCTTGGTTTGCTAAGTCCTTAGAGTCCACAAAAGTGCCATGAAACCCGTAGGGTACTCTTGAAGGTAACTTTATCGAAGCCTCCAGCTTCATATTCATAGCATTCACAATCTGCAGCTCCGATTTCCATGTCCTCTCATCATGAACAAAACAAAGAATATACCCATCATCTTCGTTTTCTGAGTTGGGGTCCCTTGGCAAGAAAAATGGCTCTCCACCATATTTTCTATCACCATAAATGTACTTTTTCATTTCCCCACTTAAAATATCAACCTTGGCGAACCCACTTACCTTAGGCCACGGCTCAGCAATAGCAAGATAAGCGTACTTTGTTTTCCTCCCAAGCTTGTTCTTGTTCACCATTCCAGCCTCCAAGTTCACCTCGTCCTTGATTACAGCTCGGCGCGTCGACTTCCCAGTCTTCAAATTCAGCCTAATCTCACATAGAACACTCTTTAAGCTCTCATCCGATTCGTTAAAGATCGAGTCCGGTGGTGTCATGCACGAGCCAATCACAACAACCTCGTCTGTCTCTGTCTCCTCCCAAGCATTCCACAAGTGAAAGCAAAACGTGTCTGGACATTCGACCCAAACAATATGCGAAGCATTACTCGCATTCTTAGCCAAAACACCGAACCGACACTGCTTGCTCTTGTCGTAAATCACAGGAGAGCCACCGGTGATCATTTCTTGGAGCTTGAACACAACCTGCTGGTCAGGAATCACCACGAAATTCTCGGTAATCGCGAAGTCGTGCATCATGGTCGGTTCATGTAAAGGGATTTCGACGTCCGAGGATTTCTTTCCATCTGGGGAGAACTTGAAGTATTTAAGGTAAGGTTTCTGAATAACATCGTAGCTGAGAGCAAAGAGTTCTTTGGAAACTGGGTCTACTTTTGGATGAGCAATCATTGTGGACTTAAGCTGTTCATCGAAATTGTATCTGCCTATCGTTTCCAAGTCTCCAGAGCCTTTGATTCGGACTTGATACGGCAAATCGTCCTCCGACATAGCGAGAAGCCGGTCATTGAAATAAACCAAACCGGCGTTAGCAACGCCGGTTCCTTGGTTTTGATCAACGAGTCCGAAAAGCCCTCTGGCGAAGAACAAAGCTAGCCGTGCAATACCGGAGTGTCCGTGGAGTTCACCTATGGCTTTCGGGAAAACCGGGCGCCCGAGTTTTCGCTCTTGGATTAATCTTTGCGTCTCGGTGAACCGGCACGCGTAGCTGGCGGTGCCGGAGCCGCCGTTGATATTAACGGCGTGAACCATTCCGTCTCCGTCGAAGAAGTGGTGGCCGGCGACGGGGTCGAATTGTGGATTGGCTCCGTTTCGGAGGTACACGCCGTTAATGCATTTCGGGATTGTACCGGTTATCGGGAGCGAGTTTCGGACCGGCTGTTCCGGTACCGGAGCGAAGTTTCCGGAGATTTGGACACGTGGGTCTGCGGTTTTGGGAAGTGGGTTTTGGCGCTCGCGTGAGACTAACGCGCCTTCAGCCAGGTCTAAGGCCATGGCTGCAGCTCTTTGCAGTGGATTCCAGTGGGGAGGCTGATGAGTGTTCTCCTTGGGTTTCGTGGGGGTGTCATCTTTGGTAATTAGTGGCTGTTCGTAAGGCTGTTTTGGGAAATGAAGCACTGAAGGAGAATGTAAAGCACAGTGTATGGTAGTGTTGTTGTTGGGCTTATTCTTCTTCAAGATGATGGATTTTGATGTGAAGCCCAAGTTAATTAGTGACGAAGAAGAGGATGAGGGAGTGGGATGAGACATTTGGGCTCTAGCCCAAATGCTAGAGTTGGGTGTAGTTGAAGGGATTGCCATGGCTTTGAGTGTGGGGTATTGGCGTTGGTGTTCTCTCTCTCTTAGAAAGAGTGTAGAGAAGAGAGAGTTTCTTTGTTTTGGCTTTTGAGAGAGAGAGAGAGAAGTGAGCGAGTTTTTGGAGAGAAAAGGAGAGAAAATGGGAGTATAAATAGAGTGTGGGGGAGGTGAAAGAGAAGGGTTTGTATTTGGTGTTGAAGGTCCACCTCAGACATCTAATATAACTCCACGTGTTATTTTTGTGGAAAGGGCACTTTAGGATTGAGACTAGAGGTTTTTACACAGCTTGGAAAAAAAGCATGTAGTATTAGTGAGTGATTGAGAAAGAAAGAGTTTATTTTAAACTATTATTATTGGAAGTGATCAAAAGCTAGGGACCAATAGGAGTTGAAATTAGAGTGAGAGACACGAGTCATAATAAATTAATTAATTAATTAATAATAGACTTAATAATAGTCTAATAATAGAGAGTAGAGAGTCATGCAAACACAAACAAAGTTGGGTGAAAATGAGGAAGTGAAGCACTCTAATTGGTGCTCTATTTTGATCTAACTCCGCGTTCCATCCTCTCTTGGTCTTGGTCTTGGTCTTTGGGAACTGCTCATCCCCACCCACGTGGCCGACTTATATACTCCCTTTCAGCCACAAAATCTTCGTCACATCACTTGCCCCACACCCTCACCATCACCGCCTCAGCCTCTCACACACACACATATTCTCTCTCTCTCTATGATCCTCAGCTTAGCTATGGACTATAAAAATTAAAAAGTGGCTTGCTTGTTCTCTATCAACATCAATATTGGTCCAGATTTGTCTGTGACCAGTACATTCCTAATCCCATTAGTCCTTTACAATTGTTTTTTTTTTTTTGGCTATCTCACCCATTGACTAATTTAATTAATTAATGATCACCTCCTCCACGTTCCCCCAAGATAATTTAACTTTTTTTTTTCTTTTTTTTTGATCTAAGGCATTAGTTTGTATTGAAATAAACAGAGAATGATCAAGCTGTTTAAACAGTATAGGAGAGGTAAAAGGCAGTTGAACTTAGGTCCTGTATTAATAATTTTCTAAGTTTTTATTTTTATTTTTTTTTAAATTTTTTATACAAGATAGAATTTCTATTTTAACCTAATCTAAACGTGTATGTGTGTGAAACTCCTTCCTGAAGACTTGAACCCCGGCCTTTACTCCCCACACCCCACAAACACTTATACTTGTAAAGTATAACTTTTTTAGTTATGTATTAATGACGATTAAGTTATGTACTAATAAATTTTTAGGTCATGTATTAATAACAAATTCGTTATGTATTAATAATTTTTTAATTTACATATTAATAATGATTAAGTTATGTATTGAATTAATATGGGGATTCCCTTAATATCACATGTGCGTATCAATCCATAACATTCCTAGAGATAGTGGGCTGCCTTCTTGTTTACTATTCTACCTAAGATGGCTTCAAGCTTTTTCACTTCTTATTTGTCGGTATACATGTCAAATTGGAAGTTTTGCCTACAGAAAAAACAAAAAAGTTAATTAGTTAACAAATTAATGAAAGATAATTGTGCCCAAATTGGAGAGGAATGGGATGTACATGTATTCCAATTCATCAAAAAAGAATAACATTATGCAGGATTTCCATGGATGTAGACGTATTTCGTAAGAGGTTCCAATGCATGAACATGCGAGTCTAACTCATAATTCCTCTAGACGGGAGAAAATAATAGACAAAGGCTGGGTGGGGGGATAGGGATGTAAAACTTGTTTGACTTTATAACTTAAATGCTTACATTGGGGGGATGGGGATGTAAAACTTGTTTGACTTTATAACTTAAATGCTTACATTAAATGGTGTCTTATATGATATATTAATATCTCAATTAAATTTTCCAAGATTTCATGAAAACTCTATTGGCAAGAAGGGCCAAATAAGACTTATTCGTGGTCCATAAAAGAATGCAAAAGTTTTTATCACCCCAAACCTTATTTAGAGGACAACTGGTTTGCCTCCTTTTGCATCTCTATTATGGGTTTTTTTTGGTCATTTCATTTTGTTGATTCATATGTTTTTGTGAGAGTAATGATTCTTTTGCATAACGATTACAATATATATGTAACTTTACCTTATATATCCGTCTTATATAGTCTTAAATTATTGAGGCATAAATATCAGGCACCTATGTGTTTAACTATCAACATCTGTATGTTTATGAATTATCCGTACAATAATTAATATTATCTTCGAAAGTATTGATATAACATCAACTACGAAAATAACATTTTGATGTTTACTAGATAAAATGCCACAGCATGTTATTTCTAGGTCCCCCAACTGATCATCTATGCTATATAAGATGAATATTTAGCTTCACAATTGCAATGACGATGCCATTAATGCCTCTCGTGGGAAGGAGGGCAGTGGTAATGTGACTTTGGATTTTTGTGTCTATCCTGTTTCAATTTTTTTGGCTGCAGTCCAATAACAAACCAATCGGAGCCATTGTTGAGGGCCACCAGACAAAGAAGGATGAAAATGATGCTGATGGATGATACTCTCTTTCTTCAACTTTTCCTATTGGAATGTAAGAAACAGTTGTACATATTAGATTCTTTGAGTGGGGATTAGCTTCTTCACTAGAAATTTTAATTTCTGGATTTTTTTCAAATATTTCTTCATATAGATCTAGATATAAGAAATTGACTAGGAAATAGATTTTATCAATCAAGAAGATGTAACAATTCTACTGAAATAAAAGATAGGCCATTTCTCCAGCTATGCATGAAAAAATCTGTGATATATTTTATTAATTATGAAACTGACCAGGCAGATTCTCAAAAAAGAAATGAAATTGACTAGACAAGCCTTTTTAAGGTGAGCGTATACTTGCACACATAGTATATACAATCTCTAAAAACAAGATAAACTATTACTTCAACTCACCATATACAGTTTTCTTTGTATTTAATTTGAAGAGTGTGTATATTATGTGTGCATTGAGCAATGTATACTAGACATTTTCCGTACAATACTATTTCTTTTAATGAGAATTACTGATAATTAGTCTTTACCATCAATACAAGACATTAATGAATTTCTTTTCTATATAGATTGGATTCAAACCAAGTTTTTTATTTAAAGATAAGAGACTCTATTAATTAAACCATCTATAATCAAGATTGTCTATTAAAAAAGAAAAAGCTAGCTATCTATAACCAAAATATAATTATAAAAATCATATTTTATATGTTCTTTTTAGAAATATCTACTTCAATGGCTGGGACAAGTGAAAGTTCGGTGTCCTAAATAAACTGCTTTGTACATCTGTTCACATTGTCATTTTCTGTTAGCAAATCTCTCATTGGAAGATTTGATCTCTCTCTCTCTCTAAGTTTTGATAAGAGAGTACTAATTTGCCAATCAATCACAGACATGATTTCTTTTTTATGCTTATGATTTGATTAATATATTACTTCACCTAATGTCATGGATGACTCTAAACAACATTAAGTGCGAATCTATGTCCATTTTTTTATCTCCTATATATTCAAAGGATATATGGTGAGACACAGATGCCCTTCTTGTTGCCTACCATTGGATCCATCTCAGAGTAATCTGACATTCTTAAATACATCCATCTGTGCCTTATAATTAATGTAAGCATAATTAAGCAGAGACGCCATGTGCCCTTTCTTTTTCATATTAATTTAGTTTACTAACTTTGTCCACAGTTATTGTGTATTTAAATAAAAAGGTATTAGGGGAAGTTATTCATATAAACAGACAATGAATGCAATGTTTTCTTCTTCTTTTTCCTTTTGAGCTTAAAATCCAAATATTATTCATTAAAAGAATTATATGGAAGAGTTTAAATCTTTTTTGTTTTGTGTTTTTTACTCCCATACTAGTCTTTGGACAATTGATTAGTCCTTGTCGAGTGTAAGCATTATAAAGATGTGACTATAGCTAATTGTAATTCGTTTCACCATTATTTTTACTTAAATTTAAAACGTTGAAGATGGTCATCTAAATAAGAAGATTATAGTCATGGGAACAAATCTCTGCACATTTATTAGATTTAAAACTGTGTTAATTAACTGGCCTTTTTTAATAAAATTGAATGTAATCTATGCATATGAAATTAGGGTATTCCCTGAAATGAAAATATGGATGGAAAGAATTCAACTGGCATGGAATAGGTTCTTGAATTAGCAATCTTAATGGTTGACATTGCGGCCAAATGGCTTTACCAGTTGGCTTTCAAAACCTTCTTTCAACATATTATTTCAACTGTTCACTGGACTGGATAACAGGAACAAGAGAGATTAGAATCTCTCCAAAATTTTGGTTCGGCATTTGGAGCTATCAAATGCAGCCAAACCATGCAGGTGACAAGAAAATTTAAGCAAAATTTGAAATGTACAAATCACTTCAAATCAATTACATGTTCTAGATTCCTCTCCAATGAGATTGTGCTTTGTTATATATAGTACTCGTTTTGTATTTTAGCTAGCTGAAACAGGTACTTAAATAATTACAGAATCGTACTTTTGCGATTTGTATGTCATATTTTCTGTTGCAATTATATCCTATTGAATATAATCCTTTCGAAAAGAAAATTCATACCCATTGTTGCTTTTCTTGGAACAAAAGAAGCCAATATTTCCACCCTGAATTGATTTACTTTTGCTTCAAATATATGCAAAGTTCGATGTTAATCCATGCAAGTTGTTTCAATTTGTCGTGTGCTCGAGCATAACGCATTACATCCTTCCAAGATAAATCATATGACAGCTATATAGAACACTTCCTTAGGACTAGAGGACTTTTCACCTCACCATCAATGGAGGCATATATGACAGCACAAAGTGTTTTGTGGTACTGGTATCCTTACCACAACTCAATTACAACTTGTTGAAGATGTCCCAATAAAGAGTGAATTTTTTATCCAACGTCGTTCATGTCTTGTCCATTTGCTATGCTTATGTACTCTTATGGTTTTTCACTTAGCTGAAGGGGCATTATCCTTGGGACGTTCCCTGGCTACGTCCATGAACTCAGAAAGATACAGCAATCCACTTGCGAAAACGAAGTGACACTTCATTAACCTTATAGTCATCTCACAGCTCTTCATGTGTCTTGAGTCTCTCTTGACAATGACAAACCACCCCAAGTGGCTTCATCACTTGGGGACGAATTAATGTTGTGCAATGATGGCTCGTAATTATTCGGACATGTCTATCTCCACCATAAAGTCGAATCTGACAAAGAATATAAATTTTCATAACTGTTCGAATTGATATTATTCCAATCATAACTTACTAAGTCAACAATAGTAAAAAAGAATGAAAAAATTTGTGTTTGATGCATTACTCGATGAAATTTGGGTTTTGGCTTCTTTCATTCATTCTTTCATTTCTTTTTGGATATTTTAGTTGCTAGCATGAGAAATTAATCATGCTGATGATGCTGGTTTGATCTATGTTTCAATATGAGCATAGCTACCAACAGTGAAGTAAAGTTTAGGATGACTAGTGTTAGTCAACCACACGCAGGAAGAATCACATAGGTTTGCACTTAAACATTTTCATTAATTAAGGTTAAGCCAATGATGAATGAATTATTGGATCAGCCAATTAAAATTTAAAAGCTCCGGGCAACTTTTGATTATTTTGATATTCAGGTGGTTATTGCCGTTGTTAGCAGTTGGCATATGGAATGCACATTTGTCAAACCAAAAATACCCCTGCACTAGGATTAATTTATGCTAAGAATAGTTAGTGCAGTCTTTCTCAGATTTATTTAGTTTGCATAACAAATTTGTTTTTATAATAAGCCTCTGCAACCACGATTATCGAGATGCGATTAGATAAGCAACGACTTATTACCTTAGACTAACTTTGCCACATCAAGCCAAAGATAGAACTATTGACATTAATATCTTTTATAGTAGTGAGTGAGACAAGTTTGTTTGGGCTTATATAAGGTTACTCCGGGAAACCAAAAATCTTAGCGATGATCTGACTTGTACATTACAATCATCACGCAAAAAACCTCACTTTCTTTTGAAAGGAACGTTATTTAATGCTGTAATTCACCGTCTTTCAACCAAAAAAATAATAATAATAATTGCAAACATATTTCTCCATTCATTCCACATTGTTTATCATTTTTCTTTTTGCTTACAACACGAGAGAGAGAGAGAGAGAGAGAGAGAGAGAGAGAGAGAGAGAGAGAGAGAGAGAGAGAGAGAGAGAGAGAGACTATCATTCAGATTCTCATCCACAGAGAACTAAGGATGCCATTAGGCCATAAGGTCATTGTCAATATAAATTAGAGTAATGTCAGTACCATATAAAATGATAGAATTTCTGCCACAATTTACCCATGTGACAGGTTGTAAGTAGTAATGGTATGATGGTGGGTCTATGCATGTGGAGACGTTCATCTACCACTCAAAACTCGTTACGTGAGTAAGTTCTGATACAAGTTGTGTTATTTTATATATATGGCATCAGCGTTACTCTATAAATTATGCTAGGTCTATTTCAATAGAAAACCTTATGTGGAGATATCTTTTTACTTTTTTCCTTTTTTTTTTCTTTTGTATTTGTTGGTATCCAAAAAAAAAAAAAAAATCAATGGAAAACTATTTCTCAATTTCTCTTATTTTCATAGGAAAACTATTTCTCAATTTCTCTTATTTAACTTAGTATGAGGTAGAGTTGTTTTTTACTAAAATTTTCTAGAAAACAACTCTGTCACAGAAAAAATGGTAAGTCCATATAGAAGTGATAGACAACCATTTATATATAGTCTACCACATTAGAGTTGTGCAAAGTTGTAACAAAAATTTAATGGTCCTAGAACAATTCATTAATTAAAAATGTTATCAATAATGTTTTCATTAATTTTTCAAAAAAATAATTATATTGTGAATTACCATAAAATGGAATAGATGAAAAACAATACAAGACAAAGGAATATATAATAGAAGAAATATAGCAAGAAAGAATAAAAAAAAAATAGTTATCAATTCAAGTCGTGTCATAATCCAGGGTAAAACTTAGGTACACTATTTCAGATACAATACATTAGATTTTTTTAATTTAATTCAAACACATGGTTGTATTAAATTAAATTTTCCTAAAACTATGTTTGTGTTTCATTGATTAATATGTCCGTATGTTTGATTTAATTAGAGAACATAATAAATTGCATCTAATTAAAGTAATTGAAGTTTTTCCCTTACACTAATCTGATCGATGATATCTATATATCTATATATATTCAAATCACTATCTTCATCTAAAGTATTTGATTACAAAATAATTAAAAAGATTAGGGCACAACTTTTTTTTTATCTAAATGTTTTTATGTTCCTTTGAAAAATAAATTTAGTATTATTCAATAGAAGTATCATCAGAAATTTGAACTTGTTTTCTTTTTCTTTTTCTTTTTTGATGGTTTTTTTTTTTCAGCCTTTTGGATTCAATGTAAGGTCTCTCATTTGATAAGAAGAGATTTTAAAAATTGGCCTAATTGGAATTTATGTTTTGTTAGCCTTTTAAAATTAAAATAATGGATAAAAAGTTATCATCAGGAACGGATGCTATTAGTTTAAACTCTCTCTAAACAAATTAAAATAATGGATACTGATTAATTGAGCTAACATGGAATGCACATAAGAAAATACATATATCCTACCTCAAGGCTCATTAATTGCCCACAATGATTTGATTTGGTCAGTTTAGAGCTCATGATACTTGAGACTGGAGGATCACATGTTTAGCACTTAGTTTTGGTTAGTATCAACCACCCTATTAAGATTATCGTGAATTAATTAACGAATTACTTGACATTAACAATTCGATCAAATTATGGAGGAAACAAGATGTTTATTTCTTCTGCTGGCGACACACGGAAAGGGCAATGCTAATTAAAGTCATGCACTTTTTATTAAACATTGACATTTGCATTACTTGACCTACTTATTTTTCTAATCACTTAATTATTTTAATAGGCAGTAAGTGACTGAATTATCCTTATGAATTATGATTGGTAAACTTTGTTATGGGAATAAAAAAATAAGACCCAAAAAAAAAATCACTAAACCAAAACCAACATAGAGAACTAATTCAGTACACAAAATTACATAAGAACAACCAAACTTATCAATTACAAAAAATTGGCAATGAGACTACAAATATATATATATATATATATATAAATTTTTAGAAATAATGAGTGTGTTCAAAATAAGCGAGTATTTATTTGATAATTAAATAATTGGGAAGAGAATAATTTGAACAATGAACATTATATTAGGAGTGGACATGGCTTTATGTTCAGAGCATCAGTACTAGTTAAACGTAATTTCAACTCAGGAGGTATTAGTTAAACTATAAAACTATTGGTAATAACAAGCATGCGAGGGGTTCAGGCAAAAGAAGGAAGAGAAATATAAGAGCAAGCAAGAGCGACAATAAGTACTACCAAAAAAAAAAAAAAAAAAAAGCACTCAATTCACTGTAGCACCTCCAAGATCGAAGGACTGGCCAAACACAGCCCCTCCGGTGAACAACATATATTGGGTCCCATTCCCGACGAATACACATGGGTGCAAAGGTTCACAGCCACATGTGAAGATCCCAAAGTATATCTTTTGAAGCATCTTATAATTTCCATTTCTGTTTCTTTCCATTTCATGTTTTTTTTAAGATGAATATTCTATTCTCTCCAATGAAAGAAGATGAAGAACGTACAACTCCAATTATCATTTCTTTTTTCCTCAGTAAAATACTCATTCCATTGGTTGGAAAATATTGAAACCGTTTCGTGTTGAAGTTGTATAATATTGTTTTACTTCTTTATTATAATAGGACCTACCTAATTAAGAGTCTAAGCATGCATAGTTTGCATTGAAAACAATTATATATTTTAAAATTAACTTGGACCATTATGAATTATGATCCTACCATAGCATGTGTGAAAACTAAACAAGACTAATGCCCTTTGAATGGCATAGCAAGTCCAAACCCACCTCCATATTCAAACTTAATTATATGATCAGGCAGGTAAAGATTAAGCAAATCCGGTTTTAGGTATGCGGAAATTGACCCCTCCCCAAAACTCTTTTTCTACTTTCCCTTTGTTTTTTGGGTCAAATTTAAGAAAGCACCCAAGACTCACTGGAGAATAATGTATGGATATTGGGATGCAAATCGGGTGGTCCTCTTCTCTTTATTTTATCAACAAAATATAATATTCTTGGTGTCTGCAAGAAGATGGATAGAATAATTGGAAGAGATTCCCTAACTGATCTGACTGACCAAAAATAATTATCTACCAACTACCAATACCAATCAGTAAAACCTAGAACTCAATGAAGTAATTACCAATCCATATTACTAACATAGTGTATATATCCATTCTCTAAATTTAAGCTGCTTGCTGCAAGAACACCATCGAGCTTAAGATATGTTTTTCTCACTCTTCTCTATGTGCATGCACACTCAAAAGAGATGGTCCAAAATGCTTCTGGAAAAAAAAAAAAAAAGACCTACAATAATTGAGTGGCAATGAAAAACCCAAGAATTAGGTATAAAAGGGTTCTTTTAATTAACTTCAGAAATTGATATGAAACTAGTGCCAACTTTAGACAAAAGGTGCATAAGACAAAGTAAGGTAGGCTCCTGAGAGAGAGAGAGAGATTTGTAATGGGATTGTGTTTGTGTTGGGTGTGTTCGGCAGCACATGGTTAGCAAAGAATATGAGGGGAATGTGAGGAGCATGGTTGGACATTTCACATTATGTAGGGCATCTTCCACTCAGGAATTTGTGGAAATTGAGACTTTACCAAGAAAATTATCGTGGCTGTGTTGTGCAAGTATTCTTGTTTCGTTAGGACTTAGGAGTGTATCACGCATCCTTATTAAGAGTTTTGCACGTCATATATGTTTTGACTAACATCTATCTTCATAAATTGATCACATAATTTGACCACCCTCTCTCTCTCTCTCTCTCTCTCTCTCTCTCTCTCATTCTAAACCTTAGTAATTAAAAGTGTCTTTTCTCTTTGGCTGATCTTCCACTACTTCATGTTCCATTTTCTTTTTCTCGTCTAAGTATCAAAGAGTTACTAGTTGTCCCGATGCATGAACCTGCAGATTAGACTGAGAAATATTTTCCTAGACAAGTGAGATATGCCTGTTTATAAAAGTGATCCACTAATTCAAGGTTGTTCAGCTTTTGCCTTTGAGTAATTATATCTCGATCCGTCAATGTAGGTCCTACAGTATTTTTATTTAATCTTCAACTCGTGCTCATTTTGCTTGCAAAATGCGGTACCTTCTGTTTGATTGTTTGTACAAATTAAATGCATGTATAAGAAGAAAGCGATGAACATTGGTCTTTATTTTCTTATCTAGTTTAATGACTGCGAAACAAACCTTAGAGGTATGAATATGATAATATTTTACCAGTCATATATATCTACATCAAGTTTCCCACAATGGTTGAATTATTTTAACTTGAGTATGTAATGTGCAATTTGATATTGGTGCACCAATAAATTTGACATAAACTATTTGGTTTAGTAGTGAACAACTTTAGCGGTAAAAAAAGAAAAGATTGAAGTGAGTTATATCTACATCTAGTTTCCCATAATGGCTGAATCATATCAACTTGCGTATAAGTGCAATTATAGGTGCACCTACAAATTTGACACAAAACTATGTGGTATAGTTGGTCAATGATGTTCCACTCGCACCATATGGATGACAGTACCTCATAATTCAACAGAAGGCAACTCCTTTCGGACACGAAAGCTTGGGGACATTCACATTATCTCATCTTCCCGAGTAGGTAGCAGGTTATAATGAGAATACATACATCGTCCTTAGAGCATTTGCTTCCGCAACTTCCATCCTATTCTATTTTACCATTTCAAAACGTTATTTTATCAATTATATCATATCATTTTATAACACAACCAACATCCCAATTTTTATTTTCCTATTCTACTCATTAAAATAATATATATATTACCCACTAAAATAATATAATAGATAATTTTTGTACTGTTGCTACAGTGCTACAATGATCTTTTGGAATTAAATTATATTATAATTTTCACAATTGTGCTACAGTGTTATTGTACATTTAGGATGGCATTGTAGCACAATTGCAAAAAAATTTGCAATTCTCAGATTTTACAAGTCTGGCTATTGGGCTTTTTTTGTGCCTTGATGCTATATTTCCCCTACATTTCCCATTTACAATTGCCAATAGGAATGCTCTTAGCATCTCTTTTCAACATCAAGTGGGAAATTTTAATGAGAAAATTAGAGAGGAGGGCATGATGTAATTGGTGTTGTGTTTAATCTTTGGATGGTTTTGAAAGTGCATGATAAAATCTAGAATAAAATTTAGGAGTAAACCTAAGATACACAAACATGGACACGAACACAGACATGGACACAGTTACGGGTATGATACAGCGACTTAAGCAATTTTTGTAACATAAAACGACAAAATACGATACCAATATGACACGGGTACAACATAAATATGCGTTGCACCCTAAATGAAGTGTCCGCGCATCCTAGGAGAAAACAAGTACAAGAAGTTGGACTGACATGGATACAACACGAATACGACGTGAATATGCATGGCACCCTAAATGAAATATTTGTAAATTCTAAGAAAAAACAAATACAAAAGGCTGGACTGAACTATAAAAGCTTGTAGATGTAAGAAAGTTACGAAACTTCAGATGTATTTCGAAGTTTTGATAAAATTCACAATTTATGTGAATAATGGACATGTTAAGTGAAGCAAGGGGCAATGCTGGTCCTACATATGCTCCATGCATCCAACCAAATATCTCACAAAAAAAATGTGACCAAGTGTGCCATTTTGTTGTTGCCACATGAACTAAGTGTGCCATTTTGTTCCAATTGGACGCCAGCTTTCTAGAACAAGCGACTTGCACATACTCAACCAACCCCCACCCCACCCCCCCGCCCCCCCAGCATTTTGGATAGCAAACAGTCACAACCACCAAATTAAGACGCGGCTGCTTAATCAATCTTAATGTCCATGTGATCACCACAAATTCAGATGGCTAATCATGCCTGCTCGTTGAGGCTTGTATCAAACTCTTCTATACTTGGATCATTCCCATTTGTTCTTTTATGCCATTTCATTTTTCCATTTCATGCGTGAGTTTTGACAAAACAGTGAAATTTTTATTTTCCAGGTTAATGTACTTTGTGCTACAATTAGCCAAACAGTTGTGATCAATAGTAGCATATATTATATATGAAACTATCTCCAAAAATACCCAAGTTATGGAACTTTATAATAAAAATTGGGTAACCTATCTCAATGGTTTATATTTGTTTTTATACTTGTCTTTTTATTTTATTTTGGCCTTCTTTTTAAGCTAGCAGAATGGCTTATATAAACAGACTCTCCCATCCCAAAACTTGCTTTTCTTTGCTGTAATTATTTGGAAAACAAATTAAAGTCTATCCTGGTTGCTGTTTTTAAAATGTCAATAAGAGTAGCGATTTTCTATTGCTACCCTTTTCTCACATATAGTGGCCTTAAAATTCGTGTAAGGTTGACGGAGAAACCAAGGGATAAAATTGCTTTTTTCAGATTGAAGTTGTCAGGCACGACTAGCAAATTTGGGATCTGAGCAATTTTTTCTTTAATAAATAAATACATAAAATCTTGTGTGAAGTCCATCAATTGTCCAGGGAGGTGATAATTCATGTTAGCGGATCATCATGTTCATGTTGTTTTGAGACAAGAAAATTCAAGTACATAGTTCAACCCTAACGTGATATTTTTAATAATTGTGTCAAAACCTTTCAAGCTAGTTGACACAACTCATTTCAACATATTTGATAGGCAATTCAAGGAAAAATAAAGGTAAAAGAGAGTTTTTTTCCCCTTTATTTTGGGTGAAAAGGGTTAAACACTTTAAAGAGTTAACAAAGAATTTATCAATATAACCATTAATTTTTTTAATTATTTGATTATATTTATAGTTCAAATTTATGTTAAATAAAGACGACATTTATTTATATGATCAGGCCATTTTAGGTTGATTGTGAATTAAGTAAATTTACATAAAATTGTCTAATTTATTAATTGTGCTAAAACTGGTTAACCCACATTAACACAAACTTAATTATATTAATCTGCAAAAAAAAAAAAAAAAAGTGTCGAATTCTCGTTATATTCGCAAGTCGTGTCACATTGACACCCCTACTTGCTGAGTGTAGAGGCACAAAAGGACAATCATATAATCTTGTTTGTTCTTAGCTAATCCAAACAGTAGGGTTTTAAGTATTTCATTCATCGTTTCTCAAAAAAAAAAGAGTATTTCATTCATCATGCTTCTCATGTTAATGAATGCATTTCATATTATGGGTTATGATGTAAAGATCAACCAAGTAATATACGACGATTAGGTTCGTTGTAAGTGCCAGAATATGTCTTGTCATAAATGACATTGCACAAATGATAAACAATACATATGCATCCAGACTCGACAGTGTTATTTCCATGAAAAGACAAGTGAAAGAAGTGGGAGAGGGTTGTAAAAGTCTCAAAGATACTCAAAAATTGATGAATCATCAAAGCTAAAAATGTCTGAGATGTTTTAAAAGTTCGAATGCATCATAAGTACGTATCTAGAATATTGTCTGGGGGGTTAGATCAATCCCATCAACCAAATTGAATTGTAGGTTCCTTTCATGAAAATAAAATCTAGGAAAAAGGCTACCAAAGAAAGACAAATTATCTGGACGACGTAAAGGAATTAGCAAAGACAACAAAAGATGTATAGGAGTAACTTTGAGGATCTGTGCAACATCGGGACAAACTTTCAATGTTAAATTTAGCATTGCAAGCTTGGATATACACCTAGGCCCAATAGAATAATGGACAAACCTGGGCTGATCCTTCAGAACTATTAGGATTGGCTTGGGCTTAGTTTTCATTATGTCAATGTCATACGGACCATGGTGTTTCCTCACGTAATACCCCAAAAAAAAAAAAAAGTGTTTATTAGATTAAATAGTGAATAAAAATAACTTTGGAATTTCTGAGGTTTTTGTAAAAAAATCAAATGTGTTTCGCTCCTTTTTGTTTTGAAGTATTTGAAAGATTTTAAATAAATAAAAAATTATACGTAAAACATTTTCAGTAAAATAACTTTAGATGTTTTGTGTGACGTGTAAACTTTTTCAAGCACAAACTACGAAAATCAACAGTTTAATAACTAGTTATTAGATCATGGGATTATCGTCTCTGCTGACTTAACCGCTGGCACTTATCGTTGGAAGACGGTACCAACTACCAAAATAGCAACTCCGATTACTAGACAGTCAGTACCAAACCAACAACTTAGCCACTAGATGGGGAAAGGGCCACTATGTGTTTTTGAAAAAAAAAAAAAATTACCAAGTTTTTAAAGGTAAAATGGTTTGCTTCTCTTTACAAAGGAATTTATGGTCAACGAAAAATATTTTACAGGCAAACAAACATTTGAAAATCGAAAAAGAAAAATTCACGAAATATATTTTACTTCAAACAAATAAACTAAGAATCGCATTTAATCCTTTCTTTTTTCTTTTGTTTTCTCTGCGTTGGGTACTTTGTCTAGGCTACATTCTACAGACCCTTTAGACTTAGTCGTAACTTCGATTCAAAAGCTACTTGTTGCAGCCCCATTTTGTCTTCCTAAAAGCATTTTACCACTTAATCACAAAAACCATGAACCCCCCTCATTTCAATCGAAAATAAATCAGGTCCACAAAATTTTCCTTTTCTTCCAAACACCTCAGTATGACTAAAATTGGCCAAACTAAAACAAACCCAAGATAAGTGACATAACACAACATTTTTCTATTAAATTTTAAATAGAAAAAAGAATGTTGATTAGATCACACATTACACCATAAAAGTTTGAGGTAATTTTGATTTTGTCCGTAAAGTTTCAAACATTTGATATGTTCTCCTAAACGTTACACATCATTTGGGAAAAAGCCTTGCCATCCATATCCACTAAATGGAATGAGTTGAATGACCATTAAGTGCCACATCATCAAAAAACAACATGATATTAATGTATCAAAACTACATCGCTTTTGTCCACTGCAGCAAAAATATATTTAGGGTAATTTTTACTTTAAACCATATAATTTAGAGTAATTCAAATTAAACCTTATAATTTCAAAATTACCAAATTAAATCCTGAACTTTTAAAAGATAACAAATTTTATTTTGAAATCAAAATTAGTATAATACCATTATGTAAAAGTTCACTAATCAATAGAGAGAGGAAAAAAAAATGAAGACATGGTTGTTGCAGCAAAGGATGACTGTTGCGATTTGGGAAAAGGAATGTCTTTCGGTGGATAATAGATCTAGAATATGAACACCATTCTTAGTCATTCACTTAAAAATTTCCTAAAGAATATTGAAATTTGTTTCTAATCAAAGGGTTAAAGGAAGAGAATAAAAGCTGAGTTGGAGAAGAAAGTATCAATGGAAAACACAACTTTTCTGTAAAGGTGGATTTGGAAAGGTTGATTTGGGAAATTGGATGAGAATATTACCTTCATGGCTACCCTGCAAAGATAGGGTTTAATTTGTACTTTACTTAAATTATTGGGCTCAAATAATTTTTTTTTTTCTTTTTTTCCTCCTAAAATCAAAATTTTCATTTGGGTTGAAATTTTTTTTATGGTTTTCCTCCTAAAACCAAATGGGTTATAACAACAAAAACTCAACCCAATTGACAACCATAAACTTTTTGGGGTAAAAATTGTTTTGATGCTTTAAATTTTGTTAGCCAACATTCTACACGATAGATTGTCAACATTACCACCTAATATTTTAGATGGTCACACACTAAATAATCTTTATCTCTTTCTTAACACCAAAATCAAAATTTATTATGATATATCATCTTATCTAAGACAAGAATCTGCTCACACGCATTGTTTGTGCTCAGAGGCTCTTCTATGTTTTTTGTAAGTGCAAAATTTTTTATTAATTATAATTTGAGGTTAATGCAATTTTCAATCACCAAAATTACTAGGGGTGTTCAACTTTGAATCTTTCATTCGTCATATTTCGTTACAAATATACAGCATTCGTGCGTGCTTTTCATTTTTTTTTTTTTTAATCTTGTTTTCAACATTACTACATATATAACAACAATCCATCAAGGGGAAAAAAAGAAGAAGATATCATGTAATTGAGGAAAACCCAAGCCTTTCTTCTTAATCCATCTGACCGACTTGCAAATAAGTCAAAAAGTCTATCACCTAAGTAAAAAAAAAAAAAATGTAACAATTTATTCCTGAATATTATAAATTTCACTTCTTTTTCCATGATTGTCAACAACCCAAAATAGCATAAACTCAAATCAAAATTCTAAAGAATTTTTTTTGAGTATTATGATCCACTTGGAAAATATGAAGATATTAAAAATTAGAAGCAAATTATTACGAAGGGGCCTAATCACACATTATTTGTGGGAGAGCAGGTGATCCTAGCACATCTTTAGGTTATGGGCCCTGTCCGAGGATGATTGAAGACTCAAGGATGACTATGGATCCACACGTACATAGACAAGAGGACTGAGGAGAAAAGGGGAACTAGCGCATGGACCGAGGTTCCCGAGGAGCAAAGGCAACTTGGAAATACTTTAGGTAGTCAACCATACTAGAAGAGGAGCTCCAAGGAAGGTAACAGAGTCGTGTAAACAACAAAAAGAAGAAATGTCTAGGAAGGTGACTGCCACCTCTACATTAATGCACTGCACAAACTGAACTGACCACATTTATGAAGAAATAACACTTGAACAGTATCTTCACAACTCACAGCCCCTCTTACCACCTCCAGAAGGGTCTTGCTGGGACAAGCATCCAAAGGGTTTCCTAAAAATTGTAATGATGGAAGGTTGAGATGTAGTGATAGGGACTATATAAGGAAGTGACCCCCCACAGAAATGGGCATGCGGTCCTGAAAAAAAGGGAGAGAGAATAAAATACATGAACTCATTGTAAAAAGAATATTCTTGATCAATATATAAACAATTCATTCTTGGACTTGCTCGAGGAAAGATTTTATGTAAATTTTGTCTCTCTTACCCTTATAACCTAAGTCCAGTCATTCTTGAGTCTAAACTTACGTAACTTTGTAGTTTGCTCATAAATTCCACTCTCTTACAAATCTATTGTTCTGGGCTTATTGGGTTGGGTCACATTGTTCTAGGTGGGCTTAAGCCACGATTCAAGTCTCTACAATTTCTTTAAAGAAATGGCCTTTAATTTATACGTGAATAAGTAAAACTTAAATTTTAGAACCTTAAATGCAATACATTAATTATGCTTCAAATTGAATACCAAATGCTAAGGAGTCTTGCGAGCTCTATTGAGTGTGTAATATAAGATTATGGCAAGTATCTCCACCAGCCTGTTGAGTCTCTAAATCTAATTGTTGTAGCCTATCCAAGAAAAGACATATTAAGGGAAATAGCTCAATCATATGAAATTTTTAATATCGTTCATTTAATAAATATAGCCTTTTTAAATTGACAACATGAGACTAAAACAACCATAACCAGTGACAATGGAAGATCTTAAAAATTATGTGGAATTGATTAAAAGGAAGTGGCTACTAGCAGTTTCTTTAAACTAATAAAACTTACCCCACGACACTGACAAAGACACACAAGTAATCCTTAACTCCACAATTTCCCCCAATGTTGTCAGGTCTCCAACCATCACATATACTTGAAAATTCAACAATGACAGAGACTGAGAATAAAAAAAATAATTAGTATTTATTTTCAAAATTCTGATGAATCAACAATAATTAAATATATACCAAGGTCAACTACAAAGACACACACAAGTACTCTTTAACTCCACAATTTCCCTGAATGTTCTCAGATCTTAAACCATCACAAACACCTGAAAATTCAACAATATTGTCAAAGACTGAGAATAAAAAAAAAAATCATTAGTATTTATTTTCAAAATTATGATGAAGCAACAATAATTAAATACCAAGGTAGACTGCAATTTATAGTTATATTTGAATAGAAGTTGGGGAATGCACTTGGATGATGTAGAGAGCTTCTTTTTTTTTTTTTTTTGGATACAAACGGAGAGAGAATTGAGAGCGCTAGATGTGTGAGTTTTATTTTTAAAAATTAATCATATCCAATTGTGGTGATATTGTTTTAAACATGGAATTTGTCTCTATGAATTAGTCTATACTATTAATAAGAAGATTTCCCTATTTCATCTTCAATTTTTGGAGTACTAAAACATCGTCATTCAAATTCTGAATTAACATATCCTTTAATTTAATTTTTTTTTCCTACAAAAAAGTATAAAAGGTTAAAACAGTAATACTATCTCACATACAAAAGGCAAAAAAAAAAAAAAAAAAACATTATTCTCACCACCCATTTGTATTTAAATGTTTGACTCCTATTTGTATTTGTTATCTATTTGAATTCTAATTCTTCAATTATCATTATCCCAAAAAAAAAAATACAAAATCACTTCTTCCAAAAAAATGTTAAAAGAGTAATACTATCTCACATACAAAAGGGAAAACAAATTGTTATTCTCACCACCCATTTGTATTCAAATGCCTAATTCTTATTTGTATTTGTTATCTATATGTAGTCAAATACTTCAATTATCTTCATAAAAAAAAATACAAAATACAAAAGTACTTCTTCCAAAAAAAAAAACACACTATCTCACATAAAAACTACACATTTTTATCTCGAAATTTCTATGGTTTTTTTAAAATTCTTTAAAACATTCAAAAATGTTTGTTATCTAAATTCTATATAGTTATCACAAATCTACATCCATCCATACTAACATATAGCATCTTTCTTATGTTTTAATCTCAAATTTTTTTACCTATTACAATTCTTATCCTAATCAATTAATTCAAATGCCCCATTGGATTTCAATTCCTTATGATTCTCTGTCTCACTTTTAAATATTATTCCACGTTACCTTCTCTCTTTTTTTAAAAAAAATATACACGTTTATTTATATATCACTTTTAAACATTATAACACTAAATCGAAAAACAAAAAAGTAAAAAAGAGAATTATTGCACACGTAAAGCACGTGTTGCGTGTGATGAGTCTAGTTTTTAATATTTAGGTGATTTATGCACACAAAAAAAAAAAAAAAAAAAAAAAAAAAAAAAGGAAGAAGAAGAAGAAGAAATCTTTGTAGATATAACAGTTAAAAACTGAATAGAATTGTGCTTCCTAAAATGATGTGCTTTAATCTTCATTTTAAAATTAGGAGTTGCTATTTTGCTTTTTGCTTTTTTTTTTTTTTTTTTGTAGGAAAAAAACTTTTTTTTTTTGTCCTTTTGTACGTGAGATAGGATTACTCTTTTAACATTATTTTGGAAAAAGTAATTTTGTAATTTAGTTTTTGATAAAGATAATTGAAGTAGAACAAAGTAAACTCTACAAACTCCTCATATATCTCTTTTTTTTTTTGTGAATTTTGAAAATCCAACCGTTGAATTTCATGTTTCTTATGTTCTTAACATGCATATCAAATTTCGCTCAAATTGGATATTATTTACTTTTCGATTAACAAACTTATTTTTTATACACAATTTTAGATCATAAAAATTTGAAATTTTAACATTTGTTTGATGATATAGCAATTGATATTTGATCTTCTTGAAATTTTACATGCATGAAGAATATAATAAGAAAGTGCAATCTAACGGTTAAATTTTCAAAATTCACACTCAATACAAATATATATGAGGAGTTTGTAGAGTTTTTCTCTAAACTAGTTTGGAGAGAAACTTTGTTCATTGAAGTATTCGAATTCAAATAGATAGCAAATACATATAAGAATCAAACATTTGAATACGTGATAAGAATGAGTAATTTTTACGCGGGGCAGTAGTTTTTTTTTTTTTTTTGGAAGAAATATTTTTTATCTTTGATAAACATAATTGAAGTATTTGAGTTCAAATAGATAACAAATACAGATAGGAAACAAACATTTGAATATGGGATATGAATGAGTAGTTTTGACATGAGATAGTGGGTTTTTTTTTTTTTTTTTTTTGGAAGAAGTAATTTTGTATTTTTTTTTATAAACATAATTGAAGTATTTGAATTCAAATAGATAATAAATACAGATAAGTATCAGACATTTGAATGCAAATGGGTGGTGAGAATAATGCTTTTTTTTATTTCCTTTTGTATTTAAGATAGTATTACTCTTTTAATTGTTTTTGCTTTTTTTGTAAGAAAAAAATTAAACTAAAGGGTATGTTATTTCAAAATTTGTATAAAGATATTTTGATACGCCAAAAATTGAAGACGAAACAGGGGAATCTTCTTATTAGTAGTATAGAAAAAGTCAACTTTCTATTCAAACAAAATAATAAATTTTCTTTTTTTTTTAGTATTTTTATTCTTCAACCATGGTAATCAATTCTCTCCATAAAATTTACTTTAGTTTGGTTAGTATTTATTCATAAATTTTTTTAATTCATTAAATTAATCTTGATTTTGTTAGTATTACATAAATTTATTTAATTCATATTTAAATACAAAACCCCCCACTTAATATTGTCACCTAGCTTTCAATTATATCCAATTGACCTTGTACCAAAATCATCTCATAATTCAACCCCCATGGGCCATCTAGAAACCTTAACCTTGGTGGAACAACCATACTCAACTCAAATGAATATACATCACTGTAAGTTTCTTTAAGACATTCTCTCCTCTCCTCGTGTGTGTGTGTGTGTTAATTCTACATTGGAAAATGAGTGTGAGTTAAAGAAGTTTAAAGTTTGTGCTGTATATTAAAGAGTAATGTCTTTTTGGATATATACCACTGTAAGTTTCTTTAAGACCTTTTCCCCTCTCCCCGTGTGCGTGTGTGTTAAAAATATTTAGTATTCTCAAAAGAAAAAATAGTGGATTAATCCCACATTGGAAAATAAGTGTGAGTTAAAGAGGTTTAAAGTCTGTGCCATATATTTAAATGTTAGGCCCTTTTGGATATACACCATTGTAAGTTTCTTTAAGACCTTCTTCCCTCTCCCCTTTAAAGCATGTGCTATATATTCTAAAAAATATTTAGTATTCTAAAAAAAAAAACTTATACTGATTCGTGGCCAAACTGCCTTCTCCTCGTGGCCACTATGATCTCCTACCAATTAGGAGGAGGGTGACGAAGCTCCTTGAAGCTATGAACAAAATTAAATTTAATAATATAGGGGCAAGTCCCTGATATGGAACTTGATACAAAGTTTGGTCTTGAAAAACATATTTTCATGGCTTTGGATTGAGGCCAAAATGGTCATATACTATTGTTTGAGAAAATATGATTAAATCTACTACTGTTTAGATAAATTGCTAAATATTTCACAAACAGTGGTAGATTACAAGATATTTTCAAAAAAAAAAAAAAAGTGGTATTATTAGCCATTTTGGCCTTTGGATTGATTGGAGGAGGTTACGTACTTACATCAATGGGAATTCTTGGATTTCATGTTTGGAGGTTTGCTTCTAACATTAAGTGAGACCTATTCTTATATTTTGAATATTAATAATAAAATATGTTTAACTTTTTATTTATTTTTATTTAAATTTTTTTTTAAAATGCAAAATTACAAACTAAAACAAATCCATCGTATTACTCAATAACTATACAACTAAAATAAACACTATTTATTGAGTAAAGCAACCAAATACTAAAAAAAAATGATTGAAAATTTTAATAAAATTATATATTTGATATCTCTAAATAAAATTTGAATATAAATTTATTTACTAGTGGGAGATTAATGAGTTCTTTCAACATTTGTGCGTGAGAGATTAAATGTGTTTTACACTCTAAAACTAAAAAAAAATGAACAATCATCACTGCATCCAATGAAAATATTTTTCTTTAACTACTTTTTTCATTGATAAAAAAATTACTTTTTATTTATTGGCTAATATTTGGGGCTTGATTTATACTTCCACTGGTACAAAGATATCTCTATTGGTAATAATTTGGGGCATTTTTTCATTGGGGATTTAGGTGGTAGCCTATTTGCCTTCACCCATTGATCCGGCACTAATTGTAAAATAATAGCATCAAAATAACAAAAATGAACCATACATGACCAAAATGACAATTGACCAAAATTAATGATTGAAATTTATATTTTTGCCTAAGATAAAAAGTGAAGTTACTACTAAAATTATATGAGTTAATAAAAGGTATTTGTTTTGGTTAATGAAAATGTGGAATTCTAGAAGTCATTTTCCTCTGTAACGAGTTAAACCTGTACGACTCAAACTCAAGCGCTAAGGTGAGATAGACGAGATGCTTGACCGCTAGACTCGGGGCCATTAAAAGGTATTTGTTGTGTAATTTTTTTTATTTTTTTTTATTTTTAGAAGAAGTAGAGGTTCTTTCATTTTTTTTTTAAAGGTTAATAATTTACATTCATCATAATTTGAGGTTACCGAATTCTTTAATCACAATATATTTAGAAGTGTGATGGGATTTATGCATTTATGCATTTAGTAAAATTATTTTTTTTTAAAAATAACTTGGCTAAAATTTAGGAGTTTTCACATTAGTAATTATACATATCTAACCCTATTATTTAAGTTTTACAAACCAGTAAATTTGATGGTATTTTGGGCATCAAAATTGGGATTCAAATCCTATAGATTTCCTAGGGTACTCTACTAATAGATTTCCTTAATCCTAATTCCTAACCACTCGTTTAAGATTTAATAGTCTAAATTTCGTCATGTAAGCATTCCACTAACAGTAATCTTAAAATAATAAAATAATGTTGCAAACAAAATAATTAAGATTATTTTTTGCCAAAAAACCATTTTCGTCCCTATATTTTCACATGATTCCCACTTTGGTCTCTAACTTTTATTTTCACCGCTTTTAGTTCTCATCCTTAAAAACGTGTCTCGTTTTTGCCCCTACCGTTACATTATAAATGAAAAATGCACACATGACAAACGAAGTGCACTGTTGGCACACTAAAAGCTGACGTGGCCACTAAAATAATATTAAAAAATGTTATTTGGCATTAAAAGTCATCATCTAAAATAAAAATAATAATTTATTAATTTTAACTAAATAAAAAAATTAAAAACAGAATTAAAGCTAAAAATCATATGAATTGAGATCTAAGTGTGTCTTGAACAAGAACCACAAGAATACAAACCCAGATCCAAGTATACAGACCAAAAAAAAATTTTAAATAAATAAATAATAAATCAAAACCCAGCCAAATCAACCACAAAACATCTAAACCATCTAACATCAACAACAAAACAACATAGCACCAATCAGACCACAGAGCAAGATCTGGGTTATAATCTAAATCATCCAACATAGCACCAATCAAACAACATAGCACCAATCAGATCTAGGTTTTAATCACAGAGCGAGATCTTGGTGCAAAGCTCCTCGAGATTGAGATTGTAAGAGCAATCCACGTTAGCAAACTCTTTAAGAAGCTCCAGCCCAGCCTCGTCGAGCTTCTCCGCCACCAAAACCGTCGGCTTCACCTCCAAAGAGCTAGAAGCTTTAAGGATCACCACCAAGGGCTTTGAGAATTGCCAGCTAGGACAAAGAACTACGAAGAAAGCCGAGCTGAGTGACTGTCTGGAAGACAGCGACAACGACGGCGTCGGAAGTCGAGCTGAGTAGCCATTTTCCGATGGTAGTAGAGTATAAAGAAATTATGAATTTGGTGATTATAGAATTAAGGTCCGTTTGGATAGAGCGCTTTGCTAAAAACTAAAAACTGAAAACACTGTAGCAAAATAATTTTTAAATGTGTGAATAGTACTCGGGACCTATTTTTAATAAAAAATTGCTGAAAAAGTACATGCACAGTGCACGCACAATGCACACACAGTGCGCACAGTACGTGCACAGTGCGCACACTACGCACTGTGTCCCTCAGCAGGAAAAAAAAAAAGAGGAAACGCGAGCAGCTGGACGTGGACGTCCAGCTGCTCTATCCAAACCCACTCTTATTATTATATGAAGTGGTGGGAGAGATGTATGTGGTGTGGTATTTATTTATAAATGGTGTCACTGGGATTTGGTTGGTAGAGATCCAAAACTCAGGGTTTTTTTTTTTTAATTTCTGGGTTTGTGTTCTTGAATCTAGGTTTGCGTTCTTATTGTTTTTGTTCAAGACACACTTAGATTTCAATTCATATAATTTTTAGTTTTTAATTGTTTTTTATTAATTTTTTTAATTTTTAGTTTTTAATTTTGTTTTTTTTTTATAGATTTCAATTCATATAATTTTTTTAATTTAGATGCTTATTGGCATTTTTTAATGCCAAATAACATTTTTTATTATTATTTTAATGGACACATCAGCTTTTAGTGTGCCAACAGTGCACTCTATTTACCACGTGTGCATTTTCCGTCTCTAATGTACCGGCAGGAAAAAAAATGAGACATGTTTTCAGGATAAGGACTAAAAAAGATGAAAATAAAAGTTAGAGATCAAAGTGAGAATCGCGTAAAAATGTAAGGATGAAAATAAGTTTTTCACCATTATTTATTTATGTTTTTTGGAGATAAAGATAGAACTTTTATTTATATAAGGCAAGTATAAAGGTACAACACCATGGCCATCACAGCACAGGCGCATAAATTCCAAGCCTACTAGAGAGAAACACATCAGAATAACAAATATGAACAACATACAACAAATTATAACAATATTCAAAACAGAATTAATAGTTCTCCATTGCCCTTTGCAATATCACAGCCTAGGTGCAGAGTTTCAACATTGCTAAATACCAAACTAGCATAAAAAAAACCTCATTACTGAACATAATCTTTAATACTCTTCCAAGCCAATTGCCCCTTCCAATTTCATAGCACATGTACATAATTTCAGAGCTACTAGAGAAGTACATCAAATACCAGAACAACCTTCAACAAATTATAACAAGATTAAAAAAAAAAAAAACCCATTACTACACATAATCTTTAATACTCTTCCAAGAAGCCAATTGCCCCTTCTAATTTCACAGCACATGTGCATAATTTCAGAACTATTGGAGAAATAAGCTAAATACCAGAACAACACACAACAAATTATAACAAGGTTCAAAAAACATTATTAATGGTTTCCCATTGCTGCACATAATCTCTGATACTCTTCCAAGTAGCCAATTGCCCCTTCCAATATAGCTTTAGGATGTTGTTGGACCTTCTCAAAATAGAATTTATTTCTAGCATTCCATAATGCCCCCACGATATTGTTGCCCATCTGTCCAACTCCATCTACGTAAGCCTATTTGCCATCATCCTGAAGAGTGCAAAGAAGTCATGTACTGCACTTGAACATTTTTGGATTTTCCCTCGATAAAGTGCTCATACATTCCTTGCTAAGGAATATTCCCAAAGAAGATGACCAATGGATTCAAGTTTTTGGCGGCATATTTCACATTGGGGATCAATTTTCATTTTTCTCCCATGCAAGTTTTCTCTTGTAGGTAAAATATTTGAACAGGCACGCCACACAAACATCTTAACCTTATGAGGAGTCTTAAGAGTCCAGTTTTTTTCCAGAGAGCCCGATCAATTACTACTCTAGAGTGCTCAACCCGATTTTTTTCCTTTAGCTTTAAAGTAACTTGATATGCAAACTTCACTGTAAACAACTTTGCTGAATTTTCCTTCCATATCAGCTTGTCCCAAGAGGCAATCATGGACAGAGGAATGGCTAGTATTTCCTTTCTAGTTTGATGAACAAAGAGATCAAACATCATTTCCCTATCCCATTGCATTGTTGTACTATCAATCAAGTCATTCACATGCAAATTCGACTGGTCATCACCTAGAAACACAGGTTTGTGCAGAAGCCACGTATGGGTTGAAACTAAAATATTCCTTCCATCCCCCACCTTCCAAATAAAGCCTTCAGAGATAATATCCTTTGTTGCCAGCAAACTCCTCTAAACATAAGATGGATTATTGCCAAGTATTGCATCCATAAAAGAGCAATTGGGAAAGTACCTTGCTTTATAAACCCTGTAGAACAAAGAATGTGTATTATGTATCAACCTCCAGGCTTGTACAGCTAGTAAAGCTAAATTAAAAGCTTGAATGTCCCGAAAACCTATGTCTCCACTCTTCTTTGACATACACAGCTTGTTCCAGTTTATCCAATGGATCTTGTTCTCCTCATTTGTCTAGCCCCACCAATATTTAGCTAAGGCAGAGTATATAGAATCACATAAAGCCTTTGGGATTCGGAAAATACCCATAGAGTAGATAGGGATTGCTTGAGCAACTGTTTTAATCAGAATTCCCCTACCTGTTTTAGAGATGAATTTTTCTTTCCATCCCAACACTCAGTTTGTAATTTTCTCCCGAAAATCTTTAAAAGTATTCAATTTAGATTTAGCCCCCGCCATAAGATGCTCAAGATATTTTCCACAATTTTCTATCACTCTTGCCCCCATTAATGTCTAAATATGCTCTTAGACTTCTTGTTCTATGTTTCTACTAAAAAAGATAGACATGTTTTGTCTATTGATTGCTTGACCCGATGCTAACCCATAACAACCAAGTAAATGAACGAGGTAATGGCATTCATCCATAGTAGCTTGACAGAAGATAAAACTATCATCAGCAAAAAGTAGACGAGAGATACAAACCCCATTAAGACATGACAATATACCATGCAAGTATTGTGATTCCATTGCTTTTCTAAGCAAAGTTGAAAGTCCCTCTACACAAAGCAAGAAAAGATATGGAGATAATGGATCTCTTTGCTTTCTACCTCGTGATGGCTTAATAAAACCCTTAGGCTCTCCATTAATAAGCACAAAATAGGAGGCAGTACATACTGTTTCTATGGTTAACTAGACCCAATGTTGATCAAGGCCTAATTTAAGCATGGTCTATATAAGAAAACTCCATTCAACACGTTCATAAACCTTACTGATGTCAAGTTTTATAGCCATCTGGCCTTTCTTCCCAGTCTTTTTATTCCTCATTCTATGTAATATTTCAAAAGCTACAGTAGTGTTATCAGTAATTAACCGGTTAGGGATAAAAGCACTCTATGAATCTAAAATAACATTAGGCAAAATGAGTTTTAGCCGATTTGCTAGCACCTTAGGAACAATCCTTGAAACAACATTAGCAAGGTTGATCATCCTAAAGTCAAAAAGACACCTTGGATCATTCTTCTTGGGTATAAGGACAATATGAGTATAATTCATTTTATATAGGAAATGACCAGATGTCAACACAGATAACACTGCAGCAATAACATCATGTCCAACTATATGCCAAAATTTTTGAAAAAAGAAAGGTGACATATCATCTGGTCCAGGAGATTTTGATGGATGCATTTGGAAGAGTGCTTGCTTTACCTCATCAGGAGTATAAGGTTGAAGGAGTGTGTTGTTCATATTTGATGTAACTACCCTATCCACTGAGTCTAAAACCGATTCCATACTAACTGGATTAGTTGTGGTGAATAGCTTTTGAAAATAAGACTCTGCCACCCTCTCTTTATCATTATCAGAAGTGCACCATCTTCCATCATCGTCCTTAAACCCAACAATATGGTTCTTCCTTTGTCTCTGACTAGCTCTTTAATGAAAATATTTTATATTCTTATCACTCGCAGGTAACCAAATAGCTCTAGACCTCTGCCTCCAAAATAATTCATCCTTAAATAGAAGGGACTTTATTTCATCTCGTACCTTTTGTATCAGAGGAAGACATCCAGAAGTGCCTTTGAATTGTTGAGGGTTCTACTCCATTTAGCCAATGACATGCGACATCTCTTTATCTTATTGAACAACCAGTACATTGGGCTCCCTACTTCGGTGGATGCATTCCAAGCTCCCAAAATAATTAATTCACACTCTGGGTGGGTGGACCATTTTTCTTCAAATCTCTTTGGAATCTTCTTTCTTCTAGTCATTGGGCCAGCCACTTAAGTTGAGAGCAAAATTAGGTTGTGGTCTGAGTAAGTAGCTTGGATGTGTTTCACTTTAGCTTTTGGGAACAAATCTCTCCATTCAAGATTAGCACAAGCACGATCCAGCCTTTCTTGTACAAAATTTTCACCAGGTCGCCCATTCCTCCACATAAAAATGTTTCCCTGAAAACCCACTTAGACCACATTGTGCCAATGTTGTCCTAAACTCCTCCATAAGCCTGAATGACCTTGGAATTCTGCCCTACTTCTCATTGGAATTCAGCCCTACTTCTCATTGGAATTCAGAATTTCATTATAATCCCCTATGCATAACCATGGCAAGGAATCTCTGGAATGTAGATGCCTTAGATAACTCCAAGATTTATGTTTACGATGTTCCTCTGGTCTTCCATAAAATCCAGTGAGTCTCCATAGAGAATTTCAAATCAGTCATGATACGAGCATCTATGTGATTTAAGGAGTAGGTTTGAATTTCCAGTGATACCTCTTCCTTCCAAAGCATGGCTAATCCTCCAGCTCTATGAACACACGGTACTACAAGCATTGAATCGAATTTCAAATCCGCTTGAGTCTTCCTCATCTCATCCACAGTTTGTCTTGTCTCCATCAAAAACAAAACATTGGGACCTTTTTCCCTCACCAAGTGAGAGAGTACTGTAGTTGCTCGGAGGTTCCAAAGCCCAGGCAGTTTCAACTTAAGATATTCATTTTGTTCAACGGGGCTGATCATCAGCTTCCACCATTGTGGAAGTTGGATCTCGAACCTAACCCCTTGTCTTCTTCCTCACATCTATATTATCACTGTTTGTGTCCTTTACATTCTTGCGCCGTTTATGTCCCATTACATCAATTATGTGGTCACCCTCTGTCGTAATTATTTTCAATGAATTTTTCTCCTTTTTAACCACCCTTTTCCACTTACGTATGTTTGCAAGGCTTTGATCATCCTCACAAGAGAGTGCATGTGATATATTGGTTGGATGAGTTTCAAGGATAGGTGGATCACATTTCAATTCCACATTTTTTTCTTCATACGTGATAGGCACAAAATCAGATTAGTATCGTGATTTTCCTCAATCTCTTCCCTTGTTGTGTATATCTTGGTTGCTTGAGTAGTAGTAGGTGACTCAATTTGAAAAGGAATGGAAGTTTGTCCATTCTCAAATCCCAAATTATTAGGAATCAGTTTCTCCACAATCCGTCTCCATAATATTCGGGTTTCCATTTGAATTCTTAGTCGCCAAAATGTGTGCCTGCATTGACAGTTACCTATTCTGATTTTTCGCTGTTTCCTCCATGCTTCTTGGTGGCGGACTAGTTGTCTTCCTCCCCATAACATCCCTTTCTACTCTGTATCAAGAGATGCATCCCCATCATCAATTTGAATTACTGTGTGGGTGAAACAATTTTTCTCTTTCCAATGTTTTCTTTCTTTCCTTGTCTTTTTTTATTCTTGTTACACATTACGTAAAAAACCGTTTTTTTTTTCTTTCATTTGTTTTCTTCTAGTTATTTTTTCTGTGATACATTGTCCTGTCTCTTCTATGTGTCTTTGTCATTACTCTCCATGTGACACTTTGTTTTCTTTCTTTAGTTCCTCTATTTTGTTGTTTTTTCCCTGTAAAACAACTGCTTCTCTTTTGTGCTGTTACCATGGAATCCGATTGTATAGAACAGTTACAACGCATAAGTTTGACATTGGAAGAAGGAGAAATTATCAAGGTACACTCTGATCATCGTGAAAAGGCTCTAGAAAAGTGTTTCTTAAGTTTAATTGGTCGTTTTCTTACAACTAAACCAATTAACAGTAGGGCGGCAAAGAGCCCATTAAGGTATGTATGGAAGTTTGGTCAGGATCTTAGGATTTCTGATGTTGGAGAAGGTTTGTTCCAATTAAAGTTCACTATGGACAGCCAAATTGAGTGGCTTCTTAACAATGGTCCTTGGAGTTTTGATGGTCATATTTTGCTACTCCGTCGATGGGAGAAAGGGATGACAGCGTACTCAATAAATTTTACACACATTCCTTTTTGCTTACAGGTTTGGGGATTAACATTGGAGGAGGTATTGGAAATATATAAGATTATTGTTAGTGAAATGCTAATATAGCAAAATCTAGATGATTTAATCATAAAAGAGTAGTTAAGATATAAGCAAATTTATTTAGTAGAATATCCTAGAAAATCTAGGGTTGATTGTAACCGTTGTTTAGACAAAAGTTTTAAATGCTTAAACAACATTAAATATATTTTCATATATTTTTTTTTTTACACGCGTTTCTGCAAAAAAACAAATGTTACTACAAATGTTTTACTAAACGACCTTTTGACTTGACTTGAGAGGATCTAAATGCTCAAAGTTAAGGATCCAAATGGGAAAATAGATAAAAAAATAAACGTCCATGACTACGAGTAACGTTGTGTAGTTGTACCTGGGTCACCACCGGCAGAGGGTCTCGCGATCGAAGTCCCCAACCCAACACCAGCTCTCTCATGATCGACTTTCAGTTCTCGTTCCCTGGCAATTGGCAAAGTCTCTTTCTGTCTCTCCGGATTCAAAGGAGTTCTCAGCTTCAGTCCATCTCGTATCTCATCGCCGGTGAGAATCTGTAATTGCCCAACTCGCATTGGCAAGGCTATCTGTCATTGTCATTATCATTGTTAACTTATGGGTTTAACTAAAGTTGTTCCACCTTGAAAGTTTATCATATGTTGGTTTCCTAATTTTAATAATGAAGCTGTTGTCTTGTGTGTTGTTTGTGGAGTTTGGTTCTTTTTGTCCGTGTCTGTTTCTGATTTTCTAATTGTTTTTTATCATGGAAAAGGAAACAACGAAAGAATTAGACCCTGCTCTACTTTTGTCTCCTGAATTATTTTCAATGACTTCAATCAAATTAATTAATTAATTAATTATGGGCAAAATTAATTGAATTCTTTTCGTTGGATTAAATAGAAACTTTAGTACTTGGTGTCGTACTGTGTTGTCAAAAGCGCGCTTCAGTGCGCGCCTAAAAGCTCAAAGCCCCAAGGTCTAAGCAGTTCGCTTGGTTGAAGTGAAGTTCATTTAATGAAACCTGACTCAGGTATGCTTTTTGAAGAAGCACAAAGCAGCTAGATTATTACCACATTTGTCCATTGATAACTGTTTACAAATTCTAAGAAATTGAAAGAACTTATGTAAAATTTGAACTTATAACCTTTGTGCAATTGCACTATCTATTGTTGCTAATAGTCGAAGTATTATTATCTTTTATTTATTATATGTTATGAATCTTTTTATTAGAGGTTGTTATATATTGTTTTTGAAAAATGTACATTTTACTTCAATCAGGCATGCTTGCGCTTTGCATTTGGGTTTCAAAAGGCCTGTGTGCTTGATGCATTTACCAACACTTAGATTCTCCTACCCTTTTCAATCCTGAATATGCTGATTTGAGAGCTGAGGATGCAAAGTTCGTTGCTTTCTGTGGAATAGTAGGTAACCTCAAATCAGCTTACCGTACTACTGTAGGCTTCTTACATACTGTTAATTTGTGTGAGAACAAATAGGGGAGTCATATTCTAGTGTGAGCAACCTTTGTCAAATTTATCAGCTTCATCAAAATTATTTCTCCATCCAGTAGCATGATAAAATATAGGAGGGTTATTATGCTTAGTTCAAAAGCAAATATTAGTATCTTATTGTCTGCTAGCCCATCAGCCCCATAGATATCAGGGCCATGCAACAACAGAGGGATTCTAATGCATATATGGATGAAGTGGCACCCTGGTGATGACATGGCAAGAAGTGTCATGGTAGCATTTTAGATGGCACGTGGATGCATAAGGTGTCATGGAATGGCTGAGTATGCTAGGAGAGCTTGGGTGGCCGGTTACACTCAATAAAATTTAATGTGTGCAAAAAGTAGTTAGCTACTAGGTTGGAAGAATTCAGAGAAATTTTTTATGGGGATCTTCTGAGGGGTGTTTCAAATATCCTTTGGTGGCTTGGGACAAAGTTTGCTCACCCATTGAAATGGGCGGTTGGGGATAAGAAATGTGGTGTGCATTAATCAAGCTTTATTAGGGAAGTAGTTGTGGAGGTTCGATCATGAAGTTACTCATCTTTGGCGGAGGGTTATTTACTCTAAATATGGGGAGGGTAAAGGGGGTTGGAGTACTAAAGTTTTTAGGAGGGCTCGTGACTGTGGTTTTATGGTGTAGTATTAGCAAAGGATGGGAGAGCTTTTCTAAGCATTTCTCTTTTGTAGTGGGTGATGGTCTTTTCTGGCATGATAGATGGGTTGGGGCTGATCCCCTTAAAATCCTTTATCCTAAGTTATATGTAATTTCAGCTAATAAGGAAGCTTGTATCTCTAAGGTATTGCGTCATCAGGAGGGGGGAAATGTTAGAACCTGGAACTTGAGATTTTATATGGAATTCCAAGACTAGGAATTAGTTGCATCTTTCTATCTACTTGCTTTTATTTAAGCTCGTCTTCCACAAGGAGTAGGCAGCGACACACTGAGTTGGGGCCTTAATGGAAACGGTAAGTTTGATGCTCGTTCTTTTTATAACGAGTTATGGACGACTCCTAACTGTATTTTCCTTTGGAAGGGAATTTGGATATCAAAGGTTCCCAAAAGGGTGGCTTTTTTCTCGTGGACGGCTACTCATGACCACATTCTTACTTTGGATAATCTCGTGCTTGGGGGTCACTCTTTGGCAAATCGGTGTTGCATGTGCTGCTGCAGTTAGGAATCTGTGCATCATCTCCTTATTCATTGTCTTGTAGTATACTCTTTATGGGTCCTTATGCTTCAAGCTTTTGGTATTTAGTGGGTCTTGGCTGGCTTTGTGGAGTGGTTATTACTTTGTTGGAGTTATTGGCTTGGGAAACATAATTCAGATATTTGGAATTTAATCCCAGGCTGTTTGATGTGGACTATTGGTTGGAACATAATCGTCGTTGTTTTGAAGATTCTGAGATGATGTTTGTTGAGTTAAAAGGCTTGTGCCAGTGTAGAATTTTTTATTGGTCTTGGTGTTGGGGTTTTACAGATTGCTCTTCTATTCTACAATTTTTTTTCTTCTCTTAGACTAGGCTCCTGATTCCTTCTGTTCTGTTTTCTGTTTATGCTTTTCTGTGTTCATCATCATGAACAACTTGTATGTTTCTTTCTTATTTCATTAATAATAGTTCTCATATTAACTATCCAAAAAAAAAAAAAAAAATGTGGGAGTTACTTAGAGTGCATGTGCTTGAATTGTAGCATGCGAATAATGTGTAACTATAGGCCTCGAATTTAGCTATTATATATTTGACATGGGATAAATGAGGCTAGCTAAAGTCTAAGAATTTGTTAGGGGGATGATGTTATCATCATGCCCATAACCAACTTCTAGCATATAAATAGCTATGCACATGCTTCTAATCTCATTCTTGTTGATAATAAACTTTAAATTTCTCTAGAATCTGCGTTGGAATTTATTTACTTTCATCAGAGTGTAAGAATGTTGCTTGTTTTTGTTTTCCCTTCATAATGTAACCTTGTCAAATCTCAAATTTGGCTTGTGAGGGAACTCGCTTATGCATAGCCAACACCTCTCTTAGAGGAAAATTTATATGGGAATTGCATATTGGAGGGGTAGTTGTCATTTTAGGTGTGATAAGACAATTGCTATGGTCGAAGATTCATTTTTATTGATCTAGTATAAAGAACAATATTGCAAAGGATGTCTCACATTGAGCATTTGTCAGCTAGCTAAAGGAAGGAAAATGAATATGGTTATTTACACACCCTTATTGGTACCCCATGTTCCTTGGGAAGATCTTAGTGTGGACTTTGTACTAGGACTTCACTTTTACGGGTCATTATGCTATTTCTGTGTTAGTTGATAAATTTTTAAAAATGGCACATTTTATTCTATGTTCAAAGACATCAGATGCTGTCTTTGAAGCTAAAGTTTTCCTTCAAGAGTTTGCATAAGTTTTCTTCATCTTTCCATCCCCAAACTGGAAGACTAATCGAAGTTGTGAATTGAAGCTTGGTTGATATGTTAGGATGTTTAGTGGGTGGTCATGTTACTAATTGGGACTAGTTACTTCCTCTAACAGTATTTGTTTACAATAATTTTGTTAATGGAGCTTCTAGTTGTAGCCTCTTTGGGATTGTTATGGGTTTTCAACCTAGAAAGTCCATTGATTTGATTAATTTGCCTCCAAGTTCAAGATCAAGTTCCAAAGCTGAAATCTTTGGACATATAAGGGAGATTTATGATGGTGTGTGAAGAAAGATTGCACTTGGTAATGAGCAATACAAAGATTAAGCTGATGTTTGAAGACACTTTGCCGAATTTCAAGGAGGAGATATGGTTATGGATTGTATAAAATCTGAGTGGTTGCCTAAGGGTGCTTACAAGAAGCTCTAGTCCAAAAATGTCAGTTGATACAAGATTGTGAAGAAGATATGGTCTAATGCTTATGTCCTTGAGTTACAATCAGACATGGGCATTAGAAATGAACATTTAACATTGTATTTAGGGCATGAGGCATAGGCTGTTATTCGATTGCCCCCAACCCCTAACTTAAAAGAAGAAATTGAGGATGTCTTTGATGATCAAATTGTGTCAACTAGAAGTGGTGGGTACCAGGAGTTGTTAGTTAAATGGACAAATTTTCCTCTCTTGAAGTATACTTGGTTTGTTGCTGATGAGTTTTAATGTATCAACTGTGACCTTTATGGGCATTATCATTTTTTTTTCTCACCAATGTTGATATTTTCCAAGCTAGGGAGAGATGATGGGGAATGTAACCAGCAGACCCCTTTGAAGGCTTATATGAGGCAAGGGAAAGCTGGATCTAGTGCTCAAGCATTAATTTAGGATGTTTCGGATGATGGGTAGAACTCTTGGGACCTTCCATATAATGTTGAATTGAGTCTTATTTTATTGTTTGTTTTTGTTTATTTGCTGCTATATTAGTTTTAATCAAGTTTTTACTAGAATAAGATGAATATGGTAATTTCCAAATATTTGGAATGGGCTGTCCTTGGTTGCACCAAAGGACCATGGCTCTTATTTTGTGTTTTGAGTCCTTTTTCTAATTGGTTTAGAAGTTCCTAAATACTTTTTCTTTGTTATTAGTAATCCAAGTCTTTCTAGGAATAGGTTATTTAGGAGCCCTAGTCTTTATAGGAATTGATTTAGCAATAACTTATGTGAAGGCTTTATTTTAGTAGAAACCCTTAAAAGTGAGAAGAACCTAGGTGTCAATCACTTACTTTGAAGTTCTTATTAGTGTCAACCACTTATGTGAAAACAACAATTTAAGCAAAGACCATTAGTAGGAACTGAACATAATCTGCTTCCAGAGGAAACTTGTACAAGTAGAACTCTAAAGATAAACTGCCATATCATAAGGTACTTTAACCTCAAATTATTATTATGGGATAATTTCTAAGACACCTTATATTTCCCCTCCCTTAGCTCATATATAAGGGGGCAAAAGTCATCCTTCCAATTCAGCTTAAATCGTGAGAAGGCCCAAATAAATCTGGGGTTCCAATGAAGATCATTAATTGATACATTTGAGTAATTTGCCACCCTAGCACCCTTATCCTTGGCCTAGTTAAGCAAGACTAAGAAAGTGATTTTACAGCACATATCATTCTAAAACTGTACACACAGGTCTTCAGTAATCTTGAATTGAATAAACTTGAAAAAAAAAAAATCCTCCTATCCAGTTTTTATACCATTCCAAAGGTACACCTTAATAAGGTGTCCTTGCTAGTTTAGTAATTCAATACCCACCTTTTTGTAATTACTTCTTTCCACCACTTAATTCCAAAGATTAAACTTCTCCACTGCCTACCTCCATAATCTTTTTTTTTTTTTTTTTTTGATAGGTAATAAGGAAATATTATTAAAAGGGAATAAAACAAAAGATACATAGAGTTCACAACAGTGAACAAAGAACAAACAGAAACAAAGAGAAACAAATAAACATTAAACTATTCTAAGAGACAAAAGAAAATCCATAAGAGTAGAACAATCCAAGAGACCCCAACACTGAGACCAATCAAAGAGAGTCCGCTGGTACAAATCTAACAACTAAGCCAAAGATTTCTTAGTATCCTCAAAAGAACGCTGATTACGTTTAGTCCAAATAATCCAGATCAAACAACCTGGAACCAAATTCTAAATATCAAAATTATGTTTCCCAAGCCATTGATGCCAACAAAAATCTAAGTCTCCATAATCATTTATGATTTTTTGAAAATTGCTCCATACAAACCACTCCAACTTCTAAAATGCAAGTCCCCTTCAAAGCTGGGACAGAAAATTTCTTTCCAACACGAAGATATTCTCGCTATTTTTTTTTTTTTTTTTAAAGAAGAAGAAGATAGATTTTAGAGGTTTTTGGATCTTCTCATTCTAATAGGAATACAAGACTCAATCTAAAAACAAATGCTCCTTACATCTCAATTTACAAGTCTTGGTTTGAAATGGTATGATTTTTAATAAAAAGATAAAAATATAGTTATCTTCTTCCTCTGTCCTTTAGTTTATATTAGAGGTGGCTCAAATTTTAATGTCTTTTTTTCATTCTTTTATGAATATAAGGGTAACAAAGGAAATTGAAGGATTAAGAATTTCCACTTTTCGAAATTGGATATATATTTTGGTAAATTCCAAAGAGGAAAGCAAGACACTTAGATTGGGACAAAGAGAGAAGATTTAGAAACTTTAAGAGTCAAAATAAAGGACACATCAAGGCCCAATTAATTATTTAGACCTGTTTAATAGTATATTAAGCTGGTGTGCAATTATTGCCCGCAGTCCAGCATTCACCGAAATTACTAAATTACTTTGGACTAACATACTTAAAACAAAATTCAATTTGATTTGACCACATAATCTGTGGAAACTTCACTCATTTTTTTGCCAATTGTTCTTGGGCATCTTCACCACTCATAAACAAGGGTTGGAGGATGAGGTTATTAGTTTGATCCCATATAATATAGGTTGAGTACCTATAGAAAAGAAAATATGAATAACCTTTAAAACCCTTTTTTAATTTTTATGAGCTTTAGCATTGTTCCTAGGCTTCTGAAGATGAGATTTCAAGTTGACGAATTATATTCTATGTCATCAATAACTCTCAGAGCCTTCTAGCATTTTGAAAAAAATTTGGATGTTAGGTTTCAAGGTCAATAGTTTTTTGGTTATGACTTTATTGGTTTTACTCTTGCCAAATTTGGTCTTATTTATTATTATAGAGTCTTCCTAGATTAAGAGTTTTTATATTTGGAAGTTTCTTTTGTGCTGGTAGTGCTTCTTTATTGGCAATTACAATGAAAGTTCTATATTTCAAATTACTGGCCCAATCAAAAGTCATTGAAATTTATAGACATAGGGAAAATAAATTGATGCATTACAATTTCAGTATTTCTAGTAGGTTTCCTGCCAATTTTGGTTGGAAGACAAATCTTTTGTTCAATTTTCTTTAAGGCACTTAATTTTTTATTTAATTAGTTAATCATTGACTATAGTCCTTTATGTCTTTGAGTTATGGAACATTTATGTTTTACATCTTCATTTAGGGTAGACTTGAGGCCTTAATTATACAATAGGCTTAAGTCATTATTGTGCTTGGTTATTATTTGGTTGAGAATTGAGTCATGTTAGAATTCTTCTGTTTGTGTGTGTCTGTGTACGTTACGCATTAAAGATACAACCATATGGTCATACTTTTGTGACAAATTTTAGTTTCACTTGTCATGTCAAAAGTATTATATGATTGAGACTATTGTGAGATGCTGTTCAAATACAGCAAGCTGGTCATTAATGATGTTTTAATCATCTCTTGCTCATGGCAGCCACTTGACATTTATATGGTTTTCTGAAGCTTGGAAGGTCTGTCACGCTCACATTATTAAAACTTTCCTTTAAGTCATGGTTTAATGACCAATATCCCTTGCCATTCTCTACACTACCTGGACATTGTTTAAGAGTTAAATTGAATTAACAACATAGTCATAAGAACTCAAACAATATAGCAATCAACTATGCTTTTATGATATAGGTAATCCAATGACCATTGAGAAGGAAACTTCTTAAGCTGTGAGAGTCCAAAGTAAAAAGAAATTGATTTCCAAAATTACCCCTCAACAGATTCCAGAATTTACTGAAAGGTTGTTACATGACTTTACACGGGTTGAAATTTTTTTTGCAAGGTGTTGATGCTTTTTGTGAGCATTTATGGCTATCCTTAGCTTAGATTATGGAAGATAAGGTTGCTTTTAAGCAGTTACTGCGTGTAGGTTTTTCCGGGAAACTTTTTTCCATTTGTGCGTTCTGTGTAGCTCCTCTTAATTGATTTTTATTAGAGTTGTCATATACATTAATTTTTCGTAACCATTATGACCTATGTCTTTCCATGAAACGGCTATAAAGGGGTAAGAAATGGGGCAAGATTGTTCATATAAAAATTGTTCTTGCACTTGCTAGTTTTCATCTCTTCATCTTGAAAGTAGCCCTGTTCCCAGTTTTCAACTTAAGCAATGAATCCCTACTTGCCCTCTGATAAAGAAAATGCTGAGAATCATGTGGGTCTCCTTTTATGCTTCTATTGCAAAATGGTGTTCAACAATCACCAGGCTCTTGGGGCCCATCTTAGGGTTCACCAGGAGGAGATCAATGCGTGGAAGAGCTGGAACTATCCTGTCCATTCTGGCACTTTTATTGATGGTGCCCTTAATCCCATATCCATGAGCCAGCCTGATCATTCCTCTGGAGGTGCTTGGAGTAATCCAAGTACACTTTTCAGCGGGGTGACCTCTAATTTGGATTTCTCCAATTTCTGCTCAAATGAATCCAGCTGGGTAAATGCAAGCAATTACTCTCAGAACAATGTTGGATATGCCAGATCTCAGTATTTCATGTCACCAAATCTTTCATATGGCAGTGCCAGTGCCAGTGCCGGATTTCATCCTTCTTCGCCTTCATCTTCGACAGTCTTTATTCCATCTGCTAGCCCTGCTACCACCAGTTTTCCCATGGGTCCCTCATCATATTTCAATTCATACGGTGCCTGTCAATATAATACTGACGAATTGAGGACATTTAGGGATGGTATGCCATTCCCCCCTAGAAGTGACTTGCCAAACTTTCATCATCACAACCTTAGTAAGCTTTCATATCCTGCCTATTCTATAAATGATCCTGCTTCTGGTCTTGGCTCTAACCACTTGACTGGCATGAAGGAATCTAATACTGTTGGTTCCTTGCCTCTAGGTCATGGTCAATGTTCAGGCCAAACTGGAGTTGGTAAGTATAATAATACTAGTGCTTTAACTTGTGAAGGAGGTAGGAAACGCTGTTTAGGTGAAGTCCTGGGGAACTCTGACATGATGAATTCATCAAAAAGAGCTCAGATCAGCTCTAGCATGCATGCAGAAACAGAGAAACCTCAGAAGAAAGAGCTACTTCTTTTTAAGGATGTGGAGGACTCCTTCCCTGGGTTGGGGATTTCTGTTGATGACAAAGAGGGAAAAGCAGATCTGGATCTATCCCTTCACCTGTAGCTTTTTTCTTTAAAAATAAATAAATGAATAGATGCTTTGCTGGTAGTGTATATAAGGTGGGTTTGGTAGATGGAAATTCTCTCAGGCACACTCACCTCGATTGGGTCTGGCTGAACATCTCTTTACAAAGTGCCTTTGTGCTTGGAAATCTATTTGCATGAATTGAGTGGTGGAAAGAAATGTGCTCCCCAAGGAAAAAAAATTAAAATTAAAATCCTCAATTTCTTCCCTAATGCGGATGACACAAGAAAACTTTTATTTTAATTCAATATTATTTACTTTTGCAAGTCAATTATATTCTTATGTTTTAGGTCCTAGTAGTTTATTAAACTATTAGTATTTTGATATATGGAAGTAAGGTTACTTTTGTAATAAGGCAATTAGGGTTTCCTATGCCAATTAGAACTAGTATTTAGTTTTCCTATATAAATAAAATATTGTACTCTTTTCAAGGGAGATTGAGATTTTGATGAATGAAAAAATGGCCTTTGGGTTTATTTGGTCTGGTGCTAACTCCAGTTCTACCTTAAATGCTGACTCTTAGGGTCCGTTTGGATAGAACTTGTTGCTGAAAGCTGAAAACTGAAAACACTATAGTAAAATAATTTTTAAATGTGTAAATAGTGCTGTGAGACCCATTTTCAATGAAAAAGTTGCTGAAAAGTACATGAACAGTGCTTGCATAGTGACTTGTCCCCAAAAGTTGAAACGCGCAGTAGGGGGAAAAAAAAAAAAAAAATCTGAAAACGCAAATGCATAGACGTAGACGCAAATCCAAACAGATACTTAGTGGTTTCCTCACTTAGTGTTGACTCCAAGCTAGGCTTAGGTGCTAACTCCTAGGTTAGATCCCTGTATTTTCTTGTCTTTCAATTTTACTATTCAATTGTTTTGGTTGTCCTGCGTCACCCCCTATTATAACAACTGAATATGGCTTATGTATTTATATTTTATTATTAGGCTGTCTTAATTTTCTTAACAATGTTTAATAATTTTCTTATATGATTTCTTTTGTCCTAGAAAGTGTAACCAGCTAGGAAGCATGAACACGCCAAAAAGTCCAGTGTTTGTGTTGGACATGGACGAACATGAGACACAGCTGCCTTTGTGTCTGTGAAGTGTTTCATATTTAGACAATTAGGACATAGTCACGACGTGTTGTGGAGACTGTCAAAGAGGGGAAAAATAAATTAAAATTTTTTAAACCTGGAATGATGTCTCTCTCACTCTGGAAACATTTTTCTCCCCTTTCCCTCCCTCTCTAGCCGTCAATCGGTGACTTAGGAACTCAATCTCAATACTGTCCACCCTTACCAATGTGCTCTGCTCCTGTCTCTTCATCATCAATTGGTGAGAAAGAGTGGTAGTTCACCAGCGTGTTCTCATTGCTTGGTACAGTATGACCTTATGTCACTGATCGATCTTGTTCACATCTGGGCACTATGCTTTTTTATTTGTTTATTTCTTGTACTCTGTTGGCTTCTGTTCGGGTAGTCTCTGGGCACTTAATGATTAGTGTTAATAGTAAAAAAAAAAAATATTTTTGTTTATGGTTTTATATGCTGAATATGTCAAATTGTGAAATAGTGTTAGCTTTGGCATTCTTTTTTCTTGGTCATGATGTTTATTGGAGTTTATTTTACTCTTGGTTTGTACTCTTAGCATCATTTTTATGGGTATCCATGTATTTCTTTGCTATCTATTATTGCTTTTTTAAATTAGTTTTAGATAAGTTTTTATCCTTATTGATGGATATTACTTATTTTTAAAATATAAATAAACATACAATATGCTTAAATATATCTTAACATAAATATTATTTAATTGCCTTATTTTGTTCTTCTGTCATGTCCTAGTTTTTCAAGAAATGTCCTGTTGCCGTTTCATGTGTCCATGCTTCTTAGTTAACCAATTTAAAATTCATTTCTAGAACTGTTGTGCATATTGTAAAATATAGCAGGAAATGATATACATTGTGTTTTTCTTACAAAAATATTTCTTTCATAATAAAGTGAATGAATTGCATCGGATCTGCCACGTAGATAAATATGCCTCTTTTGTGCATGCATTCTGTACCCCTTTCTAATTTTAGATGCACAATCCTTTATCTATCAAGCAGCAAGATAATCATGGCATGCTGGTTTATTATTTCTCTTGTCGAAATAGAGTTCCATACTAGTGACTTATGTACAAGTCCTGCTTCTATATACCTCATAATGGTTCAATAGGCTCTTTAGCTGTTGCACACTTTTGGCTGGTAATTGGTTAATATTATATCATTAAATGACTATCCTCTTCAGCTCTATTTTTTTTTTTTGTGTTTTTTTTTTGTTTGTGGGGGGGGGGGGAGGGGGATGTGCACGGGAGGGGAAGGGTGCAGTCACAAATAAGGAATCAATAAACCTTGTGAACACACCCACCTGACTCCTTTGGTTTCCTTTACCCATCTATAGTATTGGGATACTATTCTTCTGTATTTATCATTTATGGGGCTTATTAAAATACAACTGCTTGGACATAGTTATGGTTGTATTAAATAGATTATAAAATAAAATAATTCACCCTATTAAATGAAAGGACATTGTGAATTTGCCATTTTGAAAAGGAAAAAAAAAAAAACCAGCTTATTTTGGATATTTGGATATATGCAAGAACTATGCACATGATAAGTTTATGGTTTATCATAGAACTCTTCCTTTATATTCAATGTACTTTTCCCTTTTTTTTTTTTTGTTGTTATAATCTTAGCTTTTTGAATATCAAGGCATGGTTGTTAATATAATTTGTTGGTATCGGATTCCTTATGTTAGTCATGCGGGATTCTTAATATGCATCAGTTACGCAATGGAGTATTGTAAACAGTCTGACTCCTTGTATGTTTGCTAGTAAGCTTTTGTCATCCTCTTCCTCTGTTCAAAGAATACTTAAGCTGTTGATTTTGAAAATCAAGTTCAAAATATTTACTTTAATTGTATCAAAACTAAGAAGTTACGTGATATCTAATCATAGTGGAAACTAGAAGTGGTAAGTCAATGAAAATGCCCATATGAGTGCTTTTTTTTTTTGGAAAAGGAGAGGGGGGGTGGGGGAGGGGGAAGGGGTGTGTGGTTAAAATATATGCAGTTACTTCTTCATTTTTTCTTGTTTGTTTGTTTGTTTGTTTTTTTTTTTTTTTTTTTGGGCTTTGTTTTTGCTGAAGAGTTCAATTTAAAATGCACAATGTAAATAATACTAATTCAGAATCCTTGTTATACATCCTATGATCCACCTTTAGAGTTTCCCGGATAGAACTCCTGTATTTATGCAAGGTCTTGTTATACTTTGACTGAAGCCTTCCTAGGATTATAATTGGAAGTTTATCTTTTATGGCAAGAATTTTATCAAGCTTCTGCTGATTGTGTTAAGAGGAATCCTCCCTAGGATTATTATTGGAACTTTGGAAGCATATTTTGTTTTTGGCAAATCAAGCTTCTGCTGGTTGTGTTAACACGAAGCCTCCCTGGTATTATTATTGCAAGCATATCATTAATCAAGGTTCTGCTGGATCTGTTAATGATGCAAGTGGAGACCCGCTGAGCTGGCTAAATCAAGATTCAACCAAAAGGTAAAATTGATAGCTCCGGGATGCCACTCAATGCAACCAAGTCACACACTTGATTGGCAGGAGGAATCACTCAACTTCAAAGCAAGAACACTTGCAAATAATTTTCTGAAATCAAATGCACTCTACCTTGATTGTTAATTAACTTTGACTAATTTATAAAGATAAGCAAAAGACAATTGGACTCATTAATAGATGACACAAGTTGTCAATGTGGCCGCCACATAAGTTGCCACTATGCGCCTGTGTTAAACTCCCATTCTTGAAAAAGAACTCAACCTCAAGTCAACTTCAGGTCCTTCCCTTGAGCTTTTGGAAGTCCAATAATTCCTTTTCATCCCTTTATCTTCAACGATAAAAGTAAAACCAACATGCTACTTATGGTTCTTTTCTCACTCATGATAAACATTGTTGAACAATTTTGATTCGTAATTTGTATTTGCCAAAGTGTAGTACATAAAGCCAATGCTACAAACAAATCAGCATACTTAGCCATTGATCCAAGATTTCCATCCTCACAAGATTGTTGTGGCTCTATCCTTGTAGGTGTTGAATCTGTGTGAATTACTTCACGTTGCACAAAAGAATCCTAAATAAAATCATGCATCTTTTCAGGTTAAGGAGCCTTAATTTCTATTGATAGACCAAAATCAACATCAAGTTTACCATCAAGAAATAAATATTTGTCAATCCCAAGAAAAATCAACATGTGGATTTTTTCATTGAGAGATAATGTCTTTACACCTAATTCTTCTATGACGAGGGGAATAAATTTGACCTTTAAATAATTCTCCTGTAAAATCAGTAGTCTTTTGTGTTTGAACAAAGAAAGTCTCATCGTCATCTTCCACAACTTGACTACTCATGCACAATTTCACAATATTTGTCAAGTTACTCGTCAAAGATAAGCAGAGAATTCCAATCTATAATAGTATCTATTTTAGAGCACTATATACCATCTACAAATACGTTTGACAAAAAAGAGTCCGGGGAGGATGGACTCTCAATGGCAGTTTTTAAAACAAAACTTGAAGCTGTCGAATGGTAATTATCGGAATCACATTCCTTGCAAAACTTTGCTTATCTACTCCTTTGACTTTGAATTGGAGAGGCTGGAATTCGATTAAGGATTTTATTCATTTTTTGATAGAAAACTTCATAAGATTGCCTCAACTCAATAAGTTCGGATTGTACATCAACACTATCAGTGTTCTTTCAATGTCTTGGAGCCATTTTGAATAAAAAAACCATAAATTTTGCAATTTTTAGACTAAATCCTCAATTTTTTTTTTTTTTGGTGACAAATTGACATTTCTAACCATATATGGCATCAAAGAGAATCCTCATGAGAAAATACAAAATTTTCAAAGAAGATGAACAGAATTTACCAATTTGATGCAAGCCAAGGCTTATTGGGTTGGTTAAATAAAAAATTCAAACAAAAGGTAAAAATGATAGTTCTGAGATGCCACTCAATTGGAGGTAGTGGACGCCACTCAACGCAACTAAGTAACACACTTAATTGTTAAGAGGAACCACTCAACTCCAAAGCAAGAACACTGGCAAATAAATTTTTTTTTGAATTAAATACTCTCTATCTTTTTTCTAACCTACCATTAATATCTATAGGTGATTATATTGCATGGGCATTAAATGCCTACAATTAAATGCTAGACAACTTTTAACACAAATTATAGCTTCCTAGATTGACTTTCCATTGCCTTATGATCAAATTTTGTAGCTAGAACAAGTACCAATAAGACTCATACTAAATTTGACTAAATATTAAAGATATATAAAAGGGTACTGGACTTATAAATCATACATATCACTGACGTAACTGCCACATAAGTTGCCACTATTAGTTAATAGGAAATTAGGAATTTCTTTGGTAATTTTCTAGCAGTTGCTTGCCAATTGAGTTCCTTGTTGATGAATTTGTGGAAGAAATTGACACAATAATTACTAGTTTATTGATGAAATAATTAATAGTTGGTGGATTACCCCCATTATTGAATAACAGTATAGTTTGGCCTTCAAAATCAAGAAGATTTTGTGATAAGAGATCAAATGTATTATAAGCTTTACTAGAATGAACTGGCTTCGGTGTCTTGTGAAAAGTAGAGAAGTCCTACTTGCGTATGGGCACTAGCCTTTGTTATTTTGTGTGTAAAATTGTATTGCGAAAGTAAAAATAAAAGGGGCTAATTGTGTTCCTCAAAAAAACAAAAAAGAAAAGAAAAAAAAGGGGCTAATTGTGGGATTCAAGGGATACTCCACTTGTTCCAACACTTTTTGTGGTGCCCTGCCTTAAGCACTAGGGTTTGAACCCCACCAGCCCTCTCCACTATATTTACATTTTAGAAAAAAAGGGTAATCATGAAAATGTCTTGAATAATTTTTATTTGACTTTGAGTATATAATCATAATGTTTATCTAAATATAGTCACATTAATTTGTGCCTTTTGTTTCTTTAACAATAATAATGCAATTAATTATTATTTAAACGCATATGTATAAATTCTTAATGGGATTTATGTTTGTTCAAATTGTTGTGCAAACTTAATATTTTTATTTAGTTCATAATATTATGATTTTAAATTATTTATGTCATTGATAATAGTTGTGTATTCACTTGTCATGAGACCAATCATAGTATTTAATAAATGATGCTTTTGAGGAATATATATAGACACACACTTATTGTGAGATCAATTATTATCAGATATTTTTATTGTAACACAAATTAATTTGTTGTATAACTTATTAAGTGACAAATACATGCTTTTAATCTCCTTTTTCAATGTGAAAAAATACAGGTTCAGATGAACCTGACCTGGCCCCGATTGATCCTATCTGAACCGATTGCCACGTTTACTTAAAGTGGTCAAACTCAAAGTTTTTTTTTTTGGATAATTTCCACACAAAAAAAAAAAAAAATTGTTTTCAAGTATTTAATAATTTACATTTCTTCCTTTAGTTCCCGGAAAAGGGGGAGAAAACAAAAGAAAATATAAATTTGTTATTAAAAACAAAGTTTCAGCCAAAGGAAAAAAAAATTCCAAGACATCTAAATACGTAAAAGATAATTCATAAATTTTATCATAACTTATCACATAGCCAATTATGAGCGGTGAAAGTATGAATATATTAGTTTGCTTCCACCGCTTACATTTTCCTACGTAACAAATTATGACAAAAACTGACTTACATTTTTCTACGTAACAAATTATGACAAAAGTTGAAAACTTCCTTGTAACTTTGTCATTTTCTTATAAAAAATAAAGTATTGTAACAGATTGATTCTTAAAATAAAAAAATAAAAAGTCCTTTAACAAATATAAAGCCAAAAGAAAGAGGGAATCAAGACCTTTCATTATCAATCAGATAAACATTTGTCATTACTTGGCATCGTTACTCTCGTTATTCTAATTTGTTACAGCATCCACTTCTTCCTAACTTCTTTTTCTTCGCAAAGTTCTATATTTGATTATCCACTAATGACTAATCATAAATATTTGTCTTTAAAAAAAACAGATGTTCTTGCCTTAAATTACGCGTTTGGCACTTCTGCTTTGAAAGTTAATCTTCATTTTTAATCTTTCTACGTATATAAGATTACAAACCCAGATACAAACCACCATCTCTGTCACGTAAAAACCACGTTCATACCTTTGACCGAAGCTTCTCTGTTCCTAAACTCACTGCTTGTTTAGCACGCTCAATAGGCGCGTGGTCTGTAGGAAGCTATATAATGAAGCTTTTTATTTTTGCGGCAGAATAATATGTAGTGGTTGTGTACATATATACTCTCTTCCCTTTGAGAGGAAGAGTAGTCTAAAGGTCTAGCCTGTCTGTATTGCCAAAGCCAGAGCTCTCTAAATCTCATCAAAGTCACCATCTTTGTTAGAAAATTCCAGCAATTTCTGGCTTGTAAGTTCTTATTTTTGCTTTCCTCATCACTTTTTGTGGTTTCTGCTATTTGGGGTTTTTTTTTTTGTTTTGTTTTGTTTTCTAAGTTCGAAATTGCAAAATCTATGTTCTGGGATTGGTTTATTTTTTGACTTATTAGTCTTTGAGATCATAAAATATTCATTTCTGTCTGATTTACAAACTGGGTATTCTTTTTTTTTTCCTGGGTCTTTGGTTTCTATCTCTCTAAGAAATAGCTGAAAATTTGGGCTGTTTCTGGGGTACTGTTGTTATCTGGGGTTTTGGTGCTTTTATAGTTCACCTGCATATAGAGCATCTAGTTGTTGTATTGGTAGGCTATGATGGCTATAAAAAGCAGTGTGTGAAAGTAAGGAGAGCAAAATATAATGTTATTTGGTGCATATTGGATTGAATTGGGTTTTTAGAAGGGTTTTGTGTGAATTTTTTTTTTTTTTTTTTTCCTGTAAATTGTAATTATATGTTATGAGGATATCTTGAACAAGGCATTGGTGCTTCACTTTGGTGTAATTCTAGATTTTGGGATAGCTATTTTGTACCAAGAGTGTGGAAGAGTGAATAAGTCATAAAATTTGGAACATGATCATTACTTTGGGTTGATATATTATAGCCATCTACTGATAAAGCATAGACAAGGAACTCCATATTGGAATAAGGGCATCATTATTGTTCTTCAAGGGATAAAGTATTGTTCTAAGAGTGAAAGATGCAACGGGTCCGATTGTCTTCCCAACAGGCGCCTGTACACAAGCTGGGGGATTCCCAAATAACATTATCCCCAAAATTTCGGTTAGCAGTATTCCAATCTTCTTTGTTAAATCCTTCAACCGAGTCAGAGTTAATTCTCAGGGGAGAACCCCTCATTCCGGGGCTTCCTGATGATGTGGCACTTAACTGTCTCCTCCGGCTTCCAGTCAAGAGTCACACAGTCTGCAAAGCTGTCTGCAAGCGGTGGCATTTACTGCTTGGTAGTAAAGAGCTATTTTTCACCCGAAGAAAAGAAATGGGCTTCAAAGACCCTTGGCTCTTTGTCTTTGCCTTCCACAAGTGCACTGGAAAGATTCAGTGGCAGGTATTTGACCTTACTCACTTATCATGGCACACTATCCCACCAATGCCTTGCAAAGATAAGGTTTGTCCTCATGGAGTTAGATGTGTTTCAATCCCCCGTGATGGCAATCTCTTTGTTTGTGGCGGTATGGTTTCTGATGTAGATTGCCCTCTAGACTTGGTTCTGAAATATGAGATGCAGAAAAACCGTTGGACTGTGATGAATCAGATGATCACTGCTAGATCTTTTTTTGCAAGTGGTGTGATTGATGGGATGATTTATGTTGCTGGAGGAAACAGCACAAATCTTTTTGAGCTTGACTCAGCTGAGGTTATGGATCCTGTTAAGGGGAGTTGGTGTCCCATTGCAAGCATGGGAACGAATATGGCGTCTTATGATGCAGCAGTTCTTAATGGGAAACTTCTTGTTACGGAAGGCTGGTTATGGCCTTTCTATGTCTCTCCCAGGGGTCAGGTTTACGACCCTAGAACCAATAAGTGGGAGAGCATGGCTGTTGGTCTGAGAGAAGGCTGGACAGGTTCAAGTGTGGTTGTTTATGGGCACTTGTTTGTGGTTTCAGAACATGAAAGAATGAAGCTTAAGGTGTATTACACAGATGATGATTCCTGGGAACCAATAGATGGGCCTCCTTTACCAGAGCAAATCTGCAAACCTTTTGCAGTCAATGCATATGATTGCAGAATCTATGTTGTGGGTCGTAACCTTCATGTTGCTGTGGGTGAAATCTCACTATTCAACCAAAAAGAAACTTCCAATAAAAAGTGGAAGTTTTGTGTTCGATGGCAGGTTGTGGATGCACCACAAAGTTTCTCTGACTTGACGCCCTCAAGCTCTCAGGTTCTGTTTGCCTAGCTTTAGAATTTTCTGTCATATTGGGTTCTGTATGTTGTTCAATAAATTGTAATTTATATGAAATTATAAAAGCTATAGAGTGGAAGTCGCTATGCTCAAAAGCCTCTCAAATTGTTTCTGGCATGAATGTATCAACTATATGGTTTAATTTGTTTTCTTTTCTACCCATCTATAACCGTGATTGTGCTGCATAATTATTGTAACATCACCCAAACGCCCTGAATTTGTTTTTATTATTTTCATTATTTGATGAGAATGGTAGTATTTCTTTCGTGATAGAGCCAGAAGTGCACTAGTATTGGGTCTGCTTAATAATGCTTGTGCACTAGTATAGTGCACTAGAGACGCAAGTCTCTTGATGGATGCAAATGAAATGGAACTCAATGCTAAATCCGCTTGTGTGTTAAGGTGTATAAGATCAGATTTCGTACTTTTTCTTAACAATTTCCCTTGGAATGATCTAGTTGACCAATAATCAGTCAAGAGTTCTCAAGTCATTCAGTTAGTTAATGCTCTTAAGTTTGAGAGCCAAATTTCCATGATATTTGTTAAGTCTCCCATAGCATGACTAACTTTCAACTCTAAGACCATCTACGATACCCAATGTTAAAAAATCCAAATGAGAGCTGAACAATCTTATAAACTACTAAATTGTTGAGGACTAATATTGAGATGATCATACTTCATTTAGTTTTCTTTAGCAAAAGATGTTTGTTTGTATTATTTTATGGAAAGTAGCATCAAGCATCAGCTTTCATGGTTGAAAAGCTTGACTTGGCTGCCTCCCACATATTTCTAAATTGCTGCCTTTCCATAGATCTTGAGGGGATTGGCATTTCGGTTCAATAGATACAAATGTGCTTTGTCAAGACCCATATTACTTAGTGAGAAACTGGATTCAAATCTCTCTTCCTGCACTCTTGTAAACAAACAAACAAAGAGGGGGAAGAAAAGGGGGGGGGGGGGGGGGGGGGGGGGGGGTTAAAGATTGGGGGGGCCTTTCTTCTGGTGCAGTTTAATAAAATGAGAACTGTCAAAGTCTTATGCTGAAATTTGAAATTATGCATCCTAATTAAGATCTGGCTCTGGGATACTCTTCAAGAGTCAATGTATGAACTGGTGGGGAAGCATCTCAAAATCTATATTGATATGCGAGTTCAACTTTAGCTGGAATTTGGCCTGAAGCAAGATATAATGATATATAGCTGATGAAAAATGGACTCTGTTTTGCTGCTTGTTTTATTAATATTGTAAATGCTCTCTTTTTTCATGATAAATTTTACTGATTCATTAAAAAAAAAATCCTGTTGTAGCATGCGTATTAGTTGTAAAAGGAAATAGATGCTACAATCATTGTTAATACAGAAATTTCCTCAACAGGACATGGACAACACACCTCTTTCATGCAGTCTGGGACCTGTGGCTTTTAACTCTTGAATCTACTCGAAATCTAGTCTCCCTCTAGACATCAGTCAAGTTGGTAACTAAGAGCGCTAGCAATAGTGGTGCTAAATAGCTATATAGCTATTTTTAGCACTACCAAATATCAAAATGTACTTTGCAATAGTGGAGCCAAAGCTATATTTTTTTGGCTCCACAGCTACAGTGCACAGCCAGGCACTGTAGCTGAAAGGTAAAAAAAAAAAAAAAAAAAATTATTGTGTTCACACTACTTTTATCTCTCTGCTCACTACCTCTCCGTGTCTCTCCGAATGTCCACCATGCGTTCACACTACTTTTGTTTGTAGTTGGTTTTTTATGGTTGAATGAAATATTATTTTATTGTAGTGTTTATATTATTTTATTATGTTAAAAGCTAAAATAAAATCACTGTTTTGATATTTTTAGCACTACTAAATATCAAAATGTACCTTGCAATAGTGGAGCTAAAGCTAAATTTTTTTTGCTCCACAGCTACAATGCACAGCCAGGCACTGTAGCTGAAAGGTTAAAAAAAAAAAAAAAAATTATTGTGTTCACACTACTTTTATCTCTCTGCTCACTACCTCTCCGTGTCTCTCCCAATGTCCACTATGCGTTCATACTACTTTTGTTTGTAGTTGTGTTTTCGTGGTTGAATGAAATATTATTTTATTGTAGTGTTTATATTATTTTATTATGTTAAAAGCTAAAATAAAATCACTGTTGTTGAATGGGAGAAGATAAAATAGATAAAGTGACTTTTTGTGATGTTAAAAAGCTAAAAATTTGACTCCACTGTTGTGAATGTTCTAATATGTGGGTCTCATATGTTGTGAAAGAGATGATATACACCGAAAACATACCTTCCTCTTTTTAAAACGCTTAGAACTTTGACGCGTATTTTGGACTTCGGTTAAAAGATATGGCAACATAAAAGTAAACTGATTAGGGTAAAACTTTGCAATTATATCATTGCCTTAAAGACAGAAGTCTGCTGTTTGGTTGTCACTGAACATACGGTATAATTCACTCTTGAAGATTTCTTCACTTGTTGGCATCAAATGCTTGCTTGTGAGTTATAAAGCCTTTAACTTAGCCACAAAATAAGCCTTTGGAAAATAAAGTTTATTACTATATTCTTACTTTATTTATAATATTTTATTGAATGAATTTTTTTTACTTAATCTGAAGGTGAGTTTATTTATTTATTCTTTTTCTCTATGTTTGGGAATTGGCATTAGTTCTTAATGCCTTTTCTTCTACATTTAAAGTATAAGTTATTACAATCTCTTTTGCCATTCTGATTTGAACCTGTATTAGATAATGGAACCAGTACTAGTATTTCTAAGGACTTACTTTTTGATACATTTCTTGAGAAAAGGAGATACCTTTGCCTTTTGAGAAAGACAAGTAGATTCCCTTTTGATGTAAGAACTTTATCCTAGTTTCAGTTTCCCCTGAAAAAATAAAAAATAAAAAAATCTTATCCTAGACACCCCAAGGGTTGGTTTCTTATGTGATTCTATGAGGTACTAAGTTCAAAGCCTTATCCTACAATCATTAATAATCTCTTGTGACTCAACTAAATTTGCACTCCTTAAAGCCAGCCTTTAATGTCTTTAATATCATTCACCAATGGAGCTATCTCCCCAACTCTTGTTATGGTTAAGCTCTGCTAGTGCAACTATTCATTGCTTGCAATCTCCTTCAACTATTATTCGATTAAAGCTTACTCGATTTGGTCTCTATTATTTTTGGTTTCCTCGCTTTATCAAAATGTGACCTTGCCTTTAGCGTTTTACCTTGAGCATCTCGAGCCACCATTGCCAATGCCACACATCTCTATTGCCAATTACCACATCATAATTCAATTTTATCTAGCCATCTGGTGGTCTGATCCAAACCAGAATTGATATTCCTTTTTTCAACATTGAAATATTGAATCCTCTTTCTTGAGCTTCTACAAAGCACTCTATCTTCTGTTTGAGTCTGAATCAGAATAGGATGCTTTGCCCACTTGGGCTGCTATTGTGGATTAACTTTTTATTTCTCAGTGTCCAAATGAAATCTAGGACAATATCTGCTTGTAGAATAAACCTTTTTTCCCTTTTTTTTGTAGTGCTGGGGTTCGATCCCCCAGATTTTAATCAATAGAAGATTATTATATGCAGATGTAGCATCCACATGCACTCCCCAAACAAAGGTTGAAGAAGATAGCTCTTGAAATTAGAGACGTACACCTGCTAGTTTTGCCAAATGTCTACCTATTCAGTAGACACTTGGTTATCTTTCACATCAGCTTATAAAAAGATGATTGTTTATTTCAGGGGAAAATTGCAAATTACACCTCTAGAATTTAAGAGTGTTTGGATTTGACACCTTGAAGTTTCAGAATTTGAATTTTACTCTCTGAAGTTTAGGAGTATTAGGATTTTATACCCTAACGTTTCAAAATTTGGATTTTTCCCTTAAAATTTTGAAGGTATTTGAATTTTAATCCCTAAAGTTTGGTAGTGTTTAGATTTAATACTCTAAAGTTTTAGAATTTAGGGGTATAAAATCCAAATACTTCCAAACTTTAGGGAGTAAAATCCAAATTTTGAAACGTAAAGGTGTAAAATCCAACACTCCAAAACTTCAGGGGGGGTAAAATTCAAATTTTAAAATTTCAGGGTGTAAAATTCAAACACTTTCAAATTTTAGGGGTTTAATTTGTAATTTACCCTTTATTTTATAATCAATCAATCATCAATATATATATATATATATATATGGAAGTGCATAAGATCTTGCCATATGGCGCTCTAATTTTGTATATTAACTTATTTTTACTGTTATCTTATTAATATTTCATTAATTGCCTAAGCTTACACCACACCTATCTCTCGTCATCATGAATTTTAGCATACCCATCAATTTAGTATAAAAACAAAAACAAAAACAAATAATAATAATAATAATAATAATAATAATAATAATAATAATAATATAACTGCACACTCTTGGTACGATGGTCACTCCACAAGTATAAGTGCTTGTGGGGTGTGGGGAGCAAGGGTCAAGATTTAAGTTTCCAAAGGGAGCTTCACACACATATATACTTAAATTAGGCTATAGTAGAATTCTATCTTGTATAATAATAATAATAATAATAATAATAATACTATAACAAAATATGCTTATGGAGGAATATTGGAAAAAATATTAGTATTTGTTGTTACAATGATACATTTTCTTTCCTGCATTGCTTGTCTCTCTATTTTTCATCTTTAACTCATCGGTGTGATAAAAAATAAAAAAATAAAAAAAAAACTCTGTCATTGACCCATTATAGAGTTTGAGTAGGTTGATCTTTGTGATACGTTGCTACTAATTTAATTTTTAATATCTCAAAATGTATATGTTTTTTGGCTTTAATTATTAAATTAGTTTACTTTTTCTTTATAATATATGTACCATATTCTACAAACCTGTCTTATATAAAGATTACAACATTATTTGTATATCGCACTGGCAATTTACTAGTAATAATAAAGAATAATTAATTCTCTTGTACGGGACACAAGAAATGGTCCATGCTAAATTGAATAGCCCCAAGATCAAGTTCCAGATTTATCATAAAGGCATCCAATGGTTTTATCATACTAATCTTTGATCATCACATCCTCTCCTTTGCTCCATAACCTAATAGAGGAGGAGAGTTCAGATTGATTTTCTTTAAAAAGTTCATTTAAATTAAATAATTTAAAATTTGACATTTCAATTTGCTTTTCTTTAATAGCTAATGTGGCATCATTATTTTAAGGTTTTTGTTAGTGGATGCATGGTGTAATCTCAACAATTTATTTTAACATGAAATGTTAAGATTAAAGAAATCAATCTGGTAGAGTGCCCTAAAAACTCTAGAGGATCTTGATTTGAAATAGAGAAGATTTTTTTTTTACATAAAACTCAACATTTGCCTTCTAAACTATAATTTGTAACTAATTCAAGACAATGACATCATTTTGCCACCAAACAAAAATGAAATAAAATTAAAATGGGACTACCTATCTTCTAGAAAATTATCTTTATAAACTTATTTACAAACTTATACAATCTAATCTCAAGTCTAAATAAGTATATGTTTATACTTATGTACATATAAGTATATAATATTTTATACACTTCAATTGAAGCACATAAATTTTAAAAAACAAGGTTCACATTATGTATATACATATACTTATATAAACTTAAATTGAGGCATATAATTTTTAACAATATATGGTTGGTGAATCTAATTTTATTTTTTTAAGATCATAAAAGAAATCATTATATCTAATTAACTCAATAAATATAATTTTAGCAAGAATTTAATTATTAACTATTGTTATAAATTTGTATATTTGTTATTTGCATAAAGTTATGGGAGCAATCAATTCATTTATGATTATCTTTTTCTTAATCTTCATTCTTTTCAAGAGGAGGAAATGGGAAATAAACTCATGAAACATGGTAGTTCAGTGTTGCAAAAACAAAGGTTAAAATTAATATCAAGCCTAAAACATCGTTGTTTAATTGTATAGAATAAAAAAAATTATAAATATATATAACATGTAATATTTATACATTCACACGCGCGTAAGTCAATTGTATTTATATACACATACGTAAGTTTGTTGTTTAGATATTAGATTGTAGACAATCTTTTTAAAACTAAGTTTGCTGGACTGTGACAGAAAACTACATAATAGACTTAATTGTTAAGACCAATGTCTTGTAATTTTTTTTTCATAAAATTTAATAAGGCCTAAAGCCATGTAATTTTGCATTTCTTTTCATCGGATATATTCATTCAATTGTTCAACAAAAAGGTATATTCATAAAGGTTTCTATTTTTACCATAATGAAATAAGTGGTGACTCCATAAACACACACAAACCTCACACATTCTCTAAGTATTTCTAAGTAAGGAAGCCAATACCCCATTAGCTATTAAATTGATATTTGTTCTCCTCTAAATTGTATTGGATAAAATAGTAGGATGTATCAACCTGTACCAAAGATTTTTTGGGTGTTCCGACTAGTATAGTAAAAAAAAATGTTAAATAAAATGTTATTTAAACTAATAAATTGGGTTATTGTATTTAAGCTAATACTTTTCCTTATTTTAAATTATATGTGTATAAATGTGTAAATAAATAAAACCTACATACATATATACATACATAATATATGTTTATGCATGTATTTTATATTTATATACATGTCTATAACCCTATGTTATTTATGTAAATATATGGATATTGGTAACTTTAAAATGGTACACCTGTATTATATGTTATAGAAACTTATTGTTCCTTTGTCCAAACTAAACTGACCATCGTCATTAAATTGACTCCTTTGTATATATATAAAAGCAGAGACCTCATGTAGGAAATATGAAGTTTTGCTAAGGGACGCATTCTATGCAAAGAAAATTGAAATATTCTCAAGTGCCACATTAAAGATAAGAACAAAATAAATATTGACTTTTTGTTTCATTTGGAGCAATGTTTCAAGACTTTTCTAATTAAAAAATAAATTTTCTTTGTATCATTTGGTCCAATGTTTCAAGACTTTTTATCACTCACACATACACACAAAACTCTTTGCGTTTTAATTCATCATTTTTACCTCTTACACTTCTATCTTTTTATATATACCTACCCATAGCCCTTCATATCATCATATGTCAAATACACACAAGCCAAAAACGATGTAATTTATTTTCAATCTTTTGACGACACCTGCTTAGCTTTAACATTGTTGTTTCATCTAATCCTAACCTGTATAAGTTGGCTACAACCAAAGAATGGGGGTTTGCATTTTATATTAAGTGAGAACAGTAATTATGATTTTGATATTAAGGTCAGACGTTGTGGATTTGTAGGTTTTGTAAATGATGTAATTAATTGTGGGCATTTGAGATATGTATTTTGTTTTAGAATTAAGGAGAAAGAGAAAAACACATTCTATATCAACTTTTATTCTGTAATATTCTTCCAAAGTTGTTGTTGTTGTTTTTTTTTTTTTTTTAAATTTCTCATTACTTTATCTGAATAATTATAATGGATATGTGTGTGAAATTTGTAATTGTTGCTTTTTATGATGAACTCATTACTAATAAATTTCTCTAACAATTATGCTATAATACATATACAACATTCTCCAAATTGATTTTACATAAAATTTTACAATATTATCCGTGCATTGCACGGGTAACTTATTAGTCTATACATACATATATATATATATATATATATATATATATATATATATATATATTAATAGGTAAAACTCAAAGAAACTTTAATTAGAATTTCAAATTAGAGTCCAATTTTACGCCATGTGTCCTAAATTATTTATTTTTAAAGAGAGTTTTATTTTCAAGTTTTAAAATTAAATGTGGGATCACATCATAAATATTCATTTAAGTGAGCTATTGAGTACAAAACCCAAAGAATATGGAATAAATGAAGTAGAAAAAAAAAGTTGTCCACAATAACAAAAATTAAGAACTAATAAAAAAAATATGGATAGTTTACATTTTATACCAAATAATATATTTTTACAAGATTTTTTAAAGAGTTAACAAAATGTAAGAATAATTATCAATAATATTTAAATTATATATATATATATATATATATATATATATAAGAATTATACTATGCATCTTATTATATATGTTTGAGTGTATTCATGTATATGCATAGAGCTACAAGATAGTAATATTAATGTATCACCCCTTTGCCTTCTCTTACTAATTGAAATCAGTATCACAAAATCAATTCTCGCAGCACAACAATATATAAGTGTACATTAATGGAAAATTATTAGGTGTTCCCGGAGTATCATAAATGCGTACTCCCTCTTCTCACATGAATGGTAGGTCCCACTAATTAAATAAATTAGTGAGATCTACTATTAATATGAGAGAAAAAATATGCATTTATGATACTTCAAAAGTACACAATAATTTTCCTACTTTAATTATCGAATCAACCAAACATCATAAATGCAATCCAATACATAGGTAAGTTAAAAGGTTATGTTGGGTAGACGACCAAAGGAACACAACAATTGGCCCACCTGAAAACCATGTCCAGCCCACATAATTATTATTATTAATTACATGCAACCCACATTATTTTTCTTTTAAAGTTTTAACCACATGGTGCCATGGGTTGACTGGTGGTTAACAAATTACCATGGTTTGGGTGACGGACAAAACAAGGAAAGCAGGAAAGAAAATTTACTGGATGTTGTACATTTTTACAAGGCGAAAACCACATTTTAGTCCCTACATTTTCACCCGATTTCCATTTTGGTCCCTATATTTTTTTTTCACCACTTTTAGTCCCTGTCCTGGAAAACGCCTTCTATTTTCGTCCTTTCCGTCAGTGCTCTAACGGCACTGTCCTACGTGGCAAACAGAATCATTAAAATAATAATAAAAAATTTTAATTTATCATTAAAAAATGCCACGTCAGATTTAAATTAAAAAAAAATAATTTATTAATTTTAAAAAAATCAAAAACAGAAATAAAAATCAAAAAACACATTTATTGAGATCAAAATGTGTCTGAAACAAGAACAATAAGAACACAATATTGAACTCTAAAAAACACAAACCCAGATTTAATAACACAAAATTAAAATCTAAAAATCTCAAACCCAAAAACAACCAAACAAACACAAAAACACAAACCAAACACAAACCAAACACAAACACAAACCAATACCCAGAAATTGATGCTCTCGTCCCTCTGGGTTTGTGAGTTTTGGAGCATCAAGGTCCAAAACTCGCCGCCGCATTCAAGGTCCTCACATTCAAACCAAAACCCAGAAATTTCACTTTCATCATCAAGGTCCTCGCATTCAACCGCCTCGATTCTCTCTCCCGCTGCCTCCGCTCCCTCGCCGCCGCCGACTACCTCTCCGATCCCGTCCACCTCCACATCCACATTGACCATTTCGCCTCCGCTAACAACGATTCTCTCCAACTGGACCGCAATCTGGGATCCTCGCACCGGATCTTGGAGTTCGTCGATGATTTCTCTTGCACCTACCCCTCTGCTTCTTCGCTCGCTATCTCTTGCACTATCTCCACCCGTGATACCCCGGAGCTCCGAATGGACGACAACGAGTCTTCCACCCAACTCCAGTGACCCGATTCGTTCGGCCGGTGACCACGATTCTCACGTTCTCTCCTCCATTTCAATTGTGTTTGGTTCGGTGGAAAGTTTGGTTGTTTGGTTGTTTGTGTTTGTGTTTTTTAGATGCTCTCGTCCCTCTGTTTGTGTTTTTTAGATCCTCAATTGTGTTTGTGTTTTTTAGATCCTCCACCACGATGCTCTCGTCCCTCTGTTTTTGTGTTTGTGTTTGTGTTTGTTTGGTTGTTTTTGGGTTTGAGATTTTTAGATTTTAATTTTGTGTTATTAAATCTGGGTTTGTGTTTTTTAGAGTTCAATATTGTGTTCTTATTGTTCTTGTTTCAGACACATTTTGATCTCAATAAATGTGTTTTTTTATTTTTGTTTCTGTTTTTGATTTTTTTAAAATTAATAATTATTTTTTTTAATTTAAATCTGACGTGGCATTTTTTAATGATAAATTAAAATTTTTTATTATTATTTTAATGATTCTGTTTGCCACGTAGGACAGTGCCGTTAGGGCACTGACGGAAAGGACAAAAATAGAAGGCGTTTTCCAGGACAGGGACTAAAAGTGGTGAAAAAAAATGTAGGGACCAAAATGAAAATCGGGTGAAAATGTAGGGACTAAAATGTGATTTCCGCCTTTTTACAAACCAGGGTCATTGAAAAAAATTGCTAGATGTTTTTAGAAATCAAAGAATTTGCTGGGCTTCAAACCTCCTTTTGCTGGGGTTCAAAGAATCCGGGTCTATTGTTTACGGAAGACAAAACAAACCCTCACAAATAATAAAAACAAAACAAACCTCACAAATGATAAAAACAAAACATAGCACACATCTCTTGCCGTTTTAACTTTTAACGTTTAAGAAGTTGTTTTGTCAAAAACAAGCATCTCAACTCTTCTTTTTTATATATAGTACAGATAGAAAGAAGATGCTTTTTTTTTTTTTTAGCTAATATTTTTTAAAACACTTGCATCTGGTTATCTATTCTATAATTTGTTATTAAGATAAATTTTTTTTTTTTGCAGTTTTTTTAAAACATTTCTCTTTTTCTTCACACACAGTAACCATCATTCATTCTCTTTTTTCAACCTAAGAAAACCCAAAGAAATAAAAAAAAAAATTGTTTTGCACAAGCTACAGTGACTTGTATATTTGCCCTAGCATTATAGCAAAATATCATTTTGTATAATTGATTCATAATCTGATGTGAATGATTTTTGCACTTCATTAGTTATATTTTGAGCTTAATGCTATTTTTGATGAGCAAGTACAAATGCTCACATTTTTTATTTTGTAAAATTTGGATATTTGAATAGTTGTTAAATTGAAATTGATTCATTTTATTCCTTCATACAATCTAATAACAAATCATTCATCATTACAACTTTATCTTGAAATTTAAACCATTTTTGTTGTTTGATGAGTATTATTCTTTATTTTAAATGTTTAAATGGTTTTATTTGCTAACAAATTTGGGCAAAATGTTAGTATTAAACTTTAAAGATTAATCTATATTTATTTATATATTATTAAAAGCTAAAGCGTAGTGCTTAATGTTGCTGCGCTTAATGTTCCTACGCTCATGTTGCGCCACTTCAGTGGCCATGTCATTTCCATCATTTTTTTTAATTTTTATTTGTCCAACAATTTTTAAATAGTTTTTACAAATTTTAGAATCATAATAATTCTATATAATAAATTCCAGTCCTATCTCCACCATAAAGCCCACTTCTTATCTATTTAATTTTACCATAAAGCCCAAACCCAAAACCTTTTCAACTTAAGGACAACAGGAATTTTAAATCCATCAAACAGGGTTTGACAAAAGTATTGCGTGAGAAACACAACGTGGGGGATGGGAAACAGACCGTTTGAATTTCTCCCACCCTTCTGTTCTACGGTTACGCACAAACAGATGGTTTGAACTTCTGCTCTACAGTTTCACATTGTCTCACAGTAAAGGGGAAAGAATTTGATACGATTTGAAGACGTGAAAATCTCCCCACCTTCCTACTCTACGGTTTCACAAAAACAGCCGCCTATCTGACTTCCTTCCTTCCTATCTTCCTCTTCTTATCCTATATAAATACTGACAAAACCTGGAGGATTCGATTGAGGTATCTCTAAATCCCAGTTCTTCTTTTGCTCCATTCTTTTGCTTGATGATTTTTGTTTCCCTTTTTACATTTTGTTACTGCCTCTTTCGTTCTATGGTGTGGATGATTGTTATGTTGAAATTTTGAATGCTGGGGTTTTTAATTGGAGCTTTGTCTTTTTGGTTCAGTACTTTGTGTTGTGGTATGGATGATCATTTTGATTGCTGTGGTTTTTAATTGGAGCTCTGTCATATACACCAATAGATTCAATACTTACAGACAATGTTAATATGAAGTGATAGTAATGAATGTCCACTAGATGGATTATCTTTTGATTCTTAGTTCTTAAAGTCAAGGCCTATTATTCCTACATAATTATGTCAGCATTGACAAAGAATTTGATTTCTACCTAAATTGCGTTTAGTGTTTTAGGTTCAAGAAATTATAGTCTTATACAGCCAAGTGGATTATCTTTTGATTCTTAGTTCTTGAAGTCTAGAACTTTTATTCCTACATAATTATGTTAGCATTGACAAAGCATTTGATTTCTACCTAAATTGCGTACGGTATTTTAGATTCAAGAAATTATACTCTTATACAAATTCAAGAAATTGTAAGTTCAATAACTTAGAGCATTTGATTTCTACCTAAATTGCGTACGGTCTTATACAACCATGTCAAATCTTTTGCATCATTTTCCATATATGTGAAACTCAGCAAAATAATATCATTGGCCATCAAATTTGAGATTGTTAGTAGATCTATAAGATTACCTTAAAGGTTGAGGCTTCTACAAATGCAATCTGAAATTTGTTGCGGAAGTTTTGGGTTTAGGGAAATCAAATTTGTTTCTGGGAACTCTGATAAGGTTCTGTGATATTAAATATGCATAGAATTGGGTATGGTGAGGGAAAACTAGTAGGGATTAGGTATGGAGTAGTGTTTATGGGTTTCTTGGGGTTGGAAGAAGAACCAAATTATGTAGATTGGAATTTTAGATCTTTTGGAAATGGAAAGAGGAAATAATTGTATTATTTTGAAGGTGGACTTAATTATGTTATTTTGCAACTATTCATACTCCTTATTGTATTTCTTCAAGGCCTAAAGGAGAGTCCTATTATTTGTTAGCTTGATAAGAAATTCCATACTTAAAGAGGATAAAGACTTAGTATATAGTTAGCCTTTTCAATATAATTATAGGAGTATAAGAACTAATCTTTGAGAGCTAAATATCCAAGCATTAGAGCTAATGTGGGCTTTAATCTTCAATATGTGTTGATTTGCATTTACATATATGTTGGACTTAAATGAGGCACTTGAGGAATGCAAGGACGGTGTACGTCTTTCAGTATAGTAAGACAATATAACCTTGGTGTAGAGAAACAGAAGGACATTTAACCCCAATCTTTTGCAAGCCATGTACAAAATATGCAAAAGGCCATTCCTCAAACTTATGCTTTATATCTATATATATATATATATATATTTTTTTTTTTTACTTTTCATCTTGCATTAATTTTGTAAATTAAAGGGTTTAGGGATTTATATAATTAAAATTTTATTGAATTATCTATGACTCTGAAGATTATGCATACTGTAACTATTTAGTCAAAACCCTCTCTAACCTCTAAGATTATAATAAGATTTGCTTTAGTCCAACACTTTGTTTTATGGGTTAGTCTTGTTGAGTGATAAAAGCTCACGCAATTGAGAAAAAGAAGCCACCATTGATGTTATGACTCAATTTCAAAGATAGTGGCCGGAACACTCTACTTAACTAGATGAGGTGATCTTTTTTCTTTTTCTTTTTTGGTGGGGTTATAATTGCTTTTGAGAGATTGTTCAAAAATTGGGTGTGAAGTGGATCTATACTCTAGGTGGATTTTGTTCTCTTTAAGCACTTATTTGTTTTTTGGGAATGTTTCTTTTTCCCCTAAGATTTTTTATTTTTGAAAGGATATTTATGTTGTATTTGTTTGGTATTGTTACTTTACTGGAAAACTAGCCTATTTTCCACTGAATTAAACAAAATTTTTACTAATCTGTTAATTAATTTAGTTTGGATTGGTAGAGGAATTCTAATTATTAGTATTGGTGATAAAAAAAGGATATTTTGGATGACCAGTTTAAATAACTTCAAAAACTGCTGTAAAATGAGAACAATCTAGATTTTGTTATTTATTTTCTATTTTCTTTGATGATTTTGAGAAGCTTGCGAACAATATTTCTAGAGCTCTGTGAGCATTTGTTGTCTATGTGGTTGATTTTGGAAAAAAGTTTGCTTAATGATTAATTTTTTTTTATGGGTAAAATGAAATGGTTCAATAATAAGTAATATGTTTAAGGAGATAATTATATGTCTTATGATTTGAAATTGTTCATAAGTCATTGTTAAGAAAATTTTAGCTTCACAATTATAACATTGATTTAAGGGCATCTTTGTAAGTATGTGTTTCCATGTTCTTACCATGACAAATATTTTGTATGGTTTTTCATTCTTTGCTCACTTGCATCCTGACTACCAGCACTACAATTATTGATTCAAAAACAGATTGTAGCAATGCTTTTTAGTTATGAGACATTTAGCATTTTTGTTTATTATATTGTAATGAATTCCTTGGCAGATGAATTTGCTTGTGTGGCCCACTCACTACCCATGATTGGTTGCCTAAAAAAACATTATGTATCATGGTAAGTTTCTTATGAACATAGGTGCACTAGAATTTTCTTAACAGTAATTTATGAACATTATGTGTGATGTTTAAGTTTATGATGCATGTTACTTTCTAAAATATGCAAATTGATGATTGTGGTCATGTTAGATATACTTATAATGTAAGGTTGTTGAAGTATGTGTTAAGTGATTTTGAAGCAAACATCATATTCAAAGAAAGTCACTATCCAATAGATAATTGCACTATTGTCTTTTTTTAATGAATCTCGTGCATCGGGTTAGCGAGTAGTTGAAGTAACAGTTAAGGATTAAGTCATTGAAAGGGTTTTTTTTTATTCCCTATACGTGAGGATCTTTGGCTCCTTGCATTAGATAGAATTCCTTTATCTTCTTTAGAGTGATATTTTCTTCTCTCCCTTAACATTGTTATTGGTAGGCTTGATTGGACTTTCCTTTGGGGTTGGAGAAATAGTTTTTAAGTTTTACTTTCTTCTTTTTTTGCATATAGAATGGATTTTGTTCTCACAAATTGGAACTATTTCTCTTTGTCAAAAAAAGAAACTTTTCATGTCCTTGCAAATCACAGTGGAATGTCTGAATTTGTTTTGGTTGCAAAGTTTTTGACTAAACTTGTTTTGAATGTTGAGGCTATTGGTCAGACTTTCAAGCCATTCTAGAAATCTTGGAGGGAATTTAAGATTCGAGATGTTGGAAACCATATTGTATTGTTTGTTTTCGATTCTAAACTGATGTTGAGCGTGTTTTAATGAACGAACCTTGGAGTTTTGATAAGCACATGGTTCTATTTAGTTGGTTGGAAAATAATTTGGCTAAATGAAACATTAATTTTACTCACTCTTTGTTTTGGATTCAACTTCATGGTTTGCTGGTGAATAAACTTAATGTTGATACTGTGGAGGAAGTTGGAAAGACTATGGGCATAGTAGTTTCCTCTCAGTTTAAGAATGATATGATAGGAGGAGATTTTATGCTTGTTAGAGTCTAAGTTGATGTTTCAAAACCTCTTTGTTGGGTCATAGAGTTGTATTTGAAGATGGTAAGGAAGGATGGGTTGTGTTTAGGTATGAGAAACTTCCAAATTTCTATTATTGGTGAGGCCTTATGAATCATGATGAAAAGGATTGTGATTGTTGGATATATAGCAAAGGAACACTGGCCATTGAAATTCAAGAATTTGGGGCCTGGCTTCAAGCACCAATTTTCAATTATGAAAAGAAGAGTGTGGTTATTGTCGAAGGTTCAGGGGAAGAGGTTTATGGTAGTCATTCACGGAAAATAGTGGCCAAGGCTATTAATGTCAATTCTATGGATATAGATGAAGAAACCATTAAACCTTCAAGCATGGAAATTCAAAATTTTTCAAAAGAAGGTTTGACAACTGTCCCTCTAATTGCTCCTCCTATTTCTGAGAAAATTCCTGATTTGGTGGAGGTTACTCACTCCTTAACCCACGATAAATCCCATTTTTCATCAACTTCTTTTGAGACTTAGATTTAGCAGATTGATGTTGGTTGAACAAGTTTGGCACCGCAGAATCTCCTAAAAAAGGTGTGGTCTATCTAGACTCTCTACTACTCTCATCTTTAAAAAATATTCTTGAAATTTTAGTAGAGACTACATTAGAAGTCAATAACGTGGGGATGTCTAAGGAGATTAGTTTAGGTATTGAGTCTAATATAAAATTTTCTTCTGAGACTAAACAACATAAAGTAGATGATCTACCCCTTAATTCTAAGGCCTAGAAACAATTGGTTAGAAAGAAATAAAGCTGGGATTGCTTTTGTGCAAGATAAGTTGTATGGGAAGAGAGCAACGATTGAGTCTGTAGAGAATCAACTAGATTTACCTAGCAAACATTTGTAGGTTTTGAAAGATGATGAAGTAGTACCCTTGAAATTGGTGGAGGCAGTTGATCAACCCCGCTAGGGACAATGAGTCTCTTTGTTTGGAACTATCGTGGGCTTAGGAATCTTTGTATAGGGAAGGAGATCGATGAACTAGAACAGGCTAAAGATCCCACTGCATGTTTATAGCTGAAACATGGACAAATGAAGTTAGGCTAAAAGAAATAAAAAATGATATTCAGTTTGATGGTTTGTTTTTTTGTTCCAAGAGTAAACAAGGGAGGAGGTATGACTCTATTTTGGAAATATTCCATCAATCTGTTAGTTGAGTCTTTCTCAAAGAACCATATTGACTCAATTATTTATAAGGGGTCAAGTGAAGCTTGGAGGTTTATAGGATTTTATGGGGAACTAGATACACAAAAATGGAAGGAGTCTTGGGATTTACTTTGTCATTTAAATTGGCACTTCAAATTATCTTGGCTCTGTGCTAGAGATTTCAATGAGAATGTGAGTAGTTCTAAGAAGATGGGTGGTAGTTCAAGAAGTCAAGTTGAAATGTAGATCTTCAGGGAAGCTATTGATGAATGTGGTTTTCTAGATTTGGGTTTTATAGGGCCTCAATTCACTTGGCAGAAACATTTCTTTAATAACCATTTGATATGGGGAAGACTGGATAGATGCATAGCTAATAATGATGGGTAGATTAAGTTTGTTGGTTCAAAGGTGCATCACTTGCATTGTAGCACTTCGGATCATATCCCATTGTGGATTGTTCCCAATGGTATAGAAACTTCACGACCATTAAAGCCTTTTTGTTTGGAAGAGATGTGGCTCTTTGATAGTGGTTGTTCTAAAATTGTTGAAGCTATCTGGATTAACATTGATCATATGGATCTTGGTATTCAAGTTGTCAATAAGATTGAAAATGTGGAAAAGCCCTTACATCTTGGAGCCGAAGATGCTTTGGTAGTGTAAGGAGGGACTTGGAACAAACTAGGAAAAAACTTGTGTAGCCGAAAAGGATGCTTAGATTTCAGGGGTTAACTTCTAAATTTTAGAGTTAAGGAGCAAAGTTAATGATCTACTTGATAAAGAGAATCTAATGTGGTTCCAAAGATCAAGATCTTTATAGGCTGTTCATGGAGAAAATAAACTCTAAAAATTTTCACAATAGAGCTACACAGAGGCTTAGAAGAAATATAATTGGGGGAATAAAAAATTCGGCTACCTAATGCTTTACTAATCCAACAGAAGTTGCTAACTGCCTTGTCAATTACTACTAGACCTTATTCACCTCTTTTTGTACTTGACAACTTGAAGAAGCCGTTAGTACCATTCCTATTATAATCACTCTAGAAGTGAATGCACATATCACATCATATTTAATGTTACGGGAAGTTCAAGCTACTTTAAAGAATATGACTCCTCTTAAAGCCCTTGGTCCTGATGGAATGTCCCCACTCTTTTATCAGAATTATTGGAACCTTATAGGTATAGACATTTCACAGTCTGTTTTGTCTTTCCTTCATTCTACTTCTCTTCCCTAAAACCTCAATCACACTTTTATTACTCTTATACCAAAGGTGAATAATCCATAATTAGTTTTTGAGTTTAGACTTATTAGTTTGTGCAAAATTTTTTCTAAGGTTTTGGAAAATAGACTCAAGAAAATTCTTCCTCAAAAAATTACAAAACATCAAAGTGCCTTTACCAAGAATTGGCTTATATTTGACAATATTTTGGTAGCTTTTGAAAATTATGAATATCCTTGGAACTTATGAGAAATGTTCGAGTCAACAAATAAACAAGAATAAGATGACTATCTTTTTTAGTAAATCAACTACGGAAGATAGAAGGAATCAAATTAAAGATGCTTTGAGAATTATGAAAATAAAGCAGTATGAGAAGTACATGGGATTGCCATCTTTTGTGGAGAGGAAAAAGAAGGCTAGCTTTGATTACATCAAAGAGAGGATTTGGAAGAAATTACAAGGGTGGGAAGAAAAACTTTTGTTATAGGCAGTGAGGGAAGTTTTGATTAAGGCGGTGTTACAAGCTATCTCTATTTATTCAATGAATTGTTTTAAATTGCCATTGGGTTTATGTAATGACCTTAAAAGTTTGATTAGAAAATTTTGGTGGGGTCAAAGGGATAGTTGAAGGAAAATTCATTGGTTAAAATGGGATGAATTGTGTAAGCCAAAAAAGAGAGAGGGAGGAATGGGTTTTAAAGATCTGGCTTTGTTTAATGATGTCCTTGCAAAACAAGCTTGGTGACTTCTTCATAATAAAGAATCACTATTGATGGTGAACCAAAAGGAAAATGAACTTTGACTTGTCCATAGGCGTTGTCCAGGTCAAGAAGGCAAGAATGGCTTCCCCTGTTAGGATGTTCGTCCTATCCATAGGGGTCATCTAGGTCGAGAAGGCAAGAATGGCTTCCCCTGTCAGGACGGTCATCCATAGGCATGTAGGTCGTTCATAAGGAAAAACCCTGACACTTGGGAATATTTCTAGAAATTTATTTACAAGAGCTAAATCGGGCCACGTGTTATTGTCTCGAGGCATGAGTTAAATCCTATTTCATCATTATAACTTCCTCTGCAGTACTTAACTTATATAACAGTTATAGAAGATAAATATTCTAACTCCTATTGCGGTTATAGAAGTTAACCTTGAACCTTATGACTTCCTCATTTGTAGGGGAAGTTATGAGACGAGTAACCACTCCAAGACCACACTATATAAAAACTCATTCATATCAAGTGAAGGAAAGTTTTAATAACTCCTGAAAAGTTGGAACTCTAGAATTTGTGAAAGAAACTAACTTTGGCATCAGAGGTTTCTTGGCTGGTCCACCTTGGTCACCTTTGATCGTGTTATTTTTTAGGCCTTCCAATCAATCATTATCCCTTTAAAGCCCGAAGCATCTAGCCTACTGATGTTCCTTACATCATCAACTATTTTATAGGGTGTTTAAATCAAAAAATTTTCCTCATTGTTTAATTTTAGACGCCAAAGAAAATTCTAGGGGCTCATATGTTTGGAGGAGTATTCTAAAAGATAGAGATGTGCTTAAAAGAGGTTTTCGTTGGAGGGTGGGAACGGGTGAAAATATAAATCTATGGGTAGATCTGTGGTTGCCAAGCCTTGAAAATCCCAGGCTTTGATCTCCTTTATCGGAAATTCTGAATAGAGCTCTTGTTGCTAATCTCATTAACCCACTAACCAAATAATGGAATTTATCTCTTCTGCAGAATTTGTTTCTTCCCTACGAGGCCAGTTCTATTTTGTATACTGTTAAATTTGGATTCCAATTTTTAGTTGAAGATCAACATAATTTAGAAGTTGATGGTTTGCTTCTCGGCTAGTCCGAAGGTTGTCTCTTAGTCAGGTTGAATGGAAGAAGATTTGGGGCTTATCAATTCCAAATAAGGTGATAAATTTTGTTTGGAGAACTTGCAAAAATTCTATCCCTATAAAGAAAAATCTAGTTGTGAGAGACCTCGCCAAAGTGCCTCTAAAAAAGAGAGAGAGATTTTTGGAGTGCTTTTTAAGGCACCCATCTTTTTGGATAAGTGGTGTGGAGTCACCACTTATTTTTTTATACAAAAAATGAGAAAAAATAAATACAAAATACATAACTGAATTGTTCTTCTCATTGATTGAGTAAAAAAGAATACATATTTGAAAAATTGTAAATTACATGGCTTTGGGTCCTAGTTACAAATTACCAGATAATTACATGGTTTTTTGTCCTAATTACATTCTACCCAAAATAAAATAAAGACAAGGCTTATATCTACCTATCCAAAAGAACTAGATTTGGGGGCTAGGTTACAGAATGGAAAGGTGTTAAGCACCCATTCTGCTCAGACAGAGTCTAGTCTTGTAGACTCTTGTAACCAATGTACCATTTTTACATGCTATGAATGACATGTTGTATATACACAAAACTAAATCACACAAATTTTATTTATGAATGAATCTTCTTCTTTGTTTTAAAAAAATTCAGATCCGTTTTAATGATAAAAAAATTTGGTTTTTAGTTTAGAAAAAAACTAGATCTGTTTTTGAGAATAATAAAAAAATGGTTTTAACTTTATAAAAGATCAGATCTATTTTATGATGATAAAAAAATGGTTTTTGATAGCAGAAAAATTAGATCTGTTTTGATAGGTTCAAAAAATATGGAAGAGATTTTTTGAAGAGAATTTCATTCATAACATGAATTTATGCTATATGAATAAAACAAAACAAACATAAACACAATCATGCATAATCTTTTTCTTCGTTTCAAAATTTTCATATGTCAAAAAATCAGATCTGTATCTAAGAAAGATACAAATCAGTTTTTAATTTGAGAAATATTCAGATCTGCATCTAAGGAAGATGCAGATCTATTTTTGTAAAAAATATCCAGATCTACATCTAAGAAAGATGCAGATCCATTTTGATTAAGAAAAATTCAGAACTGCATCTAAGAAAGATGAAATCCATTTTTTATTAAGAAAAATTCAGATTTACATCAAAGAAAGATGCAAAATCCGTTTTTGATTAAGAAAAATAATTGGTTATATGCAAATTATTGAAATTAAGAAAGAGATCATAACAACTATATAAAAAATCAAGATCATGCTTTAAATAAGACAAAGATTAACAATTCAGGTTATGGATGAAGAAAAACATGCATCATCATAAAAGAGATAAATATAAAGAAAAGGAAAGGGTGATTGGAAACAACTTCTTGCATGGAGCACTTCTTATTATTGAAAGGATGTTTTAGGGTTCAAAGAAATTTATTCAATTATCTTTGAAACCTAAAAACCCCGATTTTGACAGCAAATATCAGAGAGGATCAACAAATATAAGCACTTGGATAGTCTAAAAACGTATGCCTTTTAGAGCACCCAAAAAAAGTCCATGAATTATGAGATTCAGTCTCAATTTATAGAGTCTAGAAAATTCAAAAAAATAGCTTTGATGTGTAGAATGCGAATCGGGACTCATCCTTTTGCAAAAATATCAAAAAAGGGTGTGCCTTATCAATACTTGAAGAGCGTTGGGCCAAAGCTCAAAAGAGGCTAATTCGGCACTCCAAAAGTGCTGAATGGTACTTTGGGCACCAAACGCACTTTCTTGTTCGGGTGCATTTTGGACACTCTTTCTACAGTTTTTTTATCCGGTCTTTGTACATAGATGTGCTTTCATCCTTAGTCTATGTTTTTTTTTTTTTTAATCTCTTTTCTAGATAATCCATAGTTTTTAGGAACAATTATCTTGTAGATAAATTCCTTAAAATAAATTTTGATAAAATTCAGATTATCCATGATTTTATTGCTATCCAATCTTCCCTTTTATTCCTATGCATGCAATCCTACCTTAGACACTAATTATCAACCAATCACAAAAATATTTAACTAATTTTAATTGTCTAACCAATCAAAATTAATTTAAATTAATAGTGTGTGGTTGACTTTTTCTAAACACAATGCATGTTGACTGTGCAAACTTGATCATGCGATATTTTTCGATCCGATGGTTCGATTTAGAAACCGGACACACCATTGCGACCATTAGAATCTCAAGACCATTTTCATGATATGCAAAGAACAAATTGATGCATGTAATGCAAGAAAAAATTGATGCATATAATGCAATCATGATTTTTGGGGTATACAGATGGTCATTTTAGTCATTTTTCTTGATTAAATCATGAGTGCAAAATCGAGTGTCTACACTAATAAATGCTGTAATTGTTGCCGTTGCTGACTTGGCATGCCTTAATATTATAGCTTTTTTTCTCTCAAAAAAGAAAAAGAAAAAAAAGAAGTCATTAAATTGAAATTTAACAAAAAATATAAGGATGAAAATAAAAATTAATCCTACAAGGTGTAATATAATTGTTAGAAATAAATTCTGATTGAAATGTGTAGAGATTGGACAATAAAAGAATTATTTAGGATGTGTAAATAAAATTATCCACGTTAACACAATATTTAAATAAAATTATCATTTTATTTAAATAGAATTATTATTTTTAGTCCAAACTTAACAAGGAGTGAAATTCTATCTCTCTAACAAGTCCAACTTAAACTCAAACTCATCATTTTTTAAAACAAAATTATTTTTGTTTAATCCAAATTTAACAAGGAGTAAAACTTTATTTTTCTAACAAATCAAACTTAAACTCAAACTAAAACGTTGATATTATTATTATTATTATTATTATTATTATTATTATTATTATTATTATTATCTCTCTACTTCACTAATGTGATATTTTATGATATGGTGCAAACTAATAACTATGGATTTTTTTTTTTTTTTTGAGGGGGAATAACTATGGATTATTCTTTTGAATGTAACCCAATATTTTTCTTATATTTTATATTTTTTAGTCATATATATTTTGTTTTTTTCAATAATTTCTAAGCCGTAAATCATTTAATTTTTAATATTTTTTTAGCCTTTCAGAAGTTTTAATATCTAAATTTTTAAGTTATTTTTTGCAGTATTTGAAATTATCTGATAAATTTTTTGTAAGCTATTGCACGTTCAAACAATAACTTATTCATCAAATTATAATATAAAATTGAAGTCATACAAGAACAAATCATAAAATTATTTTACTTTAACTCATAAATATGTAGGTTCTTGTACATCACACAAATTAGTTATATATATATATATATTTATTTATTTTGCAACATCAATTAATTATTACATAGATTGTCCGGAATTGAAACCTCTCTCGTAGAAGAGAGAATTTGAGACAATCAAGAGATTCCAACCGGGTGAAGCTGGGTCACACAGTGTGACTCACACACTGACACGGTGGGTCCCAATGGAAACCCCATTCCTATCCCATTACTTTACCTTATTACGACATTAAAATTAACAGATTCACACCCACCAACAACAACAACAACAACAACAACACCGCCAGTCCACAAACAGCATTGAGCGAATTTCGCAGAGAAAATTTAAAAGACCCGAAAACACAACTACGGTTGAGAGAGAGAGAGAGAGATCAGATGGCAGCAATAACAAGCGCATTGATAGCAATAGCAGGAGTGGTGCTGGGTTGGATCGCCATCGAGATCGCTTGCAAGCCTTGCCTTGAACAAGGCCGCGAAGCCATCGATCGCTCCCTCAATCCCGACTACGATCCGGACGACGCCGTTTCCAACAATAACATTCGCGCCCCTCTCATTACCTCTGAATCTAATGATCCTGTTGTTGTTGTTGCTTCTTCCACCGCTTCCTACGATTCTTCTGTCAAGCCCATCTGAATTCTCACTCTCTCACTCACTCACTGCCCTTCGTTTTCCCTGGTATTTACAATATCCGCCCTCATATTCTTTTTTTTTTTTTTTGGGTTTTTTAGTTGTTGTTTGTGTTAATGGTGGAAATGAAATGAAAACATTTTGTGAGTTCGGATTTGTTATTGACATGAATTTGTGACTTTTGTTCTTTGTTGTTGTTGTTGTTGTTGTTGTTGTTGTTTTGGATCAGATCACAGTTTAATATACATTTTTTTTCCTTGTTCTGGCGGTTCGTTCTGGGAAAAACAATGTGAATGATTTTTTAATTTTATGTTGTTCCGAAAATCAAGGATTTTGTCTACTTTGATTGTTGGATTGTAAATGTTAGATTCTCATAAGTTAGCAGACCGAAACAACTTTGTGTTATCAAATGTTTCATATGTGTTCAGTGAGACTTTTTGTAGTGGAATTCAAAAATTGAAGTTTGAGATGGGTTTAGATTTGGGCAACATTCTTGAGCTTTATGTTGAAATTTCGGGGATATGGTAGTCGATTTTGACATTTCCTAATTCTCTCTTATAGACTCTCTCTTATCCGCGCATTACTAGTTATGTTGCTGTTTCGAGAAGGCATCAATCTGTTTTGTTTTGGAATGTAAACATTTTGTGGACAATGGGAAAAAGATTTTAAAGTTGCTTGTTTAATTCATTTTTGCAGTGGGGTTAGATTAAGTTCTATTATTTCTGCTTGAGGGGAATTAGTCTTACACCGAGTGGAGTGATGAAGATTTTACCATCAATGATGAAATACATTGTTGTCTGTTGAGTTCTCAGTCATTTGAGTCAGATCACTTAAAATGCATTTGACAAAGTTTTATACAATTTCCTTTTTTATGAACCAATATAATTGCATTAAGATACTTTAAAAGGACCAGAGAATACTTGGGAGTTAAAGTACCATACCTGCCCCATCTGCCCGCCACAACTGTAAGTTCTGAAGAAAAATAAATGTCATATTCTCCTTGGAAAAACATTTTGCCAGATGATGAGGAACAGTCGTACTAGGTGAGACTTGATTGAAATCCATGCTTGGAGAAAATTGAAATGTGTACTTCCACTTGAAGGTGGGGGTTAAGATTATTTTCATGATACACTTGCTTTAACCCTATAACTAGGTGCTCTTTATTAGACCTGTAACTGTGCTTGTTCAGTCCATAAGTGAGCTCACTTGCCGCAGCTTGAGAAAGCTGTAATTGAAATTATACAAAACAACTAATTCTAAGTTTCTAACTAATTAAAAAGGCACATGTTAAAAATGTGGGAAATATGTGAAGAAAAAATGATCTGGACCATACTCTTATCTTCTTTCTTTCTTTCTTTTTTTTTTTTTTTTTGTTGGGTGATGGTAACTCTCTTATACAAAATTACAATTTCTAACAATAGTTTTTTTTTAGTACAATTTCTGGTGGTTAATATACTCTTCAGCCTGGCATATTAGAAAACCAAGTAATTTCACAATTGCAGCTACAAGCTTCACAGAGAATATTGTCATCTGCATCTAGCTCGTTGTCACTTGATTCCCATCCTCTCTTCTTTTTTAGAACTTGGCATGGTTCTTTACGGGAATGCAATATTTGTTGTCTAACAATAGAATTCCTAATCCACATATCACGCTTAACAGTCCTCATTCTCTTTCAACATCCTTTCAAGCCACTTGATTTAGTCATTTTCAAAGAATATAAATTCTTTAAGCCCTCTTGCTTTAACTGACCTTCAGAACATAGCAAGATAATCCCATATACGTATGTTGCTTCTGGATGACCTTTCTCTGCTGCTGATTTAAGCACACAAGTTCTGATTCTATCATCATCAAACTAAAATAATCAATCATCCTTTGTCTAAATAAGGACTCAAAGTTTCCAAAATATTGGAAATTTCTCAAGTGATATGCGTTGAAATATATAATCATCCTTTGCTACTTCAGGAAAGTATTTGCAACTCAACTTGACATTAAATAGGTCAGTAAATGAAGTTGAGGCAACATGACCAAGAACTTCCGTCAACAATTCATTTTGAAGAGATTTAATGGACGAAGAATGAAAATTTCTCTTGTATTTTGTTCTCCTTGTTGCCTTGATAATAGCCATTCATAGCCGCTTTAACCAAAGAAGTTCAATAACTCAAATGTTCTAAAATGGACTAAAACGAAATTGGCCTAAGAGGAAAACTTTCATTAATCTTGAAAGTTGTTTTGTGTAGCAAAGATAGGTACGATTTCCATGACAAAATAGTGAAATACTCATACGGGCCTCATGGCTAACTTTGATTCCTAACCATGTGATTCTCCAAAAATGTGTAGGACATGATTAATTTATCCTAAAACAAAAGCTTTAGGAAAAAGTTAACAGATACCTTGAAGGCATTGGCTTAGGAAATATTTTTAGAAACTTTTTATGGGAAAAAACGACTAATTTTTTTGATACATTTTTATATTTCTCCTGAAAGTAGTAATCAAAACTTTCATAAAATGATCTATTAACTAATACCCTAAGAGCATCTGTTAACAGGATTCTGCATTATACGGCTAATTTGGCACCAATAGTGAAGCAAAGAAGAAAGGGAGAGAGGTGAAATAATGAGAAAATATTTTTTTTTTTGACAACGAGAAAATAATTAAAAATTGAAGAAATTAATAAAATATTCAAATATAAGGTTATAGTAATAGAGTATATTCGCACCGTTACCATAACAAAAATGTAAACATAAAATTAAAAAAAAAAAAAACCGAATGGGTAGTTTTTGAGTAAATACACATTATTATAGTGGGCGTATACAGTATTATATGCCCACTTATGTGAGTACTCTAGTGTGGACGTCAGTGCTATTCCAAATGAAAAAGATTGATTCAAGGATATGAAGAAAATAATATTATAATAGGAAAATGAAATTACAATCGGATTTTTCATTGCGGTAATCCTATTGCCAAAAAGTGCCGATTATTATCAAGAATACCAAGTCCTCTAAAGGAAGAAAATTTCAAAACAGCAACTGAATATGCTTTACAGTAAATAGTGTTAAACACAACAAAAATGAAAGCTACAAACTACTGTATAGACAGACAAAGGGGCATTCTTCCTTCTGTTGAGGACTGAAGTTTCCCTTGTCATTTTGAGGCAGAAATTGTAGAGAACATTGTCCAAGATCTTGATGAACCCAAATCAGGTGATTGCAAGTCCGACACTCATGTTATTTCTATGGTAAGTGATACACCAAAGTTTATTGATTTTGTTGAGGTTGAAAGATTTGATTCAATCATCAACTCTCATTTGGTGAAGGTTAATAAAAGAGAATCTCAAATTAAATTGTTTCCTCAATTGAGGAATTGCAAGTTTGGAAAGAAGACCAAGGGACTCAACTATTCCAAGTATTTGTCTGCTTGGCATGGAAGATTTCAAATCTCAACTATTTACTTGAAGAAGAGTTTTTTTTTTTTTTTTCCAAGTGAAAGGGTCTAAGACTCTAATGTAGGATAGAATCTACAATTAGACTTTTGTTATTTCTTAATTTTGGTATTTAATTTGTAATTTTTGGAGTTTAAGGTTTAGGATTATTATTTCCTTGTTTTTAGGTGCTTTTAATGTTTTTTAGGTCAAATTTGGTTCCTATTATGGTTAGGCATTAATTAGGATTTATTTTAGAATAAATTTTCTTGTTTGTCAAGTTTTATGGAGCCCTTGTATAAGTCTTCAACTTGTGATAATTTTTTCAATTTGTGATAATAAAACTTTATTTTCTTCAATACTTTCTTTAGAAATTGGCTTCATCTTGTCGACCCTTAAACACTTTTCTTTTCTTGAATCATATGAATATACAAATTTTATAATTAACACCTGTATAATCTAGTATATCATAATAATCATGAGGAAATCATAAATCAAACAACACATTTTTCATTATTTGCCAAGAGCAAATTGGATGCTTACCTTAACGCTTTTTATCAATTTGTGTTTTCTCACCATTCCTTTGCTTCACCATCCATTTTATTGAATGCAAGTCATACTCTTTCTTTGTAAAAAAATTCCCAATAATCAAAATGCTCTTTGAAATCAAGAAGGCAATCAATAAAATCCATCTTACGGATCTCTCCATTAAAGAATGGAATTTTCTTATATTTAGGAGTGTCTATTGGTGTTGATCTGAGAGGATTTCCTAGCAAGAGTGGTAGTGACTGCTAGCTGTAGTTTGCGTAATACTTGCTGGACATCATGTTGAAGTTGAAGGAATTCCTTTCTAAGAACTCTTGGTTTAACCTTTCGGTTACTAAAAATGCTACCGTCACATTTAGTAGCCATCAAACTAGGGTAAGGACAAGGATTTGATACCAACTAATGCGTGATGCATAAGCGACAAGAAGCAAAACACGTTACTTCAAGAAAACAAGAAGCAAAATACATTTGCTTCTAAATAATAACCTCGAATCCACGAGGGTTCCTTGAATTCACAAGGAGAAAGGGTTTTGGAACATCAGAAAAACAATAGAAAAAAGTTTGTATTTTTATTAAAATCAATAATATTAAAAAAAAACTTTACAAACTTGGAGGCTTATTTAAGGGCTCAATAAAACTTGACAGACAAAAAAATTTATTCTAAAATAAATACTAATTAATATCTAACTATAATAAGAACCAAATTTGATATAAAAAGTATTAAAATCACCTTAAAACAAGGAAATAATAACCCTAAACCTAAAATTCCAAAAATTACAAATTGAATACCAAAACTAATAAATAACAAAAGTCTATTGCACCCTTTGCTACAACTCACTAGCCAATCTAATGAACAAGATTCAAAGGAGGAAAATACTCTGTCAGTTATCAACATATCTATTGCATTTTCTTTACCCACAATAAACATGATGTTATAATTTACAAAGAGATCATTGCACATGCTAAAAAAGCTACTACAGCTTTTCAATGAGTTTGGTAAGGTCCTTGACACAAAGTAAGATTATATGGCCAATTCTTGAACTTTGGATCCTAAACAACAGCTCCAATTAATCAATAAACTTAACGCCAATTGTGGCTAACTGTCTCGAGTCCATGTCCTAAATATTTTTAATTAATCTAAGCTCCATATATAACAGACTCACAATGCGCAACTAGCTAGACAAGTTTGGTAAGAGGCATGCTCATTGTCATCTCAACAATGTAAGAAATTTGGCTTCTTAATTTACTAGCCTATCTTTTGATTGATATTAAAATTCCTGCACTATGGGTGTGACATATATACGTGTGAATGGGTTCATTATTTCAAAGAACACTAATTCAGGCAAATGTTCAATCTATCTTTGTTTAAAAAGTAAGATTTCACCATCCATAGTTTGTCTCTTGTTCTCAACAACAATATGCACAACAAATGAAAAGATTGGAAGAACTCAAATAATGAAGTTGAAAAACCAAAATAGCATTTTACAGTACGAAGCTATGTCCATTAAACTAATACAACTTTATGAAGATCTATCTTCTTCTCTCATCACGCAACAAAGTAGATACATAAATCTAAACGACAAGGGTTAAAAGCAAAATTTCAAAATTACATGAAAAATCAGTATCTGGAAATCCATTTTGGGAAAAAAAGAAAAGAAAAACAAATCAAGAGAAATAAACCTTGAGATCGCGAAAAGTAGGATTTGACGCGACTCTGGCGGCTTGCGTGGCGGAGCTAACGATTGAATGCTTCCCAGTTCTAAGAGAAATCTTGAAATCCATTTTGGGAAAAATTAAGAAATCAAGAAAAATTAAAACTTGAGCTCGTGAAATCTTTGTCACGATGCCGCTAAAACGATTTGGTTATGCTTAAATTTTTTCAGAACATATAACACTTAGTTATGCTTGAATTATTTGCAGGAACTCCACTCTATCCAATTTTGCGCATGGTTGGAGTGGACAAATTTGTTGCTATTCTTCCTTCAGATTAGGTGGGTAATTGATAATAATAACTAGGCTCTCTTTTTTTTAGTTTTTTTCCTAATAAAATGTGCGAAATTGTATTTGAACAGCGAAATATAACAAGATACTGAATTTTGTGGACAGAGATGGGCATTTAACGTGTTACCAAATAGTTTCACTTTACATTGTCATCTTTTAGATCAATTGGTATAATTTGGTTTTATACTTATACAAATTTGGTGAAAAATTAAGTAGTTTGAAGAAGTCGAGAAAATGGAAGAACCTAAAAGAAAAAATAGATTCTTGAAAAGTATTGTACAAAGATGGAATATGTAAGCAAAATGGTATATTTATTTTGTTTTCCATTTTTTTTTTTAATACTATTAAACAAGTTGTAAGAGCATGTTATAATAACTATAATATATTACTTTATAATATTTGTATCTTTCTCATTTTTAAGGATCTTATGTATAAAATTTTGAAAATTTCTTTATAAGAAAATTTTAAATTATAGTTTTCATCTTATTTTGGAGCCAGCCCAACTTTCAAATAATAGAAATTAAAAAAATATTTAGATATGTACGTATTAATAAATAACTTAAAATTTTTCCATGCATAGTACAGGTAAGAAACTAGCATGCATAATATAGAAATTCTCAATACAACAATCTCTTCCTGAAATATTTTCAATAAGAAGAGACGAATGGGTTTGTCTACTTCTAACCTCCTTTACCTGCATCCCATCATTGCAATTCAATCCACAGTCCACACCCACATTGAGGAGAGTCCTCAAAGTTATCAATAAGAAAATCAGCACCTGCAATCCCAACTGAGCTACCCTAATACAAATATCAAATTATATATATATATATATATATATATATAATTTGTTGTTGAAAGAAATCACATTATTGACTACATAGGAACCAAAAAAAAAACAAAATCTGGGAGGACTATGCAAGTGCACATTGGGCCACTTCAATTAAATGCTATATCTTCATTCGAGCAACATATCATTATCTACTATAGTTGGGCCCTGAATGTTTCCCCGTATTCATATACTTATTTATCACAAATGGATAAAAAGTAATCGAGCCAACAATAATAGTAAAATGCATAAAAAAATGTATATTACTTTTAAATTATTTTTTACCATGGTTAGAAATATCTTAAATCTACCCCCACCCCTGCTCCCAGGTCTCGAAATTAAGACTGCCTACTTCTGGGGAGGTGACATTAGACCATTAAGTTCATTGGCAAAAAAATGCATATTCTTTGCCTTTCAATAATTGGACATACACTCACAATATACCTTAAAAATTGGTGAGTATCAATAGTTGGAATATTTTTAAGTAGCATCAAGGCTCACTCCCACTAACAAATAAAACAGAGCCCAATGAATTATTCACTAAATTTGTAATGGTGAAGAAAAAAACTAAGATGAAAATAACATAAACAAATCAATCTCATGGAAGCCTTCTCTAAGATATAATAGAAATACTTTAATATCCTGTTATCAAAGCAGCTTAGTTTATACCCTTGAGATAACTTATTAAAGCAATCATTGATAAGAGAAATAGAGCTAAAATGCAAAACTTATCCTCTATATTTTATCATAATTCATTTAAGTTTTCTAACTCTATATTTGTTAAGTTCAGTTCTCTAAATTTTAAATTTATTCAATTAAGACTTTTTTATTAAATTTTGTTATATGTTGCAGTTAATTGTTCAATTTTTTTTTTCTTCATATTTTTCAAATTAAAAAAATCCAATTAATGATTGAAAAATAGTTTCCACAATTTTTTTTATAAAAAAATTTAACGAAAGTTCACAGAGATACCATAATTAAATAAATTTGAAACACAAAAGACAAAAATAAACGAAAGCAAAGTTAGAGAATATGAACTCTAAAGAACTTAGATGGTGTGTTTTGCATTTCAGACTAAAAATAATTAATAATGTGTTATTACATTACATTGATTTTGGTAATGCCATAAAAAAAACTGGTAATGTTATCAAGGATATATAGATTATTGAAGAATTACAATATGTGGTATATATAATTTGATACAAGGACCAAGGTACCACTGCAAGATTTGATTAAGTTACAGATTTTGAACACAACAAATATATATGAAGTAGTGGAAAAACCAATATAAAAAATTTAATCCCAAATGACATAGATTGGAAGATGGGTATTCAGTTTAATAAAACAAAAGTGCTAGAGAAAACAAATTAATACTTTCGTACTCCTTATGGAAAAAAAAAAAAATGACGACTCTAGCCAAACCATTTATGTCCCATGTTGATTTGAATATTATTCATCTCTCTCTCTCTCTAGCCACATCTAAATTCTATATTCACTTCATCCAATTGATAATTAACACCATACTTCTTCAGTTCTTTTGGTTCATCAAAGATCCATAGTCCAAGTTCTTGACTTGAAGAAAAAAAACCATATCCTAAAAAAATATAAAAGATAATAGAAAAAAATGTCCAAAAACCTAACCCAATGTTTTACACTAATAAAACTTTTAAAATTTGGGTAGAAAATCAACACTCAATATTCATCTTCAACACATCAAATGGGTTCTTTCTCAAAAAGTATAGAACTTTCTATAAAAAAAGAAATAATTAAGTGTACTCTTTTAGTCACACACACACACATATCTATATATATTATGAGAATTTAAGACATTGGTTTAAAAAGATCTATCTTACATTACATAACCCAACCTTTTTATTTTTCTAAACATAAACTTATACTTAAACGTAAACATAGTTTTAGTAAAAAATTGTTACAACCATAGGAGTGGGAGGATTTGAACTATGGTCATTTCTGCGGAAAACGCTAGAAGGTGTCAATTGAGTTACGTGGTTCTTGACAAATATAAACATAAATTTTAAACATATTAAAAGATAATGAATTTCATGTTCACTTCACATTTATAATAAATATGGTTCGTTTTTAAATTTGTATTGAAAAATGATAGATTATTTTATATTAAATATTTTATATGAATACAATTGAGGAATTGGCACACAAGCGAATGAAGGCTTGTATAAAAGCTCTTTATACTTATTGAATTTAAAAGTTCTTTATATATATATATATATATATATATTTTCTTATTCTAATCCTTATTTGTGCATAATATTTATAAAAAAATATTAGGTACAAAATAAGGTACAAAAAAATATGTCAAGTTTTAAAGAATATTTTCACTTGAAATTGGGAGACATATGCAAAACCTATTGTACAATTGCCTCAATAATATAATTTAAAACCATTTAAATTTCTTATGATTCAATGCATTTCAAATGGGCCCAAAAGAGAAATAAATAATCATTTTTTTTTTATTTTTTATTTATAGCTGTTATGTAAAATTGAAGAACAACGAAGTCCATATTAGGAATACTTTGCTGAGCAGTTTAGAGCAAGAAACTAGGGTTCTTAAACCGATTAACTAGAAAGACACTTGTATTTTCAAATGGTGTCACAACATTATTAATATAAATGAACAAAACCTGATTAATAAATGGTGCGCACTTAAAATTTTTAAAATCGAGATGGTTGATATGCAACATTACTACCATACAAGAAATTTTTGTACTCTAGTAATGTTGGCATGCTTGTTGCATATTTTAGAATATGATTTTTTTTTTTAAAGAATAAGGAAATTGAATTTGTCATTAGTTGGATAGAGTTCTCCATAGTTAAGAAAAAATAAAATTTGAATAAAATATTTTCTAAAAATAGAATATTTTATTAAAGAAGTCACCCTTTGCAAATTTAAACTTTTTTAGCAATATATATTACACTCATTTCTTTACATAGTTTTACACATGCTTTTCAAGTGTTTAACCTAAACTTATTTGCCTATGGTACAATTTGGTGAAAACGAAAATATACGTAGCATATTAAAAAAATGCACATGTGGAATTAATCTAAAAATTATGAATTTGTTTCACTTGTTTAAATTATATTTTATGTTTATGTATATGTATATGTTTGTGTAAGAAGGTTTGTTAAATTCAAGGAGGCTATATTGATGATAATTTGTGTGTTTTTTGTATGAGATGCATTGAAAGTATAAATCACTTACTCTTTGAGTGTTCTTTAATCAAAAGAATTGGGGATACTATTATAGGGCTATCTTGAGAGGCCAAGAGTAACTAGCAATATACTAATAAAAAAAGGGATATGCCTGAGAGGCTGAAAACCTCCATTTGCTTGAGATTACTTTGTAGTCTACTGTAAACTATATTTAATTACAAGAGGTGCTATAGTTCATGAATTGAGATAGTTTGGTCAGAGGAGTAAATCCTAACAAGTATTAAGAAGGATGTTAGAGATCGTTTGGGATTCAAAACCAAATTTCACAACTAAGTTCTTGATTGGAATCTTTGCCATAATTAAGTGGGTGATGAATTCTTTTATCATGACTCTCTCAAGAAAAGATGGCCGATCTTTTTCTTGTTTCTTTAAGATGTTCTTAGTACATTTATTGTGTTTTTCTTCTCTTTTGGAGTAGAAATACTTTTCTTCTTCTTCTTTGTTTTTAGTGTTATCTTATGTAGTCAATAGGCTCTCTACATCTCTGATATTTTTTGATTGGGTCTTTAATGACCTCTTTTTGTAATGTTGTTATCTTATCAATAAAAGACTGCTTTACCAAAATAAATTTGGATATTAGTTTTTGAAATATTCAAGTTTCAAATATTACATGAAAGGTTTTTTAATTTATTAATTCAATGATATTTTCAGTTGATAGTAAAGAAAAATAATAATAATAACAATAATATTGGTTATTAATTATTCAATGTAATACTGAAAAATGTAAGAATGTAACTTTTTATTCAGTATAAAATGAGATTGTTCACTTACATTCATTATTGTGTGGTCAAACCCTTCATCAAGGATAATGAACTCTTTCCCAAATAAGAAGTCTAAACACTTCCCACCTGTTTGATTCAAATGGGAAATTTGATAAGAATGGTTCATATATATATATATATATATATATATATATATATATATCAGTGTGGCCGATACCGTACCGGTACCAGTACACTCTTATTTTATACCGAGAAAAATACCGGCCCTGTACCGACCATACCGGCTGCGTACCGGCCGTACCGGACCGAAACACAAAATGTTGTGTTTTTTTTTTTTTTTTTTGTAATTTTGGAAGTTTTTGTTTCTAAAATAATCAATAATGAAAGTATTTTGTAGATAATTTCATTATTTTACCTAATCTTTGATCTCTCCAATTTTTTTTACTTAATTTGGATTTGGTGTGTGTGTATATATATTAAATATATAAAATAGCGGTAAACCCGAAACGGTACACTAGTATTGACCGGTATCCGAAATATATAGTACAGGTGGCCAAACCAGTACAGCCTCTGGTACGGTATTGACTTCCTTGATATATACATATATATATATATATATATATATTTTTTTTTTTTTTTTTGCTATGGGTTGAATCTTTAATATTATCTAGTGAATTTTCCTATGCCAATGTGCCACAATAAGAGGCCAGTGTAAAGTTACTAAGAAAAGGGAATTTAAAGTTGCAATAGTCGTTTCTCAAAAAAAAAAAAAAAAATTGCGTTAGTTTCTTGAATTAGATATTCTTCTAGATAGAATAATAATAAAAAAAAAGAAATATTGAAGTATCCAACATATTGTGCCATAATTTCTCTTATGAAGTGTGAGTGAAATGTTGGGGGGTGAGTGTTCATGAGAGGGAATATTTCCTTTTATTAAAAAGTTTGAGGTTGAAGTAAAAAAAAAAAAAAAAAAAAACTGTCAAGTGTGAGGAGGCATTTTTGGACAAAGTGTGTTAATATGTCTGTTGGGATTGAAAATAAAACAGGTTAAGATCACGTGGAAAGAAAGCAATGACATGTTCGTTTGGTCATATTAAATTGTATTCAGGGTTCAAGACGAAGGATAAATTCTGGCATTAATCTAGTTATTTTAATTAGGGTTGAAAACGAGTCAAACTTTATCAAGTATTGAATATTTAAGCTTGGCTTGACAATAAATGTAAAAATTTAAAGCTTGGCTAGAGCTCAAAAAAAGTCCACACAAATTTTTTGGGCTTGAGCTTGTCAGATAGTTTGAAAGCTTAAGCTTGGCTTGACTTGATTTATTAATCAAGCCAAACTTGAGCTCAATATCAGATTTTTGAGCTCGAAATCCAATACAAGTACAACATCAAACTCATATTAAGCACATTATCAAGTTCATTTGGTTTTAGACATGTGGTCTCAACTTCCAAATAATTAAAGACTTAGTAAATATGAGTTTATTTTTCAAGTTCATATCAAGCTTATTAGTAAGCACATAAACTAACCTAAGCTTAGCTTATTTTTTTATCAAGCCTTATTATACATGAGCTTGTTTATGATTTTTTTTTTCTTGGACTTGGCTTGTTTATTAAACAAGCAAATTAGGGTCAAGCTTGACTTGTTTATAAACAAACAAATATGAACAAATTTTTTATTAAGTCAAGTTCGAGTTATTTATGAATGACTTAATTCATTTACAACCCTAATTCTAAGGTAGTTATCTCAAGAGATATGGATAGTTACCTGGATTGGTTATAAAAATCTACAAAGTGGACGTATGTAGCCATAAAACAACACAATGATAGTTTTTTCAGAGCGGTTACGAGAGGTTACTAAGCTCAGTTAGCAAAGAGTTAATTGGCCAAGAGAATTGACCAAGAAGCAATGCGTGGAAAGTGAAATTAAGCATAACTGTCAAGATCTCAAGTATAAATAGTGACTTATTCTACAAGAAATCAACCACTTACAACTTACAACATACCAAAAATCATTTCTAAGTTCATATGTACTTAGATTCTTAGGAGATCTAGAAGTTCCTAAGAGACCAAGTAGTTCTTAGGCCTTGTAGAAGACTCTATGCTTGTAAATTTCTTCCTTTTATAGTTGTAATCTTGTTTAATTAAGTAATAGTAGTGTGTGTCTATATATATATATACACTAAATTAAATTTCTAAAATTTAGATAACAAAGTTTTATCTAAATTAGATCTTATCCCTTAGTCAAGAATTTTGTAGCTTAATATCTTAATAAAATATTAATTAATTTAATAAGATGCAACTTGAGGAAAAAAAAAGGTGAGTTTGGTACCATTTAATTTTAGAAAATTTTAATGATAAACTTTTAGTTTTATTTATATTAAATAGTTGTGAAATATTATCCCTTAATTTGAGGAAATATATCATAACAAATAATGCAAAATTAATTTATGAATTAGTTGTTCTTAAAATGTTGATAATAAAATTTTAGTTGGAGTAGAAGTCAAAAAGGTGGTTTTACAAATAGATTGAAAAAGATTGATTATGCCAATTAATTGTATATCTACGGGTTGTTCTTGTTACGCTCTAGATACTCCCTGTTAATAAGGCTTTCAATCCGTTTCTTCAAATCAGCTGGCTTTATCGGAAATTTGAGCTGTTCACAGGAGAAGGAAAAAAACAAATCCCCACATCACTAATACAATCCAATTCATTTTAAATTTAAAATAGTTGGGCTGTCCATTTTATGCCTCTCAGGGTCATCAATCACATTGTGTTTAATGAATCCGGGTTCAGAAGGGGCTTCCATAAATTCAACGATTCTATAAAATTAACCATTTTCTCTTCTTACGTGGAAGCCCATTAGTACATGCTTGCCATGATATTTGATTTTGCCTGGGCCTTACTTTGCAGAGATCTCAATATTAAAAGAAAAAGATAAATAAAGCAGAAAACAGTTACCTGTTGGTAGGGCTGTCCACGGGTCGGGTGGGTCGGGTTTGTGCCCAACTCGCAACCGACCCGCCGGAGATCGGGTGGAGAATCGCCGGACCCGCAACCGACCCATCTGGAGATCGGGTTTTACGGGTCGGTTTCCCATCGGGTGAGTGGCGGTTTCGGGTACCGAATTGAGGACCAAAAAAGCATCAACCGGCCAGTTTCCGGTGCGATCTAGCCGGATTTGGCAGAGCCAAATCCGATGCTTTTTCCCCTAAATCTGGTGCTTTAGAAGCTGGATCTGGTGTTTTAGAAGCCGGATCTGGTGTTTTAGTCGCCGAAATACCCCAAATCGTGCCGGGAAGCTCGTCGGAAAACTTGAAATATCAGGAAGTCTTTCTCTCTTCGGGCGGGTCGGGTTGAACAGATTTTGAAGGAAGGAACCCGAAACCGAACCGCCGGTGTCGGGTTTTAGAGCTCGGCACCCGCGTCCGACCACCTTAGCTGTCGGATCGGGTCTTGACGGGTCGGTTGCGGTCGGATTGGTCGGTTCCGGCGGGTGAACGGTTTGCCTGGACAGCCCTACCTGTTGGAAGAGTTCAGTTATCCGAAGTGTGTGACTGAGCACTTTTCTAGTCTTCAATATTTGTACAATTGCAGCATCAACCTATGGTTTAACAAGAAAACAAATTATATAAGAAAAGTTCAGTTTCAATTGGGAATCTAGAATAATATTTAGTATTGTGGGGGGAAAATGCGTCAAAACACCAGGTGTGCCTTGGGCCTGGTCCGAGAACATGGACTCCGCCAAGGGGGCCATAAGTCGAGAGTAGGGCATCTTAAAACGGGGGCCCAAAGGCCCGCCGACCAGGGCGTCAGCCAATTGGGAGAAAGTCCGAGGAGAGGGTCTCCTTGGACAGCAGGGTCAGGACCGAAGAGCACAGCATGGCGCCCAAGGAAGGGCTCTTAAAGCTCAGCGAGTCATACTGAGCTTCAAGGAGACATCGAGGAGGGGGACAAGGGGGACGTACACTGCATAAAGCTACAGCCATCGCATTAAAGGCTTCTCACCTACCCGCCTGGCCGCATTAATGGGGAGGTGAGTTCTGAGGGGACGGTAGTCAGCTTCATAGTCATTGGAGAGCGTTTTCTAGGAAAAGATGGATGGGAGAGGGACCCAACATGACGGCTGCACGAATGGGAAATAGGGAGGGGGAGTATAAATAGAGAAGGGGAGGCCACTAAAAAGGGATCCGGACCTTTTCCCCATGAAGAAGACTCTCTCTCTCTCCTTTCCTAGAAAAGCAAGGGAAGCTCAAACTGAAACTCCTCAGCCAACGTCCGAGGAGGGCCAAAGTCCCTCCATTAGTTCGTTGCACACCGATAGTGAACTTGGTCCATACGCCATCGCTTTCCTGAGCCCCAGGAAGTCTAGGCTTCGAGTCCACTCTCTACAAATTCTATTGTGTAGGCCACTTGGGCCGGCCTAGCCACGCATTTGGGCCTAAGGCCTACTTTGTGTTCTTACAATTGGCGCCGTTTGTGGGAAGCCTTGACTAAAGGGATGGCAAGTATCATGGAAGGTTCAGGTTCACGTCGTGCAGAATCCATGGGGTCCCAGCACGAGGACCACTTTTCACGATTAGAGCGGGAGAGAGACCGCAAAGTCAGCGTTTGCACAGAACATACGCGCGGAAGGAGTCACGCACGGGATGGAAGTAGAGCCTCCAGTGAAAAAAGCGTAGAGATCCTGCTAAGGGAGATTGACCATCTGAGAAGGAAGCTGCGCCGGGAGAAACGAAGGCGCACGTCCTCTCCTTCAAACCAGTCCTCAGCGGATGATAGCGGTAGCTTCGACAGTACCAGGTCAAGGACCCCCCCTGACGAGTCCTCTTCTCAAGAGGACGGACTCCGTCACAACCCTAAGGGTAAGAGGATCGCCTCCAGGGGCTTGGCCAACAGCACCTTAAGTAAGGCGCTCTACCAGATTTCCAAGTCATCCTTCACTCGGAGGATTGAGAGGGGAAAGCTACCGACGCGATTCACCCAATCGACCTTTACCATTTACAACGGGAGGACGGACCCAGTAGAGCATGTGAGCCATTTCAGCCAGAGGATGGCGGTGCACTCAAAGAATGAGATCCTGATGTGCAAGGTCTTCCCCTCCAGCCTGGGACCTGTCGCGATAAGGTGGTTTAATGGCTTGAAGGCGGGCTCTGTCGATTCCTTCATGGAGCTCACTAGGGCATTTGGCTCGCAGTTCATCACGTGCAGTAGAGTCCCTCGCCTCTAGATTCACTGTTGTCCATGGCCATGAGAGAAGGGGAGACCCTCAGGGCATATATTGACAGGTATTGGGAGATGTACAACGAGATCGATGGGGACTTTGACGAAGTTGCCATAAGCACCTTCAAGGTCGGCCTCCTGAACGAGCATGACCTGAGAAAGTCATTGACCAAAAGGCCTGTCAAGAGCGTGCGTCGGCTCATGGACCGCATTGTCAAGTACACGCAGGTTGAGGAGGATCAATTATAAGTAAAGGCAAGGGTGAAGGTTATCCCTCACGAGAGGGGGGATTTCAGGTCGGACCGATACAGCAATAGTAGGCCAAGGAGAGAGTTCATCGGGCAACCACGTCCAACACCTACGCAAGTGGTCGGCGTCGTGTTCCGCGAACCCATACAAAGGGTGTTTGAGAAAATCCGCCACGAGCCCTACTTCAGGTGGCCCAGTAAAATGATAGGTGATCCCGCAAAGCATAACCAGAACCTCCACTGCCAGTACCATCAAGAGAACGGCCACATGACAGAGAACTGTAGGAGCTTACAGAATTATCTAGAGCAATTGACGAACGAGGGAAAATTGAAACAGTTCGTGTACCAGCAGGGAGGGCAGAGAGAGCACCTAGGCCGACGAATTTGGGCCATCATGCACCAAGGCCTCCTTTGGGGACCATCAATGTCATTCTTGCCACTCCAGGGAGGACCAGTTCTCGCCCTTCTAGGGTGATGTCTGTGGCGCGAGCCTATGCCCAGGACTCTAGCTCTGAGCCAAAGAAGATGAAGGGCATTGAGCCACCCACTCTGGCCTTTTCGGACGCGGACAAGGAGGGGACCATCCAACTGCACGACGACGCCCTAGTCATAATGTTGAGAATTGGAGGTTACGATGTAAAGAGGGTGATGGTGGACCAAGGAAGTGGCACAGACATCATATACCCTGATCTGTTCAAAGGTTTGAACTTGAGAGAAGAGGACCTCTCGACCTATGACTCACCACTAATAAGCTTCGAGGGGAAGGTAGTCGTCCCAAAGGGACAGATTAGGTTGCCTGTGCAGTCAGGACCAGAGGTAGTTGAGTTGGATTTCATCGTGGTCGACACTTACTCTCCTTACACGGCTATTGTGGGAAGACCCTAGCTGCACGCCTTAGGGGCTGTCTCCTCCACTCTCCAGGCCAAGGTGAAATTCCCTTTTGGCGGCTAGGTCGAAGAGATCCTCGGGAATCAGTCTGCCGTAAGACAGTGCCTAACAGCCGCGATTCTACGCAGGTCGAATCCTGAACCCTCGCCATCGGCTGCCCCGGCCCCATAGCAATTAACCTCTTCTGCCACAACTGGAGGGACAGTGGTAGAAGAGTTCACGTGTGAGGGGTTGGACAGGGTTCTAATGAGTAACGACCTAGAGAAGTTCTTCCAGATAGGGGCTCAACTGCCGGCCGAAGAGAGGGAAGAGTTGGTCACGTTCTTGAAGGGGAAACTTGACGTGTTTGCATGGGACGAGCACGAGATGCTTGGAATTGACCCAAATTTCATATGCCACCACTTGAACGTCAACCCGGCCGCAGTACCAAAGAAGCAACCCCCTCGGCGCTCTTCCAAGGAGCATTCTGAAGCTGTTAAGGAGGAAGTCATCAAACTTAAGAGAGTTGGGGCTATCAAGGAAGTGTTCTACCCCGAATGGTTGGCACACACTGTCGTGGTGAAGAAGAAAAGTGGGAAATGGAGGGTATGCATGGACTTCACGGATCTAAACAAAGCCTGTCACAAGGACCTTTTCCCAATGCCGCGCATAGATCAGTTGGTGGACGTGACAGTCGGTCACCCTCTTATGAGTTTTCTGGACGCCTTTCAGGGGTACCACTAGATACCTTTAGCTTTGGAAGACCAAGAGAAGACAGCTTTTGTTACCCCCATCGGTAACTACCATTACAAGGTGACGCCTTTCGGCCTGAAAAACGCAGGGGCTACCTATCAGAGGATGATAACCCAGATGTTCGAGGCGCAATTAGGAAAAAACCGTTGAAGTATACGTGGACAATATGGTTGTGAAGAGCCGGGCCACATTGGAGCATATGGCCGACCTGAACAACAAATTTCGGACTCTGCGGGAGCACAAGTTACGTTTGAATGCCTCTAAATGCTCCTTTGGTGTAGGGTTTGGCAAATTTCTGGGCTATATGCTCACTCATAGAGGTATTGAGTCCAACCCCGAACAGATCACCGCAATCTGTAACCTGAAACCTCCTCGAAACTCGAAGGAGGTCCAGAGGCTGGCCGGGATGACGGCTGCCCTCAATAGGTTCATTTCCTGATCTGCGGACAGGTGCCGACCCTTCTTCCAACTGTTAAACAAATGGAAGGGATTCGAATGGACCGAGAAGTGCTCCTTGGCCTTTCAGCAGCTGAAGGAATATCTCTCTCGGCCACCCATTATGTCCTGGCTTGATCCAGACGAAGTGCTGTTTGCATACCTAGCTGTGGCTGCCCACGCCGTTAGCCTGGTTCTAATACGGGACGACAACGGTATACAGAGACCGGTCTATTACGTGAGCAAGTCTCTGCAAGAGGCCGAGATCTGGTATTTACTATTGGAAAGGGCGATTCTGGCCGTGGTACACGCGACGCGCCGGCTCCTGCACTATTTTCAATCTCATACGGTCGTCGTGCTAACCCAACTCCCATTTAAGTCCGTGCTGCGGAGTGCTGACTACTCCAGCAGACTCGCTAAATAGGGAACTGTCTTGGGAGCCTTCGACATCAAGTACTTGCCTTGTACATCTATGAAGGGGCAAGTCTTGGCCGACCTGGTGGCGGAGTTCACTGAGCCTTCCCTGGAGGAAAACCTGGGGGGATAGGGCATGGATGGAAAACCAGTTGGCATAGTCTCGTGCGAGACACCTTCGGTGTGGAAGCTTTTCATGGCCAGGGCCTCCAACCAGAGGGGTTCAGGCATAGGGATAGTGCTGACGTCCCCAGAAGGAATCGTCGTGGAAAAGTCCTTGAGGCTAGCGTTCTCGGCTACCAATAACGAAGCCGAGTACGAGGCTTTGCTGGTAGGAATGGACATGGTTCGAAAGATGGGGGGAAGAACGGTGCTAGCATTCTCGGACTCACAACTAGTGGTCGGCCAGATGGAAGGGAAGTTGGAAGCTAGGGAACCGAGAATGCGAGAGTATTTAGCCCGCGCAGAACACTTGCAGGCCAAATTCAAATCTTTCATACTATCACATGTCTCCAGGAGCGGAAACACCTACGCCAACTTGCTGGCCACACTCGCAACCTCCTCGGCCTAGGGCCTTCCTCGGGTCATTCTCGTTGAGGACCTGTTTAGGCCAACCAGGCCAAATTGTCACGCCATCTGGGTCTAACAAGTTAGAACAGGACCTAGTTGGATAGACCCCATAGTATCTTTCCTTAAACACGACACTCTGCCGGAGGAGAAGTCTGAGGCCGACAAGATCCGTAGGAAGGCTCCGCGGTTTTGGCTATACGAGGACGAGAAGCTTTACAAACGCTTTTTTTCAAGGCCCTACTTGCTATGTGTACATCTAGAAGGAACAGAGCAGCTCTTGGAGGAGTTGCATGAAGGGATATGTGGTAGCCACACGGGCGAGAGGTCACTAGTTCACAGGGCCCTCACACAGGGGTACTAGTGGCCAAACATGCAAAGAGAGGCACAGGAGTACGCGAGGAAGTGCGATCAATGTCAGAGATTCGCTCCCAACATTCACCAGCCTGGTCGCATCCTTAATCCTATGGTCAGCCCTTGGCCGTTTATGCAATGGGGCTTGGACATAGTGGGACCGTTTCCGAAGGCAGCAGGCAACAAGAGATGACTGCTAGTCGGGATAGACTATTTTACCAAATGGGTAGAAGCCGAGCCACTCTAGAACATCTGAGACGTGGATGCGAAGAGATTCATCTAGAAGAACATCATCTCCAGGTTTGGGATCCCACATACTCTCATTTCGGACAACAGACTGCAGTTCGACAGCAAAGCCTTCAGAAAGTATTGTGGGGACTTCGACATCACGAACAGATACTCCACCTCAGCTTATCCACAGGGGAACGGCCAAGCTGAGGCGATCAACAAGTCAATAGTCAATGGGCTCAAGAATAGACTAGACGATGTGAAGGGCAGATGGATGGATGAGGTACCACACGTGCTGTGGACTTACCGAACTACGCCGCGAAGGTCCACAGGAGAGACACCTTTCTAGATGGCATATGGCGCCGAGGCCGTGATCCCTTTGGAAATGAATTTCTCGACGATGAGGGCGCAATCTTTCACCTAGGACGCCAATGACGATATGTTGCTGAAATGGCTGGACTTAGTGGAAGAGAGGCGGGAAAACGCCATGGTCCGGTTAGCTTGCTACCAGCAGAAGCTCAAGCGGGGGTATGACTCCCGTGTAAGGTCTAGGCCCCTTGCCCCGGGGGATTTAGTTCTGAAAAAAGTTGTCGGAACGGCTAGGGACCTGGCATGGGGAAAACTAGGACCAAACTGGGAGGGGCCCTATCGTATAACCTCGGTGGCCGGCATAGGGTCATACTATCTCGTCGACTTAGAAGACAAACCTGTAAAACGACCCTGGAATGTAAATAACCTCCGAAGGTATTACTACTAATGAAAGGCGTGCACGCCATGCATTCGGATGTCATTGTATTATGCTGATTGTTAATACGTTAATCTCTATCGCTAGATTATGTACATGTTAATGTCAACCTTGGCTACGCCAGGTCCTCAGACCTTCTGCCTTGGAAAAATTTAACATACAATTTATTTTTAGTTAAGTGTTAATGTCAACCTTGGCTACGCCAGGTCCTCGGACCTTCTACCTTGGAAAAATTTAACATACAATTTATTTTTAATTAAATGTTAATGTCAACCTTGGCTATGCCAGGCCCTCGGACCTTCTGCCTTGGGAAAATTTAACATACAATTTATTTTTAGCTAAGTGTTAATGTCAACCTTGGCTACGCTAGGTCCTCGGACCTTCTGCCTTGGAAAAATTTAACATACAATTTGTTTTTAGTTAAGTGTTAATGTCAACCTTAGCTACGCCAGGTCCTCGGGCCTTCTGCCATGGAAAAATTTAACATACAATTTATTTTTAGCTAAGTGTTAATGTCAACTTTGGCTACGCCAGGTCCTCGGGCCTTCTGCCATGGGAAAATTTAACATATAATTTATTTTTAGCTAAGTGTTAATGTCAACCTTGGCTACGCCAGGTCCTCGGACCTTCTGCCTTGGGAAAATTTAACATACAATTTGTTTTTAGCTACGTCAGGCCCTCGGACCTTCTGCTTTGGGAAAATTTAACATACAATTTGTTTTTAGTTAAGTGTTAATGTCAACCTTAGCTACGCCAGGTCCTCGGGCCTTCTGCCTTGGAAAAATTTAACATACAATTTATTTTTAGCTAAGTGTTAATGTCAACTTTGGTTACGCCAGGTCCTCGGACCTTCTGTCTTGGGAAAATTTAACATATAATTTATTTTTAGCTAAGTGTTAATGTCAACCTTGGCTGCGCCAGGCCCTCGGACCTTCTGCCTTGGAAAAATTTAACATACAATTTATTTTTAGCTAAGTGTTAATGTCAACTTTGGCTACGCCAGGTCCTCGGACCTTCTGCCTTGGGAAAATTTAACATATAATTTATTTTTAACTAAGTGTTAATGTCAACCTTGGCTACGCCAGGCCCTCGGACCTTCTGCCTTGGAAAAATTTAACATACAATTTATTTTTAATTAAGTGTTAATGTCAACCTTGGCTATGCCAGGTTCTCGAACCTTCTGTCTTGGAAAAATTTAACATATAATTTATTTTTAGCTAAGTGTTAATGTCAACCTTGGCTACGCCAGGCTCTCGGACCTTCTGCCTTGGAAAAATTTAACATACAATTTGTTTTTAGTTAAGTGTTAATGTCAACCTTAGCTACACCAGGTCCTCGGACCTTCTGCCTTGGAAATATTTAACATATAATTTATTTTTAGCTAAGTGTTAATGTCAACCTTGGCTACGCCAGGCCCTCGGACCTTCTGCCTTGGGAAAATTTAACATACAATTTGTTTTTAGTTAAGTGTTAATGTCAACCTTAGCTATGCTAGGTCCTCGGACTTTCTGCCTTGGAAAAATTTAACATACAATTTATTTTTAGCTAAGTGTTAATGTCAACTTTGGCTACGCCAGGTCCTCGGACCTTCTGCCTTGGGAAAATTTAACATATAATTTATTTTTAACGAAGTGTTATTGTCAACCTTAGTTACGCCAAGCCCTCGGACCTTCTGCCTTAGGAAAATTTAGCATACAATTTATTTTTAATTAAGTGTTAATGTCAACCTTGGCTACGCCAGGTCCTCGGACCTTCTGCCTTGGGCAAATTTAATATACAATTTGTTTTTAGTTAAGTGTTAATGTTAACCTTGGCTATGCTAGGCCCTCGGACCTTCTGCCTTGGAAAAATTTAACATACAATTTATTTTTAATTAAGTGTTAATGTCAACTGGGGCTATGCCAGGTCCTCGGACCTTTTGCCTTGGGAAAATTTAACTACAATTTATTTTTAATTAAGTGTTAATGTCAATTGGAGCTATGCCAGGTCCTCGGACCTTCTGCCTTAGGAAAATTTAACATACAATTTATTTTTAGTTAAGTGTTAATGTCAACTGGGCTATGGCAGGCCCTCGGACCTTCTGCCTTAGGAAAATTTTACACGTGATTGATTCATCTTGTAACTAAGTGTTATTGTCAACCTAGACTGCGTAAATTCGTCTTCTAAGCGATTGTGAGACTGCGTAAATTCGTCTTCTAAGCGATTGTGAGACTGCGTAAATTCGTCTTCTAAGCGATTGTGAGACTGCGTAAATAAGCTTTTTATTTATCAATCCAATTACGTGCAATAAGGCAAATTATACAATAGTAAGCACAGTCCATCAAAGAAGTTACGCTATCAAAGTAAAATAATGAAATTCATTAAAAACTGTTTGAAACAAAGCTGAAGGAAAGGAATTACAAGGAAAAATGCTAAAAATCTACATAAAAACAGTTAACGAAAGTAAAAGTCTGCATAAAACGACAAAGGTGGCCCGAAATTGCCTATGCCTTTATCTTCAAAGGGGGGTCCTTCCCCGACTTAGTTGATGGCTCTTTGGTCCGGCCATCCACCTCAATCTGCTTTGGATCGGCCTCGGACGGGTTCTGGACTTGCTTCCCCTTGTCCTTTGCCCTTGGCGGAGGCACGTCCTGGCTGGCAGGCTCGCCTGACCCCTTCTCAGCCCCTTCCTTGGAGGTAGCAACCGCTTCGGGGGGCGGGACTTGATCCTAGGAGGAGGGAGGCAGCGTCGGGGCCGCGGTCTTGGGACCGACCTGGGTAGAAGGAGCTTATTCGATGAATCTGATATCCTCGGGATACCAGACCTTCTCCGCTGCCCTCCACTCGGAGTTGGCAGGGACCCCTACAACGTTTAAGACTTTTGCCCAAACTTGTTGGCAGTACTCCTTGCACAACTCAGCCAATTCCTTGGTTAGACGGTTCTCCGTCGCCTCCACCCCTTCGTTGTAGGCGGCCTTGGTGGCGGCCTCGGTGGCGGCCTCCACGGTCTCCCTGATGGTATGAGCTGCTTTCTTGGCCTGCGCAAGCTATCCCTTTAGGTCTTAGGTCTGAGATCTCCTGCCCTGCTTTAGACACCACCTCGTCCTTCTGGTACAGAAGCTTGCGCTGGCTTTCCAACTAAGCCTCCGCCGTCTTTATGCCCGCGCCCAGGCTCCTCCTCGCGATTTGCTCCTGGGTCAATTTAGCAGCCAGGTCGGCCTTCTCGACCTCGGTGCGACCCAGGTCTTTCTCTACCTCCATCTTGGTCGCCTGCTCAGCCCCTACCTAATTTTGGTAGTGCTTTACCAGCACGTTGGCAGCGAAGGCCTCCTGGATGGCCTGTGTAGAAAAGCCCCAACAGACACAAAGTAAAGAAAAATTTACATACACAAAGATCAAAATGATAGCAGCGAACCAGGGGGATAGCGCGTACCAAGCCCAGGTTCCTCTTGAGGGAAAGAAAGAGGCGCGTCTGGCCTATCCTCCCTAAATCCTCCATGTCCCTAGGCAGGAGACGGGGCTGCTCCAGGGCATTGGCTAGATGAGAGGCGTGGCCTCTCTGGAAATCCCGGATGCTGGCCTGGAGAGGTACCAGGGCCCCGTCTACCTCAAGAGCGGGGGACTAGCTGGACTCCCCTCGGCGGATCTCAGCTTGTCCGTGGATTTCCCCGCTCTCGACGGATAAGGCTCGCCCCCCATCCTTAGCAACTTGCAGCTGTTGCTGCTGCAGTTGCCTCTAGTGCTTTTGCTTATTCTCCCTCTCTCTATCCGCCTCCTCATTCTCATTCTTCCTCTTCTTTGGGACGATAGGGGCAGGAGGGAGCAGGTCGGATGGAGGGGGAGGGGGAGGTGGGGGCAGTTTGGGCTGGGACCTAGAGGCATCTGTTTTGGAAACTTAAACCCCCCTCTTTCTGGCAAAAAGCTCTTTCAAAGATGACATGTCGTCGTCCTCTTCGGAGGAGTCCTCTGGTCGGGCAACTATTAATCCTACGATGCCGGAGTTCCTGTCCGAAGTGCCCTCTTCTTCGTCCGAAATGTTAACCACGTGGCTCCCCAATGGTCTCTCGGCCTCCTCTAGGCGGAACCTGTCAATCTCTTCACCAAGGGATGAGGGGGAAGCCGCGGACTCTTCCCGGACGATCTGGTCCTCCTGCTGCGCTGCCAAAGGAATGGCTTCAACGGCCTGACCGTATAAGATGGTGGAGGGCGCGTCCGGCAAAGCACGGGGAGCAAGAAATTCAGGATAGCAGACGTCTATCTGCAATCGCCTCCGGTGGCTGGCGAGACTAGCGTCTTCAACCTCGCCAAAAACCTTTGATATGTGGTCGGTCCCCAATATGAGGTGGGCAGCCCTCACCTGAAAACCCCCGTTCATAAAGACCTCGGATCTTAGAACCTTGTTGAGGTCCGGGATGTTAACGTTGCCCAAACGAGGAGACGTGTGCTGCTTATCTACAAGAAAGAGAGCAAGGGAACCGAACATGGTTAGATATTCACGGCGAATCAAGTAAAGAAGACATTAAATGGCAGTAAATCTACCAAGGGGAGTGAAAAGGGGCAAAACTTTATAAATTGAAACTCCTAAATCCTAGGGAATCACACCTGGCTGTCCTTCCCTCACTGGGCAATGGAGACCGTCATACCACCTCTCGGTGGCGATGAGATAATCATCCTTCATGCCCTTATTGGACTTGGGCAGACAGGAGATGAGCTTGATGGCGCTAGACCTCGACTTGAGGTAATAACCAGAGTCTTTCATCCGGTGGCACTCGTACATGTAAACGACGTCATGCCATGTGAGGTGCAGACCCATTTGCTCGTTCAGAGTATTGACGCAGCCTAAAATCCTAAACATGTTGGGTGTACACTGGTCTGGACACAACCTATGGTTACGAAGGTACTCCCTGGTCACTTCCTTCATGGGGAGTGTCATCCCACCCTCTAGGAAGGCGATTATAGGGATGACAACCTGCCCCGCTTTCCTAGAGTCCGCTACGGCCCCAAGGGGGCAGTGTTCCAGACCCACATCTGGAGGAATGTGATACTTGGCCCGGAATCCTTCCATGTCGGAGGCTGTATCTACTAGACATTTAAACCTACCCATGGAGTCAAAACTCAAGGCGAAAATTCACAAAGAAAGGAAAGAAAAGTTGACAGCCGAGGAGAAAGGGGTTCGGGAAAGGGAGAAACTTACAGAAGAGAGATGTGCGTACTTTGAGAACTTCTTGAAAGAGAGAGAGAGATTGAGTAGCTCCACAATAAGTTTGCCTTTGGGAAGAAATGGTGCATATCGCGACTACCAAAGCGTTTTAGATGATTGAAGGGCGGTGGTTTGTGAGAAACATCCTGCTCAAATTTTCGGGAATAAACCCAAGCTGTTGGATCCCCATCTCATCGTTGAACGTGCGCGACAAGAAGTTACTCAGTGCAATCAATGCAGGCATTGCGTGTTACGAAGAGTCAAAGGTCTCCCCAGAAGACGCGTGTGGATTCCGCACGTGCGACAATTAAGAAGTCACGTGGAGGAAGGGTTCGCAGGTCAAAAACCCATCTGCCTCCTCGGATCAGAGTCAAACGACTTTTTGAGGGGCTATTGTGGGGGGAAAAGGTGTCAAAACACCAGGTGTGCCTTGGACCTGGTCCTAAAAAGCGGACTCCGCCAAGGGGACCATAAGTCGAGAGTAGGGCCTCCTAAAACGGGGGCCCAAAGGCCCGCCGACCAGGGCGTCGGCCAGTTGGGAGAGAGTTCGAGGAGAAGGTCTCCTCGGACAGCAGGGTCAGGACCGAAGAGCGCAGCACGGCGCCCAAGGAAGGGCTCTTAAAGCTCAGCGAGTCATACCGAGCTTCAACGAGAGACTAAGGAGGGGGACAAGGGGGACAAGGGGGACAAGGGGGACGTGCATTGCATAAAGCTGCAGCCACCGCATTAAAGGCTTCTCACCTACCCGCCTAGCCGCATTAATGGGGAGGTGACTTCTGAGGGGACGGTAGTCAGCTTTATAGCTATTGGGGAGCGTTTTCTGGAAAAAGATAGATGGGAGAGGGACCCAACATGACGGTTGCACGAATGGAAAACAGGGAAGGGGAGTATAAAGAGAGAAGGGGAGGCCACTAAAAAGGGATCCAGACCTTTTCCCCATGAAGAAGACTCTCTCTCTCTCCTTTCCTAGAAAAGCAAGGGAAGCTCAAACCGAAACTCCTCAGCCAGCATCCGAGGAGGGCCAAAGTCCCTCCACTAGTTCATTGCACACCGATAGTGAACTTGGTCCATACGCCATCGCTTTCCTGAGCCCCAGGAAGTCTAAGCTTTGAGTCCACTGATCCACTCTCTACAAATTTTATTGTGTAGGCCACTTGGGCTGGCCCAGCCACGCATTTAGGCCTAAGGCCTTCTTTGTGTCCTTACAAGTATGTACATATATCTATGTAGAATAGTAGGCCTTTTTTTGCCACATAGCATAATTTTAAGTTAAAATTAGGAAAAAATTACCGGGCCAAACTTATTTAGTTATGTAGCATTTTCTTTGGAACCCAAATTTGATAAAATTGAGTTCTAAAAAAGTGTTGTATAACTAAATAAGTTTGGTCAGGTGCTATTTAGCCATGTTTTTCTAAAATTATGCTATTTAACAAATTTTTCCTAGAATAGTAACACAAACATAGGTTTGACATGATATTGACAGTCTTGAAAAACTCGTTTTGTGGTGCTTATATTCTTTGGTGGTGCTTATATTCTTCTACACTGTTTCCTTCATCTGCATTGCATTTACCTGCTCCCATCAATGTAATGTTAGCCTCAAGTTCCATCATGTGTGTGGAAACCAAAACTCAAAGTCCATCAGTGGAGTCCTTAATATATATATATATATATATATATATATTTTTTTTTTCTTAAGTAAACAGTAATACTTATTAGAATACATATGAAAATAATAATAGTGTTTTAAACCGAGTTTATAATATATTGAGTATTCGTTTGGATATGGATGAAAATTTCCATGCCCAGTGTTTTGGTTTTTTTTTTTTTTTTTTAATATATATTTTTTAAGCGTGTTAATTGAGTTCCAGCGGGTCCCGTGTACTGTTCACGAGACCCACAAACATCTTTTTTCAATAAAATTTTTATTAAAAATAGGTCCCACAATACTATTCACAAATTTAAAAATTATTTTACTACAATGCTTTCAGTTTTTAGTTTTTAGCAAAATAAGCGGTATTCAAACTCATCTAGCCTTTAATATCTTGAAAGCTATAAGTTGTCTACTTGGGTAGGAAAAATCAATAATAATAATAATAATAATAATAATAATAATAATAATAATAATAATAATAATAATAATAATAATAAAGAGTACTGAAAAGCAAAACAAAGCATAATGGCCAAAAAGAGACCAACCTAAAACAGAGAAACTGTCAGCTCATTTTTACCTTTAGGAAATTCAGTTTTTAAGAGCATCTCCAATAGCCCCTTTAAATTTTTGTACTGTTTGGAAAGTGAACAGTTCATTTGACCTTTTACTTATCTACTTTTTCAAATATACTTTTCAACAAACTCTCTATCATTTTCTCTATCTCATTTAAATATTATTTCTTCATTCTTTCTTTAATATTTCTTTTTCAATCTTCTTTCATTCATATAATTTTAATGAGTAGTGCTACGTTCTTAACATTTTACAATTTTAACAATAAATCATAAGTGGTAAGTTATTACTGATCTTAATTTGAACACATCACTTAAATTTTTTTTTTTTCATCAGTATTAGTTAGTAATAACCAACTACTTAAGATTATTGTGAAAGTATTGTGGAATATTGTAGTATCATTTCTTAATTTTAATTTCATATTCTTTATTTTATTTTTTCCTTATCTCTTTTTTTTTTTTCCCTCTTTTTTTCTACTCCACACCTTTGCCTTATCTCTATCTTCACATCTAGAGCTCTCGTCACTTTTTTTTTTCTTCTCTAGCACTTCCTCTGGAGCTCTCTTCAATTTTCTTTTTCCTTTTCTTCTCTAGCACTTTGTCTACTCAAAAGCATTGAAGAAGCTCTCTCTCTCTCTCTCACACACACATCGTTGGCGGACGACAAATGCTAGAGGACAACCTTTTTTCCCCTCCCACCATTGCAGGTCCTCCCCATCGAGGCTCAGATGGGTTAACTTTGCCCCCTTTTCTTTTTGTTCTAATTTAATTAGTTTTAAAATTGTGATTTGAATTTGTATTTTGATTGAGAGTTCTGTCAATTTTGTGCTTCACCATTGTTTTCTGATGAGAAGCAAATAGAAAGTTTCCCCCCCCCCCCTAAAGAGAAGCAAGAGAGTGCAGAAGAAAGAGAAATGGAGGAAAGAGAAAAAAGTTTTTTTTTATTCAACTCGGTATTATTTTAATGGAGTATATTGTTTAGAGGAGTTACAGTAATTACTACAGTGCTCTCCATGTTTGGAGAGCTACTATAGCAATTATAAAAAAAAATTTTGAGATGGAGAGGTTGTTAGCAAGGTTTTGAAACCCGGACCGTTCATTGAACCGTAAAAGGTAGAGGTTCAAGGTTTTTGAGGTCAAACCGAGGTTGAACCGGGGTTGAACTGTGATGATGTTATAATTAATTTAATAATTAATTAAAGTCTAAATATAGATATTAAATTTATAAAACTAGCAAAATTGACTAATATATCTATATATGTGAGGAAAATTTAATGATTTTCAAGCATATATTTAATAATTAAATAAGAAAGTTAATAAAATCAAATAATAACCATGAAAACATTAAAATTTATAATTAATTTTTGAAGTAAAGTTGAATATCTTTGAAGGATTTTAATTATAATTTTTTTTTTATTCCTTGTAAGAGATGGATAATTTAATTAAGTAAAATAAAATTGTGTTAAGTTGTTTTTATTAAAAAAAAAAAAAAAATTGCTAAGGGGTTGGACCTCACGGTTCTTGACCGGTTTGAGCGGTTCAACCCCGGTTTTAGGGGTTCACGGAATTAACTATAAAATACGGTTCTTTAAGCTTAAAAACCGGTTTTCATCCCGGTTCCCAGTTTCCACGGTCCAACCTCCTAGTCCGGTCCGGTTCTGAAAACAGTGGTTGTTAGAGGTGTATTTTTGTGCGTTTGTTCTCCAGATTAGGCTTTAGAGAGCCTATTGGAGATGCTCTAACACACAATGACTTGACGAATTTTGCCACATTAAGCGACTCCCACTGTACTTGCTTAAGGAGAGCTCCTTGAAAATGCACTATTGCACCAAGCAAAAGAAAAGATTGAGACAGCTGCTTAGAAGCACAATGAAACAACCTACAATTCATCAAAAAAGAAAAAAGAAAACAGAAGCAACCTACAATTGAAAGAGCTATATGGTGGTTTCCCCCAGTGTGGTAGACATTCCATTCATGAGGAAGTCTAACATCCACGGGCGGATATGTTGGCCAGTACCTGCAGTTAGTCATCCAAAACCAATGAAGCTACTTGGGAATATTAGGTGAAGTAAAATCCGATTGTATTTGAAGATAATGAACAAAGTAAGACCTACCCTGTTGTTAAAACATGTATATATACTCAACTCAATCCCCGAATCCCGGATGGGAGTTTTGTCCTGGCCTGGGATGATTGTTTGAAGGATTCATTCATTTCTTTTGATAATTCAACTTCCTGAAAATGTTTCACAAAAACAACGCAGAAACTATCATTAACTAACCCATACAAACTCATTATAAAAGCTCATATGGTGAATCTTTCTTAACGGGGAATAGAAAAATCATTTACTAAGCTTTTTCAAAGATAAAAGCTCAAAATGCGGACTACAAAATCATGCTAACGAAGTGATATGGATAATAGAGAGGCTAACAAATTGACTACAGAAGCTCATATGATGAATTTCTTACTGTAGAAAGTCAACCCAACACTTCAGCTCCCTCTTGCTGAACTTCACTTATACAAATTTCACACAATACTTTTTTTTATAAAGTACAAATTATACACAATACAGTAGGCAATAATTTGTCAGCACAGTGCAGCATTAAAAAGTTGATGCAGTACTCAGGATGCAAACACTTGGTCACATGAGAATCTTAAATGTGGATTAATGGTGAAAACATGAATTTTATGTCTAAATGATTCTTACATCGCTCAAGAGAATTGCAAGATAACACATGCTCCCCTAATAAATCCACCAAAAGTTAGGCATAGACCAAGGTGCTAATCCATAATTTAATGTGTGGACTGCATAGCTTAAACCTGGAATGAACGGGTTCTTCCATCAAACCAAGTAAGGCCCTAGTGTAAACTTCAGACTTAGAAAATAGGACAAAAGCTGCCATCCCATTCATGACATCAACATATCATCGAGGCCACATCATCTAAGATGATATTAAATGTTGGGATAAGATCCCCTCCCATTCAAACCCTCCAATTCCCTTCCATTTTTAGCCAATGTGAGAAATGTGGTATTTATTTGATTTTGTGTGGTTCATGTGTGTTTCTTTAGGACCAATGGATTTCTTATATGTGTCTTACATCTGGATTAAAATTGAAGGATTTGAATTGGAAGGGAGTCTTTCCATAAAGGTTTCTCCACCCCACAAACCCCCACCCCTAGACATGGCAAAACGGGTCAAAATTTTCTGACCCGACCCGACCCGACCCGAAAAATACTCGACCCGAACCCGAATTTTTTGACCCGAAACAAAAACGGGTTGACCCGTGACCCGACCCGAATTTTTTGTGTTTTTTGCGGGTCAACCCGACCCGACCCGCAACCCGACCCGAACCCGAATCACTTTTTTAAAACTTTTTTTTTTGGTAAAAAAAAAAAAGTAAAATTAAGACAATAGTAGTTTAATTGTTTATTGTGAGTTTTAAGGAAACAATTGATACATTTACATATGCAAATTAATTGAAAGATAAAAGGTTGAGCATTCTGTAATGAGTAAAGATTTTTAAATATTAAATAACAAAGTACATGCCAAGATAATATGGTTACAATAGAGTTAAAAATATAGATTTAAAATTGTAAACATGTGTGTGAAACAATTACAAGTGTAAAAATAGTGAAGCCAAAGTATCAAATTAGCATAAATTATGAATGCTTACACTCATTTTTTAATAAATTTATGTCCAAAATAAACGGCTTTTCAAAATAAATTATAATATTTCCTAAAGTGTGTGTTGCTTAACAATGATATGATATTCATAAAAGAGACCATGTATAAATAAGTAAGCAATCCAATTTTAATGTATATCTCAAATTGAAATAGAGTGTCAACCACAATTGATAATAGATTATGAAATTGATTTTCAAGATTGTAAATTTCTTATATGTTTTTATTATTTATCAAATGAGTTATCCAATAAGTAATTTGTAATATTGTTTTATATTTTGGAATGTTGATATTGTGTAGAAATAAAACGTGTATTTGTTTTACTTATGTTTGTATTATTTTGTTTTAGATAGCAATGTTAGGATTTGTATAATTTTAAAATTATTGAATAAGTATTAATAATTTAACTGAATTTTCCTATAAAAAAAAAAAAAGTTTAACTGAATTCATTCTTGATATAACTGGTGAAGTCAAAATAATGCATTTTACATAAAATAATTTGTTGCATAATTTTTCAAATGACAAATATATGTTGTTTTATTTATAAAAAAAAAAAAAAAAATTCATGTGAAAAATACGGGTCAATACGGGTCAACCCGACCCGACTCGCAACCCAATTGACCCGAACCCGTTTTTAACCCGTTTAAGATGACCCGTTTTTGACCCGTGACCCATTTGACCCGCAACCCGATTGACCCGACCCGAACCCGACCCGACCCGCCCGTTTTGCCATGTCTACCCACCCCCCCCAAAAAAAAAAAGAGCCCACAATTTGAAATCATCTTTAATAGCAATAGTGATAATTGACAATTTTCAAACTCGAAATTTATAGATTAACAAATGTGTGTACTTTGAACATTCCTTCCAGTTTGTTTGTAAATTGGCTGCCACACTCTGTCTTTAGCTGCATCAGCAACAAAAACTTGTTAGCATAATGAATAGATGAAGAACATGCAGCAAATACATGTAAGTCTCAGAAATCAATGCTTAACCTTAGAGACCATCGATTTCTCCGCATCAATGGAAGCGCTCTTTCCCAAAAGCAGCCTTTTCGCAAGATCCGCCTTATAAAATGCTTCAAACACATCCTTGCCCTTCATTAATAAGCAAGAATATGACGTGTTTCTTACTGTCATTTTGATTAAAAACATTAGACGTAAATAGTAGCAAGAACAAGCATTACCAGACAATAGAACTGAAACTTAATCCAATAGTCAAACTAACCTGAATAAAACCAAAACTTTATCAAGAGTATTCTCCGATTCTTCCTCAGAAGTACCCGTATTCCCATTCCCAGCACGAAGCTTTTCATCGAGAAATTTCGCAATCAGCTCAGCAGGTCGGTTCTATGAAAAAAAGCCCAAATATATCAGAAATAATGACTTGATAGATAAAAAGAAAAACAAAACAAAACTTGCACAAGATTGATGCAGATTTTAACAAGTAAAGGATTTCCTGAATCATTAATCTTTCCGAAAACAACTCCCTCCATGAAAGAGAGAAACTTCCATGGGATTTCAAGAACTCTAGTTTTGTTTTAGGATACTCAAATATTTTGGCAACTAAAGCAGTATTATTGATGTGGGTTGGGCAGAACGCCATACAACTATGAAAAAGCAAATAATGCAAGTCACTGCACCAGTTGGATGAGCTTATTACTGGAGTCGGATTAGGTATCTTGCCTGGCAAGTGTGACTGAATTAATTGGTTTGACAGTTTGCATGCAGGATGCACACCAAAATCTAGTTAATAACAATTTCTAATATTTTTGATAGGTAATAACAATTTCTAATATAAAAATTATGAATTCTTGTAGGACAGATTTGTATTTTTGGTGAAATGTGAATATGTGTGGATGGATAGATAGTGAAATGTACATATAAAATTGGTATGAATAGACACTAATCACAAATTGTTGTTATTAATCCAAAAAAGACTTAAACTTAGCGAATCCGAAATTGTTAGGGGCTATTTAGATTTCAAAAAATGCTCACTCCTTACTCAAATATCATTACTCATCACTCATTATTCTATAACTCATCACTTATCACTGAAAATATCACAACTTCCTAAGGTGGCATGTTTTCTAACTTTGATAACTCAAAAAATTTTACTTTTTGTGGGACCCACGGATTGACTTGGTGCAGTTTTTACTTCTTATTTTTTTTCTTTTCTTTTTTTCTCCTTCAACTCCCAATACCCAAACTCACCGAACCTAGTGAAAAGGAATGGAAAAAAAGAAAAAGAAATCAAACCCAGAAACCCATTGTGAAAAGGAAAGAAAAGAAGAAAAAGAAAAAAAAGGAAAAAAAAGAAGAGAATAGAGAAACCAAGCCCAGACCCAACGGGAATGAAAAAAAAAAGAAAAAAAAAAAGGAAAACCCAAACCCAGAAACCCAATGTGAAAAGGAAAGAAAAGAAGAAAAAGAAAGAGAATAGAGAAACCAAGCCTAAACCTAGCGTGAAAGAACAAAAAGAAGAAGACAATGTGTGTTGGAGAGAGCAAAAGGTCTGACCATATTTGACGACTATCTGACTGTGGGTCCCTCAAATATGTGTGTATTTACTAAAATGCCATCATATCTCAGTTTTCATAACTTAAAAACACCCAAAAATTGTTTTCAATTTAGCTAACTCATTACTCATAAATCAAAAAATTGAGTGATGGAAACAAAAATTGAAGACAAATCCAAACACACCATTTTGTCGTGAGACTCACCAATTTTGAGTTATGGGTGATAAAAACAGAGTGATGGGTAATGAAAAATATGAAATCCAAACCACCCCTTAGTCTCCCATGCTTTAGCTGTTCTGGTTCGAATGTTTATAAATCCCATATAAATGCATCATTTTTTTTATAAGTAACAATTTTGTTTTTTGATAAACAAGTAACAAGATTTGTTGATATTAAAAAGAGATGCCCTAGTATACAGAAGTGTACAAGGGCCAAAATAATCAAGCACAAAAATTACATAAGTCAGAACTTCAAGAAAAGAAGAGAAAGATTGGTTTTGTAAAGCAGACAACCAATCTATTAAGGTTCTAAAGAGTAATTACTTGAGGTTTGATATGGATATCTTATTATCTTCAAAACATCTACTATTTATTTCCCTCCAAATACACCACAGTAAATAATGGGGAGCAATTGTCCATATATGCCTGTGTCAATGACGACCAAACCGACCTTGCTAACAAACTTGGACCCCACAATTGACTTTGGCATAACCCAACTTTTTGCAAATAAACTCAAAACCATAGACCACAAATCCATAGCAATTGGACAACGAAGAAAAAAATGGTCAACCAATTCACCATATAAATGCAAAATCTAATCAACATTCTTTGTTTTTTTTTTTAATAGGTGCTTCAACTTCAAATTCTACTAGCAATTGCCACAAGTATTCGCTTTGTTAGCTTTCGTTAGTTGTTGCTTATTAATTTGCCATTTCATTAAATAGAAAAATCATTTAGTTCTTATAAAGTTTGAATTAAGGGTTAAGAGTTATGACCATTTTTTTATTTTCCATAACAATTGATTGGTAGTCTGCTTATCGAGCTTCAACTCCAAGTTTATAGCAATTTTTTGTAAAAATTTTTAGCCTAGCTTGCAGTTCGTTAGGGTGTGAGAAGAACTGAAGTATGCTTGAAAATGTGAGTGACTAAAAAGTTAGGGACTTTTTGTGGAATTTATTTCATGATTTAATTATCATGATATCATCATCTATGCATATTAATATATGACTATATGGATTAGGTAGGTCCATAGCAAGAAAATAAATTGGTTAGCACAATCCTAGATGAATGATTTGGTTTATATTAAGTAAAATAGAGCATCAAAGTGGAGATATAATTTGTGTGACACAAGTGATCTAATCTCCTTGAAAGATATAGATGATAGGCTGAAAACAATGAGTGGTTGACTAGAATAGTAAAAGAAGATTGAAAAGATGAATTTGTTGAATGGTTTATATTAAGCACAATAGAGCATCAAAGTGGAGATAGAATTTGCATGACACAAGTGATCTAATCTCCTTGAAAGCTATAGATGATAGGCAGATAGCAATGAGTGGTTGACTAGAAGAGTAAAAGAAGATTGAAAAGATGAATTTGTTGAAGATGATCTTGTGACATGGGTTAGTGTTGCTAGAGCTTTTAGGATTGAAGAAGAAAGATTCAACTGGAGATCAAGAATGGGGCCACTAGGGCAAGCAATAGGTTCAAGCTCTAGTTCACAACATGTTCCTCATGATGGAGTGGAGATGAAGATGATGAGGGTTACAAATCTTGTGATGACAATGATGATGGTCCCTTGCTTAATGAGGATGATGATTATGTAGATTAGGATTGCATTGCATATTTGCATTGATTTTGTTAGGCAAAGATTTAATTAATACTCTAGTACTAGCCTTTGCCTTTCTGGTTCTATACTTCTATTTTGATTCAACCATGTTTTACAATCATGTCCATCAAATATCATGATTGCATATATTTTGTAAAGCATAAGAGCATTATATAAATGTTATATAAATTATATAAAATGTTGTATTGTAATTTATATGATTCATTGATTACTTGATTGTTGTATTGACTATTAATAATAATAAAAAAATTATAAATATGCATTTCACATCGATTAGGTGCGTGCTTGCGCTTTGCGTCTAGGCTTCAAGAGGCCTTTGCACTTAATAAGTGCACTCAACTTTTTTAACAACACTGATATATATATATATATATATATATATATATATATATATATATATATATAATTCCCCTGTGATGGTTTTTTTTTTCCTAATAGGGGTATCCAAAGCTCTTCAAGCATCTGACTATTCCCCTAAGTATGCGTAATCCCCCCGTCTTACACATACTAGATAATTACAAAGAATCCCTTGGGAGTGGCCCTAAGATGATGGCTAGGAGTTTTGAATCCAAAAACTCATGGATCTCATTAGGCCTTGGAAATCACTAGACCAACCCCTAGGTTTCTAATTCTCAAGTATAGTTAAGAGGAGGGGAAGAGTTAACAGCACATAAATAGCACTTTATCAATTTAAACCTCATCCAAAGTCTAGTTTTAAATAATAATGATAAGTGTTATTAACTAAGAACCACAGACATAGGTAAGGGGATGACATGGTGACACAACAATTTTTGAAAAAATAGGACACAACTATGGCAGAACACATCCATTAGATAATTATTAAATATTTTTATTTTTTTTTCTATATATTATTAGGCATTTATTTTTCATATAATGTTAAATATATATCAATCTAAGAGTAATAATGGATAATAAAGCAAATCTATGACTATTAAAGGATGATTAGAAATTAGAATACAAACCAAGAATAAAGATATTTTTTAATTTTCAAATGAAATATTACTTTTCAGAGCATAAATACTCTCTTTATTTTGTGAAAGGGGATTTGATTTCTCTTGTTCTTCTGTCCCGATCATGTCTTGCATTTTTTTTTTAATATGAAAAAGGACATGGCTGGAACATGCATGCAGAAGTATCCCAGGAGTAACAAGTGTCCAACACAAGTATGATACAAGCTAGTATAACACCCAAAATGAAGTTATGTGCTTTCTAGTAACTCTAAATTTAACTAGAACTTAATACCATGGTTTTAAAAACCGACCGGTTGAATAGGGAAATGGCCACCAATCTGGTCCGAAAAAACCCCAACCGGCCAAGCTAGTCAAAAATCGGGTGAAATTGGGAACTAGAAGCAAATCCAGTTTTGCCCCCGGTCCTGTTTTTAGAACCATGCTTAATACTCATTAATTAAAAATTTTATACTTTCAACTTTATAATTTTTAATTCCTTTGATTTTACTTCTCTATCCACAACTATGTAATAGATAATCCATTTTGTTCAGTTTTTCACTAACATAGCCAACGAGAGAAACAAGAAAGACCGATGGGAAATTGATTTATTACCTGACGAAGATTGATGAGATGCTCAAATTCATCCTTAATTGTGTTGCAAATGCTTCATTCTTGGAATAGCTTTCTTCCCATTTTGTATCAAGCGAAGCCTTAAATTCTAAAAGGGCTGAAACCATATCTTTGTCTTTCTCTTCATCCATGGCAATGCCCTGCCCAGTTCTGTGGATGTATGAGCTAAGGGCTTGCCTTAGTGATTCAAGCGCTTTGACCCCAGAAAACAGTGAATACATACTCTGAAGGTCCTCAATACGGTGCCCATCCTAGCATCATGAAACCCTGGAAAGAGCATAAAAAGCCTAGTGGTTTAGAAAGGATGAAAAACATGGCCAATTATATAGAGAAGGAAAGAATTAACTACGCGTAGAATGAGAGGGTCATGTCCTTGTTCACACCTTATCTAGAATGGCAGATATGTGGCGTTCAAGGAGTTGCTTTTCTGCGGTTGCTATTAGTGGTTTTCTTGTACAAGCATCCAGGTAGAGTACACATCTTTCATGTTCCTCGTGCAACCTTATCTGCAGCAATTTAATAATTACGTATCTTCAAAAGTTAACAGAAATCATGTAATGAAGAATTAGATGGCAAGCTCTAGTTCACAACTTTCTCTAAGGCATAAATGGTCAACTAACAATACAATACAGCAAAAAGGATTATACAGAAGAGAGAATAACTTATAGTCGGAAGATAAATAAAGAAAACTGGGAGTAATGGGGGTTTTTGGGGGGGGGGGGGGGGGGGGGGGGGGGGGAGTATGCACCTCTACATGCTTCAGATAATCTGGAACATCTGATTGCTGCATGTATTTCATGCCTTCAGCAGCATAAAACTCAGATGTGCACTCAAAGAATGGCTTTTCAAAGCTTTCTACGTAAATTCCTAATGCAGTAAACACCTTCAAGAGATGGTTAAGGAGAGTCCTATCCACTGCTTTGCCTAATCTGAAATACCAAACAGAACAGAAAATCACAAGTTGAAATGTCAAGCTTCTGCATATGGCAATGAGTTATCCAAACCATCAACAAAATAAACAGGAGAAATAGAAAGTCATTTCTGAAATTGCCAGCATAAGGGAAAAACAACATGCTAGAAAATTGCCAGCATAAAAAACATTACCTTGACACGGAATTTGTCAATCAGACTTCTAAGGGTGGACTTCTTCTAATCAAATGATGCCTTAGAGAAAAATGAAGTGCCAGGCCTTCAACGAGAAGTATTCCATGACAACTAGGAGTTGGCTCTATACAAATTAAACATAAGTTCTTGACACTAAAAGAACCTTTTTTTTTTTTTTTTCCTAATCTTGGACTGATATTATGCAGACATTGCACTCCTAGCACCAAAATCGGGAATTCACCAAGTAGGGAATTCCAAAAATCAGATGTTAAAGTTTCAACTCTGTATTTTTTATTTAGGGAGTTAATTCCTTTGACTACATGCTTATAACATTTGTTGTTTACAAACGTGGTATATATTTACAAAGAAAATACTATTTTTCTTGACAACACATCCCTACATGCATCAAGCTGGTTCCAGGAAATCATTTCATTTTGCGATTCATATACCAATAACAAACCACAAGAGATACATACACAAAAAGATTGCTGAAATTATATTCATATATACACCGACAAAATTGTTTCCTATTTATTTTGATGATGGAAATAGAAACATATATACTACATGCATTGACAGAGTATATTCAATCGCAACTAATCTTCATATGACCCATTCTATAACTGCATAATCGCTATTGGAGGACCTTTTTCTTTTATGGCATCCCCCTTGAGGTTTGCAAGCTTCAAAACCATTGCCAACAAGAATTTATATCCAACTTTCAATGAAGAAAATTTTAAGAACAACATCCTTCCCATAACTAGTCTCAGGGACCTATGTGAATTTCTGTCAAATCCCTAAGATTGTAGGAGAAATGTCATTTTGGCCACTTACGAAAAATGAACATGAGTAGTTCATATAACCAAACCTTATCTCACGAACCTGCTGTAATTTAAAATTTAGGGACTTGGAAATAGATAAAATCATTTTTAAGTTACAATAAGTGATCGCTATCACACAAGTACTACATTAAGCTTAATAAAATATATGAGATGCAAAAAAAAAGCATGGTTAAAAACTGGAGGAAAGTAAAGAACCATAAAGGCTGAAAAGAGAATGCTAGCACCAATGAAACCAAATGTGTAACTTCTGTGGAACATCCACGTAAACACCTACAACACTTATTAATGCAACTACAAACAGCATCAAGAACCAAGGAAAAAGAATATCATAAACCTTTTGGAGGAGATGTATGATGGCTTGCATTTCTTCAGAAGAATAAATATTTACCTTCCGCTCCGAATCATTTTTAAAATGCCTATGACAGTTTTGTGCTCAACTTCTGGAGATAATGAAAGATGTTTGCGGAAAAGCTGCAATCCCATGTCCCACAATGATCGCACATTAGTTGTTTGCTTTACATATGTTCTATCTAGATACAAGGCTATTCCACAAATCAACAACATCTGGTCACAAAGATCCTGCTTAGCGGACCACATGATAAAGTATCTCTGAGTCAATAGGATTGGGTTGCTTTAAAATATAGCAGATATAGCAGATTTCAGCTTTGCCCACGTATCCTCTTCAAAATTTGCAGGCAGTGTTGGTTTGGCTTCAGAGAAGCAAAAGGGGAAATGAAGAAGGAAATACATTAGTCCCTCTTTTTCCATATAATAGTGAAAGTTAAGAACATTTTTGGATTCCAAGCTCCACTGCTATTAGTTTTTTCCCACAATTTTATTACCGAGTGAAACATATATGGGCTTGTTTGTCATAGCTTTTTTCCTTCCTTTTTAGCTTACATACAGCTTTTCAAAGCTTTACTTTTTCTAGGTATAACATGAAGTTGAAGGCACACAACTAAAGAACTATTAAAAAACACCAATTAGCTTGCCATGGCCAAAACAAATTAATAATTATCAAAATAGTTCCATCCCAAACCATGAAAACCAATGTCAAATTAAAGCTAGGTTAAAAAAGACAAATGAAAAAGAAGAGGTTGCAAATTTCTCAAGAAATCACAAACAATACTTGATTAAAAAAAAAAACCACCGATATTAATAAAAATAGATACTAAGAATATCTTAAATATTTAGGGTGGTAAAGTCTAATCCTCCCAAAAACAAATTCATACTTTCATACTTCTTATGAAAAAAATGACGACTCTAGCCAAATCGGTTATGTTCCATGTTGATTTGAATATATTCATCTCTCTCTCTCTCTCTCTTTGTAGCCACATCTAAATTCTATATTCACTTCATCCAGTTGATAATTTACACCATAATTCTTTAGTTCTTTTGGCTCAGCAAATATCCATAGTCCGAGTTCTTGACTTGAAAAAAAAAACCATTATCTTAAAAAATATAAAAATAATAATAATAATAAAAATGTCCTAAAAACCTAACCCAATGTTTTACACTAATAAAACTTTAAAATTTGGGTAGAAAATCAAGACTCAATATTCTTCTTCAACACATCAAATGGGTTCCTTCTCAAAAAGTAAGAACTTTCTATTAAAAAGAAAATAAAAACAAAGAAAATAACCAAGCATCATCATTTTAGAGAGTTTGGGAAAAGAACTTTCTAGAGAGAGATTTCTTGGATTTGATTAGCAAATCAAAGATATGATATTCATTATTTTAGTCATATATTATGAGAATTTAGGACATTGGTTTTAAAAAATCTATCTTACATTACATAGCCCAACCTTTTTATTTTTCAAAACATAAACTTATACTTAAATGTAAACATAATATTTTTAAATATTGTTATAACCATAGGGGTGGGAGGATTTGAACCTTGGTCATTTTTGTGGAAAATGCCAGAGGGTGTCAGTTGAGTTATATGGTTCTTGACAAATCTAAACAGAAATTTTAAACATATAAAAAGATAATTAATTTTATGTTCACTTCACATTTATAATAAATATGGTACATTTTTCAAATTTGTATTGACAAATGATAGATTATTTTATATCAAATATTTTATAAGTATACAATTGAGGAATTGGCGCACAAACGAATGAAGGCTTGTATAAAAGCTCTTTATACGTATTGAATTTAAAAGTTTTTTATATTCTTTTTTTTTTTTTTTTAATTTTAGTCCTTATTTGTGCATAATATTTATAAAAAATGTTAGGTACAAAATAAGGTACTAAACAATATGTTAGGTTTTAAAGGATATTGTCACTTGAAAATGGGAGATATGCAAAACCTATTGTATAGTTGCCTCAATAATATTATTTAAAACATTTAAATTTCTTATGATTCAATTCATTTCAAAGGGGCCCAAAAGAGAAATAACTAAACATTTTCTTTCTAGAGCTATTATGTAGGATAGAAGAACAATGAGGTCAGTATTTTAGTAGTTGAAATGCTTGTAAGCCAACATTGAGCATGAAATCAAGAATTGACAAAGACCACGTTTACGACTAGAAATGTTCACGATTCTCGTATTTTCAAATGGTGTTATAATGTTATTAATACAAATGAATAAATCATGATGAATACATGTAGTGAAACTTAAAATTTTTTAAATCAAGGTGGTTGATATGCTACATTACTACTATACAAGGAATTTTTGTACGGTAGTAATGTTGGCATGCTTGTTGGATATTTTGGAATAAAGTTTTTTTTTTTTTTTTTTGAAGAATAAGGAAATTGAATGTGTCATTAGTTGGATAGAGTTCTCCATATTTTGGTAAGAGGAGAAAATTCTAAGAAGTATTAAGAAGAATGTTAAAGGTCGTTTGGGATTCAAAACCAAATTTCACAACTAAGTTCTTAATTGGAATCTTTGCCATAATTAATTGGGGGATGAATTCTTCTATTATGACTCTCTCAAGAAAAGATGGCTGATCTTTTTCTTGTTTCTTTAAGATGTTCTTGGTACATTCATTGTGTTTTTCTTCTCTTTTGGAGTTGAAATACTTTTTTTTCTTCTTTATTTTTGGTGTTATCTTGTGTAGTCAATAGGCACTCTACATCTACGATGTTTTTCGATTGGGTCTTTAAGGGTCCCATGTTTGTAATGTTGTTATCTTATCAATAAAAGATTGTTTTACCAAAATAAATTTGGATATTAGTTGTTGAAATATTCAAGTTTCAGATATTAGATGAAAGGTTTTTTAATTTATTAATTCAATGATATTTTTCGTTGATAATAATAATAATAATAATATTGGCTATTAATTATTCAATGTAATACTATAAAATATAAGAATTTAACCTTTTATATAATATAAAATGATACTGTTCGCTTACTTTCATTATTGTGTGGTTAATCCTTCATCAAGGATAATGAACTCTTTCCCAAATTAGAAGTATATCATGAATTGGAAACACTTCTCACCTATTTGTATCAAATGGGAAATTTGATAATAATGGTTCGTATATATTTGCTATGGGTTGAATCTTTAATATTATCTAGTGAATTCTCTATGCCAGCGTGCCACAATAAGAGGCCCATGCAAAGTTACTAAGAAAAGGGACTCTAAAGTCGCATTAGTTTCTTGAATTAGATATTCTTCTAGATAGATTAAAAAAAAAAAAGAAATATTGAAGTATTGAACATATTGTGCCATAATTTCTCTGAGGATGTGAGAGTGAAATGTTGGGGGGTGAGTGTGCATGAGAGGGAATGTTTCCTTTTATTGAAAAGTTTGAGGTTGAAGTAAAAATGAAAAAAGAAAAAACTGTGAAGTGTGAGGCAGTATTTTTGGACAAAGTGTGTTAATATATATGTTGGGATTGAATATAAAATTACCAGCCAAGCAAGTGGCAAAATAGGTTAACATCACGTGGAAAGAAAGCAATGACATGTTCGTCGAGTCATATTAAATTGTATTCAAGGTTAAAGACAAAAATGATGACAGTTGGCAGTAATCTGTTGATTTTAACTAAGGTTGTAAACGAGTCGAAGTTTGTCAAGTATTAAGTGTTTAAGCTTGGCTCGGTAATAAATGTAAAATTTTCAAGCTTGGTTTGAGCTCAAGCCAAGTCTTCAAAAAATGTTTGGGCTTGAGCTTGTCAGATAGTTTGAAATGTTGAGATTTGCTTGGCTTGACTTGATTTAATAGTCAAGCCAAACTTGAGTCCAATATCAAGGTTTTGAGCTTGAAATTCAATACAAGTATATTATCAAAATCATAACAAGTATGTTATCAAGTTCATTTGGTTTTAGACATGTGGTCTCAACTTCCAAATAATTAAAGACATAGTAAATATGAGTTTATTTTTCAATTTCATACTTATTACTAAGCACATAAACTAACCCAACCGTAGATTTTTTTTTTTTGCATGAGCTTGTTCATGAATTTTTTTTAATTTAATTTTTGCTTGAGCTTGGCTCGTTTAATAAACAAACCTAAAATTAAGGTCAAGCTTGACTTGTTTATAAACAAAAAAATATGAACAAGCTTTTTTTATCAAATCAAGTCCAAGCTGTTTTTGAATGACTTGGTTCATTTACAACCCTAATTCTAAGGTAGTTATCTCATGAGATATGGATAGTTACCTAGATTGGTTATAATAATCAATGAAATGGATGTGCCAATAGCCATAAAACAACATGACGACAGTTTTTTTGAAGCAATTAGGAGAGGTTACCAAGCTCAGTTTGCAAAGATTTAATGGGCCAAGGGAATTGACCAAGAAGCAACATGTGGAAAGTGAAATTGAGCATAACCATCAAGGTATCAAGTATAAATAGTGGCTTATTCTGCAAGAAATGAACCACTTACAACTTATAACATACCAAAAGTCATTTTTGAGATCATATGTACTTAGATTCTTAAGAGATTTAGAAGTTCTTAAGAGATCAAGTAGCTCTTAGGCGTAGAAGACTTTATGCCTGTAAATTTCATTCTTTGTAGTTGTAATCTTGTTTAATTAAGTAAATGTAGTGTGTGTGTGTGTCTATATATATATATATATATGCAAAAAAATTATAATACACTATTAGTTGGAGCAAAATTTAAATGTCTAAAACTTAGATAACAAAGTTTTATCTAACTTAAATCTTATCCCGCAATCAAGAACCTTGTAGTTTGATATCCTAATAAAATATTGATTTAATAAGATACAACATAAGGGAAAAAAAAAAAAACATGAACTATGTGAAATTAAGTTTAGAAAATTTTGATAATAGACTTTTAGTTTTATTTAAATTAAATATTTGTTAAATGTTATCCCTTAATTTAAGAATATGTAACATAATAAATAATATAAAATTAATCTACTAATTAGTTACTATTAAAATATTGATAATAGACTTTTAGTTGGAATAGAAGTAATAAAAGTGGGTTTACAGATAGATTGAAAAAGATTGTGGTAGACCAAAAATGTATTGACCCCTTGGGCAAATTAACCAATTAATTAGCCAAGTAAATTAATTAAGTCAATTTAATATGCAATAAATGTAGTAGTACAAACAAATCACCAAATAACTAAAATGCAGCGGAAAATAAATTTGAAATGGGTAATTCGTTTACGAATGAGGAAAACCACCAAGGCAAAACCCTACCAGGTGAATTTAAGATTACCACTCTTGAAAATCCACTATTATCAAAACAAGCAGTTACAAGTAAAGCAATCCCAGTACCTTATATCAACCTACAATTGAACCCTTACCTAATACACAATTAGGTTGCAATGTAGTGACAATCTCTCCTTTCAATGCACAGTTTCCAGTACGTGACTAACCAATCGATGCGCGAATCCCAATACGCGGCTGACTCCTTTGCACGAAACCCAGTACGTGACTAACACACCAGCTTGAGAAGGATGTTAGCTGCAAAGTTCTTCAGTTCATCTATATGATGAAGATCAAGAAACTCATTGGTTACAAAACCCTACGACATACAAACACAGTAACTTCTTCAAGAGAAAGATGAACTAGGGAAAATTGTCTCCGATCACAATTTTAGTGAATAATCACTTTGCATCAAGTTGCATCACCTTAGACGGCCCTTAAAATAATCCTTATATCTGTCTAGGGTTATGAGGAAAGAAACATTATACAAATAGCTTGAAAATGCGTGAAAAATAGGTCTAGAAATATGATTGTCATAAACCTCAATTGATAGGTTATCTGTTGAGTTGCTGTCGAGCATCGGACTAAAAGCTCCTTTTAAACCTCGATAGATGCAATTTATCGAGCTATCTGTCAAGTTTTAAAATATGACACTACTTCACTTGTTTCTTGAACAGATTTGCATGGCTTTAACTCTTGACTTGAATACAATGTTGCTTGAAGACTTAAACCATCCTAGATCTACCCAATTACAAGTAAAGTGCATTTTGTCAAAGGATTAGCCAATTCTAAATGACATATGTTCATAACAAATTTCATATATGTCCTAACAATCTCCCTTTTTGGCAATTCGTGATAAAACCACAACAAACAAATGAAATATGAGAGAAGTCATAAATCATTCAACTCATACTCAATTGTTAAATATTGTTAGGACATATGTAGTTCAAGTTGTTGACATATGTCACTATTTTATGTAATTGGTTTATCCTTAGACAAAACGCACTTTACTTGTAATTGGGTAGAGTTAGGATGTGTTTAACACTTCAAGAAACAGTGTTTCAAGATTTAGTGTTGAAGTCATCATGTCTGTCCAAGAAACAAGCAAGGAAGTGTAAATTACTAAAGCTCGACACCTGGCCTCGACACATGCATCTATTAAGCTTTAGAAGCTGTTTCAGCCCCGAGGCTCGACAGCTTCTCGACAAATCCTCGACACCTCTATTTGTTAAGATTTAAAGAAAACAGATTTTCAGTTCTGTTTTAAGTCCAATTCGTGAATGTGTTTCTAGGACTTCGTTTCTCCTAACCCTAGACATAAAAGAATTGTTTTAAGGGCCGTCAAAGAGATGCAAGTTGCACAAGCATTGAGTAATTATTGTTCATGCAATTTGTGATAAAAAAGACAAAGTTCATGACCTAGTTCATCTTTTGTGAAGAAGTTGCTGTGTAATATGCACCGTAGGGTTTTGTAACCAAGCATCTTGCTGATTTTCATTGTGTGGATGATTTGAAGAACTTTGCAGCCAACAACTCTCTCTCTAGTTGGTGAATTGAAGTCGCGTACTGGGATCCGCGCGATTGGTTAGTCACGTACTTGGGAGCCGTGTATTGAAAGGAGAAACTGCCACTACAGAGCAAGTCCAATTGGGTATTGGGGTAAGGGTTCAACTGTAGGTTGGTAAGGTACTTGGGATTCCTTGCTTGTAATTACTTGCTGTGATAATAGTGGAGTTTTAGGAGTGGTGACCTTAAATCACCCGGTGGGGTTTTTGCCGGTAAGTTTTCCCCATTTGTAAACAAATCACCGTGTCTTTTATTTTTCTGCTGCATACTTTAGTTTTGGTGATTTGTTTGTGCTGCCACGTGATTTTGCATGTTAACTTAATTAATTAATAACTTGGCTAATTAATCAATTTAATTTATCACTAGGGGTCAACGCGTTTGTGGCCTATCAAATATAATAAAATCCAATCTTAACACAAACTCTTAAAAAACTTTGCAAAAAGAGAGTTCATGGCATGATAGATTTTGACAACCTGTATTTCTGAAATACTTTAAACAAAACTCATCAAGGCATCTTAATGTAAAACAAAAATTAAAAGATTACATACATAAGAAGCATGTGGATAAAGAGAAAAGAAACAACAAGGAGAGATAGGTGAAACATAATAACAACATCATCAAATATATATCAAAGATAAATACAATATTTGCTATCACTAAATGGTCATAGGGCCGATGTACAAAACGATAAAGTATCTAAAGAGAAAAGAAAAGAAAAGATACATAAATCCTCGCTACATCCGTCATAAAAAGTACTCCCCCTAACCAAAAAAAAAAAAAAAATCCTATACTAACTCTCCCCCTAAGTACATGACTACTCTTATACCAAAAACTACTTCCCCTTTTAGTCACGAATGACAAAGGGCAAATCACTGAGAACCAGTCATCTCCTTATCACCAGAAGAACTAGCATCCTTATCCTTATCATCATCATCATCATCACCTGAGCCATCATTATCATCCTCGTCCTCTAGCTTGTGGAGATGGAGAGGGAGATGCAACGAAACCACCCATTTGAGCCTGACGTTGTGCAATACAACCCACACGAGTGTTCAACTAATACAACTTAGTAGTGAGAGTATCAAGGCGAGCATCCATGCGCTCAAGCTGCGCCTTGATGGTCTCAAGCGTCATACCACTCACAGAAGAAGAAGGAGCGGAGGTGGATGGAGGAGTTTCCGTCTCGGTCTGTGGCTGCTTCGGTCGAAGTTGGGCCTTACTCCGTCGAGCAGTATTGGTGTCAATGGCATGCATGATAGGAAAGTGATATCACTCAGGATAAGAGACAGAGGCGTGGCAAATGATCCTCGTGATAGCAAAAGGAAAGATAAGCTTATCATGGGTCATCGTATCTATTATGGACATATTTTCTGTAGTTGGCTAATCCTTTGACAAAACGTACTTTACTTGTATTTGGATAGATTTAGGATGTGTTTAATACTTCAAAGAACATGTTGTTCAGGTCTAGTATTAAAGCCATGAAGATTGGACCAAGAAACAAGTGAAGAAAAAGTGTTCACTAAAGCTGGATACCTGTTGGACACCTGTGAATAGCTGCTCGACAGACAGCTATCTATCGAGGTATTTATCGAGGTTTAATAAGGCTCGACACTTGCTATCTATCGAGGTTACGGAAATCAAAATTTTCAGATATGATTTTTGGGCCAGGCTTTTGTATTTGTGTAGGGTTTCTTTTCTCACAACCCTAGGCATATATAAGAATTATTTTAGAGGCCGTCACACAAGAGAATACAAGGAGAACATATGCAAAAGGTGACCGAAGCCTTATTCTCTCTGAAAGAAGCTACTGCGTTTTTGCGCCTTAGAGTTTTGTAACCAAGTGCTTCTTAATCTTCATTGTTGATGAAGTGAAGAACTTTGTAGCCAATATTCTTCTTCCTCAAGTTGGTGAGTGAGTCACGTATTGGGATTCGTGCAAAGGAGTGAGTCATGTACTGGGATCCGTGCATGAAAGGGTGGCGTTCATATATTGAAGAGTTCAGAGGTTCTGAAGCAGTAGAAGGTTTCTACTGTGAGTTCATCTACGGGGATTGTAGAGTCTAGGGACAAAGGTTTTGTACTAGATCTGAAACTTCTCTTTACTATAATGAATTGCTTTTCAGGAAGGTTTCCCCCTAGGTTTTTTACTGTGAAACTAGTTGATTTTATTGGTTTTCTTGGGTCATCATATCTTGTCTTATTTACTTTTCTGCTGCATATGATTTTGACATGATATTGATGTTTGTTTGTTTTAGCAAGTTTTATGCATAATAAACCTAATTAACAACTTGAGTTTAAAACTTGTTAAATCTATCAACTGGGGTCTAAAATTTCCAACAAGTGGTGTCAGAGCGGGTACACTCTGATTGGATTAATTTCCTAAGTGTGATCCTTGACCCCCGTTGTCATGGATCGTGGACAATCTCTTTTAATTCGTCCTTTATTTGATGGCACTAATTATGCGTACTGAAAAATTCGTATGAAAGTGTTTTTGCAGGCTTTAGGTGAACAGGTATGGCAAGCTGTTGAAGTTGGCTGGATTAAGCCAAAGAAAGCGCCAGTGGATTGGGATGATGCAACAATCACAGCGGCAAATTTCAACAGTATGGCCTTGAATGCCTTGTTTTGTAGGATGGCCAATGAGGAATTCAAGAAGATATCATCCACGGAAGTTGCCATGGAAGCATGGACCATTCTTGAGACCACATACGAAGGTACCAAGGCAGTGAAGACTATGAAACTTCAAAGACTTACTAGCAGCTTTGAAGAAATAAGGATGGAAGCGGATGAGACCTTTGATGAGTTCTATGCTAAACTCAAGGATATTGTGAATTCTGCCTTCAACCTTGGAGAGTCTATAGCAGAATCTAAAATTGTTAGGAAAATCTTTAGGTCCTTACCTAAAAGATTCCATGCCAAAATCACTGCCATTGAAGAAGCAAGGGATATTGATCAAATTCCTTTGACGGAGCTTGTAGGGAACCTTCAAACCTATGAGATGGGATTAGGCTCAATGGGAAAATATGGAAAGAGTAAAAACTTGGCTCTTAAGGGTATAGAGGAAGAGATTGAGGACTTTGAAGATGAAGATGATGATGATGATGAGGATCTAACCTTCATAATTGATGAAATTATCAAGCTTCTTTAATTTAGGAAAAATGACAAGGGCAAACCTCCTAGGAAATCTAAATCCTCTAGGAAAGGGAAGAATGAGAAGCCCCTCATCCAATGCCATGAGTGCAAAGGTTTTGGTCATATGAGGATAGAGCGCCCAAATTACCTTATGAGGGAAAAGGCTAAAAAGTCAGAAGATAAAGGGTTGGTTGCTACTTAGAGTGACAATGAGAATGACTCTTCTGATGAGTATGTGGATGAATGTAGTCACGTTATGGCCTTTGCTGCCTCAACCGATAAGGTGACTGTGGAGAGTGCTAGTGATAGTGAAGATTCTTCTGATGAGGTCTTGAGTGTTCAAAAGCCTAGTTCTGATAAGACTGGCTTAGGATATGCTGTCTCCTCCAGCCCTTCCTTTTCCACGGCTTCTGGATCAAGGATTGTCATTGTGCCTCAATTTGAGAAAGGTAATAAAGGTATGAAATCCAAAACTCTTTTGGCTAATTCTAAATCCTTTGTTAGACCTCATGTTTGTCACCATTGTGGTGTTTCTGGACACATTCATCCTAATTGCTTTAAGTTGTATCCTCATAAGCAATTGTCCAAATGGTCATAGGTTTCCTCTCAAGAGCCTACACCTTTGTTTGGAGAGTTATTAAAAGTCTTGAGCTTTTTAACTCAATTTTAGGAGAATTTTAATTCTTCTATGTCCTTTAGTAGTCATACTAGGACACGTGTCTTTTCATCTTCACTACCAAAGACTCGTGCTGTATGGGTGAGAAAGGAGTCTAAGACTTAATTGTCTTTTCTTACTGTCCTCTGCTTTAATTCTTTCTATCTGTAGTAGGACTCTCTTTGTTTGATTTCTTATCTGCTTTTGAAATCATGCTTTCATGCATCTGCATTTCTTTTCTTGCTTTCATGCATATGCATCTTTCTTTCATGCATTCATGATGTTTATCTGTTTTTGTTTGGTTGTTTTGTTTTTATTTTTTATTTTTTTTTCAAAATAAATAAAAAATGAAAAAATCAGAAAAATACAAAAACAGTGTGTGTTTGTGTACATTGGTTCTTGTGAACCTTAAAATGGCCATTGAAACAGAGTTTTCTAAACTTTGTATCACCTGTAACTTAGATGAGCATTTTTATGCACAATGAAGCAAGTGAGTTTTGTAGCTCTTTGTTTGTGATGAGTAAGGTTAAGTGATTTCTTGTACTTAACACTCGTATCACTCTGTTTGACGGGTAGGACTAGAAAATCCTAAGAGAAAGGCATAAATAACCATCTCACCACTGTTACTCGTCAATCATGATATGACATATGTATGCTTTGGCATAGCAAAAGTGCAATGTCAATGACATCTGTATGCTTCGGCATAGCAAAAGTGCAATGTCAAAAGCTTAACATAATTGGGTTTTTCTTTTCTTTCTCTTATATGCCCATGCATGATATGCTTAATAAAAGAAAATATGCAAAGAAATAAAAGCAAAAATAAAATGCTTTAAAACATGGTTGCAAGCGTGTTTTCTAGGAGATGTGGGAGTTATAGGATGTACCTCGAAGGTGATAGTCTCCATTAAACAGTTATGATTATGTGTGAGTTAAAGTGATTTTCTCATATCTTAAATCATCATAACTTTGAGACACTTATGCAATCTTGCGATATTTTTCACACACAACACGCAATATTCTTTACTACTCTTGATACATGTGCAGGTACAATGTGATTTGACCATCACAAGGTTTACATGCGTTAATGTATGCTCACTAAACTGTCTTGACTTATTTTTGAAATATAAAATTGGTTAGACTTGTTTAGTGTGTGTATGTGTGTTTTGGATCAAAATGCATGAAATTTTTCTTGCTGAGAGATGTTTTTGAGAGGTTAATATGTTGTTTGGATCTTTGGTTGATTTGTATGCTTGATTGCATTCACATCTGTGTTTTTCTCTTCTTGAAAAACTGCTGTTAAGCCATCTCGACACCTCTCTATACCTGGCTTATCTATTAAGATCTTCAGTTGCATCTTATCGTAGTCTCGACACCTCTCGATAGCTAGGTGGATCGATTGAGGAAGTTTCAATCTGCTCGATAGATCCTTAACACCTTCTCGATCCATCGAGGTTGTCTCGACAGCTTCTCGACACCTCTAGATCGATCGAGATATCCTTGCATGCATTTCATTTTTCTTTGTTTTGCATGTTTCTCTTATCTTGTCATCTATAGCATCTTATTTCATTACATTCATGTATTTTTATGGATTCTTTGTGCCCCCTTGATTATCCTTGATCATCTTTATGTTTCTCGGGTAAAGCTTCATAGCTTCCTATACCCTTTGTCAATCATGACAAAAAGGGGGAGAAATTGGAGAATTTGTGGTTTCTTTCTTTAAGATTCTATAAATTAGGGGGAGAAATACATGCCCTTATAAGGGGGAGTGTTTACCTCCGTGTTCAAGTACCTAGGTCTTGTGACCATTTTTACATACAACATGGTATTTATCAAGTGGTATATATATGATGATGTATGTTTTCTTCACCTATCTCTACATGTGTTGTTTCTTTTTGATCTTTATACACATATTTCTTTATTTGTATGCAATCTATTATTTCTGATTCACACAAAGATGCCTTGATGAGTTTTGTTTAAAGTGTTTTAGAAATACAGGTTGTCAAAGTCTTCCATGCCATGAACTCTCTTCTTGCAAAGTTTTTCAAGAGTTTATGTTAGGGTTGATTTTTTTGTATTCAACAAGTGCATATGAGTTGAGTGATTTATGACTTCTCTCATATGTTCATTTGTTTGTTGTGGTTTTGTCACAGATTGTCAAAGGGAGAGATTGTTAAGGACATATTTTATGTAGTTGGCTAATCCTTTGACAAAATTCACTTTACTTGTATTTGGATAGATCTAGGATGTGTTTAATACTTCAAAGAACATGTTGTTCAAGTCTAGTATTAAAGCCATGGAGATTGGACCAAGAAACAAGTGAAGAAAAAGTGTTCACTAAAGCTGGACACTTGTGGATAGCTGCTCGACAGATAACTATCTATCGAGGTATCTATCGAGGTTTAATGAGGCTCGACACTTGCTATCTATCGAGGTTACGGAAATCAGAATTTTCAGATCTGATTTTTGGGCTAGGCTTTTGTATTTGTGTAGGATTTCTTTTCTCACAATCCTAGGCATATATAAGGCTTATTTTAGAGGCCGTCACACAAGAGAATACAAGGAGAACATATGCAAAAGGTGACTGAAGCCTTATTCTCTCTGAAAGAAGCTACTGCGTTTTTACGCCTTAGGGTTTTGTAACCAAGTGCTTCTTGATCTTCATTGTTGATGAAGTGAAGAACTTTGCAGCCAATATTCTTCTTCCTCAAGTTGGTAAGTGAGTCACGTATTGGGATTCGTGCAAAGGAGTGAGTCACGTACTGGGATCCGTGCATCAAACGGTGGCGTTCATATATTGAAGAGTTCAGAGGTTCTGAAGCAGTAGAAGCTTTCTACTGTGAGTTCATCTACGAGGATTGTAGAGTTTAGGGACAAAGGTTTTATACTAGATCTGAAACTTCTCTTTACTATAGTGAATTGCTTTTCGGGAAGGTTTCCCCCAGGTTTTTTACTATGAAACTGGGTGGTTTCATTGGTTTTTCTAGGTCATCATATCTTGTCTTATTTACTTTTCAGCTGCATATGATTTTGACATGATATTGATGTTTGTTTGTTTTAACAAGTTTTATGCATAATAAACCTAATTAACAACTTGGGTTTAAAATTTGTTAAATCTATCAACTGGGGTCTAAAATTTCTAACAGTATCCTTATAGACATCTATAAGGGAGAGAATGAAATGAAAGGGAAAGTCTATAGAAAGGTCCTCTAAGAGGGATAGCAAAAAGCAAGCACGGGGCTTAGTAATAGAATTATAATGAGACAAAGGATGGAGAACAAATGTCATCACCATATTCAGGAACCTCAGAGTTTTTGCAAAGCTATAGCATGAGGTGTTTTGGTGCTCACCCCATAAAAAAGGTGTCTCACAAAAGAGAGGCAAAAATTTGTCTTTGGACACAGTCCTCAAATGTGGACATTCGAGGTAATTAGGATACGATTCCCTCGAAATATGTAGCACTTCAGAGATAAGTTTCGGAGTCACTACTATACATGTACCTCGTTCAAGAGTAATAAACTGAGGTTCAGAAGAATCAAAACCGTGCATATTGGAGTAGAACACTTGTATGACCATGGAGCGACAACTTATGGGTATATAGAGATTCCCAACCCCACTTGTGTATGATAGTCAGAAGAACAGTATTGAACAAATCCAATAGAATAACGTGGCGTTCCGGATGAATGCCACGTTTGAAGAAGTTCTCCAAGAAGTCTTTAAGGGCCTTTTCATCACGAAACCTGACTTGGAGAGGAGTAGAATCAGAAGATGCTGCCCCGGAATGAAGAGAGTTCCATGACAGAGTAGGTTTGCGCTTGGGTGCCATTACGTAGACTATCTATAAGAGAGAGAGAGAGAGAGAGAGAGAGAGAGAGAGAGAGAGAGAGAGAGAATAACCATCAACAAGAGTACTAGAGTATGGAAAAGAAAAGGTACGTATGCATGAACAATACATGAGCATGTGACATGCAACAATGAAAAGTCATGGGATCAGCCTAATCCAATCCTACCAGCACACAAGGTTCCAACATAGAAAACACACATCTAAAGGCATGAAAATATTGTGAAAATGCTAATGGAATGCAATGCATGATCATATATCAACAATTAAACAGCACTCAACCCAAAAATTTCACAAAAATCTCAAAAACCCAAAAATTTTCAAAAACCCCAAAACTTAGGTCTGAAATGCATTAATGCATGAAGAAAGAAGGATTGAGGACACTTACCAAGTGATTTGAGCTTGGTCTAGGTCGAAAATCACGTGGGTAGGAGGTTTTGAGTGAGAAAAGAGTGTTTGGGAGGTGAAAAGACAAAAACTATCGAGGGAAAACGAGAGAAATGAGATCTGAAAATGTGTTGGATCTATTTAAAGAAAATGTGTTTCAATGGATTGAGACCTATCAAGAATCTTTTGAGCATTAATTCTCAATAGATAAATTTATCAAGGTGCTATCGAGAATTTGTTGATGGCAAAGAACCTCGATGGATTGAACTGTTGTCAAGAAGCTATCAAGACAAATTCTACATAGCTCGATGGATAGAAGATGCGATAAGATCTGTCGAGAAAAAGAAGTCCAAAGGTCTCGATGGATAGCTAGCTGTCGAGAGGTATCGAGAAGCTGTTGAGCTTGATACAAAAACATTTTTAAAAAAGGAGAAAAAACACAAAAATGAATGCAATCAAGCAAGCTACTCAATCACAGATCCAAACAATATTTTAACATCTCTCAACAAGAAGAAAGTGAAGCATTTAAGATCCAAATATGCGCGCGCGCACGCGCGCACACACACACACACAAAACAAGTCTAATCAATTTAGTGAACATACATTAACACATGTATTTCTTGTGATGGTCAAATCACATTGTACCTGCACATGTATCAAAAGTAGTAAAGAATTTTGCGTGTTGTGTGTGAAAACATTGCAAGATTACATAAGTGTCTCATGTTATGACAATTTAAGATATGAGAAAATTCATTTAACTCACACACAATCATAACTGCTTGATGGGGACTATCACTTCGAGGTACATCCTATAACTCCCACATCTCCAAGAAACACGCTTGCAACCATATTTAAAAGCATTTTAGTTCTTTTTGCTTTTGATTTTTCTTTGCATATTTTTTCTTTTGAGCATATCATGCATGGACATATATGGAGAGAGAAGAAATACCCAATTATGTTAATCTTTAAACATCATAGTTTTGCTATGCTGAAGCATACCAATGTTATACATGATTGACGGGTTTTAGTGGTGAAATGGTTATTTATGCCCTTTTCTTAGAATTTTTTAGTCATTCCCATAAAAAAAAGTGACACGAGTGTCAAGTACAAAAGATTACTTAATCTTACTTATCACAAACACGAGCCACAAAACTCACTTGCTTAGTTGTGCATTGAGATGCTCATCTAAGTTACAAAAGATACAAAATTTAAAAAATTTTGTTTCAAAGGCCGTCTAAGATACACAAGTACCAATATACACAAAACACCCACTGTTTTTGTATTTTTTTTTTTTTTCTGATTTTTCAATTTTTTTTATAATTTTTATGAAAAACAAAATAAAGCAAAATTGAAAGCAATCAAACAAAAACATGTTAACACAAAGGATAGCATAAAACTAAACTGACTCAAAAATATGAAAGCAAAATACACAAGTATTGCATAAACAACAAGAGAGGGAAAGAGAAAAAGTGACTGGATCACTTTGAGCCTTTTTCCTTCCACACCTTAGAAGAACCTTTCCTTTGTGCGAATCCTTGAACCGGAGGTGAGGGAGAAGAATTGAAATCGTTCAAGCTTGAAAGGAACATGAAGGCCTTGAGAAGATCTCCAAGAGGAGCAAAAGAGGATGGGAACTGATTTTGGTTTCCAGATGAGATCATACTGTTACTTTGTTGAGTGGCTTGCCACTTGTAGCAATTAGGTCGAGAATGTCCTGTAGCTCCACAATGATGACAAAGATGCTGCTTCTTTTGTCTAGACTTTTGGTTATTACCCTTCTTAGTCTTAGGGTTTTTAGTCTTTTTCTTTTCAAAATTAAGGGGTGCTCTTAAGATAGATTTACCTTTGTCTATATTCTCACTAGCCAAAACAGTTTTAACATCATTGTTCTCAGAATCAATATATTAGCAGGTGAAACAAACAAAGTAGTACTAGAAGAAGCAATATTAGAAGAAGAGAAATCACACCCCAAACCGGTTCTATCAGAAGTAAATTTTTAAAAGCTAAGCATCTCATCAAGCTTTACACTGGAAGTCCTCTCCAATTGGGCTCTAACCTGTAATAGCTCATCTTCAAGCTTTTTAGTCTTTTCCTCCAAGAAGTTATTCTCAAACCACAGTGCTCCAATGATTTGATTTGCTTCATCAACCTTTGTAGAGAGATCTTCTCAGCCTAGTTTCACCTCATCGAGCTTCTTGGTGGCCAACCTATACAGTTTCCTGTGCTTCTCGAAAACCTTGTACAACTTAGCATAGGTTGCATGGATGTCATCTTGTTCATCCTTTTTCTCAAAGTTAGATTCCACGAAGTTTTCTTCTTCATCCACATGTTCAACAATCCCCTCAGTAAGATTTACTGTGAAGTGAAAGCATTCAAGATTCTCTCGTCATCATTATCTGAATCATCTTCAAGCTCAGTGTCACTCAAGGTAGCAATAAGGGCTTTGCTTTTCCCAGTGGTCTTAAGATAAGTTAGACGTTCTTGTTTCATGTGTCCAAAAGCTTGCTTTGTAGCCGAATTAAATTTGACCCAGGTGATTTGTTTACGAATGGGTAAAACCACCGAGGCAAAACCCCACTAGGTGAATTTAAGGTCATCACTCCCGATAATCCACTATTATTAAAATAAGCGGTTACAAGTAAAGAAATCTTAGTACCTTATACCAACCTACAGTTGAATCGCTACTCCAATACACAATTAGACTTGCAATGTAGTGACAATCTTTCCTTTCAATACACAACTCCTAGTACATGACTAACCAATCGATGCGTGGATTTCAGTACGCGGCTTACTCCTTGGCTACAAAGTTTTTTAGTTCATCTACATAATGAAGATCAAGAAACTCCTTGGTTACAAAACTCTACAGCGTACAAGCGCAGCAGCTTCTTCAAGAGAAAGATGAACTAGGACAAATTGCCTCCGGTCACAATTTTAGTGAATAATCACTTTGCATCAAGTTGCATCGCTTTAGACGGACCTTAAAATAATCCTTATATATGTCTAGGGTTGTGAGAAAGGAAACCCTACACAAATAGCTTGGATATGTGTGAAAAATAGATCTGGAAATCTGATTTTCGTAAACCTTGATAGATAGGTTATCTGTCAAGCTGCTGTTGAGTATCGGGCTAAAAACTCATTTTAAATCTCGATAGATACAATTTGTTGAACTATCTATTGAGCTTTAAAATACAGCATTTCTTCACTTATTTATTGAACAAATTTGCATAGCTTTAACTCTTGACTTGAACACAATGTTGCTTGAAGATTTAAATCATTCTAGATCTACCCAATTACAAGTAAAGTGTATTCTGTCAAAGGATTAGTCAATTCTAAATGACATATGTTCATAGAAGTTTCACATATGTCCTAACATATTGATTATGCCAAGTAATTGTATATCTGCGGGTTGTTCTTGTCACACTCTATCCGTTTCTTCAAATCAGCTGGCTTTATTGGAAATCTGAGCTGTTCACAGGAGAAGGAAAAAAAGACAAAATAAAAAAATCCCCACAATCACTAATACAATCCATTTCAATCACATTGTGTTTAATCCTAGTTTAAAAGGGGCTTCCATAAATTCGATGATTCTGTAAAATTAACCATTTTCTCTTCTTACATGGAAGCCAAATAGCACATGCCTGCCATGATATTTGATTTTGCCTGGGCCCTACTTTGTGGAGATCTCAATATTAAAAGAAAAAGAAGAGTTCAATTATCCGAAGTGTGTAACCGAGAACTTTTCTAGTCTTCGTTATTCGTACAATAGCAGCATCAACCTATGGTTTATTAAGAAAATATTTAGTTGGAAATCTAGAATAATATTTAGTATGTGCATATATCTATATAGAATAGTAGGCTTTTTCTTCTTTGGCCAGATAGCATAGTTTTAGGAAAAATTTAAGGAAAAAAGCATTGGGTTAAACTTATTTAATTATGTACCCTTTTTTTTGGAACTTAATTTTATCAAACTCAAGTTTCAAGTGAAACTCGAATTTCCCAAACTTGAATTCCAAGCATTATAGTAAATTTTTTTTTTTGAACGTAGCATTATGGCAATCTGATCAAGCATAATGCTTAAAACTCAAGCGTTTAAAAACTCAATTTTCACAAACTTGAATTGAAAAAAGTGCTACAGCTTATCAATTACTATTTAGCAAAATTTTCCTAGAATAGTAACACAAACATAGGTTTGACCTGAAATTGACTTTCCTGAGAAACTCGTTCAGAGGTGCTTATATTCTCATCTACTGTTCACTGTATTGCATTTACCTGCTCCCATCAATGCAAAGTTAGCTACAAGTTCCATCATGTGAGTGGAAACCAAAACTCAAAGCCCATCGGTTCGTTCACCCAAAGTCAAATTTGAGAGTCTTTGATTTCGCATATTAACTTTTGAGTTTTGACAGACTCATGCAAGTTCAGGATCATCTAATCATTACTTAAAAAACAAACAGATTTACCTTTATACGATAAAGAGGAGCAATAAATACATCATTGAAAACAAATGAATCATCATCCTCTACGTCCCTACCCTTAGGCATTTGTGGCACATACATTTATGGAAAGCAGAAATAGTTAACCAATAAATAAATAAATAATCCGACACTTGCAATTTCACAAGTGCTGTTTGATTGCTTTTCTTTCCTTTCCCAAAAAACTTTCTTTATCCTGCAATGCTTGACTACCAACCTTTTGTTTCTCTTAGGACTCCTGCAATGCTTGACTACCAACCTTTTGTAGGACTCGAACTTGTCCACACGCAAGGGACTACAAAGTCCTCCTTTGTTCCTTATCCTCTCAGCATCATTAAAGAGCACCAAAACAAGAGTCTGTAGCACAAGACATACAATATGTTACAAACCCAATTCACCCCTACAACTTTAGGAAGCCTAGAACTCCTAAGTGAATATTCACTCAATAATAATTTTTTTTCGCTTCTTTTATTAATCAATTTTTCTGCTTCTTTTATTAATCAATATCAAGCCATATAAATAGATGGCTTTACAAGATAAAGCTAACATTTAAATTCAAAAGAAACCTAATCTTTATTTACAAGTAGATAAGATTTATTCAAATACTAAACTAACAATTTATCCTATTCATTTCTGATTACCCAACTCCTAATAACAAAAATAAAATCTTAAATAACTAGATAAAAACTAAGCAAGTAACATTTCTCCTCCCTTGAAATCAACCCTTGTAGAGAAATCAGCCCTAGTGTTTAACTTGGAGATGATTGTTGCATAAGACCTAAAGGATCTTTCCCAAGAACTTGCATATCACTTGCATTTTTTTTTTTTTTTATACTTTCAACTGCTAGAGATGGTATCGCTTTCAGTTTTTCCATGCATTCCAACAATTGTTCCAACCATTGTTCCTTCATGCCTTCTTATCTTGGAGTTTGCTCTTTAGTTGGCGTCTCTTGTTCATATCTAAGACTTGCGTATCACTTGCATCTTTTTGATACTAGAGATTGTATCTCTTTCAGTTTTTCCATGCATTCCAACAATTGTTCCAACCATTGTTCCTTCTTGCCTTGCTTTGATACTAAAAGTTCAAAATAGGTGTAAAACACCTTTGAACGTTTAGACCCCCAAATTACAAATTACCAATTCAAGCTTATTAACAAACAATGTACGTGCGGAAAATATAAATAAGCTAAAACAGAATTGATAACATAATCTAAACCAAATAAAATCACATTCACAACAGAAATTAAATGGCAAAGATTAAGGGAAGAAAGATGCAAACACAATGACAACATAGGGATGTGTTATTGAAGAGGAAACCGAAGCCCTCGGCAAAAAACCTCTCTGCTGCCCTCCAGGGCGTCAATAATCCACTAAAGAATTTAGTTGGGATACATGGACAGCAGAAGACCCTCCAAGCCTAATCTACCCAGTGTACTTAAGCCCTCCAAGCTCCTACTCCAACGAGGTTGTGCCGAACCTATTTCTTCTTTAACTTACCGAATTCCGCTATAGCCCATAGCATCAACCAATATGAAATTGGTCCCTTCTTAACTGTTTCTCGAAGCACCAAACAGCCTTCTCACAGATATGGGTATGGTGAGAAAGGTTTTGGTAATGTACCTCTCAAGGATGTAACAATGGAGGGGAAGAGAGTAAAGGAATTTGAAGAGTCTCTATGTGAAGATTGTAAATGAGTCAATCTTGTTTTTTTCTAGGGTTTCTCTCTCAATATTCTCTGGAAGCTCTCTACATTTCGTGGGTATAAGGGGTATTTATACTGGAGAGAGAAAGGAATACGAAGAGTCAGTTTTTCAAAACAGAGCTGACTGGCAACTTGGCCTCACGACTTGACTGAGTCGCGAGTTCAAGCCGCGACCAAACAGAATAGCCAGATTGAACTTTTTGTCCTGTAATACTCCAGCTGGCGTGACTGTTCATCTTCTTTGCATGCTTCACTCTTATGCATCATCTGGCGGCTTGCAAGCCATGAGCCACCCGTGATATCCAGCCGTGAGTCCCTGCTTCACTGCACAGTCTTGAGAATTTCTTCACACTTTCTCACACACTACCGTTACATGAATCCCACTTAAATACAGGGTTTCTAAATGCTAATTACAAGTAAATTGGCACGGAATAAAGCCAACAAAATGGTTGATAAATTTCAACCTTACAGATACCAATTGTTACAAACCAATTGATCTTCGAAGGAGTCTAGACCTCCCAGATAAATATTCACTCAATAATACTATATTTTTCCGCTTCCTTTATTAATCATCATCAAGCCATATAAACAGATGGCTTTACAAGGTAAAACTAACATTTAAATTGAAAAGAAACATAATTTTTATCTACAACAAGTAGATAAGATTTATTCAAATACTAAGCTAACAATTTATCTATTTATTATTTGATTATCCAACTCCTAATAACCAAAAAAAAAAAAATCTTAAATAATTATATAAAAACTAATCACGTAACACAATATAACCAGAACACTATAAGAGCATCCTTAGTGAGGTTTCTAAATTGACAAAAAAGTCAATTTAGCAACCAATTTTCCAAAACTTTGACTGCAGCAAAGCAGCTAAAGTTAAAAAAAAAAAAAAAAAAAAAAAAAAAAAAAAAAAAAAACTTTGAGCTACAGTGGGCTGCAATAGATAGCAGCCCATTGTAGCTCAAAACTTGAAACAAAAAAAAAATATTATATATATATTTTAATGTAGAGTGTTAAAAAAAAGTATTTTAATATATTGATGGTTGTGATTGTTGATTATTGTGTTAGATATATTATTTTATTGTGTTGTTTATATTATTTTAATGTGTTGAATATTAATATAAAATCTTTGTTGTAGGGTGTATTATAAAGTGGGTTGTTAAAATAGATAAAGTAGTGTTTTAAGTTGCTAAAAGCTAAATTTTTAAGATGCTTTACTATGAATGCTCTAAGTTATACACTTAGGTAGGCAAAATGCCAAATTCAATAATAATATGGAGTAATAAAGAATACTGAAAAACAAAATAAAACAAAGCATAATGGCCTAAAAGAGACCAACCTAAAATAGAGAAACTGCCAGCTCCTTTTTACCTTTAGTAATAGGGATAAATCCCATAGTAGACGGATCCAATTCACTAAGTTAATTACAAAGCAACGGTGACATCGAAAGAGACGGTCTGGATATCCTGACAACAAAAAACCTAGTAGACAGAGTCTCGTCTTGAGCGGAAGGCAAAATGACAGGTGGACCCTCTAAGGTGGATAGACCCTTTTATGTAGATGAATCCTTCAAGGTGGACGGACCCGACGGAGACGGGAGGCAAAACCACATGGCATCGACGTGACCTGAGTTGGCTCCAAGAATCTTAACATGGAAATACCTTACATTCTATGCTCAACCACGATCAGAAGGAGCCCTACAAGGAAATGATCCCTCAAAATATAAGCATTAATGAGAATTTTCCCTACAAGGAAATACCATTTCCATCGAGAAACCAAGGTCGACTCTATGCTACTATAAAAATCTCAAAACCATCACAAATCATGGTATGTATAATTTGCCTTAGTTTTGGCACTCTTGAGTTATAAAAGTTCTCTAACTTAACCTTTGGAGGGTATTTGGCCGGTACCACACCCGTACTCTCTGTAAGATCCTCTTCTTCTTTGTTTCGTAGGGTTTGTCGAGGGCACGTAAGGATTATTCAGCTTACTGACAATTTTTGGCATCATCAGTTGGCGCCTTCTGTGGGAAACATGTAGCAACAACTTCATTGTAGTAGAAGTTGTACTACCACTACCCGAACAAAGAGTTGTATGATACTTACTCGCCCGATGGCTACCACCAACAACCAAGGAGATGAACCACGCTCTACCGCTGTTGAAAGACAGGTACAATTCTGGCCGCAGTTGTGGAACGCCTCACCAAGCAAAACCACAACCTGGAGGAATAACTACGCCAAAGGAACGCAGAACCTAACAATCATGAGGCCGAGAAAGAAGGTACCAACATAGAGAGAAGGGACTGACAAGGACCCGAAGGCAGCAACGCCCCAAGTAAACAAGAGCAACAAAACACTCGCCGACCATCCATAGCAAATACGGCTCCACCATACATGGTTGCTGAAATGCAGATGATGAAGGAACGGATGGACTTCATTATGAACGCTCTTAGAGGACGGGTATCAAGCAACCTCGACAAGCTGGTCCATTGGATGGACTCACCCTTTACTGCACCCGTCACTTCATTCCCCTTGAGGACCCTTTAGACCACCTGGAGTCATTCTAAATACTTATGCACCTATAAGGCGTGGCAGACGAGATCATGTGTTGTGCTTTTCCAACTACTCTAAGGGTCCTGCAAGGGTATGGTTCAGCAAGCTGACGCCCAACTCCATTAATACCTTCAAGGAGCTGAGCGTACAGTTTGCCTTGCACTTTATCGGGGGGCACAGGTATAAGAAGTCCATCATATACCTAATGAGTATCAAGCAATGGGAAGATGAGACGCTAAGATCTTACATAACCTGTTTTAACAAGGAAACCCTCTTAATTGACAAAGATGATGACAAGATACTCTTTGTTGCATTCACCAATGGGTTATGTAAGGGGTGTGGATGTCATCTTGTTCATCTATCTTCTCAAGTTTTGACTCCACCAACTCTTTTTCTTCATTCACATCTTCTACAATCCCTTTAGTAGGATTGACAGTGGCAGTGAAGGCATTCAGGATTCCATCATCCTTATTTTTGGAATCGTTCTCAGTTTTGGTATCACTCAAGGTAGCAGCAAGTGCCTTACTTTTCCCAATAGACTTGAGATAAGTGGGGGCACTCTTGTTTTATATGACCGAATTTTTGACAACTGAAACACTTAGACCCTGAAAGAATAGTGTATTGACCGCCATCCCTAGCATGTTTTTTCCCTTTCTCTTGGCTCTTAAACTGTGAAGAACTTGATTGGCTATAGTCCTTGTCAAAGCCCTTTGCATTTACATTCTTCATAAACTTCTTGAATTGCCTAGTGATGTAGGACTTCATTTTAGAATCTTCATCATCAAAAGACTCATCAGTGTCACTGCTCTTGGCCTTTAGTGCCATGATCTTGCTTTTGATCTTGCTTAACTTCCCAAGCCTAGACAAACCCAATTCATAGGTCTGCAAATTTCTAATAAGTTCTATCAAAGGAATTTTATCAATGTCCTTTAACTCCTCAATCATAGTGATCTTAGCATGGAATCTCTCGAGTAGAGATTTGAGTACTTTTCTCACAATCTTGGGTTTAAAAATGGTTTCCCTAAGATTGAATGCTGAGTTCACTATGTCCTTGAGTCTAACATAGAATTCATCAAATGACTTATCCTTCTCCATCTTGATTTCTTTGAAGTTAGTAGTGAGCCTCTGAAGTTTCGAATCCTTGACAGCCTTAATTCCTTCATAAGTTGTCTGGAGAATGGTCCATGCCTCCTTTACAGTTTCAGTGAAGGAGATCTTCTTGTACTCCTCATTTGTGACCGCACTGAATAAGGCATTCAATGCTTTGTTGTTGAAGTTAGCTGCCTTGATCTTTGCATCATCCCAATCGGTTGGTGCTTCCTTTGACTTGGTCCAACCTATCTCCATAGCTTGCTTCACCTTTTCATCTAAGGACTACAAGAAAGATCTTATGCGTATTTTCCATTATGCGTATCTATGACAAACAAGGGTCAATAGATCTCACAGCAAAGATTAAACCTTAATCAAAGTGTCCCTGCTATAATACCACTTGACAGGCCAAAATTGTATTGATCCCTTGTGATAAATTAACTAAGTGAATTAATTAGGTTCAATTACATGCAACAAGCATGGCAGCACAAACAAATCACTAAATAACAAAATATATAGTAGAAATTAAATGACACGGTGATTTGTTTACGAATGGGGAAAAACTACACGGGAAAAACCACACTAGGTGATTTTAAGGTTACCACTCTCGAGAATCCACTATTATCAAAATAAGCGGTTTCAAGTAAAGGAATCCCAGTACATTATACCAACCTATAGTTGAACCCTTATCCCAATACCTAATTGGACTTGTTTTGTAGTGACAATCTCTCATTTTCAATGCACGGCTCCTAGTACGTGACTAATTAATAGATGCACGGATCCTAATACGTGACTTGATCACCAACTTGAGAAAGATGTTGGCTGTAAAGTTCTTCTGTTCTTCAACACATGAAGATCACGAAGTTTCTTGGCCACAAAACCCTACGGTGTACAAACACAACAACTTCTCAAGAATTAGGGCAAACTAGGTTTCCGGTCACACTTGTGGAATTATGCTCTTGTTCAATTGTGCTCTTAGCTGTACAACCTGATACGACCCTTAAAATAATTCTTATATATGTTTAGGGTTTTGAGAAAAGAAAGCTCAAACACACAATCACGGATTGGATGAAAATCAAAACTGAAAATCTGAATTTTATAAATCTCGATAGATACGCTAACTGTTGAGTAGCTATTGAGCCTCGGGCTGAAACAGCTCTTTTAAACCTCAATCGATGCTAGTTGTCAAGCTTTAATGAACATCACTTCTTTACTTGTTTCTTGGATAGACTTGCTGCCTTTAACACTTGAACTTAAAACCTTGTTTTTTGAAGTATTAAACATGTCCTAGATCTACCTATTTACAAGTAAAGTGCGTTTTGTCAAAAGATTAGCCAATATACAAAATGTTGACATATACTACTAACATCCAATCACATATGTCCTAACACATTTAATTCCTATAGACTAATAGCGTAAAATCAAATTTTAGTTCAAAGGAAATCCGTGATGAGCCAAGTGTTCGTTCGGCTATCTTGTTAGCTCTCTTTAGAATCTCCTAGTGATCTCTATATAAAGTTTCAATGAAAGCCAAGAAGATTTTGCATAAGTGAACTAATTAATTGTATTCTTTGTTACAAATTCCAAGGCTATTTGGTGGATTCTTTGCCACCAGTAACTAAGAAGGAAGCCTAGATTGCAAAGGTGTGGGTATTTTTACAGTCTACTTCTCCTCCAAAGCCAAATCTAGCCTTTGATGTTTAAGAAGAATATTAGCATTTTTATTTTCTATAATCTCATAAAGAAGCACTTACCTTGGATCTTGATTTCAAAGCTTCTCAAAAAAAAAAAAAATTTAAAAATGTTAATTAAATATACACAATATTTTGATATAGTAGTAAATTTATTGCTAAATTTTTGTTTCTTAGGTCTTCCAAATACTAGTTAATTTACTATACCTTTCTCCTAAATGATATGTCCCTTAGCAGTGTTTCCCTTAAGTTTCAAGACATCTAAAACGGGATGGTTTATTTTTTTAGAGAAATGTTATTCATTTTATATCATGATTGTGCTTGTAGGGGAGCATTTGTGGAAAAGTGCTTTTAAGGGGATTTGAACTCTTACTTGGGGAAGACCATATGGAAGTTTTAAACTTTTTTAGGCCCCAATTTAGGTGGACAATTTCTCAAATATCATTATGAAGATGGGAATGGTACTTATCTTTGGCAGGATATGCTATTAGACTTACGCCACCAAAAGTTTAGCAATTCAAGCTTACGAGGTATTCTAACTAATAGACTTTGTTCCATCCCTAGAAGACCTGATACTTGGGGTGCATAGTTAGCTTGGGCAATAGGAGTTCTAAAAGGCAGAAAAGCTTTGTTGTTGTTGTTTTTTTTTTTGTTTTTTTTTTTTTTTTTTTTTTTTTTTTTTTTTTTTTTTTTTCTGAAGTTTCTTGGATTGCTCTTATATATCACACTTGGATGTAGAAAACTCTCAGTGGCATAAGAACAACTTAAAGATGAAAAATATACGATCAAGATTATTGCCTTAAAGGATAGAAGGACTAGCATCAAGCAGGCATATGGTGAATTCAGCCAGAAACAAAGGTTGTGTTCTTTTTGGAACATCCCTATGACTATTTTATTCTAATTCTTAACCATTTGCTTAATTGGTCAATCCAATCATATGTTGGAATTTAATTGGAAAACCATAGCACCTAAAAAATTATATCTAAGTCTTACCACTTCTTTGACATGTTCTCATGTCTGCATTAATAATTATTATTAATTATTTTTCCTTTATCATTTTTTCACAACATATTTAAGAATAAATGATTTAATTGGACTTCTCTTAACTTAATGTATGAATTATATATTTGTATTCTTTAGCAATAAATATAAATACAAAAAGTACCACTAAGGGGTGTGATCTAGTGGTCTTGGGTGATGCACAAGATACGCTAAGTGTGTGGTCCAAGGTTCGAGTCTAAATATGGACTCACTTGGGTTGCCTCTCTTAGAAACTCAAGGTTCATTAGTGTCTCTCATGGGGTTAGGAAGCTATGGCTCACTGTGGTCTACTTGCATCCCAATAGGACCCCAAACCCAGCAGGTATGGTGCTACTATGGTCATGCCTAGGTAGGATTGTCACGTTAGTCACTCTCTACCTTTTTTGTTCATCAAAAAAGAAAAAAAAAAAAGAAAAAATAAATATAACACACAAAAAGTAAATAGAAGAGAGAAAAAATGTTACACAGATTGTTACGCAAACATTTGCAAACTTGAAAATCATGACTTCAAGTCATGATTTTAGTTGCTTTTTCACATGTGTGTAAATGTATGTGTAATAAACATTTTTCAACAAAATAAAAAAAGAAAGGTAAAACTTGCCATGCATTAAGATTTAAGAGGCATATCTAAATTCCCCAATTCCATGCATCTGCCTTCCAAACTATATTTTTCCTCCTTAATGAACAACAGCTAAATAGAATCAACCTAATCCAATCTATATTTAGAATGATGCATTAAAACATTATCAATAACTTTAACCTAAATCTAACCTAACTCTTAATAACATTAAATAAATAGCAAAGCATAAGACTATTGTTCTCTAATGAGGAGAATTTTTTTTAGTTTAAAAGAAGTTGGAAAGAAAAATTACAGGTGTGTGAAAAATGAACTCAATTTTGATTGTTCCACTTTATGTTTTGAGTGTTTTCATTGTCCCCGTATGTCTACTAGTACTAGTTTTTCTTCTTGTATATTGTTGTGATGGCAAAATCAAGCACAGTCTAGAGTAGATTCATGGTTGCAATAAGAACTTAAAAGTACAAAAATATTGTGTGTGTGTGTGTGTGTGTCTGTGTGTTTTGTTGTAATAGTTCAATCACAAAAAAATTTATGTTGCAATAAATTATTGCAACAATTTATTTTGTTTCAATGACCTAATTCAAAAATTATTAAAAATCATTTATTGCAACAAAATGCTATTGCAACAAAATTTCTGTCGTGATAATATATTGCCACAGACTTTATTGCAACAATGCACAACGAAATTTTTTTCGTTAGGTGTTTATTGCAACAGTTTTGAGTTTATTGCAATGTTTACTCCAATGTTTACTCTAAACTTTTCCATTCATATCCCCTTCTGGAATATCTGAACTCTCTGGAACTAAGAGATATATGAAGACTGGTACGCAAACAATCACTATAGTAAAGAAGAAAAATAAAACACCTTTCATGGAGCAAATCATTGGCAAACACATATAATCAAGAACATATTCAACAAATTTTGAGTCATCATCATAGGGTTAGAAGCTGAACTAGCTCTCCTTGGGAAATCAACTTCAGTCCATTTTGATGAAGTTACTCCATATCCAACAAAGTAAAGAAGGAGAAATCCAGAAAATCTGTATGCTACTGTACGTGTAGGATACAATACAGCTTAATGCCCCAGTCGTAGCAAAACAGAAATGGGAAAGAGTCCACAAAACATCACGAACGATGAAATCACCATCAATGTCCGTTGCCGCTTAACCTAGTGACAAACCATGATAACCAAATAAGGACGACATTGATGACTAAAGACATGCTTCAACATATTATGTACCAATATATTGTGTCTACATATATATATATATATATATATATATATATATATAATTGTAATAGTTTATTGCAAAAAAAATTATGTTGCAATGAATTATTGCAACAAGTTATTTTATTTCAATGACCTAATTTAAAAATTATTAAAAATCATTTATTGCAACAAAATACTATAGCAACAAAATTTTTGTAGTGACAATTTATTGCTATAGACTTTTTTGCAACAATGCACAATGAAATTTTTTTCGTTAGGTGTTTATTGCAACAGTTTTGAGTTTATTGCAATGTTTACTACAATGTTTACTCTAAACTTTTTCATTCATATCTTCTTCTGGAATATCTGAACTCTCTGAAACTAAAAGATATATGAAGACTAGTATGCAAACAATCACTATAGTAAAGAAGACAAATAAAACTGCTTTCATGGTGCAAATCGTTGGCAAACACATATAATCAAGAACATACTCAACAAATTTTGAGTCATCATCATAGGGTTAGAAGCTGAACTAGCTCTCCTTGGGAAATCAACTTCAGTTCATTTTGATGAAGTTACTCCATATCCAACAAAGTAAAGAAGGAGAAATCTAGAAAATCTATATGCTACTATACGTGTAGGATACAATACAGCTTAATGCCCCTGTCGTAGCAAAACAGAAGTGGGAAAGAGTCCACAAAACATCACGAACGATGAAATCACCATCAATGTCCGTTGCCGCTTAACCTAGTGACAAACCATGATAACCAAATAAGGACGACATTGATGACTAAAGACATGCTTCAACATATTACGTACTAATATATTGTATCTACACACACAGACACACACACACACACACACATATATATATATATATATATTGTTGTAATAGTTCTATTGCAAAAAAAATTATGTTGCAATGAATTATTGCAACAAGTTATTTTATTTCAATGACCTAATTTAAAAATTATTAAAAATCATTTATTGCAACAAAATACTATTGCAACAAAATTTTTGTAGTGACAATCTATTGCTATAGACTTTATTGCAAAAATGCACACCGAAATTTTTTTTGTTAGGTGTTTATTGCAACAGTTTTGAGTTTATTGCAATATTTACTACAATGTTTACTCCAAACTTTTACATTCATATCTTCTTTTGAAATATCTGAACTCTCTGAAACTAAAAGATATATGAAGACTAGTATGCAAACAATCACTATAGTAAAGAAGACAAATAAAACTCCTTTCATGGTGCAAATCGTTGGCAAACACATATAATCAAGAACATACTCAACAAATTTTGAGTCATTATCATAGGGTTAGAAGCTGAACTAGCTCTCCTTGGGAAATCAACTTCAGTCCATTTTGATGAAGTTACTCCATATCCAACAAAGTAAAGAAGGAGAAATCTAGAAAATCTATATGCTACTGTACGTGTAGGATACAATACAGCTTAATGCCCCTGTCGTAGCAAAACAAAAATGGGAAAGAGTCCACAAAACATCACGAACGATGAAATCACCATCAATGTCCGTTGCCGCTTAACCTAGTGACAAACCATGATAACCAAATAAGGACGACATTGATGACTAAAGACATGCTTCAACATATTATGTACTAATATATTGCGTCTACATATATATACATATATTGTTGTAATAGTTCTATTACAAAAAAAAATTATGTTGCAATGAATTATGGCAACAAGATATTTTATTTCAATGACATAATTTAAAAATTATTAAAAATCATTTATTGCAGAAAAATACAATTGCAACAAAATTTTTGTAGTGACAATCTATTGCTATAGACTTTATTGCAACAATGCACGACGAAATTTTTTTCGTTAGGTGTTTATTGCAACAGTTTTGAGTTTATTGCAATGTTTACTTTAATGTTTACTCTAAACTCTTTCATTTATATCTTCTTCCGAAATATCTGAACTCTGTGGAACTAAAAGATATATGAAGACTAGTATGAATACAATCACAATAGTAAAGAAGACAAATAAAACTCCTTTCATGGTGCAAATCGTTGGCAAACACATATAATCAAGAATATCCTCAACAAATTTTGAGTCGTCATCATAGGGTTAGAAGCTCAACTAGCTCTCCTTGGGAAATCAACTTCAGTCCATTTTGATGAAGTTACTCCATATCCAACAAAGTAAAGAAGGAGAAATCTAGAAAATCTATATGCTACTGTACGTGTAGGATACAACACAACTTAATGCCCTAGTCGTAGCAAAACAGAAGTGGGAAAGAGTCCACAAAACATCACGAACGATGAAATCACCATCAATGTACGTTGCCGCTTAACCTACTGACAAACCATGATAACCAAATAAGGACGACATTGATGACTAAAGACATGCTTCAACATATTACGAACTAATATATTGTATCTGCACACACACACACACACACACACACATATATATATATATATATATATTGTTGTAATAGTTCTATTGCAAAAAAAATTACGTTGCAATGAATTATTGCAACAAGTTATTTTATTTCAATGACCTAATTTAAAAATTATTAAAAATCATTTATTGCAACAAAATACTATTGCAACAAAATTTTTGTAGTGACAATCTATTGCTATAGACTTTCTTGCAACAATGCACAACGAAATATTTTTCGTTAGGTGTTTATTGCAACAGTTTTGAGTTTATTGCAATGTTTACTACAATGTTTACTCTAAACTCTTTCATTCATATCTTCTTCCGGAATATCTGAACTCTCTGGAAGGAAAAGATATATGAAGACTAGTATGCAAACAATCACTATAGTAAAGAAGACAAATAAAACTCCCTTCATGGTGCAAATCGTTGTCAAACACATATAGTCAAGAATATACTCAACAGATTTTGAGTCGGCATCAGAGGGTTACAAGCTGAACTAGCTCTCCTTGGGAAATCAACTTCAGTCCATTTTGATGAAGTTCCTCCATATCCAACAAAGTAAAAAGGAGAAATCTAGAAAATCTATATGCTACTGTACGTGTAGGATACAACACAACTAAATGCCCTAGTCGTAGCAAAACAGAAGTGGGAAAGAGTCCACAAAACATCACGAACGACGAAATCACCATCAATGTCCGTTGCCGCTTAACCTAGTGACAAACCATGATAACCAAATAAGGACGACATTGATGACTAAAGACTTGCCTCAACATATTATGTACTAATATATTGTATCTACACACACACACACACACACACACATACATATATATATATTGTTGTAATACTTTGATTACAAAAAAAATTATGTTGCAATGAATTATTGCAACAAGTTATTTTATTTCAATGACCTAATTTAAAAATTATTAAATATCATTTATTGCAACAAAATACTATTGCAACAAAATTTTTGTAGTGACAATCTATCGCTGTAGACTTCATTGCAACAATGCACAACGAAATTTTTTTCGTTAGGTGTTTATTGCAACAGTTTGGAGTTTATTGCAATGTTTACTACAATGTTTACGATAAACTTTTTCATTCGTATCTTCTTCTGGAATATCTGAAATCTCTGAAACTAAAAGATATATGAAGACTAGTATGCAAACAATCACTATAGTAAAGAAGACAAATAAAACTGATTTCATGGCGCAAATCGTTGGCAAACACATATAATCAAGAACATACTCAACAAATTTTGAGTCATTATCATAGGGTTAGAAGCTGAACTAGCTCTCCTTGGGAAATCAACTTCAGTTCATTTTGATGAAGTTACTCCATATCCAACAAAGTAAAGAAGGAGAAATCTAGAAAATCTATATGCTACTGTATGTGTAGGATACAATACAGCTTAATGCCCCTGTCGTAGCAAATCAAAAGTGGGAAAGAGTCCACAAAACATCACGAACGATGAAATCACCATCAATGTCCGTTGCCGCTTAACCTAGTGAGAAACCATGATAACCAAATAAGGACGACATTGATGACTAAAGACATGCCTCAACATATTACGTACGAATATATTGTATCTACACACACACACACACACACACACACACACACACACATATATATATATATATTGTTGTAATAGTTCTATTACAAAAAAAATTATGTTGCAATGAATTATTGCAACAAGTTATTTTATTTCAATGACCTAATTTAAAAATTATTAAAAATCATTTATTGCAACAAAATACTATTGCAACAAAATTTTTGTAGTGACAATCTATTGCTATAGACTTTATTGCAACAATGCACAACGAAATTTTTTTCGTTAGGTGTTTATTGCAACAGTTTTGAGTTTATTGCAATGTTTACTACAATGTTTACTCTAAACTTTTTCATTCATATCTTCTTCCGGAATATCTGAATTCTCTGGAACTAAAAGATATATGAAGACTAGTACGCATACAATCACTATAGTGAAGAAGACAAATAAAACTCCTTTCTTGGTGCAAATCGTTGTCAAACACATATAATCAAGAATATACTCAACAAATTTTGAGTCGTCATCATAGGGTTAGAAGCTGAACTAGCTCTCCTTGGGAAATCAACTTCAGTCCATTTTGATGAAGTTACTCCATATCCAACAAAGTAAAGAAGTAGAAATCTAGAAAATCTATATGCTACTGGATGTGTAGGATACAATACAGCTTAATGCCCCTGTCGTGGCAAAACAGAAGTCGGAAAGAGTCCACAAAACATCACGAATGATGAAATCACCATGAATGTCCGTTGCCGCTTAACCTAGTGAGAAGCCATGATAACCAAATAAGGACGACATTGATGACTAAAGACATGCCTCAACATATTATGTACTAATACATTGTATCTACACACACACACACACACACACATATATATATATATATTGTTGTAATAGTTCTATTACAAAAAAAATTACGTTGCAATGAATTATTGCAACAAGTTATTTTATTTCAATGACCTAATTTAAAAATTATTAAAAATCATTTATTGCAACAAAATACTATTGCAGCAAAATTTTTGTAGTGACAATCTATAGCTGTGGACTTCATTGCAACAATGCACAACGAAATTTTTTTCGTTAGGTGTTTATTGCAACAGTTTTGAGTTTATTGCAATGTTTACTACAATATTTACTCTAAACTTTTTCATTCATATCCTCTTCTGGAATATCTGAACTCTCTGAAACTAAAAGATATGTGAAGAGTAGTATGCAAACAATCACTATAGTGAAAAGGACAAATAAAACTGCTTTCATGGTGCAAATCATTTTCAAACACATATAATCAAGAATATACTCAACAAATTTTGAGCCGTCATCATAGGGTTAGAAGCTGAACTTGCTCTCCTTGGGAAATCAACTTCAATCCATTTTGATGAAGTTACTCCATATCCAACAAAGTAAAGAAGGAGAAATCTAGAAAATCTATATGCTACTGTATGTGTAGGATACAATACAGCTTAATGCCCCTGTCGTAGCAAAACAGAAGTGGAAAAGAGTCCACAAAACATCACGAACGATGAAATCACCATCAATGTCCGTTGCCGCTTAACCTAGTGAGAAACCATGATAACCAAATAAGGACGACATTGATGACTAAAGACATGCCTCAACATATTATGTACTAATATATTGTATCTACATACACACACACACACACACACACACACACACACACATATATATATATATTGTTGTAATAGTTCTATTACAAAAAAAATTATGTTGCATTGAATTATTGCAACAAGTTATTTTATTTAAATGACCTAATTTAAAAATTTTTAAAAATCATTTATTGCAACAAAATACTATTGCAACAAAATTTTTGTAGTGACAATCTATTGCTGTAGACTTCATTGCAACAATGCACAATGAAATTTTTTTCGTTAGGTGTTTATTGCAATGTTTACTCTAAATGTTTACTCTAAACTTTTTCATTCATATCCTCTTCTGGAATATCTGAACTCTCTGAAACTAAAAGATATGTGAAGAGTAGTATGCAAACAATCACTATAGTGAAAAAGACAAATAAAACTGCTTTCATGGTGCAAATCGTTTTCAAACACATATAATCAAGAATATACTCAACAAATTTTGAGTCGTCATCACAGGGTTAGAAGCTGAACTAGCTCTCCTTGGGAAACCAACTTCAGTCCATTTTGATGAAGTTACTCTATATCCAACGAAGTAAAGAAGGAGAAATCTAGAAAATCTGTATGCTACTGTATGTGTAGGATAGAATACAGCTTAATGCCCCCGTCGTAGCAAAACAGAAGTGGGAAAGAGTCCACAAAAGATCACGAACGATGAAATCACCATCAATGTCCGTTGCCGCTTAACCTAGTCAGAAACCATGATAACCAAATAAGGACGACATTGATGACTAAAGACATGCCTCAACATATTACGTACTAATATATATTATCAACACACACACACACACACACACAGATATATATATATATATATTATTGTAATAGTTCTATTACAAAAAAAATTATGTTGCATTGAATTATTGCAACAAGTTATTTTATTTCAATGACCTAATTTAAAAATTATTAAAAATCATTTATTGCAACAAAATATTATTGCAACAAAATTTTTTTAGTGACAATCTATTGCTTTAGACTTCATTGCAACAATGCACAACGAAATTTTTTTCGTTAGGTGTTTATTGCAAAAGTTTTGAGTTTATTGCAATGTTTACAACAATGTTTACTCTAAACTTTTTCATTCATATCTTCTTCCGGAATATCTGAACTCTCTGGAACTAAAAGATATATGAAGACTAGTATGCATACAATCACTATAGTGAAGAAGACAAATAAAACTCCTTTCTTGGTGCAAATCGTTGTCAAACACATATAATCAAGAATATACTCAACAAATTTTGAGTCGTCATCATAGGGTTAGAAGCTGAACTAGCTCTCCTTGGGAAATCAACTTCAGTCCATTTTGATGAAGTTACTCCATATCCAACAAAGTAAAGAAGTAGAAATCTAGAAAATCTATATGCTACAGGATGTGTAGGATACAATACAGCTTAATGCCCCTGTCGTAGCAAAACAGAAGTCGGAAAGAGTCCACAAAACATCACGAATGATGAAATCACCATCAATGTCCGTTGCCGCTTAACCTAGTGAGAAACCATGATAACCAAATAAGGACGACATTGATGACTAAAGACATGCCTCAACATATTATGTACTAATACATTGTATCTACACACACACACACACACACACACACACACACACACATATATATATATATATATATATTGTTGTAATAGTTCTATTACAAAAAAAATTACGTTGCAATGAATTATTGCAACAAGTTATTTTATTTCAATGACCTAATTTAAAAATTATTAAAAATCATTTATTGCAACAAAATACTATTGCAGCAAAATTTTTGTAGTGACAATCTATTGCTGTGGACTTCATTGCAACAATGCACAAGGAAATTTTTTTCGTTAGGTGTTTATTGCAACAGTTTTGAGTTTATTGCAATGTTTACTACAATATTTACTCTAAACTTTTTCATTCATATCCTCTTCTGGAATATCTGAACTCTCTGAAACTAAAAGATATGTGAAGAGTAGTATGCAAACAATCACTATAGTGAAAAGGACAAATAAAACTGCTTTCATGGTGCAAATCATTTTCAAACACATATAATCAAGAATATACTCAACAAATTTTGAGCCGTCATCATAGGGTTAGAAGCTGAACTTGCTCTCCTTGGGAAATCAACTTCAATCCATTTTGATGAAGTTACTCCATATCCAACAAAGTAAAGAAGGAGAAATCTAGAAAATCTATATGCTACTGTATGTGTAGGATACAATACAGCTTAATGCCCCTGTCGTAGCAAAACAGAAGTGGAAAAGAGTCCACAAAACATCACGAACGATGAAATCACCATCAATGTCCGTTGCCGCTTAACCTAGTGAGAAACCATGATAACCAAATAAGGACGACATTGATGACTAAAGACATGCCTCAACATATTCTGTACTAATATATTGTATCAACATACACACACACACACACACACACACACACACACACACACACACATATATATATATATATATTGTTGTAATAGTTCTATTACAAAAAAAATTATGTTGCATTGAATTATTGCAACAAGTTATTTTATTTCAATGACCTAATTTAAAAATTTTTAAAAATCATTTATTGCAACAAAATACTATTGCAACAAAATTTTTGTAGTGACAATCTATTGCTGTAGACTTCATTGCAACAATGCACAATGAAATTTTTTTCGTTAGGTGTTTATTGCAATGTTTACTCTAAACTTTTTCATTCATATCCTCTTCTGGAATATCTGAACTCTCTGAAACTAAAAGATATGTGAAGAGTAGTATGCAAACAATCACTATAGTGAAAAAGACAAATAAAACTGCTTTCATGGTGCAAATCGTTTTCAAACACATATAATCAAGAATATACTCAACAAATTTTGAGTCGTCATCACAGGGTTAGAAGCTGAACTAGCTCTCCTTGGGAAACCAACTTCAGTCCATTTTGATGAAGTTACTCTATATCCAACAAAGTAAAGAAGGAGAAATCTAGAAAATCTGTATGCTACTGAATGTGTAGGATACAATACAGCTTAATGCCCCCGTCGTAGCAAAACAGAAGTGGGAAAGAGTCCACAAAACATCACGAACGATGAAATCACCATCAATGTCCGTTGCCGCTTAACCTAGTGAGAAACCATGATAACCAAATAAGGACGACATTGATGACTAAAGACATGCCTCAACATATTACGTACTAATATATATTATCAACACACACACACACACACAAACACACACACACACACACACATATATATATATATATATATTGTTGTAATAGTTCTATTACAAAAAAAATTATGTTGCAATGAATTATTGCAACAAGTTATTTTATTTCAATGACCTAATTTAAAAATTATTAAAAATCATTTATTGCAACAAAATACTATTGCAACAAAATTTTTGTAGGGACAATCTATTGCTGTAGACTTCATTGCAACAATGCACAACGAAATTTTTTTCGTTAGGTGTTTATTGCAACAGTTTTGAGTTTATTGCAATGTTTACTACAATGTTTACTCTAAACTCTTTCATTCATATCTTCTTCCGGAATATCTGAACTCTCTGGAACTAAAAGATATATGAAGACTAGTATGCATACAATCACTATAGTAAAGAAGACAAATAAAACTCCTTTCATGGTGCAAATCGTTGTCAAACACATATAATGAAGAATATACTCAACAAATTTTGAGTCGTCATCATAGGTTTAGAAGCTGAACTAGCTCTCCTTGGGAAATCAACTTCAGTCCATTTTGATGAAGTTACTCCATATCCAACAAACTAAGAAGGAGAAATCTAGAAAATCTATATGCTACTATATCCGTAGGATACAATACAGCTTAATGCCCCTGTCGCAGCAAAACAGAAGTGGGAAAGAATCCACAAAACATCACGAACGATGAAATCACCATCAATGTCCGTTGCCGCTTAACCAAGTGAGAAACCATGATAACCAAATAAGGACGACATTGATGACTAAAGACATGCCTCAACTTATTACGTACTAATATATTGTATCTACACACACACACACACACACACACACACACACATATATATATATATATTGTTGATAATAGTTCTATTACAAAAAAAATTATGTTGCAATGAATTATTGCAACAAGTTATTTTATTTCAATGACCTAATTTAAAAATTATTAAAAATCATTTATTGCAACAAAATACTATTGCAACAAAATTTTTGTAGGGACAATCTATTGCTGTAGACTTTATTGCAACAATGGACAATGAAATATTTTTCATTAGGTGTTTATTGCAACAGTTTTGAGTTTATTGCAATGTTTACTACAATGCCTACTCTAAACTCTTTCATTCATATCTTCTTCTGGAATATCTGAACTCTCTGGAACTAAAAGATATATGAAGACTAGTATGCATACAATCACTATAGTAAAGAAGACAAATAAAACTCCTTTCATGGTGCAAATCGTTGTCAAACACATATAATCAAGAATATACTCAACAAATTTTGAGTCGTCATCATAGGGTTAGAAGCTGAACTAGCTCTCCTTGGGAAATCAACTTCAGTCCATTTTGATGAAGTTACTCCATATCCAACAAAGTAAAGAAGGAGAAATCTAGAAAATCTATATGCTACTGTATGTGTAGGATACAATACAGCTTAATGCCCCTGTCGTAGCAAAACAGAAGTGGGAAAGAGTCCACAAAACATCACGAACGATGAAATCACCATCAATGTCCGTTGCCGCTTAACCTAGTGAGAAACCATGATAACCAAATAAGGACGACATTGATGACTAAAGACATGCCTCAACATATTATGTACTAATATATTGTATCTACACACACACACACACACACACACATATATATATATTGTTGATAATAGTTCTATTACAAAAAAAATTATGTTGCAATGAATTATTGCAACAAGTTATTTTATTTCAATGACCTAATTTAAAAATTATTAAAAATCATTTATTGCAACAAAATACTATTGCAACAATATTTTGGTAGTGACAATCTATTGCTGTAGACTTCATTGCAACAATGCATAACGAAATTTTTTTCGTTAGGTGTTTATTGCAACAGTTTTGAGTTTATTGCAATGTTTACTACAATGTTTACTCTAAACTTTTTCATTCATCTCTTCTTCTGGAATATCTGAACTCTCTGAAACTAAAAGATATATGAAGAGTAGTATGCAAACAATCACTATAGTGAAAAAGACAAATAAAACTGCTTTCATGGTGCAAATCGTTGGCAAACACATATAATCAAGAACATACTCAACAAATTTTGAGTCATCGTCATAGGGTTAGAAGCTGAACTAGCTCTCCTTGGGAAATCAACTTCTTTCCATTTTGTTGAAGTTAGTCCATATCCAACAAAGTAAAGAAGGAGAAATTAAAAAAATCTGTATGCTACTGTACGTGTAGGATACAATACAGCTTAATGCCCCTGTCGTAGCAAAACAGAAGTGGGAAAGAGTCCACAAAACATCACGAACGATGAAATCACCATCAATGTCCGTTGCCGCTTAACCTAGTGACAAACCATGATAACCAAATAAGGACGACATTGATGACTAAAGACATGCTTCAACATATTATGTACTAATATATTGTATCTACACACACACACACACACACACACACACACATATATATATATATATATATTGTTGTAATAGTTCTATTGCAAAAAAAAATTATGTTGCAATGAATTATTGCAACAAGTTATTTTATTTCAATGACCTAATTTAAAAATTATTAAAAATCGTTTATTGCAACAAAATACTATTGTAACATAATTTTTGTAGTGACAATCTATTGCTATAGACTTTATTGCAACAATGCACAACGAAATTTTTTTCGTTAGGTGTTTCTTGCAACAGTTTTGAGTTTATTGCAATGTTTACTCCAATGTTTACTCTAAACTTTTTCATTCGTATCTTCTTCTTGAATATCTGAACTCTCTGAAACTAAAAGATATATGAAGACTAGTATGCAAACAATCACTATAGTAAAGAAGACAAATAAAACTCCTTTCATGGTGCAAATCGTTGTCAAACACATATAATCAAGAATATGCTCAACAAATTTTGAGTCGTCATCATAGGGTTAGAAGCTGAACTAGCTCTCCTTGGGAAATCAACTTCAGTCCATTTTGATGAAGTTACTCCATATCCACCAAAGTAAAGAAGGAGAAATCTAGAAAATCTATATGCTACTGTATGTGTAGGATACAATACAGCTTAATGCCCCTGTCGTAGCAAATCAAAAGTGGGAAAGAGTCCACAAAACATCACGAACGATGAAATCACCATCAATGTCCGTTGCCGCTTAACCTAGTGAGAAACCATGATAACCAAATAAGGACGACATTGATGACTAAAGACATGCCTCAACATATTATGTACGAATATATTGTATCTACACACACACACACACACACACACACACACACACATATATATATATATATGTTGTAATAGTCCTATTACAAAAAAAATTATGTTGCAATGAATTATTGCAACAAGTTATTTTATTTCAATGACCTAATTTAAAAATTATTAAAGATCATTTATTGCAACAAAATACTATTGCAACAAAATTTTTGTAGTGACAATCTATTGCTATAGACTTTAATGCAACAATGCACAACGAAATTTTTTTCGTTAGGTGTTTATTTCAACAATTTTGAGTTTATTGCAATGCTTACTACAATGTTTACTCTAAACTTTTTCATTCATATCTTCTTCTGGTATATCTGAACTCTCTGGAACTAAAAGCTATATGAAGACTTGTATGCATAGAATCACTATAGTAAAGAAGACAAATAAAACTCCTTTCATGGTGCAAATCGTTGGCAAACACATATAATCAAGAACATACTCAACAAATTTTGAGTTGTCATCATAGGGTTAGAAGCTGAACTAGCTCTCCTTGGGAAATCAACTTCAGTCGATTTTGATGAAGTTACTCCGTATCCAACAAAGTAATGAAGGAGAAATCCAGAAAATCTGTATGTTACTGTACATGTTGGATACAATACATCTTAATGCCCCTGTCGTAGCAAAACAGAAGTCGGAAAGAGTCCACAAAGCATCACGAACGATGAAATCACCATCAATGTCCGTTGTTGCTTAACCTAGTGACAAACCATAATAACCAAATAAGGACGACATTGATGACTAAAGACATGCTTCGACATATTATGTACTAATATATTGTGTCTACATATATATATATATTGTTTTAATAGTTCTATTGCAAAAAAAATTATGTTGCAATGAATTATTGCAACAAGTTATTTTATTTCAATGACCTAATTTAAAAATTATTAAAAATCATTTATTGCAACAAAATACTATTGCAACAAAATTTTTGTGGTGACAATATATTGCTATAGACGTTATTGCAACAATGCACAATGAAGTTTTTTTCTTTAGTTGTTTATTGCAACAGTTTTGAGTTTATTGCAGTGTTTACACCAAACTTTTTTTATTCATATCTTCTTCTAGAATATATGAACTCTCTGGAACTAGAAGATATATGAAGACCAGTATGCAAACAACCACTATAGTAGAGAAGACAAATAAAACCCCTTTCATGGTGCAAATCGTTGACAGTAACGCATAGCTAATCAAGAACATACTCAACAAATTTATAGTCATCATCATAGGGTCAGCAGCTGAACGAGCTCTCCTTGGGAAATAAACTTCATTCCGTTTTGATGAAGTTGCTCCATATCCAACTGAATAAAGAAGGAGGAATCCAAAGAATATGTATGCTGCAGTATGTGTAGAATACAATACAGCATAATGCCCCTGTAGTAGCAAAACAGAAATGGGAAATAATCCACAGAACATCACAAACGATGAAATCACCATCTGTGCTCGTCGTTGCTTAAACCTAATGACAAACCATGAACGTAAGATGCCGATCGCCACGTTCACATTTTCAAGAACCATCGGTGCCATGTAATATACATCTGTAGGGATATCAAATTCCATTAGAGGAGTTGGCAAGAAGAAACTGATCGCAGTCATCCCCGTAAACTGTAGACATATCTCCCTAACACAACTGATAACCAAATAAGGACAACATTGATGACTAAAGACATGCTTCAACATATTATGTACTAATATATAGTGTTTATATATATATATATATATATATTGTTGTAATAGTTTTGTTGCAAAAAACATTTATGTTGCAATAAATTATTGCAACGATTTATTTTGTTTCAATAACCTAATTTAAAAATTATTAAATATCATTTATTGCAACAAAATGCTATTGCAACGAAGTTCTTTCAAGCGATAATTTATTGCTACAAACTTTATTGCAATAGTTCACAACAAAAATTTTTTGTTAGGTGTTTATTCCAATAGTTTTGAGTTTATTACCAAAAAAAAAAAATTAAAAAAAAAATTGTTGCAATAAGGTTCCATTAATAGTATTCAAGTGAGTGAGTTAAAATAAAATTATATTTTGCATTTTTTTTCTTGTAAAATATTGTAGTTTCCTTATTAGTGATATTCTCTTCAAAGGTTATTCTTAATATTATATAAGTTCTTGAAAAAAGATTTAGGGTTGTCATTTATTTAGATTTAATTAAAGAGTTAAAATCTATAATGATATCTCTAATAGAGTAGTATTGCAATTTTATCTAAGGAAATTCTTTCTACGATTTGAAACCGTGTTGGTTTTCCAGTATTCAAAATTGAACAATGAACAGGGGCGGAGCTACGTTGCCCCTTGGGGGGGCCATGGCCCCCCAAAATTTTGATTTCTTCTACTGTTAGGCTATGATTTTGATAGCAAAAAATAAGTAAAAGGCTATGGCCCCCTAAAAAATAATGACCAGCCCCCCCAATTCTTTCTAGGATCTCTACTTAGTCCAATAGATAACCCAAGCCCTCAAATAAAATACTAGTTAGCTCTCCCAATTGTCCAAATGATTTGTTATCAATCCAAATATCCAATAGAAAATAATCCACACTCTCAAAATATCATCTTTTACCACTCATTTTCAAACAATTTTTTTTTCCATCATTCTTAATCTCAAGAAGCCACCTACGGGATTCTCAAAGAAAATAGAAGTTATCACTGCTACTTTTTCTCCTGATACAAGCCCACATTGCCCCATGTTTCTTTCCTCTTATTGTTGGTTGCTCTAAACACATTAACTCTCTTCTTAACAATGGTAGAAATCAAATAAACTCCTTTCATCTAAAAAAAATATATCCATATTTTCTTTCAGTTCCAGCTTCTTCTTGTGCCTCAGTATTTTAGGTTTGTTTGTTTCTTCAACATCATATGGGCATTTAGATTTTTGCCTTTTATATATATGATAACGTTCATTTAGTTTTATGAATATGCTGTGTTTATTAAGTTGTTCAATTTGTTGCATTGCTATATGATAATATATTATATCTCTTTCCATTTCATCTTTTTTTTTTTTTTTTAATTTGAAATTAGGAGCTAAATAATTCATTAAAAAATAAGAAAATTTTCAATATTATGGATAATGTTGGGTTGATGGTGCTTAAAATAATAGTATGCAAATTTTTGTATATGCGTATGGTAAAATAGACTGCCTTTTGTAACTTAGCCCCCTCAAGTACGAATTCCTGGCTATGCCCCCTGACTATGAATGGTGCTTTTTAGTCAAATTTTTTAATTAGGCTTGTGTGGATATATTGCAATTGGATTCTGAGTTTGGAAAATTGATTCATGATTCTTGTTATTTTGATAATTAACTATTACTTTAATATGAAGTTGTTATTTGTCATCTGTGTTTTCACTTTCCACCCAAAACCATTGTGATAGTGGTAATATAAAACCGAGTCTTGAATTACAATGATATATATCAATATATGTCTCTTGCATACAAGTTTTCTTGCTTATTTTAGCTTTGTGTGTATATAGAGAGGATTGTGAGAGCTTAGGGTAGTGTTTCGAGACAACCTAAGTTTTTTCCCATGTTTTCTATGATCTGACAACACCTCCAACCATCAGCCAAAATGGCCCAATAGCACCTTTTTGCAAAATATATGAGGATGTACCATTGTTTTAAAAATATATAGCAATGTAACACTTTTTCAGAACTTAAGTTCCATAAACTCGGGTTTTCCATGGAACTCGAGTTCCATAAACTCGAGTATTCCATGGAACTTGAGTTCCATAAACTCAAGTTTTCCATGGAACTCGAGTTCCATAGAAAATGCCACGATGGCACCACTAACTTGGAATTTTTTATTAAAAAAATGCATTGTGAGACTCCATTTTGATAGAATCGAGTTGTTTGTAGGGTAGAACCCGAAATTTGTAAAATCGAGTTCGGTGGAAAAAAAAGAAAAAGAAAAAGAAGGAAACAAAGTACAGGTGCATGTACCTTTGGCAAAACTGAATACAAAGGGTTCAACGAATTGAAAATGGTAGAACTTTGAAATAGCAGAACTAATTAAGTAACCCAATTGCACCACCCAACCACCCAACACTAGTGAGCAACCCAATTGTATCACCACCACTACAACTGCTGATTTAAAACCAAACTTAAACCCAATCTGTGTCCACCACCACCATGGTAAAAAAAAAAAAAAAAAAAAATTCCAAAACCCTAACAACCAAAACTCAAACAAACTGCCGAAACAAAAGCCCAACAACAACCGAAACTTAAGGCAAATGCCAGAACCAAGCCCAATGACCCAAAGACCATGTTGGACGTACTTTACTGAGCTACTTAGTACATGAATGCGGAGGACGCAATGCTAGCTCGAGAAGAAAAGCCTAGGAAGAGGGAAAGGCAAGAAGATGCATGACACAACAAGGGATAAAAGACCGCAAGGATCAGAGACCGACGGGAGGATAGGCACTCCAAGCCCCCCACTAGGAGGTTCGCAAGCTTTACCCCGTTGACTGCCCCGATTGACCAAGTGTTAATGCAGATCAAGGATGAAGCAGCCCTGACATGGCCTGGCAAACTGAAGGGAGACCCCCGTAAGAGGTCTAAAGACAAGTATTGCCACTTTCACCAAGATCACGGTCACGACACGTCCAAATGCTACGACTTAAAGCAGCAAATAGAAGTCCTTATCAAACAAGGAAAGTTGTAAAGGTTTGTCAGCAAGGAAAGGATGGACCCACTGCAAGAGCAGGCTGCCTAAAGGGAAAATAAGCGTCCTAAACCACCTTAGGAGACATAAGGATGATCGTAGAGGGCACCACAATTCTAGTTCATCCAAGAAGGCGTGCAAAACCTACCTTAGGATGGTCTAGAACGTCCAGCTGATAGGTTTCATCCCAAAAATGACATGGATCGACAACCCCATAATCGGGTTCATAGAGGAGGACGCCGAATGTCTCCACCACTCACACAACGATGCGCTCGTTGTTAGTATACGAATGGGGGACTACAACACTCACCGGGTCCTTATTGATAATGGGAGCGCTACTGATGCCCTCTACTACCTGGTGTTCCAGCAGATGAGGATTGAGAGAGAACGATTAATTCCAACCAATGCACTACTCGTTGGATTTGGAGAAAAAAGAGTATACCCCCTCGGTGTGGTCACTTTGCTTGTACCGGTTAGAGATTACACTCAGTAGATTATCAAGGATGTCACATTCTTGGCTGTCGGCTGTTTGCTTGCTTACAATGCCATCTTGGACTGTCCTACCCTTAATTCATAGAAGGCTGTAACTTCAACCTACCACTTGATGATCAAGTTCCCTACTGAGTATAGAGTAGGAGAGGTGCGAAGAGACCAAGTGGCTGCGTGCAAGTGCTATATAGCCATGTTGGAGATGGATGATCATTTATAGACCATGAGTATAGAAGAACAACAGATGGCAGAACCCGTTGAAAGGTTAAAGGAGATACTTCTCGATAACTCTAAACTTAAGTGAACTACTAGGATTGGCACCCTTGCCAGCCAACCAGTTCGTTAGGCACTTACAACATTTCTAAGGGAGAACCAGGATGTCTTTGCTTTAAGCCATGAGGACATGCCCGGAATCGATCCTTTGGTAATAGTCCACAGGTTGAATGTATCACCCTTTTTTGCTCCTATCCGTCAAAAGAAACGAGTGTTCGTGTAGGAGTGGGACAAAGCCATAGCAGAAGAGGTTCACAAATTACAAGAAGTAGAGTTCATACGGGAAGTATACTATCCTAACTGGCTGGCCAACGTGGTAATGGTTAAAAAGGCCAACGGGAAGTGGAGGATATGCGTGGACTTCACGAACTTAAATAAAGCATGCCCTAAAGACAGTTACCCACTTCCGTGGATCGACATCTTGGTGGACTCAATAGCAAGACCACTAGTTGCTAAGCTTCACAGACGTGTTTTCTGGTTACAACTAGATCAAGCTAGATGAGGCTGATTAAGAGAAGATCTCATTTGTCACCAACCAGGGTCTCTTTTGCTAAAAAGTGATGCCATTCGGTCTCAAGAACTTGGGTGCCACGTATCAGAGGCTAATGAATAAAATGTTCGCACATTAGATTAGGAGGAATGTTCAAGTCTACATGGACGACATGTTGGTAAAAACCGTACGGGAAGACAACCATTTGAACGACCTCAAAGAGACCTTTGATACCCTTCGCTCTTATAACATGAAATTGAATCCAAAAAAATGCGCATTTGGGGTAATGTCTGGAAAGTTCCTAGGGTTCATGGTGTCCTAGAGAGGAATTGAGGTCAATCCGGACAAGATACGGGCCATAATAGAGATGTCGTCGCCAAAGAAAACCAAGGAAGTATAAAGCTTCAATGGCAAGGTAGTTGCACTGAACAAGTTCTTCTCAAGAACAACGGATAAATGCTTGCCTTTCTTCGGCACATTGAAGAAGTCCTTTAGTGGACTGACGAATGTCAGCAAACATTCGAAAATTTGAAAGCATACCTCTCTTCTCTACCACTACTAAGTATTTCCAAGCCAAGAGAGGAGCTACTCTTCTACCTAGCCATCTCCCTAGCTGCTCTTAGTGCGGCCTTGGTTAGAGAAGAAGACAGGGTATAGAAGCTCGGGTACTACACTAATCGAGCACTCTGAGGTGCAAAAGAGAGGTGCTCCCTAATGGAAAAGCTAGCCTTTGCCTTAGTGATTACTGCTCACAAACTCAAGCCATATTTTCAGGCACACACTATAGTTGTTCTGACAAATAAACCTATATGGAGAGCAATGAGCAATCCTAAATCTACTGGATAGATGAAACTATAGGCGATTGAGTTAAGTTAATTTGACATACAGTACCGTCTGTACACGGCCATGAAGGGATAGGTAGTTACTGACTTTATTGCGGAGTTCACCAATATGGAAGGCCAGGGGGTAGAAGAGCATCCTTAATGGAGTTTCCATACCGACGGGTCATCCAACAAGTAGACTGAAGGAGTAGGTGTAGTACTCCACTCTTCGAAAGGGGACGAGATTGAATGCATGGTACGTCTCGATTTCCTTATGACCAACAATGAAGCAAAGTATGAAGCTTTAGTGGCAGGCTTAGACCTCGCCAAAGCAGCAAAGGCCATAAGTACCCCTTTTTTTTTTGTGATTCTCAAGTGGTCACTAGTTGGGTGAACAGGGACTAAGAATGCAAAAATGAACAGAGGAAGAATTACCTAGAGTAAGTGAAGAAACGGGCGGTTGACCTACAGACCAAGTTTGTTCAATTGCTAAGGGAAGAGAATGAGCAAGTTGATCATATTTCCAAAGTCGCATCTACAGAACACATGCTGATGCCCAGTAAGGTACTTTCTTTTGTTCAGCTATCTCCTTTGATAGAGGGCGTTGATGTGTAGGAAATAGGCTCGAACAGTAATTGGACCACACCAATTGTTTCCTACTTGAAAGACAGTACGTTACCTAACGATAAAAAGGCTGCAAGAAAGCTGAAGGTTCAAGCAGCACGATTTGTCTTAATAAAGGACATCTTATACAAAAGAGGCTTCTCTCGACCGTACCTAAGAAGCCTAAGCCCCGAGGAAGCAGATTATGTCATAAGGGAAGTTCAAGAAAGGATCTGCAGGGACCATTCAGGGTCACGGTCACTAGTGCACACTCTGATTCAAGTAGGATACTATTGGCTTACCATGCAGAAGGATGCCTAAGCCTATGTTAAAGCTTAAGACAAATGTCTGAGATTGGACAATATTATCAGAAAGCCAACAGAAGAGCTCACCTAGATGATAGCTTTATGGCCTTTTGCTCAGTAGGGGTTAGATATCATGGGCCCATTCTCGATGGTTATAAGACAGTTGAAATTCCTAGTAGTCGGTATAGATTACTTTACCAAAGGGTGGAAGCTGAAGGGCTGGCCACTATCACAGAGAAATACATACGAAGCTTCGTCTAAAGGAACATCATCTACAGGTACAGGATCCTTAAAGTATTGGTCTCAAATAATGGAAAGCAGTTTGAAAAAGAGCCAGATAGGGATTTTTGCTCACAGTTAGGGATCAAGAATCACTACTCCTCACCCGCCCACCCTCAGGCCAATGGACAAGTTGAGGTCAAGAACCGATCATTGTTTAAGATCATCAAGACTTGGCTCGAAAGGGCAAAGGGTATATGGTTAGATGAGCTACCGAGTGTACTATAGGCATATAGGACGATGACTAGAACACCTACAGGAGAAACACCATTTAGGCTAGTGTACGGGAACAAGGCTGTCATCCCTGCCGAGGTCGAACTTACAAGCTACAAGGTGGAGAACCACAATGAGAGCAGAAACGTTGAAGCCATGCGCCAACAACTGGACCTATTAACGAGGTTAGAGTAACAGCTAAATAGAGGTTAGCACGATAGTAGGACCTCATGGCCAAGCACTACAATTCCAGAGTCATGCACAGGGACTTCAAAGTAGGAGTCCTCGTCCTAAGGAAGGTGATGGGCACCATAAAGGATCCATTACAGGGAAAGCTAGAACCTAATTGTGAAGGACCATACAGAATCACTTCATGGAAGAGGAAAGACACCTATCACTTGGAGACACTTGACGGACAAAAGTTGCACCATCCATGGAACACCGAGCATCTAAAGAAATACTACAATAGTCAATGGCATACAGACCACTCCTTATTTCTAGTTTATTCCTTTCTAGTTTTTTATTATTATCTACAGTACTTTTTTAAGCTCAAAGGGTGGCTTTTTATTTCTTCAAGAACAATTTTTTGGCTTATGCACATATTCATCATAATAAGAGGAGTTATTCAAATATGCCTTGTGTATGTACATTTGCATAAAGCCACATCTGCGACTATGTCCTTAACTAGACGGATGCATTCGAGAGGATGCCATAAAATTTATATATGTCCATAAATGGACGGATGCATCCCAAGTAATGCCTTGCAATTTATTAAAGTCCCTAAGTGGACGGCTGATCCTCAAAGGTGCCGTATCATTTATAAAAGTCCATAAGTGGATGGGTGCATCCCAAAGGAGTGCCATAGAATTTATATACATCCATAAGTGGGCAGATGCGTTTCAAGGGATGCCTTAGAATCTGCTTTTAAGTCTTTAAGTGGGTGGAAAGGGATGCCATAGAACTTATATACGTCCATAAGTGGACGGATGCATTCCAAGGGATGCCTTAGAACTTATACACGTCCATAAATGGACAGGTGTGTCACAAAAGGATGCCTTAGAATTCATGTTCATAAGTGGACGGACGCATCCAGGGACGCCTTAAAATTTTCCCGAGTCCATGAGTGGTCGAATACAAGGAAATCTTAAAAGATAAATACCTTGAAATTTGTGAGGCTATGGATGGATGGGTGCAACCCAAGGGATCTCCTGAGGATTACACAACCCTTTTGGGTGGACGGGTATGACTGATATTCAAGAATTTGCTAAGTCCATAATGTGAACAAACTTTGACCTACATTACTGGTCCACTAAATGGATGGACGTAAACCAGCACCCAACATGGACGAGGGAGAGTGATTGGTCCTACCTAACCTTAACATAGACGAAGAAATCCATTGAAATCTAATAGTAAAAGCATGTTCAAACAATGCAAGTAAAAATGTAAGCGACGAGTATTAAAAAGGATAATGGATAAAGGCAAATGTTTACATACGAAACCCAAAAAGGAGGGCGATGTTAGAGAAATTACACAAATATTTGTTTTCCCAAGGCTTTTTATAAAAACAAAGATGAAAATAAAATCTAAGGTTGGTCGACAGGGGCCTCCTTATGACCTACCTCAATGGGACAATTCTCATCCTCGACAGATTTAACTTGTTCATCTTGAACTGCAGTTTCTTTGTCACCTTTGGCGTTAGGAGTTGGATCAACCTCAAACAGCTCATTGGTACCTTCAGGATCGACGGATCTAGCTGGGGTCTGGGCCACGACATCAATTGAGATGGAAGACACATCCAGATCTGGGAAGGAAGCCTTGACTTGACGGAGGCACTCATTGAAGTCGTTGGCGTAACAACTACCGAGCTCATAAAGGAAGCCGTCGAAGTTATGGAACTCCATCGAGGAGATCTCTTAACGAGGAGATCTCTCCCTCCTTGTCTTTTAGCATGTTGGCCAACACCTCAATTTATCTCTCAAACTCCTCTAGGCTTTCTTCATCAGGTCAAACTTCTTGATCTGCACCTCTCTCCAAGCCTTGAGCTCATTCAGCTCTGTCTCTGTGGCCTTAACCCTCTCTTTAAGATGGCCAACCAACTCTTCACCGGCCATGCAACAGTCCATCAAGCCATTCATCATTAGCACCCCCTGCAAAAAGAAACCCAAAACAAGGTTAAAAGTGAGGATAACACAGAAACGGGAAAGAAATAGGACAAGTACACACTTGAGCCAAGCTGAAGAGGCCCGTCTCCCCCCTAGCTTTAGTTGCATGGTTGCCAAAGCTTTTGTAATCATCATCCTTGATAATGGACAAGAGCTACCCAATGGCATAACGCGAATCTTCACGGAGGAGTGGGGGAGGTCGCTATTCAGCGACAGGACCCTGAGTCGTCTTTAAACCCTTCCTTTTCCCATGATGGAGGGGATGAGGTAGCTTGGTAGTCGGAGGCGTCTCCCCGACGGTTGGACCAGTCACCACCTTCATCTTCTTGGGAGGAAGGTCAACCTTGTCTGTTGGTTTCCTTTTTAGGAATGGCTTTAGAGGACCTGTCCCTACGGTTGGGGGCACAACCTAGTTCATTTTTTCCTGCGCCTGTGCAGTGGCTTGTTGGCAAATATAAGCCTATCTCTTACTGTCTTCCATTTCTGCACCAAAGAAGACGGAAAGAAAAAGTTAGGCAAGAATTGCTAAAAAGTTAATGAAGATAAAGGAAAAAGGAATTGACGACGGACTCACGTTGGCATGCTTATGAATCATAACGACGTGCAGCGGCTGTAGGCTCGGGACTGCCATAGTACCAGTGTAGGATGTCCAAGGTGACGAGCTTCTTCCACGTCCTCTCTTTCAAAAAAAATTTGAAAATCCTCTCCAAAAAGCTCTACTATTCAAGATCAACTTCTGAATGTTCTTGAGCTACAATAAGAGACGATTAGACTAACAAGTAAAACAAAAAAAAGATAAACAAGCAAAAAATTAAGCATATGGACATCCACTAGACGGAGGCAATATGCCCCAAGTTCTATCAACCAGGGGCATGTTCTCCTATTCATCTGGGTGACACACCCAGTTGTCTCCCTGGATGAAGAAATACCGACTCTTCCAATTTCGGTTGGAACCAAGTGTTTCGTACACTAGCCTAAGTGACAGTTTCCTCGGCAGAAAGCTATAAATCCCCCTAAACTTGACGATCTTAGAAGGACGGTAACAATGGAAGAACTCCTCCACGGTTAGTTGATGACTCCCTTTGCTCAGAACCCTGTATAGGACCTCAGCACCAACAAAGATTCTCCAAGCATTCGGATCAATTTGGGTGACGGCTAGCCTTAGGTACTAGAGTAAGCTACAGTGTAGAGCACTCAAGGGTTGTCTAAATCATCAGTACCATGGTAATAACACTTTTCAAATCTAAGGGGTTGATAGATAGGGATGTCGATGGGAATTTGATACTTCTCACGCGAGGTATTGAACTAACTATTTTTAATGGTGGAGTTGAAATCATTGATCGTCCACAAAGGGGGAAGAACAAAATTCCTAAAGCTATTGGGGCCAACAACGGTTCTAAAAGAGGATTCAAAGCTTTCTTCACTGCCTGAGTCTTCGTTCGTGCCACTCTCAAACCCATCCATGTCCGTATCCTCATCCTCCTCCTTGGAAGGTGAGTTTGTAGACGGAACCCTTTTAGGATAAGAGGCATCGAGGTCACCTCCACCTAATGGGTACACATCATCGTAGCCCACTCCTTCGCGGAAAAACGATTGTTCACTCAATGCTTCACTAGACATTATTACACCTACAAATGACGAAAAAACTCCTAAGACTATAGATCTATGTGCGCAAGGGACGTATAACGCTTAAAAGAAAAAAGAAGATAAAAGACATACACAGGATGGAGAATACTTACAGGTGTACAGTGTAGAAAAGAGATGGAGGCGTTGTGATGAACAGACGCATCGAGGAAACAGACTGACAAATTCTAGCAGGAGATGGATACGCTCTGACTAAAGAAATGATACAAAAAGTGGAAATGAATGGGAAGGGCAACATATATATAGGGAAAATGGCGCAGAAGGCGAAGCGACGCTTTGATCCAAGTGACCAGCCACTAAAATTACGCCAGCTATCCCTCAGCATTTATGGCTCTCAATTGCCATGGAGTGAGGGGGCAGCTGACAGGGATAAATCCCATAGTAGACAGATCCAATTCACTAAGTTAATTATAAAGTGACAATGACACTGAAAGAGACGATCTAGATAGCCTAACAATCAAAAACCTAGTGGACGGAGTCTCGTCTTGAATGGAAGGCAAAATGACAGGTGGACCCTTTAAGGTGGATGGACCCTTTTATGTAGACGTACCCTTCAAGGTGGATGAACCCAACAGAGACGGGAAGCAAAGCCACGTGGCATCCACGTGACCTGAGTAAGCTCCAAGAATCCTAACATGGAAATACCTTGCATTCTACACCCAACCACGATCAGAAAGGGCCCCACAAGGAAAGGATCCCTCAAAACATGAGCATTAGTGAGAATCTTCTTTACAAGAAAATACCCTCTCCATCAAGAAACCAAGGTCAGCTTTATGCTATTATAAAAACCCCAAAACTCTCACAAATCAAGGTACACATAATTTACCCTAGTTTTGGCACTCTAGAGTTATAAAAGATCTCTAACTTAACCTTTGGAAGGTATTTAGTCAATACCACACCGGTACTCTCTGTAAAGTCCTCTTCTTCTTTGTTTTGCAAAGTTTGTCTGGGGCATGTGAGGACCATTCAGCTTACTAACGATTTTTGGCATCATCATTTATGATATTCAACCTTTAACACACAATGACCTAGCGAATTTTGCCACATTAAGCGCCTCCCACTGTACTTGCCAAAGTAGAACTCCTTGAAAATGTCCTATTGCACCAAACAAAGAAAAGATTGAGACAGCTGCTCAGGAGCACAATGAAACAACCTACAATTGAAAGAGCTATATGGTGGTCTCCCCGAACCTGGTAGACATTCAATCATGAGGAAGTCTAACATCCATGGGCAGATATGTTGGCTAGTACCTACAGTTAGTCACCCAAAACCAATGAAGCTAATTGGGAATATTAAGTGAATGTCTACCAGGATGATTGTTTGAAGGATTCATTTATTTCTTTTGATAATTCAATGTCTTGAAAATGTTTCACAAAAACAAAGCAGAAACTATCATTAACTAACCCATGCAAACTCATTATAAAAGCTCATATGGTGAGTGTTTTTTAACGGGGGATAAAAAAATCATTTACTAAGCTTTCTTAAAGATACAAGCTCAAAATGAGGACTGCAAAATCATGATAATGAAGTGACAAGGATAATGTAGAGGCTAACAAATTAACTACAGAAGCTCATATGATGAACTTACTGTAGAAACTCAACCCATGACACTTCATCTCCCACTTGCTGAACTTCACTAATACAAATTACACAATACTTTTTTTTATTAGTACAGCTTATACACAACACAGTAGCCAGTAATTTGTCAGCACAGTGCTGCATCAAACATTAACTAGACCTGATCTTCATATTATTGTCAATTTAAAGTCTTGATTCTTGGAGCATCATAAAAAGTTGATCCAGTACTTAGGATGCAAAAACTTGGTTACATGAGAATCTTAAATGTGGATTAATGGTGAAAACATGAATTTTGCATGTCTAAATGATTCTTACATCGCTCAAGAGAATTGCAAGCTAACACATGCTCCCCTAATAAATCCACCAAAAGATAGGCCTAGACCAAGGAGCTAATCTGTAATTTAGGGTCCGTTTGGATAGAGTTTATTGCTGAAAACTGAAAATTAAAAACTGAAAACACTGTAGCAAAATAATTTTTAAATGTGTGAATAGTACTGCGGGACACATTTTTAATAAAAAATTATTAAAAAAGTACGTGAACAGTGCGTGCGCAGTGCATAAACAGTGCACGCACAGCAGCGCACAGTGCACGCCTGCCCTCTTGTCTCCCCGCAGCAGAACCAAAAAAAAAAAAGAAGCAAAATGCTTCAAAACGCAAAACATAAAAAATTAAGCTGGATCCAAACCCCCTCTTAATATGTAGAGTACATAGCCTAAACCTGGAATGAACGTGTTCATCCATCTAACCAAGTAAGACCCTTGTAAACTTCAGATTTGGAAAATAGGACAGAAGCTGCTATCCCATTCATGTCATCAACACATCATCGAGGCCACATCATCTAGATGATATTAAATGTTGGGAATAGATCCCCCCATTCAAATTCTCCAATTTCCTACAATTTTTAGGTAGATGTGAGAAACATGGTATTTATTTGATTTTGTGTGGTTTACATGTGTTTTTTTTAGGACCATGGGATTTCTTAAATGTGTCTTACATCTGGATTAAAATTGAAGGATTTGAATTGGAAGGCAGCCTTTCCCATAAAGGTTCCCCCCACCCCCCCCCCCCCCCCCCAAAAAAAAAAAAAAAAAAAAAAAAAAAGCCCACAATTTGAAATCATCTTTAATAGCAATAATGATAATTGACAATTTTCAAACCCGAAATTTATACAGATTAGCAATGGTGCATACTTTGAACATGCCTTCAATTTTGTTTGTAAATTGGAAGCGTTCTTTCCCAAAAGTAGCCTCTTCGCAAGATCCTTCTTATAAAATGTTTCAAACACATGCTTGCCCATCATAAGCAAGAATATGACATGTTTCTCAGTGTCATTTTGATGAAAAACATGAGACGTAAATAGTAGCAAGAACAAGCATTACCAGACAATAGAACTGTTACTTAATCCAATTGTCACACTAACCTGAATAATACCAAAACTTTATCAAGAGTACCCTCCAATTCTTCCTCAGAAGTACCCTTATTCCCAACACGAAGCTTTTCATCCAGAAATTTCGCAATCAGCTCAGCAGGTCGGTGTTATGAAAAGAAGCAAAAATATATCAGAAATAATGACTTGATAGATAAAAAGAAAAACGAAACAAAATTAACATAAGATTGATGCAGATTTTAACAAGTAGAGGATTTCCTGAATCATTAAGAGAAACTTCCATGGGATTTCAAGAACTCTTAGTTTTGTTTTAGGAAACTCAAATATTTTGGCAACTAAAGCAGTATGATTGATGTGGGTTGGGCAGAACGCTATACAACTATGAAAAAGCAAATAAAGCAAGTCACTGCACCAGTTGGGTGAGCTTATTACTGGAGTAATTAATTGGTTTGACTGTTTGCATGCAGTTTGAACACCAAAATCTCGTTAATAACAATTTCTAATTTAAAAATTATGAATTATTATGAGGTAAACTCCATTCCTTTATAACTGGTGTAAGGGCGAAGATCCTGTGTATTTATTAGCAATGGCCTCATTGTAGGGGGAAGGGGCGGAGGAGTCGTGGGGTTTGAAATCGTAATCGAGGTACATGGAAGGGGGGTTGATAACGACGCCATTGTAGCTGTTGAAGTCTTGGTGGTGGAGACTGTTTTTGGGGTCGAGAGCTACGGCTTGGGATTTGGCCTTTTAATGGCGGAGAAGGGAGGAGGAGATGGTGATGGTGGTGGTGGTGGTGGATGTGGCTGAGCGTTTGGTGGGCTGGGGAGAGACGAGGGCATTGTATAGCGCTTAAATTTGAAAATTTTAAATTTGAGGAGCGAATGGATATTTATTATTTGCTTGTGTTGAGGTCGGGCTGCAATAACAGTTGGATTTGTGGTTCAAAGTCCAAAAAAAGTTGGTGGCAGTGTGGCACAATGGACTACATTTAAATGGACTTCTTTATTTTCATGTAAAGAAACCGAATGAGATTCCCACATGCTTATGAGACCAGCCCATGAAGTACACAGCTTTGCGGGCCTCTGCTAAGAATCAAGGCCTCACTTTTAGAGCACCAGACAAGCCTGATCCAAACTTGATTCAGGCTGCATTTAAAAATTAATAAAAAATTATTATTAACATTTTTTTTTTTTTTTTTTCCATTTGGCCTGGAGATGTAGTAGATGACCACTTCTGATTCTGAATCCATAGATTCAGATAATATGCATTGAAAAATTTCTCTATAAAATAATATTACTAACTTATAGTAAGGTTCTAAGTTGTCAAGTTCCAAAACTAAACTAAGTGAGATTCAATGCCATCAAGTATAGGAAGTTAAGTTAACGTTATGCCAAGTTTCAATGCAAAAAGGACATATTGATGCCTAAATAAACAACTAAGAACTTGAACCAAACGAAGTCAAACTTGATATAAATAACATTAACGAAGTAACAAGGAAAATCTTATTGGCATGAACAGCTTGCAAAGCCCTACGAAATAAGGGGAAAACAACAAAGAAAATGCAATAAGAGAGTTATCTCAATATCAACAATTTTGTCAATGGAGAATTGTGTTTATAAGGAGCTCTTCTTTTATGAGTAAAACAAAAAGTGGTTGTTATTTCCGGCCAATAACTATCCCATAAGATATGGGAATAGTTTCTTATTGGCGAAAATCACATTTTTGTCTTTATATTTTCATGCAATTTTCAATTTGGTCCCTAACTTTCATTTGCATCGCTTTTAGTCTCTATCCTGAAAAACGTGTCTCGTTTTTGTCCCTACTGTTACATTAGAGACGGGAAATACACAAGTGGCAAACGGAATACACTGTTGGCACACTAAAAGCTAACGTAATCATGAAAATAATAATAATAAATGTTATTTGGCATTAAAAATGCCACGTCAGCATCTAAATTAAAAACAAAATTAAAAACTAAAAATTACATGAATTGAGATCTAAGTGTGTCTTGAACAAGAACACAAACTCAGATCTAAGAACACAATCCCAAACCCAAAAATTTTTAAAAAGAAAAAAAGAAAGAAAAAAGAAGAAGAAGAACACACTTAGATCTAAAATTCTGTTTGTGAAAATCTTCGTTTTTAGCTCTCCTGAAGATCTGCCAATTGATTCAACAAACGCTTTGTTTGTAAATTGTTTTGTTGAGAAAATAGTTTATTGGAAATGTGTGTGAAATGGGATTTTCTTTGTTTCATTGTTACTATTAGATAATTTTGGGATTGATTTCAAGAGGGTGATGCGACGCCGTACGGCGTCGAGTGTTCCCATTGAGCAAATGGAGAAGGGACCGGAAAGAATCCCAACACTAGGCTTTGTTTCTTGGCATCTTTTTCAGTTTTCTTTTGGATTTTGTTGTTGTATTTCCATTTCGTTGTGCTTGGAACTAGTAATAGTAATGCCATTGGTGATTCTTTTAAATTACAACCTAGTAATGTTAACACCGATTCCATCAATACCCATTTGTCCGATCCCCATCAAATTTAATCTAACACCCATTTGAAAACTACCCAGAAGTACCATGAATCTAAAGTACCCAGAAACACCCATTTGAAATATATTTCGGCCCGTGAACCCTAGAAACCCTAGAATTATCCCGAATTTAGGCAGGGTGGGAGGGGTGAGACTAAGAAGGAAACTAAGGAGACTAAGGAGAAGGAGTATCCTTCATTTATGAGGGCATTGAGGACGGTAGAGAACAAGAGTGATCTGTGTGGTGGGAAGTTAGGTTTTTTTTTTTTTTTTATTAAATTTTTGGGTTTGTGTTCTTAGATCTGAGTTTGTGTTCTTGTTCAAAACACACTTAGATCTCAATTCATGTGATTTTTGGTTTTAATTCTATTTTTAATTTTTTTAATTTAGATGCTGACGTGGCATTTTTTAATGCCAAATAACATTTATTATTGCTATTATTTTAACGGCCACGTCAGTTTTGAGTGTGCCAACAGTGCACTCCGTTTGTCACATGTGCATTTTTCGTTTCTGATGTAACGGTAAGGACAAAAACAAGACGCTTTTTTCATAATAGAGACTAAAAGTGGTACAAATAAAAGTTAAGGACTAAAGTGAGAATTGCGTGAAAATGTAGGGATGAAAGCATTTTTTTTCGCCCTTCTTATATCTTGGACTTGGCTGGATGAGAATCTTCAAGCCGTCTATGCACTTGACAAGTTTATTCAAGTATTGTATGCAATGGTCAAGTGACATTCATTGATGCGTATCAGATAAGAAGCTAGTAGTTTTTTTTTTTTTTTTTGGGTAGAAATAAGAAGCTAGTAGTTGTTACCTACCAATGAATGACTTATCAAGATATGAAGGTGAGATACTCACCATATGGCATAATTTGCCAAATCACAAGTGGAGCAAATATAATAAATTAACACGACATGATTTCCAACTTACATCGGTCATCATCTCTAACATTGCAAGTGGCTTTATGCTCCTATTATTATGGGCAATGCTAACAAGCACCGAATGGTGCTTGTTTAGGTGCAAAAAAGATAAATTGGTGCAAAGAAGACAACAACAAAAATATGTTAGAAAAGACAAAAATAAAAAATAAAAAATCAAGCGGTACTTGTAAAACTAAAAAATGAAATAGAGCTGTAAGGCTCAATGGCGTTGGACAGAGGATTGAAGGTTTTTTTTTTTTTTTTGAATCCGTAGCATTAGAGAGAGAGAGAGAGAGAGAGAGAGAGAGAGAGAGAGAACATAAGGATAAAAAAGAAAAAGGTATAGGTATCAGGTGGGTCGGGTTAGCTGGGTGAGGGTGTCATCCACCTAACATCCGACCCACAAAGGCCACAACCCAAGAAATTAAACCCTCCTGCTGTCCTACAAATCCTCCTAACACACTTGTTGAAATCACCCAAATTCCTTTGGATCGATTTGATCCAGTTAAGTCCCAAATAGCCTTAGGTAGAACAAGTGGGGAGGTTTTGTAGGCGGCCGAGTAGCTGCTATCAAGGGGACACACAAAAAATGATAAGAAAAAGTAGAGCTTTTTTATGCTTGGTTAAATTGCACATTTTGTTTCTCAAGCTTTAATCCTTACCTGAAACTTAGCTTTTTATACTTCGAAATGTTTCATTTAAGTCTTTGTACTTTTAAAATTCTTTCTAGAAGATCATTGTAGTTAACTAATAGATGAAAAATACTAACGTGGTGAATGGAATTCCTGTAACTGAATTTAATCACTAAAAGACATGGAGTTGCTACATGTAAAAAAATCTTAATATAAAAAAACAAGACAGCTAAATTAGCAAATGTAGTGCATGTGTTACTCACATGACTAACAAATTGGGAGAGGTAGAGGATTTTGAAAAAAGGGTTACACGTTTGATTATATTTGATCCTCAAATTGAAATGCATTTTCTTTTTCTTTTTTTAATTAACATGCAATTTAACCTTAATTTTTTTTTCAGCATTTTGTTCACAAAAACTTTCTCTTAATCTATTCACAGCCAGCTTAATTCGGGTTCTAAAGTATATATGTATATTGGCAGCAAATAGAGTAAAATCAAATCTTGTATCCACCTAGGGGCAGAGGATCTCTCAAAGGGTTTGGCTTATGTTCTTTTTGTAGGCAAATTTTTAACGTAAATAACAAGACATAATTGACTCAGTTTCTTCCCAATGAGTTCGGCTTATGTCCTTTTTTTTTTTTTCAGTAGGTTTAATTTATGTCATCAAGACACAATTTGGCCTTCCATACCTTGCCACCAAATCAATTTATGAGTCATCAAATTGAACAATATTATATCCCTGAGTCTTTATTTAGAATTCATTAACAACGTTGTGTTCCTCTATATAAGTCTTGCCCAATTGATTTTCAGAAGAAAAAAAAGTCACAAATTCATTATTGAGCCTAACAGATTTTAACCATTTTTTTTCCCAGAGTTATTGACCTAACATTTAAGCCGCCATGAGGACGTCTCTTGTGCTCTATATGTCACCCACTCAAATGTGATGAGGATGGAACATGGGTGCAACGCATGTACCTTATTGGACACTATGGTTGTGTTCGGTGCACTAATCTATTTTGATGATGTAAAAAATTAAGTTAGATTTAATTTGATAAATTGTACCTATAAGCAAGAGTCTTTAAAAAACTTTACCTAATAAAATAAATTGATTTATAATTTATAAATTAAGACATAAAACGGTTATAAGATAATTCCATGGTAAAATAAACTAAAGATACAGATATCTTCTAATTGGCTCACATCACATACCAGAAAGAACAGGCATTTCTTGCGCTTGTCTTATGCACCTTATGTGAAACTAACATGCGGATTTCAAATAAATTGCATTAAGACTGTTGCACCGAAAATTTCGCTATCAAAAGAGGGTAATAAAATTGAGACCATTCATGCTCGTGTGATTTCACGTGCTAGCTGTATGCCATATTTTTCCAAATGCTAATAAAACACATTAAACTTATTGACTAGATTTGTTTGACACATAAAACTGGAATATTCTAATATAATCCCATAGAAATAATTGGATTAAGCTTGTGGAGTACGGTACTTCACCAAATTATGGCCAGGTAACTGATGAGCTGCAAGCAAAGACAGACGAGCTGAAGGCTTAAAGAAATTTCGGGTGTTTGAAAAAGAAAAGCAACGAAATGACCAAGATCCCACGTCTCTCTTATCTTATCTCATAATATAAGCTTAAAGTTTTTGCATGTGCGAATTGCGATGATTGGAGACCCCCCTCCTGGTAGTTTCCTATAATCTTTTTCAACTAAAACTTATACTTTGGATAATTAACAATATATATGATAACAATATATATATATATATATATATATATATATGATGGGAAAAGATAAGCTTGTTATCTTTCACTAAGGTTGTAATTATTAATTTACTTATATCCAACTTGAATGAGAAAATTGTTGGGATAAATGAGATTTAATTTTGAAATGACGTTTATTATTAATTAGTAATTTACCATGGTATCTTGATATTGTTAGAAACATTGGAGTGATTATCTTTGACTTAAAGTTAAGTGGAACCTTCCTAACAAAAAAAAAAAAAAAAAGAAGGTGGAACCTATTGGCTGATTTGACACTCAAAGTTAAAGTGGAACCTCTCTCTCTCTATACATACATACATACATACATACATGCATACATATTTATATATATACACACACACATGTTCTTTTTAGCAAGAAGATTAAGGTTATGTGACTACTTGTCTAAAATCATGAGGTAAGAAATGATAAATTGATTCCTTAAGTATTGACTTAAACATAATCATAAAATTGTCTCACATAATAACAAAGAAAATGAACTTTAGATAGATTTATTTACAAGGAAGTTGGATATGAGTTGAACCTTAAGGAGCACTCCACTTTATTTAGTGGGAAGGAGAAAGACCTAATCAATTGGCCTTAAAGCACATGCACATGTGCGCACACCACTCTCATTGAGTTGAGGCAAGGTACCCTCGTAGGGTGAAATGAGAAAGTTGTTTCATTGTTTTAACCAAACCTTTTTTTAATTTTTTATTTAACTTACCGCTCTAGGTTTCATTCAATAAGCTAAATTAGTAAAATATTTTTTGTGGTCAAATAAAGGACTTGGGTTCAAATCTCATCTATACCAAAAACCAATCAATATTTTAATTTATTGATAATGAGTAATTATTATAAAGTGAATATCATAAATTTAAATCATATTAAATTTATATAAAAACAATTTTTGTGGGTTTCAATTAAAGTATTTGATAAAAGATTAATGTTCCTAAATAAATGATCTGAGATTCGAACTTTTCTTACACCAAAAAATAATTAGTATCATAATTTGATGATTAAGAAGAATCAATCATAGAGTAGACACAATAATTTCAAATATATCATCACTAAAAAAAACTTATCTTTTATTGTTTATATACTACTGTACTATATCTTCTAGATGTGCTTGATTGGCAAGTATTATTGCCACCTTTCAATATATATATATACCTTTCAATATATATATATATATATATATATATATTTGGCACGAGAGTGGAAAGATAGGTGATGACTTTGCAAATCCGCAGAATCTTAAATCGTCGCGTGCTAATTTGACCGAGACTTTTGGATTTTGGTCCTTCTAGACTGCTATTCTAACGGTCAATTGATTCATCCCCTCTTTAGTCTTAACTGTTAAAACCCCACCTTTGTTCCCTTTTTCTCCTTAGATATTCCCAGCCCCAGTTTCTATATAAAAACCACACACACATACACAGTACTACACAACTTTTTCAAACAAAAAAAGCACACCAAAACCCCCATTAGCGAAGCAAAGAAAAAGCTCCAAAGCTAGCTAGTAGTGTTTTTTTCAATGGCATACACAAGTCGTGATGCAGTGAAAGTTGTTCTTATCAATACCCAGTACGTGGAAACAGACACCACCAGCTTCAAGTCTGTAGTTCAGAGCCTTACTGGTAAGGATTCGTGTGTTGAATGGATAGAAAAAAGTTCGTATGCTGCTGGAAAGAGAAAGAGACCCGTTGCTGTGAATGGTGGCATTGAGAGGTCAAGCCACTTCAGAAATGGTGGTTGTGGAAGTAGTAGTGCAGTTCCGATGTTATCGAAGGGTATGTCGTTTAAAGACTTGGATAGTTTGATGTTGGAGGTGCCTCCAATGGAGGAATTTCACTGGCTGTGGGCTCAGTAGATCTTGCATTTTTATTTTTACTTTTGTATAATTTGATAGTTAGAGATTTGAATCTTGTATGCATCGGTTACAAATACTAAAAAATATCAGTTGAGTTACAAGATTTTAGTTCGATTTCACATTTATTGTGCAATGTATATATACAAGTTAATCTCAATGTGTTTTTGTTTGAATTTCAATGTTAGCTGTTTTGAGATATCTGGTCAATAATCTTTGTGCATTTTGATGAAGTCAAACATAGACAGCGGCCCTGTACGCTATATGCTATGGTGGACAATAATTGCCACGGAACTTTCCTGCATATATGATATATCTTCGTTGTTGTTGTGGTAATGAGTGGCTGTGCTTATGCCAGTGAATGTACGTGTGGACAAATGCTTTCGCTGGATATTCTGTAATTTGTGTCTGAAATGATTTAACAATTCTGCTTTAAAATATTTTGTGCATCATAGAAAGTAAAAAAAGGGGGAAAAAGGATTGATTTTCCTGGTGGAAACATGATTATTTTGTCTAACTATGGTTCATTTCAATAGAGGTATATAATGAAAAAAGTTTGAATTTGAATTGTAAGTTTAAGTTTAAATAAGTTGAATAGAATATAATATATATATATATATATATATATATATATATATATCTTTTTCTTTTTCTTTGTTCCTATTAATAAAATTGATGGATGGGTTTGAGAGATGATATTTCACATCCATAATATTACTACTGTTTTTGTTTGAACAAAATTTCCACAACTCGCATCATCATTTATTGTTATTTACATCTATATCAAGCGATTTATACTAACCATTATTCCTCCAATTCTTTAATTTAAAATCCTTATATATATCCTGTTGCGTGGCTTTCTTAACGTGGCTTGATTGGCCACAACGACCAAAAATTGGTCTTTTATGAGTGAGAGGGGCCAAAAAGAGCTTTTAGCCTTTTCAAAAAACTAATCTAGCTTTTTGCCCCATTTTTTAAACTAATTAAAAAAATGCTCCTTTTTTGAAACTCAATTTTCTCAAAATCGAATTAAGCCTTATAGTGGTGTTTTTAAGGAACTTATAGTGACATTTTAAGGACCTATAGTGGCGTTTTTAAACTCAATCTTTATGAAATCATGTTATAGGTTAAAAAAAAGGAAAAAAAAATTGCATGTAACTTGATTTCATGATATCGAGTTTAAAAATACCACTTTAGGTTTTTAAAATGTCACTATAGACTTCTTAAAACGCCACTATAGGGTTCCATAATGTTTTTTTTTTTTTTAAACTCGATTTTGAGAAAATCGAGTTTCAAAAGAGGGGCATTTCCCTAATTAATTTGGGAAATTGTGCAAAATGCTGGATTGTTTTTTTGAAAAGGACAAGCCAATTTTGTTCGAGTGAGAGTTGAAGTGAATTTGGGGTTTGGGATTTTAGATGGTCTTGTGTAAGAGTTGTAGTCTTCCTATTTTATAGTGAAAATTTTCTTTGTTGTTGTGCATAGATGTTAATAGGTAAGTTGTCAAACTATGTAAATTCTTATGCTATTTGTGTATGTGTGCTTGTTCTTTATTTTTTGCTTGTGCACTTATTGATTTGAATCCTAGGGAGAACATACCCAAAACCAAATGTTTCTTCAATTCAGTTAACATTGTAACTATTTAATTAACTATATTATCATTTTTACTGTACAAATATTTTCCTTAGAATTTAATGTATATGGTGTTATTCTACGAAAAAAGTGTGGGCACTCTTAGGGTCTGTTCGGTTGAAGAAGTGGAAAAATGGGAGGATAGAAAATATTTAGTTTTCCCTCTTATGTGTCCGGTTGGAGAGGTGGAAAAGTGGGAGGGTATAAATTGAGTATTATACTCTTGTTAATAGTAACGTTGAAATGAAAAAAAAAAAAAAAAAAAAAAGAAGAAGAAGAAGAAGAAGTTTAACGCTCAGTAATGTTGAAATGGAAAAAAAAAAAAAAAAAATTCAACGTTTAGTAACGTTGAAATGAAAAAAAAAAAAGAAAAAAAGAGGGTTCAACATTTAGTAATGTTGAAAAAAACAAAATCAAACAAACAAACAAACCTTCAACATCAGGTGGGATGGGGGCATTTTAGTAAATGCTCCCATCCCATTGTTTTCTCCCCATCATTTTCCTCCCAATTTGGGAGGAAAATTTTTGTGGGCCCGGGAGAAAAACTTTTCTCCTGGTTTTCCATCCTCCATTTCTTTTCTCTCTAAACGAACAATGAAAAATGCTTATTTTCCTCCCTTAGTTTTCCATCCTCCTTATTTTCTCTCCAAACGGACGCACCCTTAGTAATTGGCCAGAAGAGCAACTTAGACTAAGGAGAAGGTGCACCTTCCTTTTGGAAGCCATGCTTGATTGGATTGTAGACAGGTCATAGGTGTTGTCTCTCAAAGGTGATTTCTTCTCGAGTTATGAAGGTATCCTTAATTCTTGATGAGTTATGAAGGTATCTTAAATGGCTAACTTCAAGACAGCCAGGACTGCTAAGAATGAGAAGGAGAATTAGAGTTTAGAAATGAAAAGTTCTCATTTCTGAATTAATCCTTACCATTGAAAGTTAGCCCTTTTATATCTAGAGCTGCTTGAGTACAATGAGTGCAAAGCCTAGCTGCTGCCTAACTAATTGCTAGTTAATTAAGTTAAAAGAGTGTTAATGGCATAATTACCTTCCCCAATAAGTCACATGCCAATTATATGGATTACACTGTTTGTTGGGTTATAAATTAACCCCAGATAGTTAATTCAATTATTCAAGTTGTTTAATTATTCAAATTACATGCAAATCAAATTGTGACACAATCAAACCATCAAACTAAATTAGAGTGAAGCGTAAAATAAGTTTGACATAGCAATTTGACCATAATGGAAAAATCCTCACTAGCAAAATCCTATTGGGTGAATTTCAAGTCACCATACCACTTGTTGTGCAATATCGAGGTCTTCTTAAACACACTTGACACTAACATTCAATTACATATAAAGTGTATTTTGTCTCAGAATATACCAATTTACAAAAATGACATTTACATGGTCAATTTATAAGTTGGTTACAACCTTAACAGATTATGACTTGCAAAGAAAATCTAATACTTAACTAAATACAACCTAGCTAGTACCAAACAACCTTAACATATGCTAAGGCTTCTCACAATTTCCAATATCCAAATGTTGCTCAGTGGCTTAAAAATAATAACTGGCATCACAGGCACCAGAAATGGCTTGTACCCTTGGAATAGCCGATTGGCATAGCCTAGTAGTAATAGCAATGCATGGCAGCAGTAACAACAATGCAAAGTAGTAAGTGTTTGGGAGATAATTGTTGAGAAGCTATATAAATCTCACGCATCTACAAAGCACAGCTGAATACAATCAAGATCTACTTTTATGAAGCTATATCACATGTTCTCAAGGATTTAAGTTACAGTTTATAGAGTACTCACCTTGATGCAGAAAATCTCAATAAAAAAAAAATAATAAAAAAAGTTGCAGCAATTAGAGCTTGAGAACTCGTAGATCTTCACCTCAATGACCACTGGATCCTTGAGAGAGTGGGCTCACCTTGTTAAGATTCCAACCCTAGCCGTGTAGCCCCCTTGGAGAACTTACTCTCTTTCTTCTCTCTTGTGTAGCCCTACAACTTTAATGGTCTGTTTGAATGGAGAGAGTGGAGAGAAGAGTAGAGTAATTGGCAGGGTATGGTTAATGAACCTTGCTTGAATGTTTTTTAAGAGGGGAGGGGGAGGGGTTTGAAGAGATATGTAGGGGTATCTTACCCCTCCCATCCACTCATTTTTAATTTCCCTAAACTGGAGAGATTTGAAGGGGGAATGAAGTGGATGGGATTAAAAAAATGTCAATTTTGCCCTTAAGATGTCAATTTATATTTTTTTTCTTTAAAATTAATAAACTAATTTTATAATTGTCAATTTATATGAAAATTCTCCTCCCCCTTTTCTCTATACTTAATTTTTAGAAACTCCAAAAAATGAGAGATATATCCAAAAAAAGTGGAAGTGTAACTATTCCTCTCTACTCTCATTTACTCCCTTCTCATTCCCTTCCTTATCCTATACTCTCCTATCCCTCTAAAATTTCAAACATATTTGATAGGCTAAGAATGTATTGACCCTTTGTGATAAATTAATTGATTAATTAGCTAAGTTAATTTATTAATCCAATTAATATGCAAAATATGTGGTAGCACAAACAAATTACCAACTAAATTAATATGCAACGGAAAATAAAGTTGACACGGGTAATTTGTTTACAAATGGGGAAAACCACCGAGACAAAACTCCATCGGGTGAATTTAAAATCACCACTACTAAGAATCCACTATTATCACAACAAGCGGTTACAAATAAAGGAATCTCAGTACCTTATACCAACCTACGGTTGAACCCTTATCCCAATACCTAATTGGACTTGTTCTGTAGTGACAATCTCTCATTTTTAATTCACGGCTCCTAGTATATGACTAACCAATCGATGCGCGGATCCCAGTACGCGGGTTGCTCACCAACTTGAGAACGATGTCGACTGCAAAGTTCTTTAGTTCATCAACACGATGAAGATCACGAAACTCTTTGGTCATAAAACCCAACAGCATACAAACGCAGTAACTTCTTCAAGAAAAAGATGAACTAAGGCAAATTTTGTCTCTGGTCACGATTTGCATGAACAAAACTTTGTGCTACACTCGCGCAACCTTTGATGACCCTTAAAATAATCTTTATATATGTTTAGGGTTATAAGAAAAGAAAGCCTAAACATGTACACACGGATTGGAGTGAAATCAAATCTGAAAAACTGATTTTTATAATTCTCAATAGATAGAGTATCTATTAAGTAGCTATCGAGCATCGGGCTAAAGTAACCTTTTAAACCTCGATAGATGCTATTTGTCAAGCTAGCTGTCGAGCTTTCAAATCCAATACTTGTTCATTTGTTTATTGGACAGATTTGCATGGCTTCAATACTTGGACTTGAATTCTTATTCCTTGAAGTATTAACCACATCTAAGATCTACCCAATTACAAGTAAAGTGCATTTTGTGAAAGGATTAGCCAATTTTAAATGACATATGTTCCTAATATCATTCACATATGTCCTAACAATCTCCCACTTTGGCAACCCATGACAAAACCACAATAAACAAATGAACATGTGAGGGAAGTTATAAATCACTCAATTCATACTTACTTATTGAATATAATAAAATCTATCATAACACAAACTCTTGAAAAATTTTACAAGAAGAGAGTTCATGGTAAGAAGACTTTGACAACCTGTATTTTTGAAACACTTTAAACAAAACTCATCATGACATCTTAGTATGAAACATAAATAAAAGATTGCATACAAGTAATAAGAAGCATGTGCATAAAGAGAGAAAAGAAACAACACATGAAGAGATAGGTGAAAATGTAATAACAACGTAAATATATATATATATATATATATATCAATAATAAGTACAAGGTTTGCTATCACAAAGTAAGATCAATGTATCTATAAAGATAGAAAAGATAAAAAATACATAAGTCCTCACTACATCCCTTAAAGTATAGACACTTTCCCTAACAAAAATCTCCAATACTAATTCTCCCCCTAAGTACATGACTACTCTCATACCCAAAACTACTCCCCCTTTTTGTCATGAAAGACATAGAGCAAGTAACTTAAGCAGTCATCGCATCATCACTAGAAGAGCTAGCACCATCATCCTCATCACTATCACCATCACCATCACCATCACCATCGCCATCACCATCGCCATCAGAGCCACCATCATCGTCCTCATCCTCAAAAGTCTCTAGAGAAGGAGTGGGAGACTCTACGAAGCCACCAAGGTGAGCCTGTCGTTGTGCAATCTGATCGACATAGGTGTTCACCTAACACAGCTCATTGCTAAGAGTGTCAAGGCGAGCATCCATGCATTGAAGCTGTGCCATAATTGCCTTGAAGGTCACACCATCCGTGGAAGAAGAAGGAGCGGATATGAATGGAGTTGAAAAAGTTGGAGGAGTCACTATTTTGGTTCGTGGCCAATTCGTTTGAACATGAGCCTCACTCCATCTAACAATCACCTCATCAATGGCACACATGACAAAGAAAGGATCTGACATGGGAAAGGACATAGAAAAGTGGCGAAGGATAGCTGAAAGAAAGATAAGCTTATCACGGGTCGCTGTATCCCTATATACATCTATGAGGGAGAAAATGAAGTGCAAAGGGAAGTCTATAGTGAGGTTCTCTAGAATAGATAACAAAAATTGAGCACGAGACTCTATGATAGAATTATAGTGAGATAAAAGATGGAGAACAAATGTGATCACCATGTTAAGGAACCTCAAACCTTTAGCAAAGACCGAGCAGCAAGTGCTCTGACAACCACCCAAAGAAGAAGAAGTCTCACAAAACAAAGACATGAGCTTGTCTTTGGACACAATCCTAAGACGATCACAGCCGGGGTAGTTAGGATGTGTTACCCTCAGGACATGAAGCACCTCGAATACAAGATCTGGAGTGACCACAATGCACGTACCTTGAACACGAGTGATAAAAAGAGGTACTGAATAATCGAATCCATGCATATTGGAGTAGAACTACTGTATGATCACAGAAGGAAAAGTGATTGGGATGTCACAGAATGACTCCCAACCCCTACTGTAGATGACAGTTGGAAGGTCAGTATCGAAAAAATCTGTTAAGATGACTTGGCGTTCTGAATGAATGCCTCATCGAGAAAAATTCTCCGAGAAGTCCTTACCGGCTTTCTCATCACGGGACCAAAGATGAGAAGGATTAGAATTAAAATAAGATGCCCTAGAATGAAGAGGATTCCGGAATAGAGTGGACTTACATTTAGGTGTCATGATGTAGACTGAGAGAGAGAGAAAGAGAGAGAGAGAGAGAGAAGCAGAAAAGTACCAAACAGTTTAATATCAATATGATAGAAAATAGAAGGTATGTGTGCATGAAAAATGCATGAGCATGTGACATACAATAATAAAAGCATCATAAGCTCAGCCCAATCCAAACCTACCAGCACACATCATTGCAACAAAGTAAACACACATCTAAAATGCATGAAATATTGTCAAAATGCAATTTGATGCAATGGATGATCATTTTAAGATCATTTGAACAAAACCCATCCCAAAAATTTTACAAAAACTTCATCAATTTGAAAAATCCCAAAAGTTAGGTCAAAATGCATGAAATGTATGATAAAGAGATGGAAAAGAGATCATACCAGTGAAAAATGCAAGGAATAGACCATAGATTGAGTGGGGAAGATGAAGAGGTTGAGTGAGAAGTGTTTGGGAGACTGAGAGACACTTTTCTATCGAGAGAGATCAATAGGAAATAAGAGAAATTCGTGCTCACCCTATATATAGACATATACGCAGCTCAATGGATTGAGAGGTGTCGAGAATTAAAATGTGATAGAAGAGCTATCGAGAAGCTATCATGAGGTGGTCACAATAAAAAAACCTCGATGGATCGAAAAGCTATTAAGGAGACAGAAACTTTCTCGATGGATCGAGAAGCTGTCGAGAAGCTATCGAGATAAATTCTCAAATGCGTCGATTGATCAAAATTGTGATAGCAACTATCAAGAAAGGAAGATCAAGAGCTCGATAGATAGCCTAACTATTAAGAGGTATCGAGAAACTGTCGAGATTGCTTAAAAAATAGTTTTTCAAAGACGAGAAAAACACATAAATGAATGCAATCAAGCATACTACCCAATCAAAGATCCAAATAACATTTTAAACTCTCAAAAACATCTCTCAACAAGAAAAATAAGAAGCATTTAGATCTAAAATACATACACACACATTAAACAAGTCTAACCAATTTTATATTTCAAAAACAAGTCAAAACAGTTTAGTGACTATACATTAACACATGTATTTCTTATGATGGCCAAATCACATTGTACCTACACATGTATCAAAAGTAGCAAAGAATATTGCGTGTTATGTGTAAAAGACATCTCAAGATTACGTAAGTGTCTACATGTTATGATGATTTGAGATATGAGCAAATCAATTTACTAACACACAATCATAACTGCTTGATAGGGATTATCACCTTCGAGGTACATCCTGTGACTCCTACATCTCCTAAAAGACATACTTGCAATCATATTTAAAGCATATTGATTCTTTTTGCTTTTATTTTTCTTTGCATATTTTTTTAAGCATATCATGCATGGTCATATAAGAGAGAGAAAAGAAATACATAACAATGTTAGGCTTTTGACATTACACTTTTGCTATGTCAAAGCATACAGATGTCATTTCATGATTGGCGGGCAGTAGTGGTAAGATAGTTATTTATGTCTTTCTCTTAAGATTTTCTAGTCCTACCCATCAAAAAGAGCGATATGAGTATTAAGTATAAAAGATTTCTTAATCTTACTCATTACAAACATGAGCCACAAAACTCACTTGCTTAGTTGTGTATAGAGATACTCATCTAAGCTACAAACGATATATAATTTAGAAAACTTTGTTTCATTGGCCATTCAAGGTACAGAAGTACCAATGTACACAAACGCACATTGTTTTTGTATTATTTTTTTATTTTTCAATTATTTTTTTATTTTGTGAAAAACAAAATAAAGCAAAACTGAAAACAACCAAACAAAAACTATTAAATAAAGTAAAGCACAAAACTAGACTGACTCAAGACAAGAAAGCAAAACACACAAGTAATGAAATCAAAAAAAGAGAGGGAGAGAGAGAAGAGTGACAAAATCACTTCAAGCCTTTTTCCTTCCATACTTTGGAAGAACCTTTCCTTTTTGCGAACCCTTGAACCGATGGTGAGGGGAAAGAATTACAACTGTTCAAGTTCGAAAGAAACATGAGGGCTTTAAGTAAATCTCCAAGAGAAGCAAGAGAGGATGGAAACTGATTCTGGTTTCCCGATTAGATCATACTGTTGCTCTGTTGATGTTAGGATTAGTGCCTTTAAATCCTATTATGTGATGCTATGTATAACATTATGTATGACTTAATGTTGTGTTTAATAAAATTGTTTTATTATTATCTAAAATAATGGTAACATGAATATTGAGACATTATCATATAGTCCATGAGATGCATAGTATGTGATTTATGTGAAAAGTCACAGAAGATATAAATCACAAATTCTTTGTAAACTCAAAAGTGTAGTTCGTAGTCGGTGATGAAATTGGGCATTTCATCTGCGAAGACTATAACATATCAACTAAGATGATTTATCTTGATCATGGAAATGGAGATTTCTAGTTGATATGTTGATATGTTTTAAGAGTTAAGATATATTAAACTGGACTGTTGTGAGATTTATTATTCTTTTAACAATTGTCAAATGAATAATAAACTCATGACTTATATTTATATGAACTCTTAATCCTAAGAGGATAATGGACCTGATCATGAAGTGTAGGTTACTTTGATATATCAGGAGTGAAATCTATAGTTACGGTCAAAACCTTAGTATGTTGGGCAACCAAATTTAGTATTAATGGACCATATATTCTCAAGATGGAATTTATAGTCTCTTAATGGAGATATAAACTATTCTTTTGAGATAAGTTTAATAAGTTTGGTTATTCAGAGAGTTAGGCCTAACCATTTTAGTAAAGAGTTACTAAAGTATATATTTATAGAATTAGATTTCATAAATATATGATGAATAACTTTAAAGAATTAAACTAGGTACTCAAAGAATTAAGATGTAGTAATCTATAAAGTGGCAATATTCTTTCATGACTTTGTATTACAACGAATATTTTATGAAGGGGTTGCATGTACAATAAAGTCTTGGAATATAATTTATAAATAAGACCTAGAGTGTAACTATATTACTATAATAGTATTAAATATAGCTAATGGTAATTATGAGCTTGCCAAGAGTTGACAGAAAAGCCCAAGGTTCATTGGAGCTAGTGTCTTATTGGTCCATTTTGGTTCCACTCCAAGCCACACACTTAAGCCCAATTGGAAAGGCCCACAAGGCCAGCCCAATTAGATAATCAGTTAGATACAAAGGGAAAAACATATAGAATTTTCTGTAAAGAACAACAAGAACACTATTGTAAAGTGGTGTAAGAAATGTTAGACACTTTGATATTCTCCCTTTGGAAAACTGATTGAGAGACCACACATCTTAGGTGTTAATGGAATTGGAGTGAAGATTGAAAGTATTTCCAAGTACTTCTGATCTTTGGTTTTGAAATTCACCGCTCTAAGGTACACTATTTTGTTCTATATTCTAAAACTTATATAGTGCATGTTAACATTTATGAATGAAGTAGATCCGTTATTTTTTTTTCCTTGCGTATGTTTTGTATGCGATACAAGCATGTTATTTTCCATCAATTGAGTGGCTAGCCACTTATAACAATTAGGACGAGCATATCCGGTTGCTTCACAATGATAGCAGAGATGCTGCTTCTTCTTTTTAAAATTTTGAGTACTACCCTTCTTAGCTCTAGGGTTTTTAGTCTCTTTCTTATCAAGCTTAGGGAATACTCCTAAAATAGATTTACCCTTATCTATGTTCTCACTAGCTAAAACAGTTTTGACATCAGTGTTCTCAGATTCAACATTATTACCAAGAGAAACAAAAATAGGAGTACTAGAGGAAGCAATATTAGAAGAAGAAAATCATACTCTAAACCAGTTCGATCAAAAGTAGATTTCTGAAAACTGAGCATCTCATCAAGCTTTGTACTTGAAGTCCTCTCCAACTGAGCTTTGACTTGAAACAGCTCTGCCTTAAGCTTTTTGGTCTTCCCAGCTAAGAAATTGTTCTCAAATCTCAGTACTCCAATAGTCTGATTAATTTCATCAAACTTTGTAGAGATTTCTTCTCGTTCAAGCTCCACATCACTGAGCTTCTTGGTGGCCAACCTATACAACTTCTTATGCTTTTCAGAGACCTTGTATATTTTTGCATAGGCTGTATGGATGTCATCTTGCTAATCCATCTTTTCAAACTTAGACTCCACCAAATCCTCTTCTTCCTCCACATCTTTAACAATCCCCTCAGTAGGATTTATAGTGGCAGTGAAGGCATTCAGGATTCCATCATTCTCATTTTTCAAATCATCCTCAAGTTCGATATCGCTCAATGTAGCAACAAATGCCTTACTTTTCCCAATGGTCTTGAGATATGTGGGGCACTCTTGTTTCATGTGTCCAATGCCTTGACACCTAAAACACTTAGGTCCTGAAGGAACAGTGCACCGACCATCATCCCTAGCATCTTTCTTCCCTTTATCTTGGCTCTTAAACTAAAAAGAACAAGATTGTCTACGGTCCTTGTCGAATCCCTTCCCATTGGCATTTTTCATGAAATTCTTGAATTGCCTTGTGATGTAGGACTTCATTTTAGAATCTTCATCATCTGAAGACTCATCCGTGTCACTACTCTTCGCTTTTAGTGCCATGCTTTAACCCTTACTTGATTTTCCGATTCTTGTCAAACCCAACTCATAGGTCTGTAGATTGCCAACTAGCTTTATCAAAGGAATTTTTTCAATGTCCTTTGATTCCTCAATTGCGGTGATCTTGGCATGAAATCTCTTAGGTAAAGATCTAAGTACCTTTCTCACAATCTTGGGTTCTAAAACGGTTTCTCCATGATTAAAGGTTGAGTTCACTATGTCTTTGAGCTTAGCATAGAACTCATCAAACAATTCATCCTCCTCCATCTTGATCTCTTCGAAGCTTGTAGTGAGCCTTTGAAGTTTCGAGTCCTTGACAGCCTTGGCTCCCTCATAAGTTGTCTAGAGAATGGTCCATGCTTCCTTGGCAGTTTCGGTAGAGGATATCTTTTTAAACTCCTCATTTGTGACCGCACTGAATAAAGCATTCAATGCCTTGCTGTTGAAGTTAGTCGCCTTGATCTTAGCATCATCCCAATTGGCTGGCACTTCCTTTGGCTTGGTCCAGCCTATCTCCACAGCTTGCCACACATTTTCATCAAATGACTGCAAGAAAGCTCTCATGTGTACTTTCCAATATACATAGTTAGTGTCATCAAATAAATGAGGTATAATAAGTGACTGTCTTCTATCCATGACAAACAGGGGTCAATGGATCACATAGCAAAGATTAACTCTAATCAGAGTGTGTCTGTTCTGATACTACTTAATAGGCCCCGAATGTATTGACCCCTTATGATAAATTAATTGATTAATTAGTCAAGTTAATTAATTAATCCAATTAACATGCAAAATGTGTGATAGCACAAACGAATTACCAACTAAGTTAATATGCAGCGAAAAATAAAGTTGACACAAGTGATTTGTTTACTGTAAAGTTGTAATTTACAACTATTTTGTGTTGGCTTTAATTCCGTGCCAAATTTGATTGTAATTTTATTCAATCTTTTGTACCTTGTATTTTATGTGGGATTAATTTGTAATAGTTGTGTGTAAGAGAGAGAGAGTGTAAAAACTCAAAGGCATCTTTTGAAGACAAAAGGAGTTTTCGCGGGTAGCTCGCTACTAGCCATCCCACGAAGTAATGCATATGTCCTGCACATGACTAGAATGCAAAGAGTCATGACAGGTGGTGATAGTTGGTTTTCACGAGTGTCTCGCGGGTAAGGCCTTTCCGCGAGATGCCCTTGTAATAGTTTGTTTTGCTATTTTGTCATATTTGCTCAACTACATCCTTATACACACTATATATACCATCATTACCCATATATTGAGTAGAGAGCTTTTCAGAGAGAAACCCTAGCCTCAAACCTTTGAGAGTGTGAGATTGACATACCCACAATTCTTTACACTATTCATTGTGGTTTTTCTCTACTCCTACCTCTCCATTTCCAAATCCTTGAGAGGTTGATAGCTCAAACATTTACCACACCCATACTGAGTGTCTAGTGAGATTTTTGGTGCTGCTAGGAAGCATTGGAAGAAACCAAGCTTTTGTGGACGCAATTGGGCGCATTGCGGGATCCGGAAAGCTAGACAAGACACTGTTCAGAGAAGCCTTGTTGGAGTAGGAGCTTGGAGGACTTAGGTGCACTGGGCAGACTAGGCTTGGATGGTCTTTTGCTATTCGTGTATCCTAACTTATTGTCTAGTGGATCGATTTACCGCTTGGAGGGTGACGGAAAAGTTTTTTACCGAGTTCTTCGATTTCCTCTTTGATAACACATCAGAGTGTTATCTTGTGTTTGCATCTTTCTTTCCTACTCTTTTAGCTTTCATTTTACTACTGTATTTTGATGAATATGGCTTAGAGTAGTTGTATTATTTGTTCACTCGCATTTACTCTATTCCACATTTAGTTTAAGTTAGAGTAAAATCAACTGAGCAGTAATTTTTAATTTGGGTTCTAAACAACTCTTGTGTTTTTAACAAAAATCTGAATTTTCAATTGGTACCGGAATGGGTGCACTTGTTATGGTTTCAATACTTAAGTACGATCCAAGACCCCTTTTATGATGGATTGGTCACAATCTTTCAATGCTCCACCATACTTTGATGGGAGCAACTACACTTTTTGGAAAGTCCGTATGAGGGCATTTCTTTGTTCTATAGATGTATCCGTATGAGATTCCGTTGAGAATGAGTATGTTAGACCCACAATAGCTAAGTCTAAATGGGACAAGGCAGCACTTGCTTTGGCAAATGCCAATTGCAAAGCAATTAACGCTATCTTTTGTGGTGTGTCTACTGATAAATTTCATAAGATATCGCATGTGAAGACCGCCAAGGAAGCTTCGACGATTCTTGAGACTACCTACAAAGGTACCAAGAAAGTCAAGGACACAAAACTCCAAATGCTTACCACTTGATTTGAAGAGCTTAAGATGACTAACGATGAGTCATTTGATTCATTCTATAGGAAGCTCAACGAAATCGTGATTGTCAAGCTCAATCTTGGTGAAAATATTGAGGATGCTAAGGTAGTGAGAAAGATCATGAGGTCTTTACAAGAGAGCTACCATGCAAAGGTTACTGCTATAGAAGAAAGCAAAGATTTGGATGAGATCAAGATTCAAAAGCTAATTGGATCTCTCCAAACATATGAACTTGGACTGCCTTCTCACAAACCAAACAAATCACTTGCGCTCAAAACCATCAATGGGAGAATGGATGACTCTTCCAAAGAAGATGATGTGGAGAAAGAAGTAGCATTCCTTACAAAGAACTTTCGAAAATTTCTAAAGATGAAGAATAGTGGGAAGTTCTTTAGCAAAGGAAAGTTCTCATCATCAAAAGGTGGTAGAAAGGAATTCAAGAAGAAAGATAGGAAGGGCTCTCAATCCCCCAAGGAGTTGTGTGCTTTGAATGCAGCGACCATAGACACATCAATAAAGAATGTCCCAACTACTTGAGAGGGAAGGGTAAGGTGTTTGCCACTACACTTAGCGACTCTGAAAGCTCAAATTTTGACGCGGAAGAAGAATGTGACGATGACGAGAACGGGAACTATAAGGCCTTCATGACAATTACTTCTATTGAATCTAAGGATGATTTGAGCAATTTGGTAAATGAACTTGGTGAGCATTCCGAGGGTGAGGAAGTTGAAGATTCAGAAGATGAAGACATATGCCAAACTGAAGATGTGAACAACCTTTAAGAAGCATATGATTCCTTGCTAGAAGACTGTGAAAAATATGCCAAGGTTGCAAACCATGCTATGAGAAAGATGAAGAAGATTGAAGAAGAGCATAAGTGTACTCTTGTACAACTTAAAGGGGCAAAATGTGAGGTAGAAGGACTCAAGGGAAAGCTAGGACAATCAGGCGCATTGTGGAATCCAAAAAGCTAAACAAGACACGGTTTTGAGAAGCCTTGTTGGAGTAGGAGCTTGGAGGGCTTAGGTGCATTAGGTAGACTAAGCTTGGAGGGTCTTTTGGTATTTGTGTATCCCAATTTATTGTCTAGTGGATCGATTTACAGCTTAGAGGGCGGCGGAGAGGTTTTTCGTCGAGTTCTTCAGTTTCCTCTTCGATAACACATCGGAGTGTTATCTTGTATTTGCATCTCCCTTCTCTACTCTTTTAGCTTTCATTTTACTACTGTGTTTTGATGAATATGGCTTAGAGTAATTGTATTGTTTATTCACTCGCATTTACCCTATTCCGCACTTAGTTTAAGTTAGAGTAAAATCAACTGAGCCGTAATTTTAAATTTGGGGTCTAAACAGCTCTTGTGTTTTTAACACAAATCCGAACTTTCATTTATGAATGGAAAAAACCACCAAAGCAAAATGTAACACCCCGGCCCAACTTTATAGTTAAACTATGTGTTTGAGTGATTAATTATTATTTTAAGCTACTTTCTTTCTATAATTAATAGAAGAGTATTTAATAAACATTATTTTATAATGTCATTGAATAAGAATTGTAAAGAGTATAAATAATTGAATAGCTATTTGTATTATAAATATATACTAAGTATGTACAAAACTATATTAAGTGGTTAAGTTATTATATATATAGTTGTTGGGGTTTAATTAAGTTTATAAAGGTAAGGGTCTGTATGCAAAATTATTTTATTATTTGGGCCTCTCTAGAATATAAGCTTATAAAAGGGGTGGTAAGTAATTTTTAAAAGTTACAAGGGTGAGTCATGAGCCATTTTTCCTTTATGCATACACGTGCCCACCAAAACCTTCTCCCTTATCTTTTCTTTGTTGCACCACTTTTCTTTCTTTTCTCCTTAAATTCTTCTTTCTTTGTTCTTATCATCAACACCTCATCTTATTTCTTCTTTGACTTTTCAAGACAACTAGAATATCCAAGAAACTCTCTTCCTCTCATTTCCCACGGGTACACACAAATCAGATTTCTCACTTCAACTTTACTCTCTTTTCTCTTAAGGAAAGAGCTAGAAGCTCTCTTAAGTCTCTCTTCTCAACCCCAAGGGTTCACATCTCAAAAGGAAAATTAAGCTCCATATAATTTCTTCATACTCTCTCAAAGAAACTAGAAAATCAAAGACTCTCTCAAGCTCTCTACCTCTCATACTTTCGGGTCCAGCCACTAGGAAAGGGAAATCCTTTCATGCAAGAGTGATTCAACTTCTATTTTCCCCTCAAGAACAAGAAACTTGGTAAGGTTTGTAGCTACTCTCATTTTAGAATCCATGACTCTTTAAAGAACATTTAGTAATGGTATTTGTGGTTTGTGAAATTAGGAAATCATGAACTTGTAAGTCTATATATATATATATATATATGGTGTTTTAAGAAGATTTGAAACTGTGTTGATGGTTTGTTGAAGGTAAATTAGGGTTTTTACTAATTAATGATGGTATAGGATTAAAGAAGTAAGATAAAGTTAGGGTGAGTACTGTTGATGTTACTGCTGGGATTTTTGTTGTATTTAATTTTTAATCTAAATGGTTAAATGACTGTATATAAGTGTTTTCTAACGTGTCTAATGAGTGTATAAAAATCCCCATATGATAATAAGACTATTTGCAATCATTTTATAATTTTACAAGAAAACGTTTCAAAGCTGTCACTGAGACAGATTCTGTGTTTACACATTGTAAATTATGTAATAAATCATATACAGTGAATTAGGATGCTAAGAGTAGTTTTTATGATTTCTAAGACACATATGGTTCTAATGGAAGTGGTCTCATATCATTTGGAGCAATATAAAAATAATGGTTTAATTTCTAAGTTGCATGAAATTCTGTCAGGACAGATTTGAGCATGTTGTGTTTTATGATTTTTAGTAAATCATGGTTTTATTCTTTGACTCCAAAATTCATATGGTATTTACTAGACATCCAGATAAGTTTCTCTGTAAATTTTGTATGAATTTTGGATGTGAATTGATAGCCCATTTGTATTTTATAAGTGAAGTATATGCTACTGGAATAAAACAGTGAACAGTAAGGGACATGCCTAACTGTGAGGATTTAATTCTAAAGTTAGGGTGAATGATTTGAACTATAATTTATTATGCTCATCGTTTGGTATGTCTAGATCATAGCTAAATTTTGTATATCTTGGTTCAAGGTTTAGTACTCAGAGGAGGGGTTCTAAACCATTCTGCTGCTTTTTTATGTTGCCATATGAGTGTATATGGTTATATGACCATGCTTAAAAGAGTTTATGTTTATGCATGCATTATTGCCTTGATCTCAAAGTACCGTTTGAAATGAAGTTAGCTCTTCTAGAGATATGATTTAACTATGAGAATGTTGGTTTTCTTTAATTTGATACATCCTTTATTGATGTGTGCATAATATGTTTGTGGGAACCTTGTTGAGGTGGGATTTGGATTTCCTTGACTTTAAGAGATAGGCCTTGAGATAAATTTGTGAGTTCATTCTAAGGTATAATTGATAGTAATAAACTTTGGTATTTGGTTTAGGTGTTACCAGCCCTCAGGTTTGAGCTCCTTCGACTTTAGGCTCTTTGTTCCTTTGCTTTCAAGTAAGGGATAAGTTATATGAACATTTGGTAAGTCATGAGGTTATTTTAAAGTATATTATGCATTAAAAGGTTTCTTTTATTAGAGATATGACATATAATCATGTTTCAGACAAAGATTTGTTTGTGAGCTTTCAAAACCTTATATATATGATTTAATTTAAGCATATTGATGCCATTAGTAATTCCACGAACATGATGTTTAAAGAAAAGAATGGAAATACTATTATTATGAAATGTTTTCGGGTTATGTCGTCTGATGATCTAAACTTTGCTATTAGGGGTCTAATTACTAGCTTTTCATGGAAAATGTTATCTAATTGGCCATTAAAAGTGGGACTGGCTCTGCTGTACCCGCCCTTGTTGGTTACAGCCAACTTGTGGAGGATGTCAACCTACCCCCATGGTTGAAGATATGTATTATGATGTGATCCCGAGAATACTTGGCATTATGGGGAATGCTGGATGCCTAGCACAATGGTCCTAGAAGCCTCCCAAATAAGTACAGACTTATCAGACATGAACTAACCAATATGTTATGAACAACTATATTATTTTATTGATTATGAGAGAATGAATTGTTTAAATGCATTATAAAAATTTAAAAGCTCTCATGAAAGGAAGCTTATGATGAAAAGAAAAGCTATTCTTTAAAGATAAAAGTTTCCGTAGTTTTGTTGTGCTTTAAAGATAAAGAATCTGATGAAAAAGTTTTAGTGTTATTTAAAGATAAAGTTTCTGATGAAGGTATAAGTTTATATTAAAAAACCATCAGAAATCTTTTCTTTAAGAAATGTTAAGTTTTATGACTATGAAAGTTATAATACTTTATGAGAAGAAGTTTATAAAGAAAAGTTTTCTTATTTGCTAAGCTGTTTCTAATTTATGACAAAGTTGCCAATTATCTGATATAGGTCAAAATGATTATTTTGTAATAAGACAATATATATATATATATATATATATATATATATATATATATGATTTTAAACAAAAATATTATATTTGGTAGCTTTGTAAGAAATAAAAGAAATTCAGCCTGAAAGGTTTTAGTAATATTATTCTGATAAGAAAAAAGAGAACAATTATTTTCCTATGAAAAACGTATAAATTATTATTATGAATAGTATAAAATACTGTGCATAAAAAGATGTTCTCCTATTTGAATAATCGTAAAATGCAATGATTTGATTTACATGCATTCTTATTAAATTCTTAAATATCTTACCCTTACTGAGTTGTGTAACTTACCCCTTCCACCCTTTCAGTCACAAGTTTTATTTTGGAGCAAAGGGAGCCTTAGTCGAGTTTTGGAAGGAGTTGATTTTAGTTTTAAAAGTATAGATCCCAAATTAGCAATTTAATGTTTAGCTTTGTAGCATTGTGTATTTTAGGACCTAATGAAAGTTGTGTACCTTAAAGTATTAAGAGATGTATTATGTGGAACTTAGAAATTGAGTAACTAGTGGATTATGTTATTCTTTAAGTACAGTGTAGATGCTCTGAATGTCAAGTGAAAAATTATATTATTTAAGTAAAGAAACAAGAATGAAAAGAAAGAGGAAAGTTTTTGAAAAAGCTTTTGTAAAAGTTAAGTTAGTTTTTGTTAATATCAGGTTTAAACTTGATATTAGCAAGTCGATCATGGTCACAAATCCGGGTATCGAGTTTGGGTCATGACACAAAACCTCATCGGGGTGAATTTATAGTCACCACTGCTAAGAATTCACTATTATCACAATAAGTGGTTACTAGTAAAGGAATCTCAGTACCTTATACCAACTTACAGTTAAACCCTTACCCTAATACCTAATTGGACTTGTTCTGTAGTGACAATCTCTCATTTTCACTGCACGACTCCCAATACGTGACTAACCAATCGATGTGAGGATCCCAGTACGCAGCTTACTCACCAACTTGAGAAAGATGTTAGTTACAAAGTTCTTCAATTCATCAACACGATGAAGATCACGAAGATCCTTGATCAAAAAACCCAATGGCGTACAAATGCTGTAGCTTTTTCAAGAAAAAGATGAATTAGGGCAAAATCTGTCTCTAGTCACAATTTGCATGAACAAAAATTTGCTCTACACTCACGCAACCTTTGACGGTCCTTAAAATAATCCTTATATATGTTTAGGGTTGTGAAAAAAGAAATCCTAAACATGTACACACGGATTAGAGTAAAATCAGATCTGAAAAACTAATTTTCATAATTCTTGATAGATAGGGTATCTATCAAGAAGCTGTCGAGTATCAGGCTAAAGCAGCCTTTTAAACCTTGATAGATGCTATCTATCGAGCTAGCTGTTGAGTTGTCAAGCTTTAAAATCCACCACTTCTTCACTTGTTTCTTGGACAAATTTGCATGGCTTTAGTACTTGGACTTTAACTCTTGTTTCTTAAAGAATTAAACACATCTTAAATCTACCCAATTACAAATAAAGTGTGTTTTCTCAAAGAATTAGCCAATTCTAAATTACATATGTTCCTAACATCATTCACATATGTCATAACAATATTGTTAGAGAGAGAGAGAGAGAGAGAGAGAGAGCTATTCTCTTTGCCACTTGGTAGTGTGGTGCTCTTATGTTTTATGCTTTTCTCAATTGACTAATTTCTACTTTTTTTTTTAATGTCTGATATATAATAGATAAGCTAATGGATGAGCCATGGGCTTTAACACAAGTGGCTTAAGGATGGACTAACACGAAAAATAAAAACACTAGTTCCAATGGGTCTTAGGCCTCTTTTCAACTTATGTTAAATCCACAGTTACTGTTAAGTCAACTAAAAAATTAGTGTTGCACTCAAGACTTTTATTTATTCAAATAATTATCCAAGGACTCCATTTAAATTGCATTTTCACCCCTCAATGGAATCATACATAGGGAAACAAAGTCAATTGTTACTGTCACTTTGAAAATCATTATAGCTTAAGTCCTATTTTTTATTTAATTTTTAATTATTCTTATATTTATGTAATCAAATTTCATAAAATATAAACTTTGGTAACTCTTTAATAAAGCTTTCAGGTCCAACACTTAGAATGACAATTTCCATTAAACCTATCTCAAAGTGTTGTTTTTTGTTTCTAAAAGTAAAAATGATTAAGTTTTTCTTCTACGTGGGTTTTGAGACCACTTTGTGGGCCATAAACAAGTTCTACTATAGACTTTTCACTTCACTAGTGCATCATCCATGAGCCTCCTGTATACTATTCACAGGAACCACATGTCAACCCCACACGTGCATCAATTCTTTAAAAAAAAAAAAAATCAAATTAATTCACAATGTCTTTCCAAGAACCCAACTTAACCAATAATATCACCACAAAATCTTACATAATGTTTAGTTGGGGTGAAAAAAGAGGGGATGAAAATGGGGGAAGAAAAAAGGAGAAGAAAATTAGATTTTTCAATTATTTAGTTTGGAGTAAAAAGAGAGTGGAAAGAAAATGGTGGTGGGTGGAGTTTTTCCCCCGAGCCAACCAATTTTTTCGTCCTAAATTCTGATTAAAATTAAAATGAAAAGGTGAATCATTTTTTGAAAAATTTAAATGATTTTTTTTTCCAAATGTTCCATGACGCTATGGGTATAGATTTTACGGGTAAAAATCAAAATTACCTAAAGCATAATGGTGTAATCTACAATTTCACCATTTCCTAATTAATATTGTGAGGGTAGAAGTGTCAAAATATGTTTTTGGGCCTTAGGCTTGATCCGAGGGTATTAACTTGTTCGAGGAGAGTTTAGTGGTAATAAGGATACTAAACTTAAAAACCCATAAGTAAACTGTTGTGATAGAGACTAGTGAGAATGGTCCGAGGAGGGGTATATCTTCGGCTAATTTAGGTGAAGATCAGATGATACGCCATGATGTTTAGTAGGAAATTCTAGAAGGCCTGGTGGATGAAGATATACTCCAGAAGAACACAGAAAGGAAGAACGAATGGGAAATATCTCGAAAAAAGCTGCTACCATCGCATTAAAGACTCTGCACCTACCTCTCTGGCCACATTTATGAGGAAATGACATATGAACAGTGATGATTAGCCTTACAGTTGTTGTTTGAAAACTTCAAGAGAGCGGTGGATGGGACAAGTATCTATTCTGAGGGTGATCTAATCCATATGTGGAAGATGGTGGGGGGGGGGGGGGGAAGAAAGAGGATATAAAAAGAAAATGAAGACCTTCAAGATAGGGGAAAAAAAGAGAGGAAGAAACACTGTACACACTACCATCAGCTGTAATTTGTCTTTAAGAAAAAAGGAAGATCAATGTAGATCATCCTTGGCTTACATCCGAGGAGAGTTTATGTTACATAAGTAGTTCTTTGCATGTATTTTATGGATCTAGCCCATTATCTTTGTTTTTCAACATTCAAATAAACCTAGGTTTCAAGCTCATACTTTACAAATTTCATTGTATTAGGCTTTTTGGGCCTGACCACTACCATCAACTGTAATTTGTCTTTAAGAAAAAAGGAAGATCAATGCAGATCATCCTAGGCTTACGTCCGAGGAGAGTTTATGTTACATAAGTAGTTCTTTGCATGTGATTTATGGATCTAGCCCATTATCTTTGTTTTCAATATCCAAATCCAAATAAACCTAGGTTTCAAGCTCACACTCTATAAATTTCATTTTATTAGGCTTTTTGGGCTTGACCCCATCATACATTTGGGTCCAGGTTTGAATTGTGACCTTACAATTGGTGCTGTCTGTGGGAAACCTCGTGTTCTAGGGTGTGTAGCATTATGGTAGGTTTAGGTTCACACCATGTAGAGTTAATAGGGTCCCAACATGAGGATCATTTTGTACATCTGGAGCACGAAAGGGATCAGGAGGGCAGTGTGTGCACAGCGCATACTGTCAGAAGTCATTCACGTGGGGGAAGTAGGATTTCTCACGAGGAAAATGCGAGGGCTATGCAAAAGGAGATTGATCATCTGAAGAAGAAGCTGCGTCGTGAGAGACGAAGGTGAACTCCCTCTGCTTTTGATTCTTCTTCGTTTGAAGATTCCCAGGGTAGCAATCATAGACCCAGGTCAATAACTCCTCCTAGTGAATCTTTCATCTACGAGGAGGATTATCTTCATGATTGTAAGGGTAAGGAGCCCTCCTCTAGGGGCTTGGGAAATGATGCCATGGGCAGGACCTTACACCAGCTTTCTAAGTCACCTTTTATAAGCAGGGTGGAGAAGGGGAAACTTCCACGGCGATTCACCCAACCTACGTTTAACATTTACAATGGACGAATAGACCCAGTAGAGCATGTGAGTCATTTCAATCAGAGGATGGTAGTACACTCTAAAAATGAAACTTTGATGTGCAAAGTCTTTTCTTCCAATTTGGGACCTGTTGCGATGAAATGGTTTTATGGTCTGAAGGTAGTTTCTATCAATTCCTACATAGAACTCACTAGGGCTTTTGGGTCTCGCTTCATCACCTACAGTAAAGTTCCCCGACCTCTGGATTCATTATTGTCCATGATCATGAGGGAGGGGGAAACACTGAAAATATACTCTAACAGATATTGGGAGATGTTTAATGAGATCGATGGTGATTTGACGAAGTGGCAATCAACACTTTCAACGTTGGCCTTCCAACAGAGCACAACTTAAGAAAATCTCTGACCAAAAAGCCTGAAAGGAGTGTACGTTGACTCATGGATCGCATTGATGAATAAAAATGGGTTGAGGAGGATCAACAACAGAGTAAGGGGAAGGTGAAGATTATCCCTCAAGAGAGGAAGGATTTCAGGTCGGATAGATACAATAACAACGGGCTAAGGAGAGATTTTGCTTAGTAACCTGGTTTAACCCCTCTTCAGTAGGTAGTTAATACTTTATTTCGAGAACTTGTGCAACAAGTGTTGGAGAAAATTTGACATAAACCATACTTCAAGTGGCCCAACAAGATAGCAAGGGACCCCATTAAGCGTGATCAGAATCTCCATTGCCATTATCATCAAGAAAGGGGTCATACCATTGAGAATTGTAGGACCTTATGGAGTCATTTAGAGCAGTTGGTTAAGGAGGGAAGGTTAAAGCAGTTTCTGTATCGGCCCAATAGGCATGGAGATTATTCAGGTTCAATAAATCAAGGTAAGAATGTTTCAAGGCCTCCTTTAGGTACGATCAATGTTATTTTTGCTGCTCTAGGTAGGACTGGCTCTCGTCCTTTCAAGGTGATGTCTATGGCACAAACCCTTGCCGAGGAGTCTAACTCTGATCCGAAGAGGATTAGAGGAAATGTCCCACCTACTTTGAGCTTTTCGGACGAAGATAGGATTGGAACTATCCAACCCCATGACGATGCTCTAGTAGTCATGATGAGGATACGAGGTTATGATGTAAGGAAGGTAATGGTGGACTAGGGCAGTGAAGCAGATATTATGTATCCTGACTTGTACAAGGGGCTGAAGTTAAAGTTGGAGGATTTGGTGTCTTATGATTCATCGTTGATCAGTTTTGAAGGGAATGTTGTTATACCAATTGGCCAGATTAGATTGCCTGTCCAGTCAGGTTCTGAGGTTGTGGAAGTGAATTTCATTGTAGTAGATACTTATTCTCCCTATACAACCATTGTTACAAGACCTTGGCTGCATGCTTTAGACGCAATTTCGTCAACTCTGCATTTGAAGGTAAAATTCCCTTCTGGAGATCAAATTGAGAAGATAGTTGGGAGTTAGTCCATGACTAGACAATGCATGGCGGCTGCAATCCTATATTAGCCTGGGTAAGTGTCATATGCCTCAGTAGAGGGGGGGTAATAGCAATCACTGTCTTCGGCCACACCCCAAGTGGTAGAAGTGGAAGAACCTGCGTGTGAGGAGTTAGAGAAGGTTCTTATTGATGACGATCCTGAAAAGTTCTTTCAGGTGGGAATTCAGTTGCCATCGCAAGAAAAGGCAGAGCTGGTTTTATTTTTTAAAGGGAATGTCAATGTATTTGCATGGAATGCTTATGAGGCCTCAGGAGTTGATCCGAATTTCATTTGTCACCATTTGAATGTGAATTAGGCTGTGGCGTCGAGGAAGCAACCACCTCGGCACTCGTCTAAAGAGCATGTTGAGGCTGTCAAGGAAGAAGTACTCAAGCTTAAGAAGGCTGGTGCGATTAAAGAAGTGTTTTTTCCAGAATGGTTGGCTCATATAGTGGTAGTGAAAAAGAAAAATGGGAAATGGAGAGTATGCATAGATTTGAACAAGGCTTGTCCTAAAGACCCATTCCTAATGCCTCGCATAGATCAAATAGTGGATGCTACTGTTGGGCATCCTTGGATGAGTTTTTTGGATGCTTTTCAGGGTTATCATCAAATACCTTTGGCTTTAGGTGATCAAGAGAAAACAACCTTTGTCACTCCCACAGGGAACTATCATTATAAGATGATGCCTTTTGGTTTGAAGAATGCAGGGGCTACTTATCAAATGATGATGACTAGGATGTTTGAACTACAGTTGGAAAAGACCATTGAAGTGTATGTAGATGACATGGTGGTGAAGACCAAAATGATGTCCCTGCATGTAGCGGATTTGAATGATACTTTTCAAACACTAAGAAAGTACAAGTTGCACCTTAATGCTTCAAAGTGTTCTTTTGGGGTGGGATCTGGTAAGTTCCTGGGTTATATGGTAACTCATAGGAGAATTGAGGTTAACTCTGTGTAGGTCAAGGCAATTAATAACTTACAACCACCTCGAAATCCTAAAGAAGTTCAAAGGTTGACAGGGATGACGGCTGCCCTCAACCGGTTTATCTCTCGATCCGCAGATAGGTGCAGGCCTTTCTTCCGGTTGCTGAATAAGTGGAAGGGGTTTGAATGGACTGAGGAATGTGCTTAGCTTTTCAACAGCTTAAGGAGTATCTTTCACAACCACCCTGTAGAAGACTAAATTCCTCGGTTCGAAATAAATCAAACAAGTAAAATAGTTTCTCAAATACGAATTTTTATTGATGAAAGTGTGTGGTACAATTCTCTGTAATTACAAGGATTGATCCTCTGATTCGATCTCCTTAATAGATTTGTGATGTGGTTTTGATTTGAACACAAAGTATCCTTCAATTTGGCTAAAAGGTGGATCGAAGATCTTTGAAAGAGAATTACAATGAATTTCTGGCCGTGAGCTTGTTAGAAATCCTTTGTTCTTCACGTTCTTCGTGCTCTTCGCGTGTTCTTCGTGTCCTAAGGTTTATGGTAGAAGCTTTTCGGGGCTTTAGAGGCTTGAATCCGTAAAGCTTTGTTGATTTATGATTTGTCGAGGTTTCTGAAGGCTTTCGAGCTTAATTTCAGTGACCTCTAAGATCTAAGAGGGTGATTTGGATGATTTTGCTTCAAATGTTCGTCGTATTCGAAGGTTGAAGTTCTTGAAGTTCTTGGAGGCTTTAAGGCTTGATTCCAGTAGAGTTTCAATACTTCTGAATGCTTCTTTGATGCAGCTTGTGCTCTAGATAGCTTGGTGTCTCCAAATGCCTTAGGAAGGCTTCTATTTATAGGAGTTTGGAGGTAGGTGAATGACATGTGGCGGAGCCTGATTGGTGACACATGTCACAGCTTGATTGGTCCACTTGTGTCATCGCTTACACAGCCGGATTGCTTGAGTCATTGCTTACACAGTCGGATTCACTTTCATCATCGCTTACACGCGCCTCCATGTGATTAGCATTTTGCATGTTTTTTCTTGGTCCTATCTTAATAAAATTTAGCAAATTTTCAATAGCAGTATATGATACTTTGTAATTAGCCATACCTGGTGAACTTGGTGGCATGACGTGTCAACTTGTGATAGGTCGGAAATTTTCCCTCTCTACACACCCATCATATCACGGCCAGAGGTTGATGAAATCCTGTTCGCATATATTGCTGTGGTTGACCATGTTGTTAGCTTAGTTCTAATATGGGTTGATAACAACATACAAAAACCAGGTTACTACGTAAGCAAATCTTTACAAGAGGCCGATATACATTATTTATCGTTGGAAAAGGCGACCCTAACTGTAGTGCACGCTACTTGTAAGCTTCCCCATTATTTTCAATCTCATATAGTTGTGGTTTTAACTTAGCTTTCTCTTAAATATATACTTCAAAGCTCTAATTACACGAACAGGATTGCTAAGTGGGGCATTATTTAGGGGCTTTTAACATCGAGTACATGCCTCGTACCTCTATAAAGGGTCAAGTGCTTGCTGATTTGGTTGTAGAATTTGCTGAGCCTTCATTAGAAGAGAATGTTAAGAGGTTGGACATGAATGAAAAATCAATTGGTATGATCTTGTGCAACGAGCCATTGACATGGAAAGTGTATGTCGATGGGGCAGCAAATCAAAGAGGATCTGGTGTGGGTTAGTTATAGTGTCCCTGGAGGGAATTATTATAGAGAAATCTCTAAGATTGGGGTTCTTGGCTACCAAAAATGAAGCCGAGTACGAAACTTTATTGGTAGGGATGGACATGATTCAGAAAATAGGTGGAAAAATAGTGCAAATATTCTCAGATTCACAATTGGTGGTCAGCCAGGTGGAAGGAAAGTTAGAGGCTAGAGATCTGAGGATGCACGAATATTTAACTCGTGTCAAGTATTTGCAATCTAAATTTGAATATTTTGTAATGTCACATATATCCAAGAGTGGGAATACCCACACCGATTCGTTAGCTACGCTTGCAACATCTTCGGCGCAAGGTCTACCCCGGGTCATTCTTTGTTGAAGATTTGTTAAAACCCACTAGGACGGGTGGTGATACCATCCGAATTCACCAAATCAGGGTTGGCCCAAGTTGGATGGATCCTATAGTGTCCTTCCTTAGGGATGATATCTTACCTAAAGAAAAGTCTAAAGCAAACAAAATACACAGAAAGGCATCTCGGTACTGGCTGTCCGAGGATAAGAAATTGTATAAACGCTCTTTTTCAAGACCGTACCTGCTGTGTATACATCCCGAAATAACGGAATTACTTTTGGAAGAATTACATGAAGGGATATGTGGAAGTCACACAAGAGGAAGGTCTTTAACTCATAGAGCTTTTACTCAAGGGTATTAGTGGCCCAACATGCAGAGAGAAGCACAAGACTATGTAAAGAAGTGTGATCAATGTCAGAGATTTACTCTCAATATCCATCAAGCAGGGGTGTTCTCAATCTATTGTCTAATCCTTGGCCTTTTGCACAATGGAGTTTGGACAATGTAGGGCCTTTTCCAAAGGTAGCAGGAAATAGAAGATGGTTGCTCGTTGGAACAAATTATTTCACTAAATAGGTTGAGGCTGAGCCTTTGTCAAATATTAGGAATGTGGATGCAAAGAAGTTTGTTTGGAAAAATATTGTCACTAGGTTTGGAATCCCTTATACTCTTATTTCAGATAGCAGTTTGCAATTTGACAATGAGGCCTTCAGAGTGTATTGCTGTGAGCTAGGTATCACAAACAGGTATTTTACACCAATTCATCCGCAAGGGAATGGGCAAGCCAAGGCGGTCAATAAAGTTATAGTCAACGGGCTCAAGAAAATACTGGATGACGCTAAAGGAAGGTGGGTTGAAGAATTGCCGCATGTTTTATGGACGTATCGAACTACGCCTAGAAGATCCACAGGGGAAACACCATTTTCTATGACTTATGGAGCCGAGGCTGTGATCCCTTTGGAAACTGGATTCCCAATACTAAGAACGAGCGCTTTCACTCCAAGCAGTAATGGCAAGTTATTGGAAGAGAGCTTAGACTTAGTTGAGGAACGACGGGATAATGTCATGGTACAACTAGCTTGCTATCAACATAAGCTCAAGTAGGGGTATGATTCCCATGTAAAGCAACAGCCACTTGCATCTGGAGATTTGGTGTTGAGGAAAGTTTTGGGTACTGCAAAGAATCCAACGTGGGGAAAGTTGGGGCTTAATTGGGAAGAACCTTATCGCATCACTTCGGTTGCCGGCATCCGGGCTTATTACCTTAAGGGTCTTGATGAACATGTTGTACAACGTCCTTGGAATGTAAATAATCTACGAAGGTATTATTATTAATGAAAGGCACTTTTGTCACTTTTTTTATTTTTATGCTCTGTCGCGTTGGTTATATGTACATTTCTCTAAGTATCAAACAAAAACTTGGTTACGCCTAGATCCTCGAACCACATACCTTGTAAAAATTGATATTTTTATTAAATGTTAAACAGAACCTTAGTTATGTCTGGTCCTCAGATCATCTACTTTGGGGAAATTAATACTTCAATACATTCAAACAAAAACTTGGTTATTCTTGGCTCCTAGGACCGCGTACGTTGCAGAAATTGATATTTTTATTAAGTGATAAACAGAACCATAGTTACGTCTGGTCCTCGGATCATCTACTTTGAGGAAATTAATACTTCAATACGTTTCTCTAAGTATCAAACAGAAACTTGGTTACACCTGGCTCCTCGGACCACGTACCTTGTAGAAATTGATATTTTTATTAAGTGTTAAATAAAACCTTAGTTATGTCTAGTCCTCGGATTATATATTTTGGGAAAATTAATACCTCAATACATTTTTCTATGTGTTAAACGGAACCTTCGTTACGTCTGGTCCTCGGATCATCTACTTCAGGGAAATTAGCATTTCTGTTCATCTTTCTAAGGATCAAACAAAGTTTTGGTTGTCTTAGCTTTTAAGCCACGTACTATGGTGAGATTAATGATTTACCTTTGCACCTAAGTTTAACATAAAACCTAGTTTCAAAACTGTATTTCTCTCGATTTAGGTTTAGGTATATCCTTATACATCTAATTGTTTGCTATTGCACCGTGAGCATTATAGTCTTAACATATAGGTTATTCACTGATGACTTTTAGGTTAATAAAATGAAAATTTTCCCCTATCGGATTACTGATATTAACTAAGATATTATAAAGATCTACTCTTTACATTCAAATATTAAAATCATTTATGTCACGTATATAACTTATATTAAGATAAAAGGATAAATACATCAGTAAATGAAATCTGTAAGGAATTAGATATCAAAATCTTGAATTTGTCGTTGTTACTGTTTGTGGTTACATTGAAAGCAAAAATACAAGATAAAACGATGGAATTACTGTTATGACGAGAAGAGGCTACTTAGAGAAAGAGTCCTAGATGGCCTATGTCTTGACTTTTAGAGAAGGGTCTTTTTAGGGCTTCGCTTAAGCTTCCTTTGTTTTGTCCTCTTCTCCTTTCTACTTGGGCCTAATCTCGGACGAGCTCTAAACTTGTTTTCCTTTGTCTTTCACTCCTGGTGGAGGAGCATCTTGATCGGCTTGCTCGCCCAAACCATTCTCAGCCTTATCACCTTGTTCCTCCTCTATGTCAGCACCAGTAGATGCTTTGGGAGGCGAGATAGGTTCTTGAATTCAGAATGGCTGTGTCAGAGGCACTATCTCGGAAGTAGTAGAAGTGGGCGAAAGATCTTCAATCACTTGGATATTAGGAGGAAACCATGTATTCTCAGCTTTTCTCCATTCAGAAGTAGCAGGGACTCCTACCACATTTAGGGCTTCAGCCCAAACTTGTTGGCAGCATTTCCTACAAACTTCTGCCAGCTCCTCAGCCGATCGGATCTTCATTGCCTCAACCCCATCGTTGTAAGAAGCTTTTGATGCGGCTTCTGCAGTCTCTTTGATGGTTCCAGCCGCTTCCCTAGCCTGAGCATGTTGCTTTTCAGTTCCAAAATTTCCTGCTGACCAGTAGACAGGTCTTGTTCTTTTTGGCACAGCAGTTTGCGTTGCCCTTTCACTTGAGCCTCAGCAGTTTTGAGTTCGGCCTTGGCACTCTTTCTCTCATTCTTCTCATCTGTCAATTTGGTGGACAGATCATTTTTCTCTTTCTCGGCATGACCTAAGGCTTTCTTAGTCTCAACTATGACTTTGAATTTAGCCTTAGCTTTTTTCCGAGCATCTTCCACCCACTGCTCGGCAACAAAAACCTCTTGGATAGCCTACACAACAGTGGTGAACAATTAATTATAATAGTGAAATAACAAAAGTGGCAGTTGATGTTGTTGGCAATTGAACATACCAAGGCTAGATCCCTTTCTAGGGAGAGGAAGAATTGAGGTTGGCTTATCTTCTCCAAGGCATCCATGTCCTTTGGAAAGAGGGTGGGCTGTTCCAGAGCATTGGCCAAATAGTGGGCATGTCCTCTTTGGAACTCCCTAATGCTAGAGTGGCGGGGAATAGGAACCCCATCCAATTCCAATGTATAGGACCAGTGAGATTGCGTGTGTTGTACCTCGGTCAAATCGTGGCTTCCCCCACTCTCCACAGAGGAGGCGCGCCTTGCGCCCTTGGCCACTCCTTGTTGTTGTTGTTTTTGCTTCTTCTGCTGGGCCTTTTTTACATCCTCGCCCTCATTTATCCTTTTCTTTTTAAGGTCGGGAGGAGGGGGAGGAGGAGGTGGTAGCTTGGTGTGAGTTTGGGATCCCGTAGCACCCTTCTTGGTAGCCAGTTGGCCTCTCTTGCCAAGAAGATCTCTTAAGCTGTTCCCCGATTCTTTAGACATTCCTTCTTCTTCTTCCTCGGAGCTATTATCTACACGTGCGATTATGAGGCCTTTGACACTAGAGCCCTGGGTAGATTCATTTTTTTCGTCCGAGATATTGACAACGTATTCCTCCAATGGTTTCTCTGCTTCTTCAGTGTGGAAACGGTCTATTTCTTCCTCAAGAGATAGGTGTGAGGACGTAGATTCTTCTCGGATGGTTTCTGCTTCTGATTGTACCAGTGGGGGGACTGGTTTTGTTGGGCGTATGTAGGGGATGACAGAGGGATTGTTTGGTAAATCGTAAGGGGCAAGGAAGTCCCGTTTCAAGACATTTATCCTTCTACGTCTCTGATCACCCGCAATGATCGCGTTGCCGATATCTTGGAAGATAGACAATAGCGGTTCGTATCCTAAGATAAGATGGGCTGCCCTCACCTGCAGGTTTTCACTCACAAACACCTTAGATCTTAGAGCCCTATTAAGGTCCGCGGCACTGATTAGGCTCAGACGAGGTCTCACATCCTATTTATCTGCAGATGTATCCGAGGAGATATACATGGTTAGAATCAATCACAAATGTTTAATAAAGATAAAGCAAAGTATGATGTAAATCTAAGTGATGAAGTCAGAAGAGCTAGACCTCGTGCTAGGGGACCTAAATCCTATGAAATCACACCTGGTGTTCCTTCAGTGACTGGGTAATGAGGGCCGTCGTACCACATCTCGGAGGCAATTAAGTAGTCGTTCTTCATGCCTTTGTTAGATTTGGGAGACATGATATAAGTCTAATGATGTTAGACCTAAACTTAAGATAGTACCCCACGCTCTTAAGCTTGTGACACTCATATAACCAAACAACATCGAGCCATGTGAGATTTAAGCCCATTTGCTCATTGAGGGCATCGACACAACCTAAGACTCTAAACATGTTGGGTGTGTATTGATCTGGACACAATCTATGGTTAAACAGATAGTCTCGGGTAATGTTCTTCATAGGAAGTGTCATCCCACCCTCTAAAAATGCGATTGTGGGGATGACAACTTTTCCTTCTTTCCTATCATTAGCTATGGCTTCTGAAGGGCAATATCTTAAACCCACTTCTTGAGGGATGTGATATTTGGCTCGGAAACCCTCCATACCAGCGTCGATATCTGCTAAACATTTGAATCTACCCATTTGATTGAAGTAGAAGTGAAAATGTAGAAAGGAAAATGGGTATAGTTAATGACCGAGGACTACAAGAATGAGTAGACGATTCTTCGCGAACTTCTTGAGAGAAGAGGAAAGGAGTAAGTCTTAGGATTAGATTGATTTTAGGAGTAATGAGTTGAATTACAATTTCTTAGGCATTTTTTAATGTTTGGGGGGCGGCATTGAATGGGAGTTATCCCACCCAAATTTTGAGGGAAAACCCAGACCGTTGGATATGCATCTCACCGTTGGACATGGGAGACAGGGTGTTACTTGGAGCTATTAATGAGTGCATTGTGGATTTCGAGGTGTCAGGAGCAATTTCAAAGGGAGTGAGATGACTTTCTCACGTGTAACAGTTTAGGAAGCGTGTTAAGGTTGTGGTGTTAAATCAAAATTTCATTTTTCTCCTCAGATTGAAGTAAAATGAATTTTTGAGGGGTTATTGTGATGGCAGAAGTGTCAGAATATGTTTTTGGGCCTTAGGCTTGATCCGAGGGTATTAACTTGTTCGAGGAGGGTTTAGTGGTAATAAGGATACCAAACTTAAAAGCCCACAAGCAAACTATTGTGGTAAAGGCTGGTGAGAATGGTCCGAGGAGGGGTATATCCTCTGCTAATTGAGGTGAAGATCAAATAATACACCATGATGTTTAGGAGAAAATTCTAGAAGGCCTGGTGGATGAAGATAGACTCCAAAAGAACACAAAAAGGAAGAACGAATGGGAAATATCTCGAAGAAACCTGCTACCACCGCATTAAAGACTCTACACCTACCTCTCTGGCCACATTAATGAGGAAATAACATCTAAACAGTGGTGATCAACCTTACAGTTGTTGTTTGAAGACTTCAAGAGGGCGGTAAATGGGACAAGTATCTATTCTGAGGGTAATCTAATCCATACGTGGAAGATGGTGGGAGGAAGAAAGAGGATATGAAAAGAAAAGGAAGACCTTTAAGATAGGGAGAAAAAAAGAGACTAAGAAACACTGTACACACTACCATCAACTATAATTTGTCTTTAAGAAAAAGGAAGATCAATACAGATCATCCTCGACTTATGTCCGAGTTTATGTTACATAAGTAGTTCTTTGCATGTAATTTGTGGATCTAACCCATTATCTTTGTTTTTCAACATTCAAATAAACCTAAGTTTCAGGCCCACACTCTACAAATTTCATTGTATTAGGCTTTTTGGGCCTGACCCCATCATACCTTTGGGTCCAAGTTTGAATTGTGACCTTACAAATATTACCAGCAAAGCTAAAATTTTCTTTAGTGAATGCATGCAACTCTAACGAACAATGTTTCTTGGACACATGGTGTTTGCTCAAATATTGAAATTATAAAATAATAAACAAATCAATGAATTATCCATAGTTGATTCAAAAATAATAATTAATTAATTTCAACACTTTTATGATTATAATTTCAATTTTTTTTAAAAAAAAAAGAATAATAATCTAACATGAATTTTATACTAACTAATAAAAAATTTAACAAAACCTGTAAATCTTAAACTAATATGACATTTAATTAGAACTTTATAATTCTTATGTCATAACTAAAATTATGGTGTTTAAGATATCATTAAGAACAAAATTTTATTCTTTTCATTTTTTTTTAATTAAAAATCTAACATGAATTTTATACTAAATAATAAAGAATTTAATAAAACCGGTAAATCTTAAACTAATATGACATTAAATTAGATCTTTATAATTCTTATCTCGTAACTAAGATTATGGTGTTTAAGATATCATTAAGAACACACTTCTATCCTTTTAGCTAACCCTAAATCTTGATCAAGAAAAGTATTCTTCAAAAAGAGACAATAATAACATAATTTTGCATTTTATATCATTATTATAAAATATAATTAAACTTATTTTTTTTTAAATCATGTATTTTATATTTGATTTTGGAGTAATGTTGAATAATTAATTTAATGCATGAATGTCTTTTGTGAGAGAATGGAATTAATCCTAACAAGAATTTTTTTTTTTTTTTTAATACAAGATTTTCTTGAACCCCGATCCTTCCCCACACTTCACAAGCATTTACACTTGTGGAGTGACCATCACACCAAAGGTATGCGGTGATAATTTTAACAAGATTTATCAAGAAAGACATGAGCGAACTTGTGCAATGAAGAAGGCTAATAGATTATATACTTACAAGGGCCATAATGAAATTAAAGAAGGTCATCCAATTAAATTTGAGTACAATTGGATTAAGCAATTAAAGCAAATTTGCATTAAATTCAAGTCCAATTTGGATTATTAAAATTCTAATCTGCTCAAGTGTTAGTAGTTCGGGTGCCATAACTTTCGTCCAATATACTAAATTGAGATGATTTAAGTTGAATTGGAAAGATAAGTTAAAGGATACAATTTGTAGTTTATAAAAATTCCAAATTTTGACATTTAATGGTCCATAAAAAAACAATTAGTTTAGTGGAGCCTAAAAATGAAAGATTTTTCCCAAATAGGGATTCTACTTGTATAAAAAAATTTTAGCCTATTTAACGGTTTTTTTGGTCAATATTCAAAGGGTGACATCTTGAGAGAGAGAGAGAGAGAGAGAGAGAGAGAGAGAGAGAGGTTTTCTTAGATTTTTTTTCTTTCAATTTTTATAACTTTCTTTGGTGTAATGGCTTATTAGAAGTCTTGCTAAGTCTAGTGGTGAACCCCAACCTTCAATTGGTATGTTCTTAGCAATACTTTTATGATACTAATATTTAAATTTTTGTATTTTTGATTAATTTACTAATATAGAAAAGTATTTAGTTATGTATAATTTTTTGATTTAAGGTAGACTTCGGGAACTTTTTTTTTTTTTTTTTTGAGAGAAGACTTCGAGCACGTACCTAGGATTCCTTGCAAATTAAAAAATTATTTTGGTCCTTCCTAAAATGACTCAAATTCATAAAACTACATTAGAAAATTAATTATTGTGTTCTTATTATTAAAAAATCAGATTTGAGTTTTAGTTGAGTTGTAGAATAAAAATTGAAACATTAATAGATGTGTTGTCTGAGGTTTAGTTTATGATATTGTTATTTTTCTTAATTATATTTTCCTCTACCAACTCAATCATAGTTCCTTTTTAATTTAATTAATAATTTTATTTTTATTTTATGTGTATTTACAATAAATCCACTTGTAGTTAGGCCCATTTTCAGGTTGTTTATCCCTTATTTAAAAAGTGTCTCTTTACTCATCTAGGATTTGCTTCGTAACCTGCTACTGTTAAAAATGAGGGTAAATATATAATTTTACTCTCATTTTATGTCTCTCTCCTTGCAAACAAAAAACAAATAACAAAAACAAGAGAAACCAAAATCAAAATGTTAGGGTTTTGTAAAAATTAATAACAAAAATCTGACTCTCTCTCTCTCATTTTCCACGTACTGTCTCTCTCTCATCTTTGCCTCCCTCTTCCAGCACGTATGAATGAATTTTTACAAGGTAAAAATTAATTATAGTTACAACGAAGAATTTTTACGACGTTATGAATGGATGGGATCAACATCAAATCATTAGATGCGACTCCTTGATTATTAAGATTTTACAAGCTGTGGTGATTGGCAAGTATTAATTCTTATCCGAACCTAACCTTGTGCTCAGTATGGTGGAGCCCATTCCTCGAGGTTTCTTCTCTCTGCACAAAGTGAATAAGAAGACTTAGATTTAGACAAGCTTTGATTTTAGTTCAATCGGAACAATAGCGAGTTACCTACAATTAGTAAAAGCTAGTACTGGAGTAATGCCACACATTGATGGAAGATTTCAAAACCTTGAAGCAAATGTTCCACAAGCTTCAGTGGAGAGTAGCGCCCCACATTATCTTGAAGGAGGCACAGGTCACGGCAAATCAGAGGAAGGGAAGAGAGAGAAACACTCTCAGAGGAAGAGGAAAGAGATAGTTTTTACAAAACCACATTAACTATTTTATCTTGTTTTTTTGTACATATATTTTTTTTAGAGGAGAGAGACATAAAAGGGGAATAAAACTACATATTCACCTTAATTTTTAACAGAGATGCATTACGAAGTTCTAATAGAGTGAACTTCAGGTGGGTAAAGTATTACTTTTTAAACTAGGGTAAACAATATTAAAACATGTCTAATCACAAGTAAGGTTACTGTAATTACCTCTTTATTTTATCTTGATTACTAATCAACTTATTTTCCCCATTGATTTGACCTTGGACTCATCAAGTTAATACTTCATGACAATCCTACACTTGGAATCAATAGGACCTTAAGATGAAGTTGGATAATTTTCAAGCTCAAAAAATAATTTAAGGCCTTAAGAGTTAGGACCTCAAAAATTAAGCCTTAAAAAAAATCTACACATTCATTATGAGTCTACTTAATATATATATATATATATATATATATGTATGTATGTATGTATGCATGTATGTATTTTATAAATAGTTTGATAAATGCAAACTTAATTTCATAAAAAGAAATAAATAAGTGCCAACTTACTTTTTTAATTTTTATACATAACTTAAAAAATATAAAAGAGATACGAATATATCAAGTAAGATTGTTTTTTTAAAATAAAAAACCTAAACAAAAGAATAAATATAAACACAAATATAAAATTTGAATCCACAAATGTATGTTATTCATTATTCAAATAGACACATGATAAAATGTAAAATTCAATGTCAATATTTGAATTTTTAAGGTTATTCATTTTTTTTTTTCATTTTTAACATACAAATCATTTTCTAATCTCTAAAAAAGTTTCAATTTCTAAAGATAATCTGCCCTTACTTTTGTGTGACATTTTTCTTGTTAGTAATTTTATTGAATATTATCTCAAAGTCTTCATATTTATTCTGAGAGCGTTTTATTGCAGTTGCTAAGCAAAAAGTTTTAATTTAAAACCTAGTTGTATTCTACTTAGTTAGCACGATAATTGATTACCTCCATTAACATAGAAAGTAAATGCTAAAACATACATATAATTTCCATTCAATTAAGAAAAAAATTGTTCTCTTATATTAGATGTATAATTTTTATATATAATTTTTTTCTCATCTACATATTGCATTAGAAGGAAAAAAAAAAAAAAAAAAAAGAATCACACTTTTGGGTTCATTTATAACTATTTTTATAATGTACATATAAGAGAAATATATATATATATATATATATATATATTATATTTCAATATTTATTAGCAATAATAGAAATTATATTGTTTTTCCTCTTGCATCACTGATATACTGTAGAAGTGTTTCCTTTAGAGGACTTGGAATTGTGAGCGCGCTTAATTTCCTGACAAAGAGTTTATAGCATCTAGTGAGCTACGTGCAAATAATTTTAGAATAACGTATGCCATAAATCTTGTTACAAAATCTAGGCTTGACTGGACCCTTTGGTTGTTCATGGGTTTTTGGTGGTTGTATTCCTTTTATTTTATTTTGGTTATCTACAATTTTTTTTAACTAGTTTAAAGAATCTATTAAAAGTTTAGTCTTGAGAAATCAATGTAATCTATTCATGACACGTGTGCTAAAACGTTAGTAATCTTTTAATATTTAAATTTTCTTTTGTTATTTTATTTTTATTAATGGGTTCATAAATTCTATTCTATTTTTTTATTTTTCATATCTATAACTTAAAATTACGAAGGAGGTACATATACATCAAAATAATTATTATTATATTTGAATACAACATTTTTTTAAAATCATAATAAACATAAACAAAAATATAAACATTAACATAAGCAATAATGTTTTTTTTTTTTCAAAATTAAAAAATTAAAATATTTGAGAAATTGTTACATCAATTAGTGAATTCGTTAGCCTGTTTACACCTATTATGTATTTGCTTTTTAATATACAAATTATTGATGACCATTTTTTTAATACAATACATGTTTTTTTTTTTTTTTTTTGAGAAAGAAATAAGTTATTTTATTCAGCAATCGGCAAATCTGCCTGATAAGCAGCAAATGTGTGAGATGGGACATCTTCCATCCACACTGAAAAACTAGTGACATGGCATGCATGCCTAGTTAGGTTGTGTGCTACAATATTACCCTCCCTACGAACATGAGAAAAACTAATACATTGAAAAAATTCAGCATAAGCCTTAATATCTTGGATCAAAAGACCAAAAGAGGCTAACGATAGCGAATTATCCATCAATGCATTCATAAGAATCTCTGAATCACCTTCAAGAACCACATGAAACAATCCCAAATCTGCAGCAAACTCAAGTGCTTTCAGTGCTACCAAAGCTTCGAGTTCCACAATGGTTTGAGGGAGAGGAATTACTTGAGACATTGACCCTAATACCAAACCGCTGCTGTCCCGTATAATTGCTCCAATCCCTGCCCTGTTCTGATCCTTAAAGACGGCCCCATCAAAGTTTATTTTGAAACTCTCAATTGGAGGTGGCATCCACTTTGCTCTCGGCCTGACCACCTTTGGATCAACTGGTTTTTGTGCTTTCCGAAACTCCAACATTGAGTTAACTGCTGTCTGCATGACCTAGTCCAAAGGTAGCCTCGGTGGTGAAAATCTAAGTTTGTTTCTTCTATACCAAATTGTCCATGCAATTGTTGCGAAAAGTTCCACATTGCAGGTAGAGTCCAAAACCGTGGAAAGCAGCTGTGTGAAATCAGAGTACCCTGAGGTCTGTCTGAAACTCCATTGCGGGTCATCTTCCCACACTTGTGACAGATTCGGGCAGGACCATAAAGCATGCAAAACATCCTCACAGTGACTTGAGCATGCAGAGCAGATTGGATCGTTGATGATGCATCTCCGGACCAGCTCTAAACTAATAGGCAGTGCATTACGGGCTGCTCTCCAAAGGAAGTTTTTTATTTTGTTTTGCACTTTAAGTTTCCATATCCGATTCCAAGGTGCCTTGGGATGATCAGGCAGAGCATGGACTGGTATGGCTGAGGAATGAATTTCAGTCTTGAGAAAATAATAGCCCGATTTGACTGAATAAATACCTAACTGCACAAATGGCCAATATAGGACATCCCTTGATTGTCTACGGCTTAGAGTGATTTTCTAAACCAAATCAGCTTCAAATGGAGTGAGGGCAGTGGATAAAACCTCTAGATCCCAGCTGACTAAGGCATTAAGGAAAGCTGATGGAAGTGGACCGTGTACACCAGAAAGGGAAGCAGTAGGTAGCCAGTTGTCACCATAAATTTTGATTGATTCTCCATCTCCCACCCTCCATTTCGCCCCCTTTGAATAACACCCCTACCTTTCAAGATGCTCTTCCATGCATAAGACCCACTATGACCCTCTTTGGCTTCCATAATTGTGCAATTTGGAAAGAACCTTGATTTAAAGACTCTATAGAATAAAGAATTTTTATTATGCAGCAGCCTCCAAACTTGCTTACCAAGTAGAGCTTCATTGAAAATAGACAGTTCCTTAAAACCCATCCCACCTTCTGCCTTTGGGTTACACATGTCACCCCATTTAACCCAATGGATTTTCCTTCGATCTCCCCTTTGTCCCCACCAAAACTTACGGATTAAAAGACTCAGAGGAATCATAAAACAAATCATCGTATACGTTGGGATAGCTTGCACCACAGCTTTTATGAGGATTTCTCTACCGGCTTGTGACAACAACTTCTCTTCCCACCCTTGTAATTTCCTCCAAATCCTTTCCTTTATGTAATCAAAGCTTGCTTTTTTATTTTTTCTCAATAAGTGATGGCAGCCCCAGGTACCTATCATAGTGCACAATTTTGGGAACTCCAAAAGCTTCCATGTTCTCTCTTTTTTCCTCCTTGGGTGTTGACTTACTAAAGAATAAAGAGGTTTTGTTTCGGTTGATTTGCTGCCCCTAAACACTTTCATAAGCTGCTAAAAGTTCAAGCACCTTAAGAGAATCATGTCTGTTTGCCCTACAAAACAAAAAACTATCATCTGCAAAAAGCAAATGGGCTAGTCTTGGGCTCCTTCTACAAAGGGAGAACCCCTTCATAGAATTTTCATCAGCAGTTTTTGTAAAAAGACTATGAAGTCCTTCCGTGCACAATTGGAACAAAAAAGGGGATAGGGGGTCGCCTTGACGAATCCCCTTACAGGGACTTATTTGGCCTTTCGGTTCCCCATTCACTAGTATCGAGTATGATACTGATTTCACACAAACCATCATCAAATTTATCCACCTCTCTTCAAACCCCAATTTTCTCAAAATTTCTTCCAAGAAAATCCATTCTATCCGATCATAGGCTTTACTCATATCCAACTTTACCGCCATATAGCCAATTTTGCCTTTATGTTTTTTCATGCTATGAAGGGTTTCAAAAGCTACCAGAATATTGTCAGATATCAACTAGTTTTTTGTAAAGGCACTTTGATGTTCTGAAATGATATTAGGCAATATTTTTTTCAATCTATTGGCTAGCACTTTGGAAAAAATTTTATAAAGGACATTACATAGACTGATGGGACGGAAATCAGAAACAAACAAAGGGTTTTTTATTTTTGGGATAAGGCTGATGAAAGTATGGTTAATGGGATGGGGAAGGGTGGCTGTATTTAGGTAGGAGAAAATTGTTTTTGTGACATCACTCTCTACCAAACTCCAATAATTCTGATAGAATAAAAGGGGCATACCGTCAGGACCTGGCGCTTTCAATGGGGCCAACTGCTTCAAGGCTGTTTGGACTTCCCACTCCATGAAATCTTGAGACAACATTGCATTCATCTCTTTAGTGATAAGTTTTGGAACCGAGTTCAAGGCAGTCTCCCCTAGGACCGGGTTTGAGGATGTAAATAACCCTTGATAGTAATCTGTGAAGCTGTTTGCAATTGAGTCAGGTTGGGTAACCCACACTCCATTGGAGTTGAAGATGCCTGAAATTTTATTCCGCCTACATCGCTGAGTTGCCCTACTATGAAAGTACTTTGTATTTTTGTCCCTTCCAATCAACCAAAAATATTTTGCTCGCTGCCTCCACATTATATGCTCCTTATCCATTAAGTCGCGTACCTCCATTGTTAACTCCCTAACCCGAAAGTTATTGCCTGATTGCATAGCCACCTGTTCAGCCTTCTCTAGTTGTTTTTTCTTCTCTTTCAATTCACGCCTAACACTCTCAAAATGTTGCCTACTCCACTGAGTTAATTCCTTCCTACACTTCTCAATTTTTTTCATCACTTGAACCTCCGCATTGCAATTGAAATCCTCTCTCCAAACAGCTTCCATCGTACGACCACATCCCTTATCTGAAAACCACATCTCCTCAAACCTAAATGGTCTAGACAAGGGTGGAGGGTCTAAACCATTTGGGACAGTCCAAATAGGGATATGATCAGAAGTAGAGCTATTTAAGTGAAATACCTTTGTTGCACCAAACAGCTGCAGCCAGTCAATTGTACACAGAGCCCTATCCAATCTTTCCCATATTGATTGACCATTAGCAAAATGTTTTCTCCATGTAAACTTCGACCCCGAGTAGCCTAAATCAATGAAGCCACATTCATCCAATACATCCCGAAAAGGTTGCATTTGATTATGACTTCGTCTGTTGCCCCCCAATTTCTCATCGGCCCTTGTTAGTTCGTTGAAATCCCCCGCACAAAGCCAAGGGAGTTGGAACTTTCGATCCAAGCTTCTAAGTTGTTCCCAGGATTCTAATCTCTTGTTGGTCTCCGATTTGCCATAAAACCTCGTGAATCGCCATTCATCCTCCTTATTTCTGTTGATAATTGCATCAATAAAATTCTTACTTGAACCCACCACTAAAATATCAATTGATGATCTCCAAAACAACACCAATCCACCACCCCTATTTGGTCTAGGAGCGATGAAAATATTTTCAAACTGTATCTTCCATTGCACTTGTTTTAGCCTTGCTTCATCTTCCCATGTTTCGGCTAAAAACACGACAGAGGGATCTTTTGCCCGCACTATCTCTGTAAGCTCGTTCTCTGTACATGGGTTCCCAAGCCCACGACAGTTCCACACTAAGCAACTCATTGCGATTGGTGGGGCAGCTGTACAGCCTCCACCATTGAAATTGTATCAACTTCATCATCTTTTGAAACCAGTCTGCGCTTCGAAGGTAACTCCAGATGATTGACCCCCTTCCTCTTCCTGCAACTTTGCCCATTCTCTTCTTTGTTAACCTGTGCTTCCTATGCATGTTTGCGGACATGTCTTGTCCACGTTGTGGATTTTTTTTTGACACTTAGGATTTTGTTCTACCAAGCTTTAAGAATGCTTAGAAGTTTCTGCCATGTTAGGAGCAACCCGTCCTTGGTTAGCTGATGATTTACGTGACCCCTTGCTGCTGATTGGAGAAGCCAAGTTAGGAAATTCAGAATTATTCCTCCCATAAATTACCCTTACCGTTTCGTCCTTGAAACTCGGGATTTCATCAAATCTATCCAGCTCTGCATCAATCCCATTAATCTGAATATCAAATAAATTCTCGGAATTAATTGAATCAGCGATTTATGCTGTTTCCTTTTGTTTCTCCTCCTCATTACTACATGTATTCATTGGAATCTTTGCAACTAATGGTGGATTTGATTCAATCGTAGCTTCAGGAGGTAACGTAGCATTGATGGTCGCCTCATTTGTAACGGGCAAATCATTAGCATTAAATCTGCATGAATTCCATTTTCAGTTACCATTCTCGCCTGGGCCATCTCTGTTGGTTTCTCCGATGAACTGTTCTCCCTTATCTCCGATCTTTCCCTTGCCACCTGAAATTCTTTTCTCGTGAATGGATGTTTCCTCTCATAGAAACTAGGTACCACGATGACATCTCTTCCACTTGTCGTGTATGGTGCAGCCTTCAGATTAGAGTTGTACTGCTGTTGCTCCACAGTTAGTGTGCCTTTGCTTTGCAACCATAACTCGCAATTCTTATCCGCATGGTTCAAACGCCCACACCAGAAACAAAGGTTTGGAAGACGCTCGTATCGGAATTGGACCCAATGCTTTGCTCCATTCTCTGATGTAATAACCGTACCTCTGCATAAAGGCACAGTAATATCAATCATCACTCGCACCCGAATGAAATGTCCACCTTCATCTATTACTGCATCTGATGATTTCTGCACTTCCCCAATGATGTCACAGATGTTTTCTGCCACTTCCTTTGTCATGTACCGGAGTGGGATATCATGGACCTGAACCCAAAACAACGTCTTTGAAAACACCAGGTCGCAGACTGGACAATCAGTATTGTATCGCTGCAACATCACCAAATGTTTATCGAAACTCCAAGGCTGATTTTTGAGGATTCTATCGATATCATTGGGGTTATCAAATACAAACAGGATTCGGTGGTCACTTTGGTTCCGAATAGTGAACCCATTTGTAGCTCTCCACAGTTGTTTGAAAGTACGCGCCATGGCCTCCAAATTTAGAAAACGTGGAGTAAGGAATTGAGCAGCTAGTAGAAATTCACCAATGCGTTGTTCTTTTGATAGTTGGAATCCAACAGTTTCCTTATCTGAAAGAGACAAGTTGGTCCATTGATTTGCTAACTGCTCCATTACAAATAACAAGGTGATAACAAGAAAAGGTGTTTCCCAAAAACCCTGAAAAAACAAAGAACCCACTAGCTCGGAAGATACACTTGTTACCTCCCAAGATACGATATCTCCTTCCAATGAAGGGACTAAAACACTTGTACTGCCTTAGAGAAGAGAGAAAACCTCACTTTCTAAGCTACAGAGAGACAAATGTCTTAATACAATACATGTTAGTATTATGTCATAAAACCTAATTGTATGACTCCATCTTATTAATAAAACTGTTTTTTTTTTTTTTTTAGAATATATTTATGTGAACATTTAGACATAATGTGTTGTAGCCAATTAAATGCATTGTATATATATTATTTAGGTATAAAAATAAGATTCACATACATAAGATATATATATATATATATATATATATATATATATGAAATCCTTTTAAGCTTTGAATTTTAGTTTGTAGTCCGTAATGAGATTGCACATATTGTTTGATAAGGCTATAATATATTAATTATGATGATCGGAATTGATCATGGAAGTGAAAACTTCTAATTGATATGTTAGTGTATTTGGAATACACTAAATTGGACCACTATGAGACTTCTACAAACTACTCTTACCTGTCCAAACAATGTCATAATTTCTATGTGCATCAACTCTCAATTTTGAGGGGAATGTGAACTCAGACGTAAAATTTTTTATTGCTTTGATGTTAGTAGGAGCAAGATCTTGTATGATAAATACCTTAGTATATTGGGTTATTATATGATGTGTTATGGGAACTCTAATTCTCAAACAGTGCAAACTTGATTCAAACCTGGTGTGAAACTCACCATTTTACACTGCTCAATAGCATCATGCCATATCAACATTTCACAAAGCAATCAAAAATACCTACCACACACAATCACTCCTTAAAACCCAATTTCATAAAATCATAAAACCTACCCACACACCACAGAATCAACCCATGCCGTTATTGGAGAGACTTCTAAAGCGTTGCCGAACTGAACAAAAGCCGTTGGTGCCGCCATTTTTGTCGTCAAATTCAGTAAAACCCAAAACCGATCAAGCCCAAATTCAAATGATAGTTTTGCCCAAGTGAAAGACTCCAAAAGCTCCAATGGTTCAAATACAAAAGAGAAGTAGATGTGTAAAACCTAGAAAAAAAAAAGAAAAAAAAGAAAAGAAAAATGAATTCTAGTCTAATACATTTTCTTCAGGTCAACTAGCTAGGGTTCAATCCAAAGTTAAAGACCACCCCACCCTTACCTCCAGCCCAATTCTCACGGCTACTCTCCTCTTTAGCATTTACTCTTTTTGTTTGCTAGCTTAGACATTGCTTTTAGATCTACCAAACATGCAAACTCATTTACACAATGATAAAAAAAATAAATAAATAAATAACTACTTTCACTACCATTATAGACTATTAAACTAAATATCTTTTTGAGAACAACTTATCTAATTTTTTGCTTAAAGTATTATAGATGAAAAGTAAAAACTAAATAAAATAAATATTAGACACACGTGAGACCACAAATAGTAGGAAAAGGGCAATAAGCTAGCTTATAATCAAGATTCAAAAGCACAATTATAGTCTCCGCCAACTTCAACCTCTCATTCTTCACTTTCATTTACCTAAATGTTGATGTGACATGTTTCTATTGGAGAGTGTAAAATGGTGGGTTTACACCAAGTTCAAATTGAAAATTTTCTCATTCTCAAAGTGGAATCTCTAATCTCAATTAGAGACACCAAACATCTCAATGAGATTAATGGAAATTATTTATTTGAAGTGTTTTGCCCAACTACTTTAGCAAAGAGTTATTAAAATTTATATTTCTTAAAATACAAGCATAATCAAGAGATTAAATCAGCAACTCAATGATTTACAAGGTAACAATAATTTATGACTATGTTTCACTATAGATGATTTCATAGAGAGGTTAAACACTATCTAATAGAGTCTTGGGCTAATTTAATTAAATAAATAAAAACCTTGAATGTAGCCATATTTTTATAGTATAATAAAATATGGTTAATAGTAAATTTATGCTTGATACGAGATAACGGGAGGCCCAAAGCCCATTAGAGATAGGGTTTTATTTTCTCTTTGGTCCTACTAAAAAATACATAAACTAAAGCCTGTAGTGAGCCGGTCATATATCTAATTCACTATTTATCATACGTGTAAGTAAAAAAAAAAAAAAAAAGCATACAAGTTGAGAAAAACTTTATAAGGCACACAGCGGGTTTCCATCAACAAGGAAAGCCCACACTCTTGGCCAAGTTTGTGTGCATTAAGCTAAAATCTAGGTTTCTTCTGTCAAATTCTTGAATTTCAAATTTTATTTAAGGTTTCTTGCATCAAGGAAAGTTTTCTTTGAACCTTAATTTAAAAATTCAAAGTTAGAATGTGTTCTTGCATCATAAGAAGTAGATCCTATTTTATTCTGCTTCATATGATATGTATGAGATACACATGGCTTTCCAACACTACAAATGCAATGCAAGCAAAACCCGCCTCTCTTTGAACCTATTACGTTTTGGGTAACATATGTATTGTCTCAGGAGTGGTACAATTCTTTAATTTAAAATTTTTCTTTATCCTGTTCTCTCTTAACGTGGCTTGAATGGTCACAATGACCAAAAGTCGGTCGTGGCTCTTTGACCGAGTCCAAGCAATAATTTGAACCCCCTTGCAGAAGAGTGAAGGGTGTGCGGGATAGAAGAAACAGAAAACAAATTTTTTTCTTGTCTTATACCTTTTTACGAGTGAAAGTCAGAGTGTATTTGGGGTTTGGAATTTTAGATGGTCTTGTGTAAGAGTTGTAGTATTTCTATTTTATAGTGAAAATTTCTGATTCAAATTAGAATGCAAAGGTGAATCATTTTTTTATGATCTAAATTGTGTGTTTTTGTTTCAAAGGAAAATGAGAACATTTCACCAAGAGAAAAAAAATGGAAAAATAGATTTCAAAAGAAAAAAATGACCGTTAAATTATTTTTAATTGATTCAAAAATAATAATTAATTAATTTCAAAACTTTTAAGACTATAATTTCAATTAAAAAAGAATCTAACATGAATTTTATACTAACTAATAAAGAATATAACAACACCAGTAAATAGCTAATATGACATTAAATTAGAACTTTATAATTCTTATATCGTAACTAAAATTATGTTGTTTAAGATGTCATTGAGAACACACTTTTATTCTTTTAGGTAACTCTAAATCATGATCAAGAAAAGTATTCTTTAGAAAGAGACACGATAAAAGCTTAATTTTACATATTTATATCATTATTATGAAATATAATTAAACTTATTTTGTGCTAAATCATATATTTTACATTTAATTTTGGAGTAATGATGAATAATTAATCTTGTGCTTAAAATTAATTTTAATGCATGAATGTCTTTTGTGAGAGAATAGAATTAATTCTAACAAGATTTATTGAGAAAGACATGCGCAGATTTATGTAATGAAGAAGGCTAATAGATTATATATTTACAAAGGCCATAATGAAGTTAAAGAAGGTCATCTAATTAAATTTTAATACAATTGGATTAGGGAATCAAAAGAAATTTGTAATAAATTCAAATCTAATTCAGGTTAGGATTCCAATCTGCTCAAGGGTTAGAAATTCAGCTGCCATAACTTTTATCCAATATACTAAATTGAGACGATTCAAGTTGAACTGAAAAGATAACTTAAAGGGATACAATTTTGTAGCTTTTGAAATTTCCAAATTATGACGTTTAATGGTCCCAAAAAAAAAAAAATGAAATAGTTAAGTGGAGCTTAAAAATTAAAGATTTTTTCTAAACGAGAATTGTACTTGTACTAGGATTTCTTAGCCTATTTAATGGTTTTTTGGTCCAATATTCAAAGGGTGACATCCTTAGAGAAAACAAATAAGGTTTTCTTAGGTTTTTTTTTCCTTTCAATTTTTATAACTTTATTTGGTGCAATGGTTTGTTAGAATGCTAAGTCTAGTGGTGAAACCCAACTTTCTATTGGTATGTTCTTAACAATACTTTTATGATTTTAATGTTAAATTTTTGTGTTTTTGATTAATTTACTAATACAGAAAAATTTTTAGTTATATATAATTCTTTGATTTAAGGTAGACTTAGAGTACTTTTTTTTATCTTTTTTTAGGAGGAGGCTTTGTGCACGTTAAACACTAGGATTCTATGAAAATTAAAAAATTATTTTGGTCCTACCTAAAATCATTCAAATTCATAAAACTACATTAGAAAATTAATTATTGTGTTCTTATTACTAAATAAGCAGATTAAAATGATTTTTCATATGAGTTTTAGTTGAGTTATAAAATAAAAATTGAACTATTAATAGATGTGCAATCTGAGGTTTAGTTTAAGTATTGTTATTTTTCTCAATTATATTTTCCTTTACCAACCCAATCATAGTTTCTTTTTAATTAAATTAAAATTTTTATTTTTATATTATCTTGATTGCTAATCAACTTATTTTCCCCATGGATTCAACTTTGGACTCATCGAATTATTACTTCGTGACAATTCTACACTAGGAATCAATAGGGCCTTAAGATGAAGTTGGATAGTCTTCAAACTCAAAAAATAATTGAGGGTCCCAATACCTAAAAAATTAAACCTTAAACAAAATCTACACATTCATTAAGGGTCTACTTAATATTGTTTTTATTTTTATAAATAGTTTTATAAATGCAAACTTAATTTCATAAAAAAGAAAAAGAAAAGATAAATACCAACCTACTCTCTTAATTTTTATACATAACTTAAAAATATAAAAGAGATATGAATATATCAAGTAAGATTTTTTTTAATAAAACACATAAACAAAAGAATAAATGTAAACATAAACATAAAAATGAATATTAATAATTTCTTAATTTGAACCCACAAACATATGTTATTCATTATTCAAATAGGCGCATATGATAATATCGAAATTTAAATGTCAATATTTAAATTGTTTAGGTTATTCCTATCTTTTTAACATGCAAATCAATTTCTAAGCTCTAAAGAAGTTTCAATTTTTAAAGATAATCTGACCTTAATTTTGTGTGACATTTCACTTATTAGTAATTTTATTGAATATTATTTCAATGTATTTGTATTTATTCCGAGAGTGTTTTCTTTCGGTTCTTAAGCAAAAAGTTTTAATTTAAAACCTAGTTGTATTCTACTCAGTTGGCATGCATGTATTCTACTAAAACATACATATCATTTTCATTCAATTTAGCAAAAAAAGACATTGTACTATTATATTCGATATATTTTTTTTTTTTTCTCATCTACAAATAGCGTTAGAATGAAAAAAAATCAATAAAAGATTCACACATATGGGTTCATTTATAACTATCTTTACAATGTACATGTGTAAAAGAAAAAATATATTATTTATTTCAATATATTATTAGCAGTAAGAGAAATATTTCTTTTGCACTTGCATGATCATTATGTTAATTTTGTTTGAATGCTGTAGATCTATTTATTTCAGGAGCTCTGATGAAGGACTTGTTATGATATTCAATATTTTTACAAAGCAAATCATAATATCTAGAGAGCTAAATACAAATATTCTTTTTATAAGATTTGCCATAAATCTTGTTACAAACAGCCTAGGCCTGACTAGGACCCTTTGGTTCTTCTTGAGCTTTTGGCTGCTGAATTTCTTTCAATTGTTGTTTTGGTTCTCTGATTTTTAATAACTAGTTTAAGAAATCTAATAAAACTTTGTTCTCAAGAAATCAACGTAATCTATTCATTATACGTGCACTAAAGCGTTAGCAATTTTTTAATATTTAAAATTTTCTTTTGTTATTTTATTTTTGTTAATAGGTTGATGAATTCTATTCTACTTTTTATTTTTCATGTTTATAATTTTAAATCATGAAAGAGCTACGACATTTTTATTAAGAGCATAATAAACATAAACAGAAATATAAACATTAACATGAGCATTTTTTTTTTTTTTTTGGGTTCAAAATTTTAAAATTAAAATATTTGAGAAATTGGTACATCAATTAGTGAATTCACTAGCCTGTTTACACCTATTCCTTATTTACTTTTTAATATACAAATTATTGATGACCATTTTTTAAGACAATACATATTAGGATTAGTGTCCTAAAACCCAATTGTATGACTCCATTTTATTAATAAAATTGTTTTTTTTATAGGCATAAATGCACTTTTGATCCTTAAATTTTGACCCTATTTCTATTTTAGTCCCTACTTTTTTATTTTACCACTTTTAGTCCCTAAAATGAAAAACGCGTTCTACTTTGATCCTTACCGTCATCTTACTAACAAAAATATCCTATGTGGCAAACAGAGTATACTGTTGGCACATTAAATGCTGACATAACCAATAGGATAATATTAAAAAATGCAACATTATCATAAAATAATAATTAAAAAAAGACACATTAGCATTCACATCAACCTTTGATTTATAAAAATTAATTTATCAATTTTAACAAAATGAAAAATGAAAAAAAAAAATTAGAACCCAAAATACACATGAATTCAAATCTAGTTTCATCTTAAACATGAACAAGAAAGAACACAAACCCAAAAAATTCAATCACAATAACACATAACCAGGAAAAAAAAAAATTTACCGACAAGAACATGATACTAACATAAACCTTTCTTGCATTTTCTTATACTTAGAACCAAACACAAATTACTAGCAAACATATCCAACCAAACACCACCAAAACTAGCAAAAACATCCCCAATAACTCCACTAGAAAAAAAAAAAAAAAAAAAAAAAAAAAAAAAAAAAAAAGCCTCTCGGTCCTTAATATTTCCCCTCTCACGTCTCTACCTCTCCATAGAAAAACACTTAAATTTCCAGCCAAAAATATCATGAAAAATCTATAGAAAAGCCACAAAAAAACCATTGAAAAAAATCAGGAAAAAAAAAATTCCTAGGCGAATCTCCAAAAATATCTCTCTAAATTCATCATATAACCCAAAAAATCAAACCCAAAACCTCAACAAAATATTCCCAAAATTTCACTACAAATCCAACAACAACAGAACAACAAGCACAACCTAAATGAATAAGGGGTTGCTTGCCATGGTCGATCTTCCACCACAAGGTCCGAAGACATCACTAAAAAGATTTTGTATTCCATCTAGTGGGAGATGAGGACATGCCCATACACTATACGCTTGGGAGAGCCGAACCTTGAATATGACACCATTTGCAAGCCAAGTGAGCTTCACTGTTTGAAAAGGAGTTGGTACAATCAAAATCAGACGGTGTACAACACGCTTCAAATCCTCGAGTCATGGATCCACATGGCGCAACAAATTTTGAAGTGAGTCGCTGAGCGAGTCACTGAGCTAGTCAAAGCTCAGAAATTTTAAAATGCTGCAAGTGATTATTATTTGATTGAACAGATCTGGAAGCTTCTCTTCGAAATTGAATTCTTGTTGGAGTTTGGGTTTGTGTTATTTATTTTTTTTGGTGTTTCGTTGACAAGAAAGGTCAATTGCTAGGTTTGTGCGTGTTTTTGTGTTTATGTTTTTGTGTTTGGTTGACAAGAAATGGCAAGAAAATCCTAGAAAATTTGGGTATGTGTTTCTTATATTTAAATCTAGGTTTGTGTTCATTGCGTGGGTTTGCGTTCATTGCGTTCTTGTTGAAGATGAGTTACACATTGCCATTTCTTTTGTTATATACTTTTTGATATTTGACTGTTTGGCTACCAAGAAAATATTGGGAGAAACTTTTAGATCTAGGTTGGAATTCTTGGAATTCTTGGTGTTCTTGTTCAAGAAACTTTTAGATCTTAATTCATGATAAATTAATTTTTTAAATTTATATGCAAACGTGTCATGGTGATGTGGATTTTTAATAATATTTAAGTCCTTCATCACCACCTCAGATATTTTCGTCTGTTGACTCACGGAAAGGACTAAAATAACACGCATTAATTGATTTAGAGACTAAAAGTGGTGAAATTAAAATATAGGGACCAAAATAGAAAAAAGTCTAAATGTAGGAACTAAAAGTGCATTTATGCCTTTTTTATAATATATTTGTGTGAACATTTGGACATAATGTGTTGTAGGAGATGAGATGCATTGTATATATGTTATTTAGGTTAAGAATGAGATTCACATACAGAAGATATATATATATATATATATATATATATATATGAAATCCTTATAAACTTAGAATTTTAGTTTGTAGTTTGTAATTAGATTGCGCATATTGTTTGATCATTGAAGTGAAAACTTCTAATTGATGTGTTACTGTATTTTGAATACACTAAATTGGACCGCTATGATATGTTCTACAAACTACTGTTACCTGTACAAACAATCTCATAATTTCTAGGGGAAATTACAATAAACTCACATGTGCTTTGACCCATTTACACTTTGCCTACCTATGGTTTAAAATTTAACACTTTGTCTACCTAAACTTTAATTCGTTTGCTCCCCGTTACCCATCTCACCCTCAAACGTTATAAAAACACATTTTTAATATAAATCACATCATAAGAAGGATGAAAACCACTTTCCCTCAAAGACTATCTTCACAAGCCCTATAATCATGAAAAATATTTGTATTGAGCTGGGATTTTTTATTTTTCTTCATGTGTTCATAAAATTGTCATGATCTCAGACATTCTGACTTTGGGTTGTCTTGAGGCATTTCTAATTCAAAGATATAGCAAACCAGGTATGAAATTTCTGAATTTATTTCGGTTGGGTTTTCACCTTTCAAAAGATTGGTTCATTGGGTAGAAGACAATTGATGTGTAGTTTTGACTCATAGGAAATTTGGGCAAAAGTTGATAAACGATGTCTTCTTCAAGTGGAAATTACTAAGGTTCAAGTGGGCATATGTGTAAATATGAGACTTGTGTGCTAAGAACAAGTCTGATAGTGAATAATTTTGGGAGAAGGTTTCTGGGCTGTAGCCGATATAAGGGAAGTTTAGTTTCAAGTTAATCTAGTTAACTCAAGTGAGTTTGGAAAGTGATATGTTCAATTAAAAGGCATCAAAGCTGGGAGGAGTGGGGTGACTTTCACTCATTTGCTATTTGCAGATGATTCCTTGTTCTTCTTTCAAAATGATATGGATTCTATTCTGCATCTTAAGAACATTATTCAATGGTATTGTTCAATTTCAAGTCAAAGCATTAATTTTAGCAAATCTAAGCTCTTTTGTTCTCCTAACATTCCTCAAACTAACCAGGAATCCCTTGCCATATCCCTTCAAGTAAAACTTGTCCAATATCCTAATAAATACTTAGGTATGAATTTCAAACTAAGAGGAAGGAGAGTGGCTGATTTTCAAGATGTCATTGATAGATTTCAAAACAAGCTCCAAGGATGGAAAGCTAAACTCCTTTCCCAAGCTAGTAGGACAACCTTGATTTCCTCTGTTCTTCAAGCTCTACCCCTTTATACTTTCTCTTGTTTTAGGATTCCAGAGTCTGTTTATTCCAAACTTGATGAAATTGTTAGATGTTTTTGGTGGGGTCATAATGTGGGTGATAGAAAATTACACTTGATTAACTGGGATAAGATTTGCCAACCTAGGGAAAGGGGAGGACTTGGTATTAAAAAGTTTAACCTTATTAACCAAGCTTTGGTGGCAAAACAGTTTTGGAGAATTCAACACTGCCCCAACTCCTTATTAGCTAAAACTTTTAAGGCTAAGTACTTTCCTAGAAGCTCATTGCAAGCTTATATACCTAAGCCAAACCATTCTTGGACTTGGAGAAACATTGCAGTCACCCAATTCACTTTATTGCATCAAGGTAGATGGATTGTTGGAAGAGATCTTCAAATACCCCTTTCCCACCTTAACTGGTTCCATACAACTCAATAGAAACTGAGAGACAATAATCTTATAGGAGGATATGTGGCTGACCTTGTTAACCAAGAGACTAGCCTATGGAAAGTGGATTTAATTAAAAATATGTACCAGGCTTCAATTGCTGAGGAAATCTTGAACATTCCTATCTCAAAGTTTGCCAATATGGAGGATAAATTGATTTGGAAATTTTCAAATTCTGGGGAATATAAAGTTAATAAGGCCTATCTCATGCTCCGATAGAATAGGTCCTCTATAATTCAAGATCAAGGATGTTTTGGGATTAATTGCTCGATTTGGAAGCTATTGTGGAAAGTGAAGTTGCCCATGAAAGTCCTCAATTTTATTTGGAAGTTGCTTCATGATAGCTTACCTGTGTTCCAGAAACTTAGAGACAGGGGGATTTCTGCTTCCAATGTTTGTCTCATGTGCAATGAAGAAGAGGAAACTGCCAATCATTTGTTGATTCATTGCCCCTTTGCTAGAGCTATTTGGCTTGGTTCAAGTTTAGGAATTAGAACTTCTTTTTTAGCCACTAATTCAGTAAAGCAGTGGGTGGCTTCAACCATTACAGATAAGGAGGAGGCTAAGGACAGCAGGATGCTATACCTGTAGTCTATGTTTACCATTTTATGGTCCATCTGGAATCATAGGAACCAGGTCTTACATCAAGGGCAAGTGCCTAATCCTAAGGACGTATTACTAACTGTCCAATCTTGTATTTGCAGGTACCAACAAGTTTTTTCTATGGTAAGCGTCCAAGATACTTCTACAAGTTAGTAGCAGGGGAAGACCTTTACAAATCACAATTGGAATATAATTCTAAAAGTAGCTGCATACAAGAACAAAAAGTCCAAGAAGAGTGGTGCTACCCTTGAAGTCTTGAACATGGAGGGAGTTAGTAGCTTCTCAGGTGGCAATAGTTGTGGGAGGAAGCAACAATACTTGGCTCTTCAGGATGCAGAGAGTGAAACAGTATTTAAAGCTAAGGAGTTGGGCTTTAATAGAATTTTGATTTTAAGCACGAGTATGAAGCTTGATAAGCTGTGCAATCACTATAGGAAGCCAAATTGGTTGGAAAAGACTCTTTACAATGACCTTCAGCAGTTAGCTCAGTAGAATGTCCTTGTAAACCACCTATTTGTCCCTACTATGGTTATTTTTCATGTTTTGGATTTAGCTTACATAACTACCTTTTTCCGAGTGCATCATTGTAAGATGATCTCAGACTTTGGATCTATCACTTGAACTATGATGTAATGCTTTTTTTTGTGGTGCAATGAATGTTTTCTCTGGTATCTAAAAAAAAATTATGAACAGATTAGTCCCAAGTGCCATTTCTTTTATTGCTTGATAATCCAACTTGTATACGTGAGAATGAAGCTGCCCTTTTGGTGCAACAAAAGCTATCTATAATGTGAAATGAGCTATAACTTGCAATTGAAAGGGAAAGAATAGCGACCTAAATGGCAGCAGAAGCTACCCAATGGCAACAATTACTCAAGAAAGGGCAACAAAAGCTACTAAGAGGGAGACGAAGTTTCGAGCTTACTCTATTAAAGCCAAGGAGATAGCAATAAGGGCTTTACAGCAAGGGAGAAAGTCCAAAATTGCACTAATTCTTTCTTGGCTTTTTTATTTTTTTTTATTTTTTTTTATTTGGGGTTATGTTGTTTTTTTTTGTTTTAGCTCAAGTGAGAATGTTGGAATGATGAGATTAAGTCTACCTGGTGGGTACTAAAGTATAAGTAGTTTCTCAATTGGCCAATGTTGGCTTGAAACCACTTTGTTTTGTAATAGCACTATGGTTTAAAGTGAATTGGCAACTTATGTCTTGTGTTTTGTTAGGTGCTGTGAATTGTGTTAGATGTTGTGAATTGTTTAAAGTGAATTGTGTCTAGTGTTTGTGTTGACAGTGCATTGTGTAAAATGAACTGTGTTGAAAGTGAAATGTTTAAAGTACATTGTTTAAAGTGGATTGTGTCTGGTATTTGTGTTGAAAGTGCATGAAAACTATCTATCAACTTGCAAAATAAGACAAATGCAATGCCATCTAGTCAAAATAATAAACCTATTGTATTCAACATGTACACACACATAAACCTGCTAAATTCAACTACAATAATCAACCACATGACAACAACTAATCAAAATAATCATATAAAACCCCTACCATTAAGTTGGGAATTTGTGTACACACTTAAAGTGGCATTAAACATTGTCTTTCATAAACCACTAGTCAAAATAAATCATTTGGAACAACAACTACAAAACAGTTTCACATGCCATGACCATTGCATTTAATGCATTTGTTACAAAACTTACAAAAATAACAAAAACTCCAATAATGTTTTGACAACATATAACCATAACAATTGGCTACCCTACCCATGTTTACAAAATATTACCCTAATACTTAATCATATAACCCTAATAGTTTATAAATATATATAACCCCATGGCTCCCCTGCCCTTGCCCTTATGGCTGGCTTTCCTCTCATTGTTGCTTTTTCCACCTCTTATGTTACATTTTTGTATCCTTGTTGCATTACTTCTTCCTTTGAAAGTGGTTCCTCTAGTAGTAGGTGGAAAAGGCACACCAAATATATCATCATCAAAGTCTTCTCCTTCTAAACCTTCATTCAACTAATCAAACTCCTCTTCAAATGCAGCTGCTGCACCATGTGGTTCTTTGACCACAACACTATCATCATCACTCTCCAATTAGCCATCTCCATCATCCCCTCTACCAACCCCTCCATCTTCCCCTCCACCAAACCTTCTAGGAACTTCAGTTGCAAGGGGAGCATAACCACTTTCCACATACAGTATAATGGTGTCTATGGGCCATTCTGCATGAAGCTTACACATAGACACCACATCTACATCATCATTTATGAGCCTTAAGTCTTGCTCCAAGTTACCCTCAGGAACTAAATAATGAAACCTATATGGTTTAGCAATCCCCAAATCATCACATATACCTTCTATTTCAAACCAACTAAGCCTATCAGGATTTTTATCATACACTATTTCAACTTTCCCACCAAAATATTGTAAATTTGGGTTCCACAAAAAAGTGCCCACATAATGAACCTTGAATTTGAAGTCTATATCATCCATCTGTAATAAAAAAAAATACCATTTTACATGTAGACAATTAATGAATTGTATAAGAACAGACACATAAAACATAAACACTTGTATGTTTTTGTTTTTGCTTTTGGAAGGCAACACACACATCAAAGGGACTATATGTTTCTGTTTTACTAATAAGCACATGCAAACATTAAAATTAAAACCCAACAAATTCATATGGTCCACAATAAGGCACAACAACCACGACAGACAAATTGTCCATAAATATCAACAAATACAATTCACAGGTGGTCACATTTTTCATAAACATCAACAAATTCAACCAATATTCTTAATAATAATGAGCTTGGACAAATAAATACATGTAAAATTGACTAATTTCTAAAAAAATTATAAAACCCAAACAAACCCAAAGAAAAATAGTTCAAAAACCCAAACAATGACTGATTTCTTACCTAGATTTGGGTCCCTCTAACAATTTGTTGGTCATCTCGGTTTATTCTTGCAGGCCAATTTGTATATCAGATGCAGGTGGGGATTTTTCATGATTCTAGGGCTCGTGAGGAAAGTCTTTAAGGGAAAATGGTTTTGATCCTTCTTATGTTGTGATTTCTATTAAAAACCAATTTTTCTAATGCCTGAGGGGAGGTGGGTAATAGGGAGCAAACGGATTGAAGCTCGAATGGACAAAGTGTTAAGTTTTAAACTATGGGTAGGCGAAGTGCAAATGGGCCAAAGCATAGGTGAGTTTAATGTAATTTTCCCTAATTTCTATGTGCATCAACTCTAAATTTTGAGAGGAATATAAACTTAAATATAGATTGTTGATTGCTTTGATGTCTATAGGAGCGAGATCTTGTATATACCTTTTTATATCATATATAGTGTTGTGGGAATTCCAATTCTCGAATAGTGCAAATTTGATCTGAACCTAACTTAAACTCACCATTTTACACCATTTATTAGCATCATGCCATGTCAGCATTTCACAAAGCAATCCAATAAACCTACCAAACACAATCACTCCTTAAAAGCCAATTTCATAAAATCATAAAACCCATCCATGCCATCATTGGAGAAGCTTCCAAAGCATTGCCAAACTAAAAAAAAAAAAAAAGCCATTGGTGCCGCTATTTCTGTTGTCAAATTCAGCAACCCAAAACCCATCAAGCCCAAATTCAATGATGGTTTTGCCCATGCGAAAGACTCCAAAAGCTCCAATGGTTCAAATCCAAAAGAGAAGTAGAAGTGTAAAACCCAAAAAGAAACTAAAGAAAAAAGAATTCTAATATAATACATTTTCTTCAAGTCACCTAGGGTTCAATCCTAAGTTAAAGACCACCACAGACCACACCCCTACGTCCAGCCCAATTCTCCTCTTTGGCATTTGCTCTTTTTGTTTGTTAGCTTAGACATTGCTCATAGATCTACCATATAGGCAAACTCTTTTAAATAACAAAAAAAAAAAAAATTACAACTACTTTCACTACAAATATAAATTAAGTGTCCATTTAAGAACAATTTATTTAACTTTTTATTGAAAATATTGTAGATAAAAGTAAAAACTAAATAAAATAATTACGAGACTCACACAAAACTGGTATATATTAAGAAAAAAGCAATAAGCTGGCTCATAAACAAGATCCAAACACACACAGACACACTTATAGTCTCCCCTAACTTCAACCTTTCTTCTTGACTTTCATTTACCTAAATTAATAAATAAACATATTTAAAAATGTTCTAGGACTGCTAAGACTCCACGCCAAATCATCATTTGAATCTAGGCTTGATGGGTCTTAAGTACTGAATTTGTGCACAAACGACAGTTTCAGCTGCTTTTGCATTGTCCGACAACACTTTGGAAGCTTCTCCGACGACAATGTGGGTGGGTTTTGCCATGTGTGGGTGGGTTTTTTATTTTTTTTTTCATTTCATGAAATTGGATTTTAAGAGTGATTATGTGCAGTAGGAGTATGGGATTGTTTTTTGAAATGTTTATGTGACATTTTGCTATTGGAGGGCGTTAAATGGTGGGTTTACACAAGGTCCGAATTTAATGTTTTCTCATTCTCAAAATGGAATCCTTAATATCATTTAGAGACACCAAACATCTCGTTGCGAAAAGTTTAAGGAAAATGATTTATTTAGAGTGTTGTGCTCAACCACTTTAGTAAAGAGTTATTAAAAATCATATTTAATAAAATACAAGCATAATCAAGAGATTAAATCAAGGACTCAATGATTTATTAGGTGTAGTGATTTACAAAGTAGTAGTAACTTATGACTATGTTTTACTATAGATGATTTTATAGAGAGGTTAAACACTCTTTAATAGCATTTTGGGCTAATTTAATTAAATAAATAAAATCCTTGAGTGTAGCCATATTTTTATGGTATAATAAAAATATAGAATATGGTTAATGTCATTAGAGCTAGGGTTTTATTTTCTCTTTGGTCCCACCTAAAGATACATAAACTAAAGCCCATAGTGAGCTGGCCATATACAGGGACGAAGCCAGGACTTGGAGTTAGGGGGGGCGATTTTATTGTTAACAGTGGCTTCGGTTTTCAGCTCTATTGCTTAGCCGGCAAAAGTTTTTTTATTTTTATTAATTTTTTTTATGTGTGTGTAGAGTGTGTCTTTTGTTGATAAGAACAAAATTATTTTGTTCAAAGTTTTTTTAAAGGGCTAAGTAGTTTGTTTTTGGCAAAGTTAATTGATTAGTCTCAATTTTTTTTTTTTTTTTTTTTTTAGCTTTGCTATTGCCTATTAGTAATTTTTGTTGTTGGACTAATATTTTGGGCTTGTATATATATATATATATATATATATTTTAGATTTTAGATCTATAATTTTTTTATGGACTTTGAAAGGAAGAAAATACTAGATCTACATATTTTTTTTACAAATTTTGGCTGTGATTAGTGGTTATTAGTAAATTAAAAATTAATGTAAGTGGTAAATCTAGATGCAAATCAGTAAGAATTTATTACCTCAATAGTTTATAAAAAAGTTTATAACTGTAGCATTTCTCTTATAAGGATCAATAAGGGGAACAGAATGTAATTTTATTGAACAAAGTTACTAAAATCAGTACCTAAATATATAGTTATATAATTATATTACTTTAAAAAAAAAAATTAGGGGGGGGGGGCCATTGCCCCCTTTAGTCCATAAATGGCTCCGTCCATGGCCATATATCTAATTCGCAATTTATCACATGTGTAAGTAAATAAAAAAAAATGTACACAAGTTGAGAAAAACTTTAATAAGGCACACAACGAGTTTCCATCAACAAGGAAAGCCCACACTCTTGGCCAAGTTTTTGCACATTTAGGTAAAGTCTAGGTTTCTTGTGTCAAAATCAAGGTGATTCAAGATCAAGACTTTCTAGAATTTCAAATTTTATTTAAGGCTTCTTGCATCAAGGTAAGTTTTCTTGAATCTTAATTAAAAATTCAAAGTTAGAATGTGTTCTTCCATTATTCTCAAAAAAAAAAAAAAAAAAAAAAAAAAAAAAAAAAAAAAAAAGAATGTGTTCTTCCATCATGAGAAGTAGATCCTATTTTATTCTGTTGCATATGATATGATATGTGTTGGGGGCGAAAAAAGTTTTCTTTTCGACAAATGAGATTTATATTGGGTCAAGGGCTTAAACCGAAACTTGATGATAGGCTTGATACACGGCCCAAAGGCTATCAGCAAAGATCCATATAATCCAACATATCTTTATGTCCCGGGCCTAGATTGAGACTTACAAGAACGACCCTTAAACAATCCCTATAGCAAACACGTCAGCATGGTTAAAGAGTCTACTGTAAGAAATAGCCTAGCAATAAAGTGTTTCTACAGAAAATAACTCAGCGGTAAAATGCTTCTGCAAAAAATAACCCAGTCGTAAAATATTTCTAGAGAAAAAAAGGGTAACCCAAGTGTAAAATACTTCTGCAGAAGAGAGTAACCCAGCTGTAGAGTACTTCTATGGAAAGAGTAACCCAACTATAAAGTACTTCTATGGAAAGAGTAACCCAGCCGTGAAAATATTTCTACAGGAAATAACCCAGCCATAAAAATAGCTTTGCAGAAACATAACTCAACAGTAAAGTTTTTCACAGATTGAGGGAAACATCCATACTTTAGGACTCATCATCCGTTAGTTCTGAAGAAAAATCTTCTAATACGTCAATATGAGGAAAAAATTCTATTGTAACAGTTACATCATAACCATTAATAGTAAATGAGTAAGTAAATGTCATAGGTTCCATGGTAACAAACAATGGAGAAGACTTAGTGTGAGATGAAGGGAGAGAGAGAGAAAGATCTTAGCTAGTGCAGCAAGATCATCATGGTGCCAAAGCATGCTCTTGGGTGTAGTATATGTAATGAGTAAAGAGAGGCATTTGTGGGTAGTGAGTGGGAGTGTATAGTGGGCTGCTAGAACTTTCTGCTGGGAAGAAGCTGTATGCTTTTTAACTTGAGATATGAGAGGTGTTTTTAAGTTAGGAGTGGGGAAATTCAGTTTCTATGTTTAAGAATGAGAGTTTTGTGACTTAGAACTTTGCTGGGATTTTGAGAATCTGATACAGAAAGGTTTATGTGAGAGTTTTCCTTTGTGAGTGTGTTTCTTGGTATCTTCCTTGTCCCCCCTCTTAAGGCATTGATAAAGGGTTCTATTTATAGTTGAGATTTAGGGGGCAATTGGCAAATATCTTTTGCTAAATCTCCCCCAATCTTTATAAAATCCTTAGGAATTCGTTCTTAGAATGTTAGCTAAGAATGGTAAGCTTAACCTTTTGGAAGACTCTTGCTATTTTGGGGTAATATCAGTTGGGATTCTGACTTAGCATTAATGCTAATTGGTTTTGGCTGATGGGGGTTAGAGCATGCATTAAGCTAATGACCTTGGTTGTGCTGCTTACTAGGTTCAGAGCTCCCAAAGGCAAGTTCATCACCCCAAGCCAGGTGTCAACCTTGGAGCCTTTGCTAGGAGCTCTGCTGGGATCCTTTTGGTGCCCTCCAAGCCACATTTCTCTAAGTTTCCCCATGAGGGGTTCATGTGCTTGGTCCATAAATCAGAAAATACATATTTTTAACATGAAAAATGAGTTGTTTTCAGCTTGCTTCAGGAGCTTTAATGGCATGGTCATGGTTGCCTTTGATGCTTAACCGAATGGGTTGGAGGAAAAAGAGGAGATGGCTGGCTGAAGTGTTTCAGCTTCCTGTTAAGTCTTTTCAGCCTTATGTCAAGTCTATTTTAGCTTTATGTCAAGTCTGTTTCGGCTTTATGTCACACAATAAATGATGATATTTTACATTGTGGAGGAGAGGTTTGACCCCTGATGGACATGTGCCCTGTTCTAACCTGATGGGACAAGCTGAAACATGACAGCAGTGGGCTCCGACTGTTGACTTGTGCTAGGTTTTGGCTGATTAGCTCACGTGAGCTTCAACTACTAGGAACTGAATTTGGGCTGGGCTGGTCCAGCTGGGCCTTATGTTTGAGCTGCCTTGGGCTTGATTTTTCCTACAAAATGAGGAATTTTGCCATGGATGATATTCATGGGCTTTTATAAACTTTGCAAGAGAAGCATTCCTTGAAGGATGAATACTAATATTTCCCATGAGTAAGGGATTTGGTATATGTGAAATAATTGTTAAGATGATATTTAAGTTTTGTAAATATGTATCAAAATAAGATTTGGGCTTTTAATTTGCCAAGATAATATTGGACTTCATGAAATAGTTGCCAAATAATATTTGGGCTTTAGGAAATAGTTGAAATAGTTACCAAATAACATTTGGGCTTTAGGGAATATTTGAAATAGTTGCCAAAATGTTGTTGGGTTTTATGGAATAGTGCCAAAGTCATATTGGGCTTTATGAAATAGTGCCAAAATCATATTGGGTTTTATGAAATAGTGTCAAAATGATATTGGGTTGTAGAAAATAGTTGCCAAATTAGTATTTGACCTTTATAAAATAGTTTGCCAAATTAGTATTTAGGCTTTATAAAATAATGCCAAAATCATATTGGGCTTTATGAAATAGTGCCAAAATCATATTGGGCTTTATGAAATAGTTTGCCAAATTAGTATTGGGTTTTAGAAGATAGTTGCCAAATTAGTATTTGGACTTTGTAAATAGTTGTCAAATTAGTATTTAAGCTTTAGAAAATAGTTACCAAATTAGTATTGAGTTTTAGAAAATAGTTGCCAAATTAGTATTTGGGCTTTGTAAATAGTTTGAGATTTTTGTAAAAAAAAAAAATATCACCGTGTAGTAACGGTCTTTGAGGTGCCGTGTAGCAACGGGCTTAGAGGTGCCGTGTAGCAATAGGATTTGTAAGGTGTCGTATAGCAATGAACTTAGAGGTGCCGTGTAGCAACGGGCTTAAGGGTGCCATGTAACAACGGGTTTAAAGGTGCCATGTAACAATGAGTTTAGGGGTGCTATGTAGCAACGAACTTAGAGGTGTCGTGTAGCGACTTGCTTAGAAAAGGGTTTTGTTGGGCTTTTTGTGGAGAGAGTATAATTTTGTGGCCCAATGTTGGTAGCAAGGTGATGGGTATTTTTGCGAAAACCCATGTTGGATAATATGTGGAATGTAATGGGTAATAATTGTGAGATGGCCTAAGGTAATTTGTGAGGCTTATATATAGAGAATATTTGTAGGAGCCCAATAACATGGAAAGTATTTAAGTAATATGTGGGGAATATTTATGTGGGCTTCAAAATTATGCTTGGTCTTGTGTAGGTATTTTTGTGATTGGGCTAAAGAAATTAGGGCTCAAAAATTTGTACCTCAACAATATGCATGCAATACACATGGTTTTCCAACACTACAAGTGCAATGCAAGTAAAACCTGACTCTCTTTGAACCTATCACATATTGGGTAACTTGTTTATTGTCTTATGGGTGGCCTAATTCTTTAATTTAAAAATCTTGTATATCCTGTATTGGGCTTTGTGGAGCCTAGTTGTATTTGATTCGGTTGATAACCCAACCTAACCCAAATAATGTTGCGTAATTTTTTAATGGGAGATTTTTTTAAGGCTTAATTCATGGAGCGGAGGCTTGTAGCCCATTATGAATTTTGTTCGCAGGATGTAGAAAATGTTATTTTTTATGATTAGGATTTGTGGTTGTCGTTTTTTAGAGAAAATGACTATAACCGCACTTTGTATTTTTTCCCTAATAATAGTGAAATCCTTGCAACTCCGTGGACGTAAGCAAATTGCCGAACCAGGTAAATACTGTCTTGTGTATGTGATTATTTTTTTTTTACGTATGTTTTTCTCCATATTTTGTTTCTCACATGTTGGGAATTTCATGGTATTCCCCAAGACCCTGTCGCATGGCACTCTAAATGTGGCTTGAATGGCCACAATAACCAAAAGTCGGTCGTTTCTCTTTGACTGAGTCCAAGCAATAATTTGAACCCCCTTGCAGAAGAGTGAAGAGTGTGCTGGATAGAAGAACCAGAAAACAAAATTTTTTTTCTTGTCTTATACCTTTTTATGAGTGAAAGTTAAAGTGTATTTGGGGTTTGGAATTTTAGATGGTCTTGTGTAAGAGTTGCAGTCTTTCTATTTTATAGTGAAAATATTTTCGTTGTTGTTGTGCATAGCTGTAGATAAATTTTCCGACTACGTAAATTTTTATGCTCTTCGTATATTTGTTCTTGTTAATGTTAATTGTTATTTATTTTTATGCCTTTGCTCTTACTGATTTGAATCCTAGGGAGAACATATCCAAAACCAAATATAACTCAATTCAGATAATATTTTAACACACGCATGCAAGGTCCATCTATTAATTGACTATATTATAATTTTTGTAGTACAAATGTTTTCATTAGACTTTAATGTGTATGGTTTTATTCTAACAAGAAGATGCACCTTCCATTTAAAAGACATACTTGATTTGATTGTAGATAGGTGTTGTCTCACAAAGGTGATTTCTTCGTGAACCAGTTGTTTATGAAATATATGAATTATCCGTTTGTGTTAGAATCCTTGATTCTTGAAGAGTTATGAAGGTATCTTTAATGGCTGAATTCAAGAGAGCCAAACCTGCTAGGAATGAGAAGGAGAACTGAGAGTTGAGAGATGAAAGGTTCTAGAGCTGCTTTAGTACAATGAGTGCGAAGCCTAGCTGCTGCCTAACTAGCTGTTAGTTAATCAATAAGCTAACATAATGTAACGGCAAAAATACCTTCACTGATAAGTCACATGCCAATTATAAGGGTTATATTGGCAATTTATGAGTTGTATACTGCCTCAACAAATTATGACCTGCAAGGAAAATCTAGTTCTTGACTAAATACTGCCTAGTACCAAACAACCTTAACATATGCTAAGGCTTCTCACAGTTTAGCGGGGGCGGCCCAAGGGATTTTGGGGGCCCTAAGACGATGTATAAATTGAGATTTCTTATATATTTAAATTTAGTTAAATAATTTTATTACTAAAAATTTATTCTTCTAATTAGTTTAGATGTAATTTTTTTTTTAGTTTTTTTAATGAATTTATCGTTCATCTAAATTTTTTTATAACGTTTTTTTTTTTGAAATTTTTTTTATTCATTTTTTAGATTTTCATCCTTTTTATTAATATATTGTGTTCATTGCTAGTAACAAATTATCTAGAGAACTCTTTTGAGACTTGATTATTTTCATAAATCTCATCTGTTTATTTATTTTTGTTAACACTAGTGTGTGTATATATATAAAAAAAGAGCTACAAAGATTTTTTTTTTTTTTTTTTAAAAGAAGAAGAAATAAGTGGACAATGACCCACCTACAATTGATTAATGTTATATCCACATCATTTTAACAATAAATCCTAGCAGTAATATGTTATTAGTTCTAATTTGGGTCCACTACTAACATCATTTTTTGACATATTAATTACATATTGCGAATAAGAATTTGTTATGAAAATGTTGTGGACATAACATTACACTTAACAATTTCTTTTGAGTAATACTAGGGATACAACAATTTTACAATATTTCTAAATTAGCATAACAAAAAATAAAAAATAAATTAGAGATTGTGGTGAGCCCATGTGTAAGTTCGCATGTTACATTAGGAATGTTGTGAATTTATTGTAACATTTTATTGTGTCCATTGCACTACTAATTTTTTTTATCTAGCTATATTTGGGGCCTAATTAATATTCTAATAAAAATAAAAACATCTCTACAGAACAACTTACAATATCCAAATGATGCTAAGTAGCTTACAAATACCAATAATAATTGGTGCATCACAAAACTATGTAGCGCCATGTTTACAGGCAAGCATTACACAACTAATGAACAACAGTGACATGAATGGCCTGTACCCTTGGAATAACCGATTGGCAAATAGCCTAGTAGTATTAGCAATGCATAACAGCAGTAATAATAATGCAAAATAGTAAGCATGTTCCTATTTTTGATAATTAAATAGTAAGCATGTTTGGGAGATATATAATTGTTGGGAAAGCTATATATATCTCATGCGTATAAAAAACACACTTTTTTTCCCTACATGTCAAGTTGTGTCAGATTTTTTATACAGATACAACCACTTTTTTTCCTTACCCGTGTCTCTCTTTCTTTCTCCCCCACTTCTCTTTTCCTGGGTTCATTTTCCAGAGCTTAACATAGAAAGTTTTTTTTATTTTTTTTGGTAAGAAACAAAGCACCAAAACTACACCACATCCACACAGCAAACCAAAACTAAAAACACACCTTCATCACAATGAAAAAACAAACCCAGCAGAGTACAATCGAGATTTACTTCTACGAAGCTACATGAGGGCTGCCTCAACAACTTTTGGAGCTGATCGGCGGAACTGGAGTTGAAAATTAAAAAAGGGCATGGAGCCGTTTCGGTAGAAAGAAAAAATCAGGTATTTTTTATATTTAAATATTAATTAAGTAATATTTATTGAATTTTTTAATTTTTATTTAAATAAAAAAAGAAGTGAAAACGCGTGCATATGGTTAGTGACTGAGCTTGTGTGTGTTGAAGGAAAACCAATATGCGTAACTAGCCAAAAAAAAAAAAAAGGTTAACATAATCAGATAAAGCCTGGAATTAAAGTAGAACTGTTGAGGATATATTTAAAGGGTTATAAACCACTCTCAACAATTAAACATATAAGCATTTGAAAAAAATTTACATTCAAAAATCAAAATCAATATAGTTGCTCTTTCTAATCTTTTATTATTCACATCACCCTATAATTGAAGTAGCATTCACCTAGCTAGTGCGATGTAATTTAAAAAAAAAAAAAAAGAATGAAAGCATTTTTTCTGTACATCACGTGGCTTAGCTATTTGATAATTTTAGAGAGAGAGAGAGAAATAAAAGGGTGAGTGGATGACAGTGTGACACCATGAAGCTATTGTGGAATAAACAATATTTCAATATGTCTATTACCGCTAATCGGAGAAAACAAAATTTTACTAGCTTATAAGTTTAAAAAAAAAAGAAATGGAGAGAGAGCTTAACTCAAATATGGTTTTTTTTTTTTTTTTTCTTTTTTTACAGCCAGACTTGAAGGGAGAAAAATCCGAAGAACAGCAAATTTCAAGCAGTTGCATACAATTTAAATGGAGAGGATGGCAAAGCTTATAGCAATGAATATAGATAATTTTAGTTTCTACTTTTGATTTTTTGAGTAATTGAGAGAGGAGAGTTTTTGTGTGTGTGTGTGTGTGTGTGTGTGTGTGTGTGTGTGTGTGTGTGTGTGTGTGTGTGTGTGTGTGTGTGTGTGTGTAGTACGAGAGACTATGAGTGGTACACTCTTAAATCTTAAGGGCTTATTTGATTAGTTGAAAAAAGCAACTCTTTTTGTTTTTATTTTTAGTTTTTAGTGGGTCCCATCACTAAAAAACTAGTTTGGTTTTAGCATTAGTTTTCATTTTTAGTATTCTAAAAGTTGAATTTGAATACAAAAAATGAATACAACTTTTCAGCACTTTCGTTTTCTATGACTATAAATGCAGTGGTGTATTCGTAAATATTAAAGTTTTTTTTTTTTTTTTTTTAGTGATGTGATGTTTGTGAGTGGGAAAATTTATTTAAAAAAAAAACAATAACTAAATCCGGGTATGATGTATTTTATACTCAAATTATGTATCCAAAACAACTTACCAAACACTACAAAACGTAAAAACTAAAAATAAAAATAAAATAAAATTACCAAACACCACTTTTTGAAACCAAGAAGGCCCTAAATTCCCACCCAGAGATCAAAGAGTCAAGAGCACAAATCACCAAGAGATTTTTTATTCTTGTTTTTTCTTTGATATATATATATATATATATATATATGAGAGAGAGATAATCAATTCTACTACATAGCCCAAGAAAAGTTTCTATTTATGCTATTTCTTTGATAAAAAATATATATATATATATATATATATATATTTGATGCATTAATTTATTTTTGGGATTAATTAATACTCTTATAGGGAAGAAAATATGAAATATCCCTATTATTTCAATTTTGGAGGCCTTTGTTCCACATGGGGACCTTAGGCAATTGCCTTACTTGCCTATAGGGTAGAGTCGGCCTGTATATCACATGTTCTCTAGGACCTAAGTTAGAGAATAAAATACTCATTTTGATGCAGCAAATCTCAAAAAAACGAAAACGAAACAAAGTTGTAGCAACTAGAGCTTGAGAACTCTTAGATCTTCACCTTAATGACCACTGGATTCTTGAAAGAGTGGGCTTTCCTTGTTGAGATTCCAACCCTAGCTATCTAGCACCATTAGAGAACTTACTTTTTTTCTTCTCCCTTGTGCAACTGGAGAGAGAGAGAGAGAGAGAGAACTATTCTCTTTGCCACATATGTGTTTAGGGTTTTCTCAACTAACAAAAAAATAAAATTGCAACAACTAGAGCTTGAGAACTCTTAGATCTTCACCTTAATGACCACTGCATTCTTGAGAGAGTGGGCTCTCCTTGTTGAGATTCTAACCCTAGCTATGTATCACCATTGGAGAACTTACTTTTTTTCTTCTCCCTTGTGTAGCTATGTAGCTGAGAGAGAGAGAGAGAGAGAGAGAGAGAGAGAGAGAGAGAGAGAGAGAGAGAGAGAGAGAGAGAGAGAGAGAGAGAGAGAGAGAGAGAGCTATTCTCTTTGTCACATATGTGTTTAGGGTTTTCTCAACTACGAATCCTTTTTATATGTCTGATATATAATGCATAAGGATGATATTAGGGCTTTAAGCTAAGTAGCTTGAGGAAGATCTAAAGGGAAAAATAAAAACACTAGTTTCAATGGGCCTTGGGCCTCTTGTCAACTTATGATAAGCACAAATTTACCATTAACCATAATTTATTTCACTAAAAAATTATGGTTGCACTTCATACTATAATTTAATTAAATATTTATTCCAAGACTTTATTTAACTTGGATTTCACCCCTCAATGAAATCATCTATAGTGTAACAATGATAATGGTTACAGACACTTTGTAAATCACTACATCTTAATTCTTTTAGTTCTTGATTTAATTCTTTTAAATCAAAACTTCTTGTAAGAGTTCACCATCTTTTAGGTTTGAGAGTTTGTAGACAGCAATTGTAAGATTTATTTGTTCAAGTGACAATAGTTGATAGAACAAACAAATCTCATAATAATTCAATTTAGTGTATCCCAAACACACCAATATGTCAATCATACCTCTGCTTCCATGATCAAGATGAATCATTATAATTGATATGTTATAATATTGGCATAGAAAATGCTCAATTTCATCACTGACTACGAACTAGGGTTTATAAGTTTACAAGGAACTTATGATTTAGTTCTTATATATGAGAATCTCATTCCCATACATAAATCATACACAATGCATCTTATGGACTACAATTCATAATGTCCAAATTGATGCAAAAAACAATTTGAGAAACTAAAACAAGTTTTATTATTAATAGTATAATGTCATACAATTGGGTTTTATAAGGGCATTAGTCCAAGCAATAACACCTTAGGAGGCTTGAATTGAGTAGTTAATATAACATATAGGAACATCACTTAACCCAAAAGTTTAAGCACATGATTTTGGGCCTAACTATCTTATATTAAGTATTCACTCTCACTATTCTTAGTCAATATGAAACTTCACTCACATGTGTATATCAAAATATCTTCCCTTCACATATAAGGCATTGCCTCTACGTGGGCTTCGAAACCTTTATAGTTCAAGTCATAAATAGTGCTTTATAAGACAAAAAAACCCAATTAATTTTCCAAACCACATGGGTGCCATTATAGAATTTTACAAATTCTCTTTGCACATCTTAACTCATCCTAGATCTGAAACTGTGAAAAAAAATATGAACATATGGCTTATATGAGTCCCTATCAAGCATTAGCAAGTTGTCTTTTATTTATTTATTATTTTTTATTAGATGCGTGAGCATAACTGCCAAGTTGCCAAACTAATCCATATGTTGACAATATTTGGTAACTAGTCACTACCCCGTGTAATACACGTGATTTAAAAAAAAATTCATATTTAATTAATAAATTAATTAATTAATTTAAAGAATATTTAGAAAAGAAATGAGTTTTCAAAAACTTATGTATCAAACTTTGGAGAATGTATCTCTCTCGCATAAGATACATGCAACCTCCCTCTCCCAATGTGAATTCCACACAACTATGAGATCCACACATTGTTAGAGTAAATGTATATATCTAATGCGTATGATAATTATTGCAAACCAAAAGTCAATAAAAAGTCTAAATTAAATATGATGTTCATGATATACTTTTATTTCATGAAATAACTAAACCCAACACCAAAAAAAATACTAACATCATGAAAGTAATAATTGAATATGAAAAAAAAAATTATACTAAGATTGAGATATGGCTTGATAAAAAGTCAAAATTATGTATTTACTTGATTCATGAATTTAAATACCAGGAAAAAAAAAATCAATCGGTACAAAATACATTTCTACATTGCAAGAAATACTTTCTAAACTCCAACTACACAGAAAATCAATCCTTTGAACCGACGCAACATTGAACAGAGTAGCAGAGCCAACCACACCCATGCACTTAAAACTGATTTCCACTTTTAAGACGTATCAGAAATACCCCCATTGACAGCAAACTAAACAGAGTTTTATAAAATTTACCCTTAAACCAAACCTTACTCATGGCTTCCCACCTAAGAAGAAAAAAGATCTGTACACGCTTTCAAAACCACAATTATACAGGCTATACAGAAAACCAGTCCTCAAAACCATTGCAACATTGAACACAACTAAAAAACCAATGACAATGACCTCATAAGAAGGAAAAGAGACAACACCTATAGCAGCTTACAAAAGACTCCAAAATAGAAGACATCTATTCATGCTCAAATTCCACAGCAATAACATCATAAGAAAGCTTTCACTGCACGCTTCCCATGATCTCTTGTTGAATACCTAGTTCGGCATAGATGGTTCTCTGCGGGGTCAGCCTTTGATTACAGATATAGCTTAGCTCATAGCCTCCATACCAATGGCAATGAGACAATGCGGCAAAGCGTGACCGTTCAGAAACTTGTAAGTAGGCGTTCCTACTTTACATCAGTAAATAAAAAGGCAAGGTAGAATAGCATCAGTCAAACTCTCACAGTAGGAGTATTACTCCCATTTCCCATAGAATCATGTAAAACAATCTTGCTATCTCTCCGTATCAACTGTGCAAGCCATCCTCAAGTTTTGGAAACAGGATGATATCCTTATCTCCAACAGCAAAAATATTTGGTTTGCAATATTTGAGATTCAAAGAGAAAGACGCCGCAAAATTACTTAGTAATAACTTCTTAAAACCCCTTTGATTATTTCTCTGCCTTCTCTGCTTCTTCTCTAAGTGGGGTTGTAGATGTTGGTTTTGAGAATTGAGATAGCCAAAAGGAACGGCTTAGAGAGGCGGAGAGAAGTGTCTAAACGAAGGTAAAGAAGGATGGGTTTATCGGTGAAGAGGAAAATATTCGGTGACCCGGAATAGGTCCTGTTCACTGTGTGCTGGGCCTCAGGGGCCTTCCCAAACAGGCTTGGTCGCGGCCCATTTAGGGTACTGTAGCGCTTGCCTGATCCACACTCCTGGGCCCCGTAGGGTAGGGTACCCCTACAATGAAATAGGTCAATAGGCCTACACAACTATAAATACGCCAGAACCCTCACAAATCAAGGTACGCACGCTCATTTGAACTCTAGCGCTCTTGAGTCATTAGCGAGGTTCCTAACTTGACCTTCGGAGGGTTTTAGGCCGACACCACACCGGTGTCCCTTCTACGTCTTCTCTTGTCGTCTTGCAGGTCTCTAACGCCCGGCGTGTACGACCGTGCAGCTCACTGGTGAATTTCGGCATCATCAGTTGGCGCCGTCTGTGGGAACCGCTAGGACGATCAAACGTTGTCCTATTCCTAAGACAAAGAGTTGCATGGTGTTCACGAGGTCGATGGCAACAATTAACAACCCAGGCGACGAACCTCGCTCAACCGCATTGGAAAGACAAGTCCAAACGCTAGCCGCAGCGGTCGAACGCCTGACCAAACGGAATAATGATTTGGAAGAGCAGCTACGACGGAGGGATGAGCCCCCCCGAGTTCAGGCAGAGGAAACAAGCGTGGAAAGAAGGGATGACGAGGCCCCTGAGGGGAGTAACGCCCCGAGCCGGCAGGAAAGGCGGGATACCAGCCTGACGACTCCCTCTGAAACCTTACCACCCCACGTTGCCGCAGAGATGCAAGAGATGCGGGAACAAATGGCCGTAATGATGAACGCCCTCAAAGGACGGGTATCCAGTGACCTCGACGACCTGGTCCAGCGGACCGATTCGCCTTTCACGGCGCATGTCACTTCGTGCCCTCTACCCCCGAAGTTCCGAATGCCTACGATAGATAGCTATGACGGAACCAAGGACCCCTTGGACCACTTGGAGTCCTTCAAGACCCTAATGCACCTACAAGGAGTGCCGGACGAGATTATGTGTAGGGCTTTCCCTACTACGCTGAAGGGATCCGCGAGGGTTTGGTACAGCAGATTAACGCCCAACTCAATCGGTGCCTTTAAGGAGTTAGGTGCCCAGTTCGTCTCGCACTTTATAGGGGGCCACCGGTATAAGAAGTCCACGGCCTGCTTGATGAGCATCAGGCAGAGGGAAGACGAGACGCTGAGGTCCTACATAACACGGTTCAACAGAGAGGCCCTCTCTATAGACGAAGCGGACGACAAGATACAAGTAGCGGCCTTTACCAACGGGTTGCGAAAGGGCAAGTTCCTTTTCTCCTTATACAAGAATGATCCGAAAACTATGTCCGAGGTACTCTACAGGGCAACGAAGTACATGAACGCAGAAGACGCGCTAATAGCGCGAGACGGCAAGCCTAAGAAAAGGGAGAGATTGGAAGAAAAACGACATGACGGAGGACGAAAGAAGGCCAGGACGGATGAGAGAAGGGATGATAGACGCCCGAGGCCGCCCATGGGAAGATTTGCCAGTTTCACCCCTCTAACGGCCCCGATCGACCAAGTGTTGATGCAGATAAGAGATGAGGAAGCCCTGACGTACCCTGGGAAGCTGAAGGGGAACCCCGACAGAAGATCAAGAAGTAAGTACTGTCGCTTTCATCGCGACCACGGCCACGACACGTCGGAGTGCTATGACTTGAAGCAACAGATTGAGGCGCTCATCAGGCAAGGGAGGCTACAGAGGTTTGTCAACAGGGAAGGGACGAATCCATCGCAGGTCCAGCCCCCCCCCTCGAGAGCCTGAGCGCCCAAGACCGCCCATTGGGGACATAAGAATGATCGTGGGCGGTACTCGCGGACCGTCAAAGAGGGCTCGCAAAGCCTACCTACGGATGGTACAGAGCGTACAGACGACGGGCGCAACCACGAGGTTCGCACAGGCAGAAGTACCAACCTTTGGTTTTTCGGAGGAAGATGCCCGACGCCTTCACCATCCACATGACGATGCCCTCGTGGTCAGCATACGAGCTGGGGAGTACACCCTGCATCGAGTACTCATTGATAACGGGAGTTCAGCGGACATTCTTTACTACCCTGCATTCCAACAGATGGGGCTAGGTAGAGATCGGCTTGTCCCAACCAATTACCCCCTCGTCGGGTTTGGCGGTACGAGAGTCTATCCCCTGGGAACCGTCACCTTGTCTGTAACGGTGGGGGATTACCCGCAGCAGGTCACCCGGGACGTGGTCTTCTTGGTGGTAGATTACCCATCCGCCTACAACGCAATCCTGGGGAGACCTACCCTCAACAAATGGAAAGCCTCGACATCGACTTACCACTTGATGGCTAGATTCCCCACCGAATATGGGGTCGGAGAGCTCCGTGGGAACCAAGCTGCGGCAAGGGAATGCTATCTCGCCATGATAGAGATGGATGATCACTTGCAAGCATTGAATGTCGAGGGACAGCGAGTCACAGCTGAAGCAGCCGAAGAGCTGGAAGAGATAGTACTCGACGGCACGAGGCCCGGCCGGATCACTAGGATCGGCACGACGACTAGCCCCTCGTCGCGGCAAAGCCTAACCACCTTCCTGAGGGAGAATCAGGATGTATTCGCCTGGAGTCACGAGGACATGCCAGGGATAGACCCGACGGTCATAATGCACAAGCTGAATGTATCCCCATCATTCCCTCCAATCCGACAGAAGAAACGAGTGTTCGCTCCAGAGAGAGACCGGGCCATCGCCGAAGAAGTCCAAAAGTTGAAGGAGGCAGGTTTTATACGAGAGGTGTACTATCCAGACTGGCTTGCAAACGTGGTCATGGTCAGGAAGGCAAATGGGAAGTGGCGGATGTGCGTCGACTTCACGGACCTTAACAGGGCTTGCCCAAAGGATAGTTATCCTCTGCCGCGTATCGATGCATTGGTAGATTCGACTGCAGAACACGAACTTTTGAGTTTCATGGACGCTTTCTCCGGCTACAATCAAATCAAACTCGACGAGGAGGATCAGGAGAAAACGTCGTTCGTCACCAGCCAAGGGCTCTTTTGTTACAAGGTGATGCCCTTTGGGCTCAAGAATGCAGGGGCAACGTACCAAAGATTGATGAACAAGATGTTCGCGCACCAGATTGGTAGGAATGTGCAAGTCTATGTGGACGACATGCTGGTGAAGAGCGCTCGCGAGTGCAACCATCTGAGCGACTTGAAAGAGACCTTTGACACCCTGCGGTCCTACAACATGAAGCTGAACCCCAGCAAATGCGCGTTCGGGGTGACGGCTGGCAAATTCTTGGGCTTTATGGTGTCTCAAAGGGGCATCGAGGTTAACCCAGAGAAGGTCAGGGCGATAGTAGAATTGGTTCCTCCGAGGACGGTGAAGGAGGTCCAAAGCTTGAACGGCAAGATAGCTGCCCTGAACAGGTTTGTTTCGAGGGCAGCGGACAAGTGCCTACCATTCTTTCGCACATTGAAAAAGTCGTTTGAGTGGACGGACGCCTGCCAGAAAGCCTTCGAAGATTTGAAGACATACCTCTCCTCTCCCCCACTTCTCAGCCCATCCAAGGAAGGCGAAGAGCTGCTATTGTACATTGCCGTCTCCCCGGCGGCTGTCAGTGCAGCCCTTATTAGAGAAGAAGACAGGATTCAGAAGCCCGTCTACTTCGCGAGCAAGGCGCTCAGGGGCGGAGGAGAGATACCCCCCGATGGAGAAGTTGGCTTTCGCGTTGGTGACCGCGGCTCGAAAGCTAAAACCCTATTTTCAAGCACACGTAATAAACGTGTTGACCGACCAGCCCCTAAGAAGAGCTATGAACAGTCCAGAAGCAGCCGGGCGGGTGGCACTATGGACAATTGAGCTGAGTGAGTACGACATTCGGTATCAACCCCGCAGCGCGGTTAAGGGACAAATCCTGGCGGACTTCATCGCAGAATTCACCGTCGCAGCAGACCCGGGGGCAAGCGAGCTCCCCGTATGGACGGTTCATACGGATGGATCCTCTACCAAACACGCAGGAGGAATCGGCGTGGTAATTCGCACACCAGAAGGGGATCGGATCAAATGCATGATCCGTTTGTGCTTCACAGCAACGAACAATGAGGCAGAGTACGAAGCCGTGATTGCGGGCCTGGACATTGCCACTGCAGCTGGGGGCGTAAGAATGGAGGTCCACTCCGACTCCCAAGTCATCACAAGCCAGATTAATGGCGATTACGAGTGCAGAAGTGAGAGAATGATGAAGTATCTCGACGAAGTGAAAAATCGAATGAGCAACCTCCAGGTTAGAGTGATTCAAGTGCCTAGGGATGAAAACCAAGAGGCCGACCAGCTTGCCAAGGCGGCTTCAGCAGAGCCAATGGTCGTCCTCGACCAAGTACTATCCTTCACCCAAGCATCCCCAACAATAGACGGTACGACCATACAGGAAGTGAGCGACGGGGGGTGTTGGATGACCCCTATAGCTGCGTACTTGAAGGACGGCCTGTTGCCTGACGGTAAAGAGGCTGCTAGGAAATTAAGAGTCAAGGCGTCTCGATTCACCATAATGAAGGGTGTGCTCTACAAAAGGGGTTTCTCTCGACCCTATTTGAGGTGCCTGACTCCCGAAGAGGCAAACTACGTCATGAGGGAAGTCCACGAGGGGATCTGCGGGAACCACTCGGGATCAAGGTCTTTGGTACACAAGCTCCTCAGGGCAGGGTACTACTGGCCAACAATGCAGAAGGACGCCGACGTATACGTCAGGTCTTGTGATAAATGCCAACGCTTCAGCAACCTCATCAGGCAACCAACCGAGGAACTCACGCCCATAACAGCCCCATGGCCGTTCGCGCAATGGGGACTCGACATCATGGGCCCCTTCCCGATAGCGGCAAAACAGCTGAAGTTCCTAGTGGTCGGCATCGACTACTTCACGAAGTGGGTGGAGGCCGAGGCTTTAGCAACCATCACAGAGAAAAATATTCGAAGTTTTGTATGGAGAAATATCATTTGCAGGTACGGCATACCGCGAGTCCTGGTATCGGACAATGGCAAACAGTTCGACAACGAAGCATTCAGAGAGTTCTGTTCCCAGCTGGGGATAAAAAACCACTATTCGTCACCTGCACACCCACAAGCCAACGGACAGGTGGAGGTCACAAACCGATCCCTGCTGAAGATCATCAAAGCTCGGCTTGAGGGGGCAAAGGGCATATGGCCGGACGAGTTGCCAAGCGCCTTGTGGGCATACAGGACAACGGTGAGAACACCGACGGGAGAAACGCCGTTCCGTTTAGCATACGGATCTGAGGCTGTCATACCAGCCGAAATAGGTCTTACAAGCCACCGCGTTGGAAACCACGACGAGCAAAGGAACGATGAAGCCATGCGCCTTCAGCTCGACCTAGTGGACGAAGTAAGAGCAGCTGCAGAGCAGAGAATAGCGCGGTACCAGGACCTTATGGCGAAGCACTACAATTCTGGAGTTAGACGCAGAGACTTCCAGGTCGGAGACCTTGTCCTAAAGAGAGTGCTCGGCTCCACGAAGGATTCCACCCAAGGGAAGCTTGGACCAAACTGGGAAGGACCGTACAGGGTCACAGCATGGCATAGGAAGGGGACATACTACCTCGAGACCCTAAGCGGAAAAAAGCTAAGCCACCCATGGAATACGGAGCACCTGAAGAAGTATTATCAGTAGAAGACGACGACAGACAATGTTGTGTCCTTTTGTGATGCTTGTATTTTATTCCATACGGCACTGCCGAAATGCCTAAAGGCGACTCCTTGTTCAAAATTCTACATAAACTAGCAGAAGTTTTTGCAACCCTTACTTGCATGCATGATATTTAAATCTGCAATGAAACGATGTTAAAATCTACAAGTCCACACAGTGGACGGAGCATCTAAACGATGTTAAAATCTACAAGTCCGCACAGTGGACGGAACATCTAAACGATGTTAAAATCTACAAGTCCACACAGTGGACGGAGCATCTAAACGATGTTAAAATCTACAAGTCCGCACAGTGGACGGAGCATCTAAACGATGTTAAAATCTACAAGTACGCACAGTGGACGGAGCATCTAAACGATGTTAAAATCTACAAAGTCCACACAGTGGACGGAGCATCTAAACGATGTTAAAATCTACAAGTCCACACAGTGGACGGAGCATCTAAACGATGTTAAAATCTACAAAGTCCACACAGTGGACGGAGCATCTAAACGATGTTAAAATCTACAAGTCCACACAGTGGACGGAGCATCTAAACGATGTTAAAATCTACAAAGTCCGCACAGTGGACGGAGCATCTAAACGATGTTAAAAATCTACAAAGTCCACGCAGTGGACGGAACATCTAAACGATGTTAAAATCTACAAAGTCCACACAGTGGACGGAGCATCTAAACGATGTTAAAATCTACAAGTCCGCACAGTGGACGGAGCATCTAAACGATGTTAAAATCTACAAAGTCCACACAGTGGACGGAGCATCTAAACGATGTTAAAATCTACAAGTCCGCACAGTGGACGGAGCATCTAAACGATGTTAAAATCTACAAAGTCCACACAGTGGACGGAGCATCTAAACGATGTTAAAATCTACAAGTCCACACAGTGGACGGAGCATCTAAACGATGTTAAAATCTACAAAGTCCGCACAGTGGACGGAGCATCTAAACGATGTTAAAAATCTACAAAGTCCACGCAGTGGACGGAACATCTAAACGATGTTAAAATCTACAAAGTCCACACAGTGGACGGAGCATCTAAACGATGTTAAAATCTACAAGTCCGCACAGTGGACGGAGCATCTAAACGATGTTAAAATCTACAAAGTCCACACAGTGGACGGAGCATCTAAACGATGTTAAAATCTACAAGTCCGCACAGTGGACGGAGCATCCGAACGATGTTAAAATCTACAGTCCACACAGTGGACGGATCGTCTAAACGATGTTAAAACCTACAGTCCACACAGTGGACGGAACATCTGAACAATGTTAACACCTACAAGTCCACAAAGTGGACGAACCATCTAAAAGGTGGGCTTATCTACAAGTCCACAGGGTGGACGGACCATCCAAAAGATGGGATAATCAGCCAAATCCACATAGCGAACGGGCCACCCTAAAAGTGCACGGACAATCAACAATGGGGCCGGGCTATCCCATACGTGCTGCTATTAAAAGTCCATGAGCTGGACGACGGATCATTTAAGCAGTTGATTTAGTTACAAGCCCGCAAGTGGACGGATATTTCCATGGCCCAGGCCGTTGACGGATTGATTGTGCGCACACAAAAAAGCGGAAAGCATTTAAAGCATTCAAAAATATGCAACGAACAAATAACGCATTAAAGCAAATTGTTTCAACACATACACACGACGGTCTAAATATTACATTGCCAATTGTTTATGAAATTACAACTTGTCTCCTAAAACATCAGCCTGGGGGACGTCAGCTTGTGCTCCGGCGCCTTCAGGCTCAGGGGGACGGGTAGAGTCATGACCGTCTTGGGGGGCATCATTGGTTGCCTCGTCAAAGAGATCAGCGGTATCCTCTGACCCGACGGTGCGAGCGGGGGTCTGACCTCCAGCATCGATATGGATGTGCCCAACGCCAAGGTCGGGATACGACGCCTTCACTTGACGGAGACAGTCGTCAAATCCGTCAGCAAAGGAAGTACCCAGCTCCGTCAGCAATGCTTCGGAGTCTCGGTACTCCTGGACGGCCTCAACCTTAGCTCGACGGACGTCGTCGTCCTTGGCTTTCATCGCCTCCCTCAAGGCCGTCACCTCCTTCTCCGATGCCTCACGGGCCTCCTCCGACATCTTCAGCTTATTCTCATGACGGAGCTTCCATAGCTTCAGGTTGTCCAGCTCCTCCGTCAAGGCCCTACCCTTGGACCGTGCCCGCTCCAGAGCTTTCTCACTTTTCAGGCAACGGTCCATCAGGCCCTTTGCCATCAGCACCGTCTGCATCAAGCGCAGATAGAGGGTCAGTACGCAATCAAAAGGCTAAAAGGACTAAGTCGACGGACATGTTACCTGAGTTAGGCTGAACAGCGCCGTCTCCCCCATCGCCTCCGTCGCATGGTTATCGAGATCGTCGTAGTCCTCCTCTCTGATAATTGAAGTGACTTGAGTGAGGGCATACTGCGAATCCTCCCTGAGCAGGACGGGAGCGGTTTTCTCTTGGACGGGGTCAGGATTGGTCATGAGACCTTTGCCCCTACCAGTGCCCAGCCTCGACGACGGTTTGGTGGGATCATGAACTGCTGGGAGACCAACCGTCACCGTCTTCGGCCTCTTCGCCGGACGGTCCGTTTTCTCTGTGGCCCTTTTTGCAGACGTGACGGGTGCCTTGGATGGAAGGCCACCCCCGTCCTTCTTCTTGTTGGCAGCCTGCAGCTTGATGAGAGCTCGTCTCTTGGCGTCGTCCATTTCTGCAAGAAGTGGACGGTTAGAACTTATGACGGGACAAAAAGCACACTCAAAGTAGACGGACTTACGCTTGCGTACGCCTTCGTCGTACTTTATGGCCGCTTCTGAGGGTTCGGGACCGTCACAGTACCAATGGATGGTGTTTAGTGTGACGAGCTTGGCCCAGGTCCTCTCCGACAGCTCAGTTTTCTGAAAGATGGACTCTAGGAAACCAAATTGCTCGACGGTAACGTCCGTCCGTCGGCGAGCTGCAAAAAAGACGACGGTCAGGAAAGCAGAAAACACGCAGGTGACACACGACGGGCCCAAAATGAATCACATACCCGACGGGGGTACAATGCCCCATGTCTTATCGACGGGTGCGAAATCCGGGTCGTCGCGACGACCCATCCACTCGTCCCCTTGTAGGAAGAAGAACCTACTCTTCCAGTTGCGGTTGGAGTCAGGGGTCTCGGACACCAACCTAAGCAACGGGCTCCTCGCCGCGAAGCTGTACATTCCTTTGGACTTGACGATTTCGTCCGGACGGTAACAATTAAAGAACTCGTCCATTGTCAACCGTCTAGTCCCGTTGGACATAACGCCGTACAGGACTTCCACACTCAAAAACACCCTCCAGGCGTTTGGGGAAATCTGGGTGACGGACACACCTAGGTACTGGAGGAGTTGACGGTGCAGGGCGCTTAGAGGAAAACGAAGGCCGGCCTTGAGCATTTGCTCGTACACGCCGACGTCCTCCAACCCCTCGTAGTAACACCTCTCGTTCTTAAATGGTAGACGGACTGTTATTGAGTTTGGGATTTGGTACTTTTCCCTTAGAGTGTTGAAGTGCGCCGGAGCGATGGAGGAAGTGAAATAGTTCACCGTCCACTCGACGGGCAGGATGAACTTTCTCAAACCGTCCTCACCAACAGCTGGCTGAACGGAAGGATCTATCACTTCCAGCTCCTCGTTTGAGTCATACTCTGATCCGTCCTCTCCTCGCCCTTCATCTTCCGTAGAGGAAGGAGAGCTAGACGACGGTTCTCTAACCTCGACGGAGGAACCCCGGTCTCCCTGACCTGACGGGTAAGCCTCGTCATATCCTGCTCCCTCACGGACAAAAGATTGACCGCTGGAAGCTTCACTAGACATCTGACACCTACAAATGACGGAAAGGAAACCTAAGACTCTAGATCTACACTGACGACGGACTAACATTCCAAAGCAAAATGGGGATGAAGGTAGTAAGTAAACTTACGAGTATGAAGGTGACGGTATGAGGTTGACGGTATCTCCAAACGACTGGGTATGCGACGACGATTGCAGGGATGACGGATGCGCTCTGATCGGCAAAGATTCCTCCAAAATGTGAAAGTGACTAGAGCAAGAGACAAATATATAGGGACAGTGGCACGACTAGCGAAGCGACGCCTCGGTTCCAGTTAGCTGCCAATCAACACACGCCACGCGTCCTCAAGCGTTTATACCCCTTCCAACCCGTCCGTTCATCCGCGACAGAGACGTGACGGGTATACGAGGACGGATCTACATGCCCCTTACATCCGTCAAGATAGGTGACGAACCAGGCGATCGACGGGATGGATAATTGATTCCATGAGCCCGTCATGTCGGATGACGGATTCATGGAATGGGGGGCAGCTGAAGAGGAAAATATTCGGTGACCCGGAATAGGTCCTGTTCACTGTGTGCTGGGCCTCAGGGGCCTTCCCAAACAGGCTTGGTCGCGGCCCATTTAGGGTACTGTAGCGCTTGCCTGATCCACACTCCTGGGCCCCGTAGGGTAGGGTACCCCTACAATGAAATAGGTCAATAGGCCTACACAACTATAAATATGCCAGAACCCTCACAAATCAAGGTACGCACGCTCATTTGAACTCTAGCGCTCTTGAGTCATTAGCGAGGTTCCTAACTTGACCTTCGGAGGGTTTTAGGCCGACACCACACCGGTGTCCCTTCTACGTCTTCTCTTGTCGTCTTGCAGGTCTCTAACGCCCGGCGTGTACGACCGTGCAGCTCACTGGTGAATTTCGGCATCATCAATCGGGATGAGAAAGGAAGTTTATTGGGCGAGAAGTAAAAACTTAAGCAAAATTTTAATTTATTTTAAAAATAACAATGATATGTAAAATTGTAGAGGCCAAAAAGCTGAGGTGGCATAGTCCAATGAGGTCAACAAAGAGTTAAAGATTTCGGTTATATTGTATTTATTAATTACAAAAGAATCAAACATGTTTGTCAAGTGCAAAAGTAATTACAAAATGCAATCACAAAACACAAAAACTCTAGGCAAAATCACGCCAAATGGGTACGAACACGGGTACAATACGATGACACGAGCAATTTTTAAAAAATTATAATATGAAATGGCTAATACAAAACCGGTATAACATTAGTATAACACAGATACTACACCATAAATGAAGTGTTAGTGCTTCCTAACTTATAACTTGATAGACATCAATGCAAGGTTTTCTTCATAAATTAAGAAATAATAATAATAATAATAATAATAATAATAATAATAATAATAATAATAACATAATCCTAGAATCATCCCAAATAATTTCTTAAATGAGAAATCACCAAACAAGATCACATTAAGAAGGTTCTAATACCACTTGTAAGAAAATTAAAGTAGCAGAAGAAAATAAAACATACTTATAGCCACTGTTGTTTAAATGATTTATAGAGGAAAATCCATATAAAGCAAAGAACTAGAAGAGATTCTTCTAGTCTATGACCTTCTTCATAGAAAACATTTTGATGGAGAACACATGCTTTTGTTTTTAATGTTAGACTAGGGACCCCTGCAATTTAACATTGGTTCTCTCTTTATACTCCTCCAATCAAGGAGTATGTCTATTCACCAAAAATGTCTATTTTACAAAACAACATTATAAGTATCTATTCACAAAAAGACTCTTAACATTATGGATGTTTATCTATCACTCTTATTATCAAATAAATAATAAGTATAGATAAATAATAATTAATTAATTAAAATAAAATGTATATGTGCCACGTTAAGTCACTTAATGTAGATAATTTTACACATTCCACTAAAAGGAAAATAAAGAAAAAAAATGGAAAATGGATTTAAAAAGGAAAAAAAATAATAATAGTAAGTGTTAAATAATTTTTTCTTGACATGGACAACATGACACAATTTTGAATACATAAAAACTATGTCATTTGAAATGAGTTGCAATTTAACAGACAGTTTACCAAAAAAATATGGATGGAATGATTTCTTTTTTTCCAAACATTCCATAATGGAAGGGGAACAGATCAAAATTTCAACATTTTAGGGGACAAAATCAAAATTACTAAATTTTCAATTGTGTAATTTACAATTTCTCCATTTCTTAATTAATATTATTGGCAAAGCTAAATGTTTTTTTTTTTAGTGAATGCAAACTCTAACAATCAATATTTTTGTTCACATGGTGTTTGCTCAAATATTGATTTTCTCTATAAAATAAATTATTCACAATTGATTCAAAAATTACAATGAATTAATTTTAACACTTTTAAGATTATAATTTCAATTTTTAAAAAAATTAAAAATCTGACATGGATTGTATACTAACTAACATAATAATTTAAGAAAACCTATAAATCTTAAATTGATATGACATTAAATTAAAATTTTATAATAGTTATATTGTAACTGAAAGTATGGTGTTCAAGACATCGTAGAAAGAACACACTTTTAGTCTTTTAGGTAACCCTAAATCATGATCAAGAAAAGTATTCTTCAAAAAGAGACATGATAATATCATAATTTGGCATATTTATATCATTATTAGAAAGTATTATTATAATTACTTTTTGTTAAACCATAAATCTTATATTTGTATTTGGAATAGTGTTGAATAATTAATTGTGTGCTTAAAATGAATTTTAATGCATAAATATGTCTTTTGTAAGTCAATAAAATTAATTCTAGCAAGATTTATCAAGAAATTCATGAGCTAATCTATATATATATATATATATATATATAATAGGTGAAGCAGAGAGAAACTCCAATTGGAATTCTAAATTAGAATCCTAATTTTGTACCATGTGTCAAGATTCATGTGGTTCCATTTGTCTAAATTTAAGTGGATCAATTGTAATTCCAGTGTGTTTTTTTCTTTTTTTTTCCACACCTGCGTATTTTAAAGTTCATCACACCTGCGTGTTTCAAGGTTCATCTCCCCACATCTGCATATTTCAAGATTCATCTCCTCATCTCCAATATAACTCTCTTATTGTTCAATGAATGTTATGAAATTTGATAAGAAATTTGAAAAAAATCTCTCGATATCAATGATGCATGTATTTGGGTATTTCTATATCTTATATAAGAAGAGGTTTTCCATAGATTCCCATTGTAATTTTTTGATTTCATGTATTTTTTCTCAAAAAAAAAAACACGCCTCCACTACTCATATTCATCCGAACCTCCTCTCTCCCTCTCTCTCTCTCTCTCTGCAAAATTCAATTTCTACTTCTCTACTAAATCTGTTTTATCAAGAATTTTTTTTTTTTTTTTTTTTTTGGTTTCATTTCATCTTTGCAAAATTCAATCTAATCTCTCTTTCTCTCGCTCTGTTTTGCAGATTAATTATATATCTCCATTACAAAGGCAGGCTTTATATGCAAGGTAATTGTTAATTAGATATGATTTTTTTTTTTTTTTTTTTTTTTTTGCAAGTTTTATGGGGTTTATAATCTAGCTCTTACTCTCTGTTTTCATTAGATCTATTTATTTTTGTCCTATATTCTCAATCTCTTTCTCTCAAGAATTTTTGGTTTATAGGATTGATGATGGGCTCTTTTTTTTTTTTTTTTTTTTCTTTGGAGTGTTAAAGAGATATATAGTGTTTACTGCAATGGTAGACTTTGGATGTATAGTTTTTTTTTTTTAAATTATCAAATATGAGAATCTTCTCAAGATTGAATCACAGTCTTCTTAGATCTTTACTCATCAAAACTCAAACTTATATACAATTGGTGAAGACATGAACTTAAGCTATTTTGTAGATCATATATACAATTAGCACTTATCCTATTTGTTTGTCTTTACGTTTTATGCTCAAAATTTTAGTGATTTTTAATTGATTGAAATATTTTTAATGAGATTCACGTTATTCTATTATTATATATTGTTATGAGATGCACGTTATGAGATTCACATTTACTTGATTAAAATATTTTGCTAAAAATGATTTATGATAAAGCAACATAATTATAGCTATATGTACCGTGTATGAATCAACCTTAAATATATATATGTCTATGTAGTATTCTTTCTTTAGAATTTTGTATGATAAAAATATTTGTTAAAAAATTACATAATGCTAAGATTTATTAACATAAATAAACTAAGTCTTTTAAACATGACTAAACTCATGATTAATAAAATAAAAATAAAAAAACAGAACCAATAGTATCACTTAAATAATAAAATGAAATATATTTATTTCTATTATTTTATTAAATTATATTCATTCCCATGCGGTAGCATGGGTTATATACTAGTTTGTGTAATGAAGAAGAATAATGGATTATATTTTTATAAGGGTCATAATGAAGTTAAATAAAGTCAATTCAATTAAATTTGAGTCCAATTAGAGTAAGGAATCAAAAAAGATTTATATTAAATCCTAGTCCAAGTCCATATATTGAATTGAGATAATTAAAGTTGAACTGAAAAGATTTTAATGTTTAATTTTTGTGTTTTTTTTTTGATTTACTTATATAGAAGAGTGTTTTGTTTTGTAAATTTTTTTTATTTAAAGTAAACTTCGGGCATGTTAAATGCTCAGGATTCCCTATGAATTAAAACATTAGTTTTTGGATTACCTAAAATCAATCAAATACATAACTACCTCAAAAAATTATTTCTTCAGTTCTTATTGCTAAATAAACTTATTAAAATCATCATTTGTATAAATTTAATTTGAAGTATTTTGAACTACCAACAAATTTGTTGTATAGATTCCAAAACCTTAGTGTTAAGATTTAAAAATATATATATATTTCTCAATTTAATTTTAATTTACCAACCCAGTCGTTGTTCTCTTCAATTAGATATATATTTTTTAATTTTATTTTATCTTATGGATTGCTAATCACCTTCTTTTTCTCATAGATTCAACTTCGGGCTCACCGAGTTATTACTAAGTGACATTCCTACACTAGGAAGCAATATTGAAGTTGCAGCAAGACACACTAGGATGAAGTTGGATGATCTAAAAAAGTTGCAAATATATTAATTAAGAGTTATTGTTTTTAATATTACACTTGCACAAAAGCATCATTAACATAAACATAGACATAAATACTTTTGTCTTATTTGAACCCATAAACATATGTTTTTTATAATTAAAAAAGAAGTATAAGAAAATATGGTAATTTTGATATCAGCATTGGAATTTTTTAGGCTATTCTTACCCCCATTTCTTTCATTTTTAACATCGAAATCAATTTTTGGCTATTTATGCAACAGAAGCTAAAGCTTTAGATTTTCAAAACTCTAAATAAGTTTTAGTATTCAAATATAGTATAACCTTGTTTTTGTTTGACATTTCTCTTATTACTAATTTCAATGAATATTATTTCAAAGTAATCGTATTTATTCCAAGATTTTTAACTTTTAGGTGCTAAAGAAGAAGTTTTAACTCAAATTCTTATTGTATGTTACTCAATTGGCATGATAATTGGTGCCCTACTATTCACATGGACCAATATTTCCCCATCAACATAGGAAGCAAATACTAAAACATATATACATACATATGATTTCCATTCAATCCAGCAAATAAAAGAAAATTGTTCCATTATATTAGATGTATAATTTTTATATGATTTTTTATTCTCGCATGTAGGGCGCATTTTTCTTTAAAAAAAATTCAATAATATTTTATGAATCTTCTAATATGGTCGGGTTTTAAGAAATGTGTTTCTAACAACAACCATACTCCAAATGAATAATATTATATGTGAAAATTGTGAAACTAAGTTGTGGTTTGGTTGTAAGAATTGCTTGATAGCAATTGGCATTTGTGTCTGCCCAGACAAGTGCAAATAGTCCTAATATAAGCTTCACCCTAAAATCTCATTACAAACAATTTGGGCCTGAGTGTACATTTTGGTTGTTTGTGGGCTTTTAGTTATTGTACTCTTTTTTATTTTTTTTTTTTATTTTTTTTTGTTCTCTAATTAAATTGTAACTAGTTTTTAAGAATCAACTAAAACTCTAGTCTCAAGAAATAATCAACCTAACGTATTCATTATTTGTATAATGAAATGTTTTTTTTTTCATATTTAAATTTTCTCTTGTTATTTTATTTTTATTAATATGTTGGTGAATGCAAATTTATTATTTATTTTTCATATATATAATTGAAAAAATAATAAAAGAGCTACAAATACATAAAAAAAATAACATTTATATTTAAACGTAATTTTTTTTAATAAAGACATAATAAACATAAACATAAATAGAAAAATTAACATGAGCATGTATGTTATTTTTTATTATTTAAATTTAAACATTAAAATAAATGAGAAATTTGTACATCATTCATTAGGGACTTTACACCTCTTCCTCATTTATTTTTTTAATACCACACATGTTAAGATTAGCATCATAAACCCAATTGCATGAGTCCATCGTATTAATAAAATTGTTTATTTTTCTTGAGATTGTATTTGTGTGAACAGTTGGACATAATGTATTGTATATATGTTATTTAGGTATGAGAATGAGATTTGCATATAGAAGGTCTAAATCGAAAATTCTTATAAACTCAAAATTTTAGTTTGTGGGATGTAATTAGATTAAGCATCTTGTTTGATAAGATTATATTATATCAATTATGATGATTTGTCTTAATCATAGAAGTAAAGTTTTCTAATTAATATGTTGGTGTATTTGGAATATTCTAACTTAGAACATTGTGAGATGTTCTACAAACTATTTTCACTTGAACAAACAATCTCAAGATTGTTATGAGCATCACTCTTTTCTGTTCATCTGCCGGAAGAGATAAAGAAGAGTGGGTTTTAAACTAGTTCTTTTGTCTTTCTTTTTTACTATCTTGTTTTTGGTTTATTTCTCTTTCATTTTCGTTTTTGAACTTAATTCAATCAAGTGTTAATGACATTTTTGCTATGTTAAATTCCAATGATGATTTGCAGTTGCCTGATGGACAACATGCATGATGTTATTGACAAAGTAATTTTCTTTTTTACTCTTTCATTTTATTTATTTATTTATAATAATTTGCATCAAATATAATTATTTTATCATAATATCATACAAATCTCAATCGATACAAACTCGCTTTAAATGAATAATTTATAACCAAAAAAAGAAAAACAAAAACAAAAGACCAGTAAAGAAGAAGCTAAAGTTAATGATGCAACAAAAAGAGGTCATAGGGTTCAATCTGTAAATTTGCAGCAAAAAAAAAAAAAAGAAGACTGGCAACTACGTCGTGGCACCTCAAGGCCTTAAATTTCACATCTCTAAAACCAATAATCATTCGTGCTTTTCACTTCTTTCGATTAGCTTATCTTATCATATATATGTCCATCGTCGCAAAGCGAAATTGGGCATTCTTTTTTTGCCCATAGCCCTCTTACATTCGTAGAAGGTAGAAACATGTAATGGTTTCCAACATGGCTTACCCTTAAAAATGGGTTGTGACATTTTCTCACTCACCCAAGGCATGGAATCCACGAAAAGAAGCTTGTCTTAATTTGAGCAAAAACACACATGTGCTGCTGTTTGCTAAGCCTTCATGCAATACACCTCACAATACTTTCCACCTTTTTTCTTCCATGATATACTTCTTTTCACACCAAATGTCTTTAACAAAAGCATGTCCTTTACAAACTACTTTAATATATCTCTTATACATACACCTAATAGAGAAGTCTCTTTTAGTTTATTGGATGGGAAAAAAAGGAGGATATGCATTGACTAGTTAACAATTCCTATGGTGGGTATGAGTTCTTTTTTTCCATCGAGCAAAGAGATGTGTATGAGTTGGTTTTTAAGACCAACAGAAACGAGATCTGCTATTGATCTTACTATTTTCCTTAGCGTTGATAACATTTAGAGATTGCTTTTTAATTTTTAAAGACTTTTGTAATGTAAGGCTAACTTTCTTTTACTAGTGAGATCACAAGTATGACCCGGGTGGTGCACACAAGGCTAACTAAAGTTAAGCTTTGCTGCAACTTGTGTCTTGCTAATCAGAAGGTTAAAAAAAAAAGTACCAAGTACAGACAGCTTTTGTTAGGTCCACAACACCCTCTCCATTGATTCAATGTTTGTTACGTACTGCTCTTATCCGAAGATATGTCGGCATTGAGAAATAGACTTGGACCCGTAAAAGTGGAAAGAACTGAACGGCTTTGAGAAAAATCAGTTTACTTATCAGACAATTTTCAATTTCAACAAATATAGGCGTGATTTGATATGTACATATATCATGTAATGTTGTGATTATACTAAATGAATGTCTTTTTCTTGTATCACATGGATGGTCTTTTTCCATTTCATTATGGTAGTGCCCGTTTCAAAGGAAAATATTATTTTAATAAACCTCAAGATAGATGAATGAATGTTTTTTTCTTAATTATGTTACATGGATAGTCTTCTTTAATTTCGTTACAAAAGTAGCCGTCTCAAAGAAAAGTATTATTTTAATAAAACTCAAGAGAGATTGATGTAATTTACCCTTTTTTTTTTTTAATGTGTTTTTAGTGGCCACCATAGGTCTAGAATGATGTAGAAATTTACCCTTCTAAAAAATATATATATATTTTTATAAGTGGCCTCTGTAGGTCCATTTTTGCATGTGTGATAAAATAGTATAATACAATATATAACACACAGACTGCAGAAACTAGAAAAGGTTGGGCATGCATGGACGTGGACCTATTAGAATGACCACCTTGTTTATACCAAAATTGTCAATTATGTTTCTAACATACTTGGGACAATTTGGATTTATGAATGAGGGTCAAACATTACGGTAAAGAGTCTTTTTGTAAGAGCATCCTACAAAATTCGAGGTAACGCAAAATCTTGAAAAAAAAAAAGTCCATAAATTTGTAGGCCTAACAAAGCAACAATATTCTGGCATGCAGAGAATGTTGTTAGCATTTACCAGATATATGGAAGATTGGATTAAGATAACGACATGCATGTCATCATTCCCACATATTTCATTCAATTCCTGATCCACGTACCAACCACTGACCTTTTTTCAATTGGGAATATATTTGGTCGAATTGCGTAAGTAATTAGCTAGCTTTGAATCCTCCCACTGAATACCCGATGTTTCCACACCTAGTTTGTCTCTTTGTCAAAAGTGTTCTTAAAACTTTATTCACCTTGACTAATATGACTTCTTTTTCTTCAAGGTTCTTTTTATTATTATTATTTTGTTATGGTCTTACATGTGACGCCTCCACAATTCCACCATGCTATTGCTCCCTTCTTAATTTCTTGTTTATCTTATTTAATTCCCCACCCACCCCCACCCCCCCCCCCCCCCAAAAAAAAAAAAAGCATCTATATTATTTTATTCTTAACGTTTAAGCATGCAGTTAGATTTTTTTTTTTTTTTTTTATTGAAAACATATTTATTAAAAGTTAATAAAAATAGAGTTGTGTTTTAGATTAATGTTTTTACTGAAAAAATTTTGTAGTTTATTAACTGAAAATTTGATAGACTCTTCAAATTATAAGTTCTAATTAGCATAATTGATAATTTTTTTGTGGTCTAACATAAAATACGAATACGAACTCTATCTATATAAAAAAAAATTAACTAATTTCTTGACCTAATAATAAAAAATAAAAGTAATTATCTCAAAGTGAATGCCATAAATTAAAATTTTATATTATTTTTAATAATAAAAAAAACTAAACTAAACTCTTTAAACTTAAAGATCAGGCAATTCAAAAAATCAGTGGAATTGTATGAACCGCCGTTGGACCATCCAACCTGTAGAACCGTTCACAACTAATTGACCTTTCACCCTTTCCTCAACTCCAACAACCACAAAAGCAAATTAAATCTTGTGATGAGAACATACACCCAAACCAGCTCAAGACCAACCAACACCAATCCAAAAATGCATAATACACGTGTGGGCGAGTAGACATGTGACTATGAATGATTAAGAACAAATAGAAATACAAGTCAAGAACAATAATCATTTATGCAATGTTTGAAAGTTTTAAGAGAGAGGAGAGTAAAGGGGAGTAGAGGGAAGGAGAGTAGTGGAGGGGAGAATAGAAGGGAATGATTATCCTCCACTTTATTTGGATGTTTTTAAAATTAAGTAAAAAGGAGGAGAATAATTAGCTTTTTCATTTGTAATTTTATTAATATGGTAAAGGTAAATTTGATAATTCATTTAGTCAAGCATTTTTATGCATCACTCTCCCTCCAAATCTCTCTAATTTGAGAGAATTAAAAATAAGGAGTTAAAAGTAATTCAAACCCCTCTAAATCCCTCCCTCTCCTTCCTTAAAAAAATCCAAACAAAGTAATTAAATTACTCTCCCTCTCTTTACTCTACTCCCCCCTCCTTCCCCTAACATCCAAACATAGCATTAGTTGATTCAAGTAGTAATTGGTTAGAGAAACAATCTTAAGCTTTTGTTGATATTTGCTTCGTACAATCCTAGTATAAAATATCAACTCTAGGCTCCCGTAAACATTTCTCAGTATGAACATTGACGCAAATTCCTCTACTTTCTCCATAGGCTCTCTCTTCCTAATCCACTTTCTTTGTTGTTAGAGGGTGACAACCTCAAACTAAGTTAGATTTCCTTAACTTGCTACACACTTTCCTTAACCAAAACCAACAATTCCCATTCCTGGCCTTAATACCCAAGCTAGTTCATTATAATTGGATAAGAATACTCAGGTCCAAGAGGTAGAAGGTACGAGATTCACACAATTGGATGTGAAAGACAATGAGTAGATTCATCTAGAACCTTGTATACGGTTGTTATATGTTGTAATACATATCATCATGGCCCAAATATATGTTGCTCATGGTGGTGCTTGCTACTAGAACCTAAGAACCTTGCTAAAGAGAACCTAAAGAGCTTGATGTTGGAGATGAAGTGTTCCTTCAATTTTTTGCATTTGTTACATAAATAAATGTATTAGTTATACGGAGATTTAAAACAAACATTTTTCTTTTAGAAATATTAAAAGGTATCAATCAGTTAAGTTATAAAGCTCTTGATTGATATTCTGATTTCTTAATTAAGGACCATTTGACTTAATAAAATTTGGATCAAATTTTAAGGGTGATTTGACCATGCCGATATGTCATATTGATTTTACTATCCCATTAGAGAAATTGTTCATTTGAATTTTCAAACCTAGAATTTAAAATCAGAATCAATATTAAATGGAAACGTTGAACATATCAAACGTGAAGATATAAATCTCAAAAGAAATTTTTTTTTAGTTATTTGAAATTGCGTCTTATTTTTATATATTAACATTCGTTCGTTCCAAATATACGTGTTCCGCTTGAGAAAGAAGTTTGCCTCCTTATTATAGAATTTTGTGTGTCCAGAAATGGGGTCCATGAGAAGACGATAAAAAGTAGGATGAATGCGAAAGAGAGAAAAGCAAAAAAAATTAAAAATAAAAAGTGCACGAGGTGGCCTAGCTATGCCGCTTTGAAGTAGACGTACACGGTACACCACTCTTTGTGAAACGAAACTTCAGCAAAGCTAGAGCAGAGCATTCATCAGTAAGCAATGCAAAGATCACAAAAAAGAAGGCACCTGACGTGTGCCGTTGAATTCTAAGCGGGTGTCCAGACTCAAGTAACGTATGTCTATCGAAGTAGGCGCGCATATGCTACTATAAACTCCCTATTTCGGTATTTTGCAACCTCAATTTAACATCACAACAAGGATAAAGTAGCCATTTTGCAATACAAAGGGAAAAGTCGTAATTTAGAATTCTTAATCTTTCAATGCATCATTGAAAAGAAATCTAGGAGTTCCAACGATCAAAATGGCGTATTGTGTGCTTCAAATATGGGACTTTCAAATATGGTGGGATCATTGGATCAAAAGTCATAGTTGGAAGAAGTTTTGATGGGTAACATAAACCACAAATCGCATAGGATTATCTATAATTAATTACGATTGTTTTGTAAAAAGATTTTATATAAGATAAAAATTCTACTCTACCTTAATTTAAGTGTATATATATAAGAAGTTTCTATCGAAAACTTAAGTCCCGGTCGTTACCCCCCACAGCATTCTACCCTTTAATCCATTTTCACTTCCAAATAATTGAAGACCTATTGTTATTTTGCCAAAAACTTCAAAGAACGGTAAAGGACACCCCAAAAAAAAAAATCTCAACAACACTTTGAATGAAGGAGATGCTGCCTGAATTGTCCCGATCCGATAAAGTCCTAAAAGTTGCATCTTTACTAAATGCTTAAGTGTTGTATATAATAAATTCTAGTAAGTTATATATAGCCTATATGAGTTAGAGTTAGCAGTTAGGGTTAGGTGTACATGGATTTACAATATAATTGGACCGTTTTAAGAAGTAGGATGGATTAAAAAAAATTAAAAGATAAAAAAAAATTAAAAAAAAAAATGCATTATATAATAAACGGTAGAATATAATAGCAATGATTATTTAGCTTAAAGTGGAATCTCTTATCATTAGGGTTAAACAATGTTTCTCCTCAACCCACAAATTTGGGATCCCCCATTTGCTTCCTCCTAATGGCTAATATTCAAACCAATTAGTGGGACTTCCCTTTGCTTTAGTTAGAAGAAAGTGGGCTGGGGCAATATGGTCAGTTGGCGTGGTTGGGAAATAGAAAATCCATTTAAAAAAGGCTTCTAAGGTGAGTAAGAAGGGAAACCAACAAGTCATTTAATACCAGTTAAGAGGTAACAGCCAAAGCTAATATTGCCAAGGCAAGCTAAAACTCTCAAACTCTCTGAAAGGACTTCAAACAAGAAAAGAAAGGAATTCATTGCAACTCTATATCTTCCTCCCCTCCCTATCTCTTTCTTCCTCTCTCTCCCTCTCTCTTTCTCTCCAAATGGAAAATTTCAATAGCAGAATTTCCATCATCCATACTTTTCTTGTGTGTTCTCTCTATTTCTCAGGTACCCTCTTTGTTTTGCGTTGTTCTGTTTTTGCCTTTTCGTTTTTTCACAATTAGTTCCTTAGTCTTGTTCTATATATAAGGGCATGAACCCATTTTCATTTGACTTTATTTTTTAACCTTTTGTGATAATTAATTATGAAGCACTCATCTTCCTCTCTAATAATGATTGCTTGTGTACTTCTACAGATTTTGGCTTTCTACAAGGAGTCACATCATTTGGAATCAACTATGGTCAACTGGGCGATAATTTGCCACCACCCGAAGAGGTCCTCGAATTGTTAAGCTCTCTCAGGCTGACAAAAGCAAGAATTTATGACACCAATCCTCAAATTTTGTCAGCATTCGCCAACTCCAGCGTAGAGCTCATTGTCACAGTCGAAAATGAAGTGCTAGCTCAGCTAATGAACCCTCAACAAGCACTTCAATGGGTAACCACCCACATCAAGCCCTACTTTCCAGCCACAAAAATCACAGGCATAGCCGTAGGAAATGAGATCTTCACTGATGATGATAAAACGCTAATGTCATATCTTGTTCCAGCCATGGTGAGCATTCACAGTGCTCTTGTTCAATTAGGCCTAGACTCACATATTCAAGTCTCGACACCTACTTCTCTAGCGATTCTTGCTGAGTCGTATCCACCTTCGGCCGGTAGTTTCAAAAACGAGTACTATGGTACCATTTCACAAGTGTTACAGTTCTTGTCAAGCACCAAATCACCATTTTGGGTTAATGCCTATCCATATTTTGCTTATAAAGATGACCCAACTCGCATTTCTTTAGACTATGCACTTTCCAATCCTAACGCAGGAATGATTGACCCTTATACCAAGCTACATTATGATAATATTCTCTATGCCCAAGTAGATGCAGCCATTTTTGCTGTTGCTAGAATGGGTTTCAATGGAATAGAGATCAGGGTTTCAGAGACTGGGTGGCCATCAAAAGGGGACGCAAATGAAGTTGGTGCAACTCTAGAGAATGCTGCAGTTTATAATAGAAATTTGTTGAGAAGGCAATTGGAAAATGAAGGGACTCCATTGAGGCCTAACATGAGGTTGGAAGTTTATGTGTTCGCTTTGTTCAATGAGGATTTGAAGCCTGGACCAACTTCAGAAAGGAACTATGGTCTCTATCAACCTGATGGAACCATGTGTTACAATGTAGGCCTCTCTGCCTTATCAACTCCTTCCACAACTTCCTCAACTTCAACAGCTACAGTTTCTTTTACTTCTTCTTCCCCTAAGGTAAAGCCATAGGTTCTCTTTTTTTAAGAAAGTTCTTTAGCTTTAAAAAGAATTTATATGTATCAAAAAAGAAAAAAGAATTTATAAGGAAATAAGAAAGTGTACAGGAGAATAAGGAAAAGTGTGTATCATTGCAACAAAGAGTTGTATATATATTGTCATAATGTAGTAAAAATTAATGATATGGGAATGATTTTTTTTATATTGTCATATTGTCATAATGTAGTAAAATTTAATGCTATGGGAATGATTTTTTTTTTTTAATAAATTGTTTTATATTTCGATGAAGTAGTCTAATTCTTTTCTTTTCACCTTTTCTTTTCCCTCTTTAAATGTCATTTACTTTGAAACAGGCAGCAACAATGGAATATCAAAGCTTGGTGTACTGGATGTTTGTGTATTTGCTGACCTTCCAAGTTTTTATGAGAAGATTATTTTAAGCAAATGGAAGTCATGTAAATATCATTTTTGGTAAGAAAAAATGGGGTTTTTGTTCGGGTCTTCTTGCACTTCCCGTTGCAAAACATAGACCTCTTAAGTCTTAATGACTTTCGAGTACGAACATTAAACATGTTTTAAGTATTAAGCGTGTCCCATTTTTCTCAAGTAAACACTACCAAAAACCCTTCCCAACAACATTGATGTGTATTTGAAAATGATATTTACATTAAAAAAAAAATCGCTTTGAACCTCAACGGGTCATATTCGGATAGATATAACTTCCTTTAGGTCCTCGACCCCACAATGATTCGGATTGTACTACTAGAAAATGAGTTTATTATTTGTAATGGATATGGAGGCAAAAAACCATCATATCTTTGCTATTATTGTACAACTCGATCTAGAATTTTTATTTTTCAGCTTACTTTGTCATTTTATTATATTAGTTTATGTAAAAATTTACGTTGTTAGAGAATTTCCATTTATCCAAAAGAGAATGGTTTGTTGTATAACAATATTATTGTAGTGAGAATTACTTCATCTTATTGGTTGTAAGGATATTCATAGAAGCTCTCTCTCTCTCTCTCTCTCTCTCTCTCTCTCTCTCTCTCTCTCTCTCTCTCTCTCTCTCTCTCTCTCTCTTATATATATATATATATATATATATATATATGTATATATATATTTGCTTCTAAATGAAGAATAAGGACTGGCCTTCTTTTTATTGCAACAATCGTCACCAACGATCTAACAAATGTTTTTGTAATTTTTTAAACATCTTAGCCATAATATTGAGACTTGCCATCAACACAACGAAGTAGCTGGTTCCATTTTTGCTACTACCATTGTTAACGCTATGAATATCCAACCTAACTCTGATTTCATGTTAGAAATACATATACTATTCATTCAGTATTTCTATCATATAAAACATAAAATTCATGTAAGATAAATAAGAGATAATGAAAATCTAAAGTGCAAAAGGCTAGGCATTGTTTGGTTCTTTTTATTATCCTCAAGCGGACAATGGGGCGGCCCTAGCTAGATAGCTTTATTCCCTGGCCAAATAACCGTCAGCATTTAGTCATTGCACCCCCTTTTTGCAAAGGAGCTTTTGAAGCTTTTCTTTTTTTCTTTCTTTCTTTCTTTCTGTGTATCTGAGATTCTGAGGTGGGGGGTGAGACATTGTAAGCTCAGCCTTAGTAGAACCTGATGCGGATTGGTCTACCAATTTGTCATCAACCAACGTGGAGCACATGCAGCCCAACAATTTTATGGTACCCCACTAAGAAAAGAAAGCAATTCTTTCGAGGACCTTTTTCTTTGGCCAGTAATTTTAAGGGACCCCTCTTAAATATTAAGGATATTTTAGCTTAGAATTATTGTTTCTTTCTGAATCTATTAGGCTAATGACATAGCCTCGTGGACTGACTCATTTAGGTCCCGAAACATGTAAACTAGCTAGCATGTGCTTTTGTTTTATTCAATGCCCATGCATACCATATAGGCCAATTTATCATTTGTGTTGATGACCATTTAAAGCATTACCTAAAAAATTCATCAAGAGGATGGATTTAAACGAAATTTCTATACTCAAGAAAGTTTCTTCATGATTCTTGAGTCTCCACTAATTGGTTAGCATGTGCTTTTGTTTCTTAAAAAAAAAAAGTCAGAAAAAATGTTTAAATTACTATCAATTATGAATTTGATTGATGTTACAACAACAATATATTAAAGAAGTTTCTTAAGTACTTTCATGTTTTGTAATAAAAAATTTGAAACAACAATTTGTAAGGCATCTCTAATAAAATTTATAGTAACTGAAGCATTACTCAATTAGCTAGCTAGTTTTAATTTTCAGGTAGCAATATGTGTTAATGAGTTGTGTTCATGTCGTTTAAAGATACGAGTATTTGAGCAAATTACTTAAATCTAACCTGACCCATGTGATAATTGTGTCAAACTCCTTCAATTCTAAAACAACCCATTAAGCGAGTTGATACAATACAATTCATTTCAACCTATTTTACACACAATCTAAGAAAAATAAATTATAAAGAGTTTTTTTCTTTGTTAGGGGCTTTAGAGTTTTAACGAAGAATTTATCTTTATATCTATTAAAATTCTTATAATTACTTAATTATATTTAGAGTACAAAGTATATTTAGAGAAAAAAATAACATTTATTTATGTTAATTGGGTTATTTTTGAGTTGTTAGCAAGTTAAGCAGCCCAACGAAAAATTGATCTATTTATTATTCAAGTTAAGTGTGTCAACCTATTTTTGAAACTAAGCCATTTACATTAAACAATAACTCACAAAAAATCATGCCGTGTTCGTGTTGAATTTACGGATTGTGTAGAATATTGTCATCCTAGTTTTAAATTTTTTTTGTATAAATTAAATACTTTATTAAATTTTCTGTATATATGGATTTCATTTTTGCTGAGGCCGACATCAGAATACTAAACAAGTAAATAAAGCCTTTGATTAATCAACTAGACATGACTAGATAAAACAAATAAAATTCCATTCCCACGCTTAATGTCTTGGTTTCCTTTCGACGGGTGGGGCATTAGCCGATGGCTTTATGTAGCTTTCGTGAGCTTGATATCTAATGGGTGTTTTTGTCAATTCCTCAACATGCCATGGCGTGTGTGTTGCAATTGCATCATCTTATATCTTAAACTGTCCCTCATTTGCTGAAGAAATTGGGCCACACCCACCTCATGTATACGTGCAAATATGTGGAGAGAGAGTGACAGAAATTGACACTCCAAAAGCTAATCCTATCTGCCATCCCTTCTTTTCTATCTCTTCTCTTTTCCTTTTGTCAATTAAGAGGCTAAAATCTTTCTGCTAAAACATCACCATTGGTGGTGGAGCTATTTCACCGCCTCAAATTCCAATTTAGTGCTCAATATTGGTGGAGCTAAAGGCAAATATTTTTGCCTACAGTTCATTGTAGCAAGAAGGCATAAAAATATATTATTTTATCACTTAGTTGGGATTCGTGGTAGAGAGAAAGTGAGAAGGAAATTAATAAAAAAATGAATAATATTTTACTGATAGTAAAAATAAGACCATTGATAGAGGTTGTGTTGTGAAATTGTGTATTAAAATAGATAAAATAAGTTTTTAAGGTGTTAAACACTAAAATTTTTAACTCTCACTGCCCACTGTCTAGCTAGGTATGTCTAACTCTCACTGCCCATTGTCTAGCTGGTCCAGAAGGCTCCCGTATCAGAGTGAAGACAGAAGATGCAAGACTAGGAAGCAAGAGCAGTGATCAGAACAAAACAGAGCACTAGAACAACAGTGTCTTTTATATTGGTTTTACTGTACTTACGACTAGTAGCTTAGTAGGAGAATTAATTCATTCAAGTGTTGACACGTGAGAGAGTTAGTTATCACTGTAGCAACACGTGTGAAGTTAGTTTCTTTTCTGTTTTTGCAGTTAGGTAGTTAGTTTTGGTTCAATGATTGTATGTATATATATATATATATATATTTCTGTAGACATTCTTTCTAATTGATGCAATATAGATTATTTTCATTCATTTCTTGGTATGGTATCAGGACAAATTCCCAATCTCTCTAGGGTTTGCATTTCTTTCAATTTTCTTTTCAATTTTCTCAAGAAAACTCTCTTTGTTTTGAGAAAATTTTCTTTTGCCAACAATGGCTTTCGTGCGACTACGAATGCTTCTGCATCCGAGAATCCATCTTCTTCTTTGCAAGACTCTCCAATGGATGATCCTCTGTTTTCGCATCATGCAGAGAATCCAAGCACAGTGCTTGTTACACAGCCCTTGACTAGTGGAAAAAATTACTCAACTTGGGCTCGAGCTATGAGGAAAGCTTTGCTTACCAAGAACAAGTTGGGATTGATTGATGTTACTCTTACTCTCTCATCGCCATTAGTATCTACTCCTTCAACTGTGCAAGCATGGATCAGTTGTGACAACATGGTTAGAACTTGGTTAACCAATTCAGTTTCACCCACGCTCCAAGCAAGCATCATCTATGAAGACACTACTTTAGAGATCTGGAGTGATCTGAGGAATCGTTTTGTCCAAACCAATGGACTAAGGGTTTTCAATCTTCAAAAGGAGATCGCAGAGCTTCATCAAGGTGAGGTGTCTATAACTGATTTCTTCACTCAATTAAAGATACTTTGGGATCAATTGCAAAACCTTAGTCCATTTCCTTCATGCACTTGTGAAAAGTGTGTATGCAACATTAACAAAAGGCTTACTGATTTACAAGTTAGAGAGTCTATGATGAAGTTCTTAATGGGATTAAATGATTCTTTCTCTCAAGTTAGGACTCAAGTCTTGCTTATGGATCTAATTCCATCCCTTAGCAAGGTTTACTCTTTGTTAATTCAAGAGGAAACACAAAGATCAGTCACAAACACCTCTGTTGCTAAGGTTGATTCCATTGTTTTAGCTGCTAAAATGCCAAATGATCATGCAAATCTTCGTACCAATCTTGCTAGTACTAGTTTTGGTGGCAAGGGTAAGGACAGATCAGTTTGTACTCATTGTGGTAAAACTGGTCACACAGTAGACAAGTGCTATAAATTGCATGGTTTTCCACCAGGGTTTAAGTTCAAGAACAAACTCTCCATGGCACACCAAGTATCCTCTGGTCCAACTTCAGAATTCTTGCCTTTTGCTTCTCCACTACATCATCATTCTACTTTCACTCCTGATCAGTATCAGCAACTGCTTGCTTTGATTGGTGCAACAAATTCATCCCTTGCAGTAACACCTCGAGCAAAAGAAGCTCCAATGGCCAATGTGGCATCTTCTTCCAACGCTGTCAATATGGCAATGGCTGGTATTGATCTCTCTCATAGTGTATTTTCTGCACAAGTGGTCAATAGAAGGGCTTATGGTAGACATACTTGGTTGTTAGACACTAGTGCCACTGATCATTTTGTTTTTTTAGTTGATTTGTTAACCTCAATTGCTGCTACTATGCAATCTTTGGTTCAATTGCCTAATGGGGAATCAGTACAAGTGACTTACATTGGAACTGTTGTTCTATCTTCCTCTCTCACTCTCACTAATGTTCTTTGTGTCCCATCTTTCACCTTAAACTTGTTATCTGTTAGTACAACTACTCACTCCCAACCATATTGTCTTGTCTTTCTTTCTACTGATCGTTTTGTCCATAACCTTTTATCTTGGAAAACGATTGGGGTGGGAAAGGCAATTGATGTATTGTACTTGTTGCATTGTGAAAGTCTTTAGTATACTCCTACTTTCTCTCTTGCTGATTTCTTAACTAATCACAACATCAGTGATGCTTTTCATCCTTTCTCTGCAGCAACTTCTACAAGTTCACCTTATCAATCTTCTTTCCTTTGGCATGCAAGAAGGTCATCCCTCTAACATCAAACTTAGAGTTGTGAGTCATGTTATCCCTTATTTACAATCCTCTTGTACTAAAGATTATCAAATTTTTCCTATGGCAAAACTTAAAATATTGTCTTTTCCTTTCGATAATAAAATCAATAGTTGTGCTTTTGATTTAATTCATATGGATGTATGGGGTCCTTATTCAACTCCTACTTTGGATGGCTTCAAATATTTTTAAATTGTTGTGGACAATGCAACCAAAGCCACATGGTTATTTCTGATGAAGTCCAAATCTGATGTTAGACAGTTATTTCATTCTTTTTATACCATGGTTTCTACACAATTTGGATTAAAAATCAATGCTATAAGAACTGATAATGCCAAGGAGTTTGATATGTCAGATTTTCTTAATGCTCATGGTATTATTCATCAACATAGCTGTGTTTACACTACATAATAAAATTCTGTTGTAGAAAGAAAACATCAGCATCTTCTTTCTATTGCTATAGCATTACAAATTCAATCTCAAATTCCTATCCAATTTTAGGGTGATTGTGTTGTAACTGCTGCCTATTTAATCAATAGGCTACCCTCTCCTTTATTGAATGATAAAACACCTTTTAAGGTTCTTTTTAAAAGGGCACCAGATTACAATCATCTCAAAGTGTTTGAATGTTTGTGTTTTGCTTCCACTTTTGCTCATACTAGGAATAGATTTTCTCCAAGAGCAAGAAAGTGTGTTTTCATGGGTTATCCTTTCAATATAAAAGGTTGTATGCTTTTTGATCTAGAGTCTCATACTATTTTTGTCACAAGAGATGTTGTGTTTCATGAATCAATCTTCCTTTATGTCTCAAGTTCTTGTACTCCTATCCGTTCATCTACATTGCCTTTGCCTTTGCCTTGTTTTCCTGCTATTTCTTCTTTCTTTGATGACCCTGTCTAGTCCAAATCTACTTCTTTTGCACTTCCTTATGATTCCATCATTCAAGTTCATCATACCCTTGATGATGATTTTCTTGATGATGTACCAAAAGAACCTCCTGAACCTATAGCTGATCCTATCCCTCTTAGAAGGTCCTCTAGATCAATCAAACAGCCATCTTACTTACAAGAATATCACTGCAATCAAGTCTTATCTGTCATTACTGCCCTTCCTCCTCATTCAGGTATTTCCCATCCACTCTCTTCTCATGTTTCGTATCAGCACCTTTCTCCCTCTTATAAAACTTTCTGTTGTTCCATTTCTTCCATTATTGAGCCTACTTTCTATTATCAAGATGTTTTTTATCCAAAATGGAAGAAGGTCATGGCTGCTAAAATAGCTACTGAAATAGTTGTTCTAGAGACTAACAATACCTAGACCTTAACACCTCTGTCTGCTGGTAAGAAGCCTATAGGGTGCAAATGGGTCTACAAGGTAAAGTACAAAACTGATGGTTCCATTGAAAGGTACAAAGCCAGGTTAGTGGCTAAGGAGTTTACCCAAAAGGAAGGTGTGGGTTATTTTGAAACATTTTCACCGGTGGCTAAGATGGTATCTGTCAAGATTCTTTTTGCTGTGGCAGCCATCAAAGGTTGGTTTCTTAGTCAATTAGATGTAAATAATGCTTTTCTTCATGATGATTTGGATGAAGAAGTGTATATGGCTCTTCCACAAGGGTTTCATAGCTAGAGGGAGGTAGTTTGTAAGCTCAATAAGTCCCTCTATGGCCTTAAGCAAGCTTCTAGGCAATGGTTTGCCAAGTTTTTAAGCACTCTGATTCAGCTTGGCTTCAATCAATCTAAAGCTGATTATTCCTTGTTCACTAGGAAGCAAGGTGACATTTTCATGGTCCTTTTAGTATATGTGGATGATCTTTTAGTAGCTTGCAATGACAAAGATGAGATAGGTAGGTTCAAGGTTATGTTAGATGATAAGTTCAAGTTGAAGTACTTTCTTGGGTTGGAGGTTGCCAGATCAAACAAAGGGATTGCTCTTTGTCAAAGAAAGTACACACTTGAAGTCCTTAATGATGCTGAATTGCTTGGATGTAAGCCTACTAAAACACTTATAGCAAAATCTCAAGTAAATTTGAGGGAGAAGAGCTTAAAGATCCAAGTCATTACAAAAGGTTGATAAGCAGACTCTTGTATTTTACAATTACAAGACCGGACATTACCTTTGCTGTTCATAAGCTTAGTCAGTATATGTTTAGACCAAGAAAGCCACACTTAGATGCAGCATATAGAATCTTGCAGTACTTGAAGAGTGAACCAGGAAAGGAACTCATGTTCTCTTCCAACACAGAATTGCACTTGAAGGGGTTTACAAATGCTAATTAGGCTTCATGCTCTAACGCTAAAAGGTTTGTGACAGGTTATAGCATTTTCATTGAAGATTATTTGGTGTCTTGGAAGTCAAAGAAGCAGTCTACAGTGTCAAAGTCTTCAGCAGAAGCTGAGTACATGTCCATGGCATTTGCAACATGTGAGATAGTGTGGATTTTATACTTTCTTAAAGATATTGGAGTAAAACATGATAGAGAGGCTTTGCTATTTTGTGGCAGTCAAGCAGTATTGCACATTGGTTCTAATCCAATCTTCCATGAGAGGACAAAGCACATAGAAATTGATTGTCACATAGTCAGGGATAAAGTTTTGGAAAGAGTGATCAAACTAAATCATGTCAGGACTCATTGTCAATTAGCTGATGTACTTACCAAAGCATTGAATTACAATCAATTCTCCAATCTTACTTGTAATATGGGAATGATAAATATACACACACCAGCTGCTCTTAAGGGGGAGTATCAAAGTGAAGACAGAAGTTGCAAGACCAGGAAGCCAGAGTAGTGATCAAAACAAAACAGAGCACTAGAACGATAGTGTCTTTTGCATTGGTTTTACTGTACATACGACTTATAGCTTAGTAGCAGAATTAATTCATTCAAGTGTTGACGCGTGAGAGAGTTAGTTATCACTGTAGCAGCACGTGTGAAATTAGTTTCTTTTCTGTTTTTGCAGTTAAGTAGTTAGTTTTGGTTCAATGATTGTGTGTGTGTGTGTGTGTGTATATATATATATTTTATGTACACATTCTTTATAATTAATGCAATATAGATCATTTTTTCATCCATTTCTTGATATCTTGCAATCACACACAAGATCCAATGTTAGAGGAGGAATGCTACATTATTAATATCATTTTTTAACCAATATGCAACAAAATGAATCAATTTCCACTTAAACATTTCATTAATTAACCCTTTGTCCATGCATGCTAGGACTAAACCTAATGGATTTTCTAATGATAACCCAGGATTAACTAGAGTCGGTGGATTTATCAAGGATGGTAATGGGCAATGTATTGTGGGATTTTCCCTTAATTTCCTAACCTGTAAAGAAATTATTATGGTCACACCGAAAAAAGGTTGGCCACAAGTAGCCCCTGATCACCTTCTTTATTGAGAGAGAGAGAGATCCTTTGTATACATAACTAGTCGCTAACTCATGCTATGCACGGGAACTTATCTATTTGTAAGGTAGAATAAAATAATTTTATAAAATCTTAAATTAATTAAGAAACTACACTATTACATGATTTGCTCTTGTATAATTCCAATTTGTGTTACAATTTAATGAAGAAGCCATGGCTTATAAAAAATTTGTCAAACTCAAAAATTCAAATATTAAAACTTCTGAAAGACCAAAAAATTTTAAAGAATCAAATGATTCACTACTTAGAAATTATTGAAACAAAACAATATATATATGACTAAAAAAATAGAAAATATAAGAAAAATATTGGGTTACATTCAAAAGAATAATCCATGACTATAATTTTACACTCTATCAAAAAATATCACATTAGTGAAGTAGAGAGATGATGATAATAATAATAATAATAATAATAATAATAATAATAATAATATCAACGTTTGAGTTTAAGTTTAAGCTGGACTTATTAGAGAGATAGGGTTTTACTCCTTGATAAGTTTGGATTATACAAAAATATTTTTGTTTAAAAAAAATGATGAGTTTGAGTTTGAGTTTGAGTTTAAGTTGGACTTGTTAAAGAAATAGAGATTCACTCCTTATTAAGTTTGGACTAAATAAAAATAATTTTATTTAAATAAAATGATACGGAGTAATTTTATTTAAATATTGTGCTGACATGAAAAATTATAAGAGTTTCATAGGTTTTGATTATATATATATATATATATAGATTAAAAGTAACAATAATAATTTTCTATTAAAAAAAAAAAAAAGCTTTTGTAGCTAAGTTTAATATTAATAATTTAATACCAATATCATGCCTATGCGATATGTGAACTAACAAAAATATTCAATAGTATAATTAAACTAGAATAATGAGATATATATATATATATATATATATATATATATATATATATAGAGAGAGAGAGAGAGAGAGAGAGAGAGAGAGAGCACAAAATAAAATAACAAAGACTATTTCAAATTGCATGACAAACGTACATAGTGTAAGTAAGCTAAAGTTTTTAGTAAATCAAAAATCCAAAGTGTAAAGTTGAATTTATTGAACTATATGTTGGTTTTATTCCGTACCAAATTTGCTTGTAATTCAGTATTTAGAAACCCTGTATTTAGGTTGAAATAATGTAAGAGTTGTGTGTGAGAAAGTGTGAAGACTTGATTAAGAGTGTGCAATAAGAAGATGACTCGCAACTTACTCACAAATTGCGACTCGCTAAAATGAAGCACACGTGTGAAACATGCAGGAAGATGAAGAATCAGACCAGCTAGATCACTACAAGACAAAAATTACAGTTTGGCCTAGTCTGGTAACTGGCGGCTGGAACTCACGACTCATCCCAGTCGTGAAGTGACTCTCCAGTGCACCCTATTTTGCTGAAAAGTGACTTTTCATATTCTATCTCATACTCTATTATAAATACCCTTATACCCACGAAATGTAGAGAGCTTCCAAAGAGAATTTTGAGAGAGAAATCCTAGAGAAAAATAAGATTGATTCATCCACTATCTTATACGTTTGATTCTCCAAATTCCTCTACTCTCACCCTCTCCATTGTCATACCCATAAGAGGATTATAAACTAAATCCTTACCTCACCAAATTCAGAGTTGTGAGAAGATTCTTGGTGTATGGGAAGCAATTCAAGGGAAAACTAATTCATATTGGTTGATGCAATGGGCTAATTGTGGGATCCGTAAAGCTAGAGAAGACATAGTTCGGTGTAATCTTGTTGGAGCAAGAAGTTTGGACGGCTTAGGTGCATTGAGTAAATTAGGTTTGGAGGGTCTATTGCTATTCGTGTATCCCAAATGATTTTCTACTGGATCATTTACTGCTTGGAGGATGGCAAAGAGGTTTTTCGTCGAATTCTTCGGTTTCCTCTTTGAAAACACGTGCCAGTATTATCTTGTGTTTGCATCTCTCTTTCCCTTACTCTTAGCTTTTAATTTCTGTTGGTTGTGATTAATTAATGGCTTAGAGTAGTTTGCTAATTTGGGTATTGCTTATATCTCATATTCCACATATATATTATTTGAATATAAGCTTGTATCGGAGAATTTGTTTTTGGGGATCTAAACATTCACAAGTGTTTTATATACTAAGTGAGTTTTCACAAAAATAATAATAGAATAATAGATTATAAAATAATTTAAAATAAATAATGAATCTGCTAAATTTAAAGGACAAAGGCAGACTACAAACTTGCAATTGTACCTTAAAACTACAATTTTATTTAACAAATTAATATTGTTACATATTTTGAAAATCTAACAGGTGCATCACATGTTCTTTATACTCTTTACCATTATGGGCATATGTAATTTGCCTATTAGGTTTCTTAGAGACTTACATTTGTTTGGATTTTCAAATACTTCTTCTCTCCTCTCTTCCCATCTAAACAAAATTCATAAACTCCATGTATATGTGACATAACTATTACATTTTATATATATATATATATATATATCGCATTTGACATTTGATCCAACCATTAGTCATCAACGTGGTATATATTTCAATTATTTGATCACTTTTAAAGCTTTTGAATCTTTTTGTATAAGAACTATCACCTCTATTTTGTTACATCGAATTTCAAATACAATTTATATGATAATAAATTCATTTAAATTAATATCACATGAAAAACTGTCTAAAGTGCTCATTCTATGTGTTTTCTAAATAAAGTGATGTAGAACAGAAAACATTATAAAGTTTATTTTTAATCTGTCTTTGGATCAAATTTTTTTCTTTTAATTTTTTACCTTTTCAACTTTTTCCCCTTGCATTAAAAGTGTAATATAATAGTCAATCTCCAAATTCGTCTACAAGACTTCCTTCTCAAGTTTTGATAATTTTCGGTGGTTCAGGTGTTGACAATTTGACATGATGGATGCCATACGTTACCAAACAAAGACAAAAAGTTGGGCAACAGAAAATTTATACTGCTTTTTGGTCATTAATGCATAATTACCAAATGATTTACTTAGTGCACTGACTTGACATAGAGAATATTTGGCACTCTTTTGGGAACATTATCGTCCTTGGTGAACTGTTGGATGAATCATGGGTTGCCACATTAACATAATATTGAGAGTGCCACGGATGAATTATTCATGATGACAAGAACTTTTGTGCTTGAAAATGATTTAGAGTTCCTTCTAAAAAAAAGAAAAAAAAAAAAAAAAAAAGGATTAGAGTTGAACAAGTTCCATGCATGTAGGAAGTGGGAACCCCTTTCTTGTCATGATGTAACTTTTCTGATGAGTGTGTCTTGGTCTAACATTACAAATATAATCAAACAAGAGTTCATGTGCTCTAGGGTTTGAACATTGAACCAAGCATATTGCGTTGTTTATTGCACTAATTGAATGTATTTGTGTTCCATCAAAGAAGTGTGAATGTTCTATACATGTTTCTACCATAAATATTGAACGTATAAAATTACTACTTAATTATTAAAAGATTTTGTTATCTAAACAATGATTTGTGTTCAAAGTTCACTTAATAACAAATAAATAAAAACCCAATAATTTATTAGTATGATGATAAAAATAATCATGAAGATTTACAAAATAAATATAAACTAAGTACTTTGCAAGATAGAGATTATGAGAGTGCATACTCCTACACATTTAATAATTATGATATTCTAGAACCTAAATTTTTCTCTTTACCTGTTTCGCATGCACTTCGCGTGCCATTGGTGCTTTGCTCTCCTCTTATTTATTCTTCATTGGATGGTTCGGATGGACTTCACCGTTATTTCCCAACTAACACTTAACAATGGTGCAATCATGAGCCACATTTAACATACAAATATGGCCTTCTATATCCTTTTTATCTGGTATCCCAAAGGTGATTCTTATATGATTAGTTGAAGCATGCAGGAATTGGGAAACTGCTCTCATAAACTTGCTAGCACTCGTTCCTAAATCTTTCAAGATTTTATTCTTCTCTTATCCTTTAGGCAACTAAATTAAAGTCATCTGACTGCCAAAAAAAAATTAAAGTCAACTGTAATTCCAAACACATGCATTTAGGTGAAACCAATTTGCATCCTCTAGAGACTGGAGATAAGAAAAATAAAACTATGGAAGGTACTCGTATCACAAGTTTAGAATCAATTTCCACTTACAATTTCCCTTTCACCTACTTGCCTTGTAAAATATTAATTAAAAAAAAAAGTTACCAAAAAATATTATTCGAATGCTGGCATTTGTTGAAGCCACGCAACTCTTCAATGTTATGATTGGTGATGGTATAACTAATTGAATGGCTTTTCTGTGTAGAATAGAGCTAGCTAGAATCCTTTCTTTGATTCCCAAAAAGGCAAGGTAGCGGCCGGTACTGCATGTGGAAGTTAATTTCTTGATAATTGTGATTTTAATAAGAGTATTATTAAATGATCGAATGATTTGCTTCTGGCCATGTTTAGGTGGGAATAGGATTAGGCTTTGTTTCTAAAGCTACATTTGATTTGCATAATTTGAGGAAGATGCTTTTTGTAAAGTGATAAGAAAGTTATATTCTACGGATATAGCAAAGATTTCTTCAGACTTGAACCAAAGGGATTGATTACACTTTGAATATGGCCAGTTTAATTAACTAGAGCAAACCTGGAAATAAAATAATAAAAGGGATTTCTTTCTGGGAAAAAAAAAAGTAACAAAAGCCAAAACAATTATATGAAATCTACCTAACTCTTATGAATTATACATTGATTATGGGCTACAATACATGTATCTCTTTTAATCCACTAGGAGTGTATAGATCCTATAGAATCAATTAACAAATTTTTATTCATTATTAATTACAAAATGTCAAAAACTTACAATGAAGTTCTGTAGTGGCATAGGGCCATAGGGGCTATGGCATTTTGTTGGGTTTAAAAAGATTGAGGATGTAAAGCTGCTATTATTGAAGGGGATGACAAGTTACTACTAGATTGCACGTCAGATTCGATTAATTGCTGAATTGAGAATCTTTCAATCGATTCATGATACAGTGTAAATGCCAAAGGTAAAAAGGTTGTTGTCCTTCAGAATATGATCCGTACCTCTCTTTGCAATTCAAGTGTATTCCACCACGTAACGCCGCCTCGATGTTGGAGAAGATATTTAAAATCCTCACTCGCCAACAGTGTAACAATTGGCACATAGCCAGGGTTGCAACACATGTAAGGCAACGGCATATGTTGAACGTGGTAATCAACAGAAGAGTGATCGTTATCAAGTTATGGCTGGGTGTCTACAATATGCAAGGAAAAGATGCCACGTGAGGAGAAGAAACCGTAAACAACTGCTAATAACTAATGATAACTGTTAACAACCTCAAATATAAATGGAGGACTCATTCCTTGTATCAACACATAGCTTTCATATCACAAAAGCTACTCAACAAGGATTTCTATCTTGATATTGTATTTCGTTTTAGTTTTTAGGACGTTGTAAGACGTTGGTGCAAGTAATATATTGATTCTCATTACTCTTTCTTCTTTATAAAGCTTTCTTAGATTTAAAATAAGTTTTAAAAAAAAATTAAATGAGAATATTCATAGCAAGTTCTTGGTGGTGAATTGCATAGAACTTTAAAGTGTTTTACTGAATTGAAATTTATTGTTTCACATCAGTGTTCTATGATAACCTCATAACTATTTGACTAAATTAACTAAAGATCGATTTGAGAGCTAGTTTATTAATTATAAGAAATCGAATTTTCAAATGGATTATGTGAATCGTATGAACTGCAATTGATATAAAGGTTTGCTAGAACCAATCGTGGTTCATCATCGATGTGCTCTAGTAGCCTTTCAATGTAGTAAAATACAATTTCAGGATTTTTTTTTTTCAAAATAACATCTAATTTGAAACAATTTTGTTAGTTAGCATCATTTTCAAACTATATAGGAAACTAACATCTTAAGTCTTTTAGACTCGAGTTTACTGTAGCAAATCGAGACTGTAGGTGTCGATTTCAGTCCAGTTCGCAAGCAACGATTTTCAGTGGAACTCGAGTATTAGATACTTGAGTTCTTGGTCTACATAGATAAAAAAGAGCAAAACAAAGGAAAACGACCTTCGCTTGAGGAATCACACAATGTCTGGGTTCATGGGTTCACTGCTTGAGTTCGTGGGTTTTGGGTTTTGTTGCTTAGGTTCGTCGCCTGGGTTTGCTGGTTCGTGGGTTCGCCGCTGGGTTCGTGGGCTCACCTACTGGGTTTGTGGTTTTTGTTTTCAGTGTTTTGTTTAGCTGACTGGGTTTGTTGTTTCTTTGGTTGTTGTGGATTTTTTTTCAGAGGGAGAAGTGGAAGAAGAAGAAACCGAGGTTTGTTGGGTTTCTTTTGTGGAAATCAAGTGTTTAATACTCAAGTTCCACAATAAATTTTAATACAAATCGAGTCTGTGATACTCGATTTGCTACAGTAAACTCAAGTCCTTTAGCCTCGAGATGTTAGTTTGCTAAATAATTTAGAAATAACGCGAACTAACAACATTGTTTGCAAATAGATGTTATTTTGAAAAAAAAAAAATCCTACAATTTCAATTAGAACGTGTTCCGCATAACTTAATGTTTGCAATAATAATTTTTATTTTTCGCCAGCAGTCTTTTATTGGTGGACATCAATAAAAATTGACTGCGTCAAAAAATGATGGGTTTTAACCCGGCTGTCCTTCCCAGGACTGGCAGAGCTTAACTAATCCCAATTTTTTTAATCCAAAAAAAAAATCCTTGTTTTTCAAATACAGCCAATAGACTTTCACCACGAGATTGAGCTCACATTGACATAGTCGCACTATATATACCTCAAAATTCAAAATATCTCAGGCTCACTCGCTCTTTCTCGTAGCAAATCGCAATGGCGCTTTCCTCTACATTCCGCGAGCGCCTCGAGCAAATGGAACACACCAGATACCAACGTCTCTCTCTCCTCCAGGTCAGCTCCCCAATGCCAACCCTAATCTCTCTCCTCTGTTTGTTTCGTCTCCTACAAATTTTCTCACCAACCAAACAAGAGTAAATCCCCAATTTCGTTAATCTGTGTTCAACACACCAAAATGATTGCAGGCAGAGAGAGAATTGCAAGCGAGCAAATCTCAGGCCTTGGCATCAAAGCACACAAACATCAGGGTCATGGAACAAAGGTGCTTGATACTCGACCAAAAGATCGCGTCTCAGAATTTCAAGATCTCGGCCCTCAAGTCCCAAATTGAAAGCCTCGACGCGAAATACTGTTCAGAATCGCAAGATTTGAGGTGAGTGAATTTAATTTTGTTCACATTTTCTAGTGGTTGAATTATGTAATTGAAATAGGTTTTGGTTTTTTGGTTTTGGTTTTTTAGGGTTTTGAAGAGTGAGGTGGAGGAGCTTGAGGAGTTGGAGAAGGAGAGGGATAGATTTTACGAATCGAAGAGTTGTGAGATGAAGGAGTTTAAGGAAAACGTAGAGAAGTTCGTCGTGGAATGTCAAATGCGCGTCGAGGAATTGAGGAATACTGTAAAAGAGGTGATGAGTAAGGCTGTCAAACTCCAATTGCATTGAATATTCTTTGGATGATTTGTTAATTATAGCATGTTTATTGGTTTACTGTATTTCAGCACATTCACATGTATGTGTGTATGCATTTTACATTTTTGTATATGTTATATAAATTATAAAGAAAGCATCAGGATCAAACAATCTTTGTTTAAATAATGACTGAACATGTTTTGCTTGAGAATTCTTGATGCTTAGACAGCTTCTACACAAACCTCGAAATAGTTAAACGAATGGATAGAAGATTCTTCCAATTTGGTTTGAGGAAATTCCCTCCAATTGTTCAACCTGCTACTTGGCGATTCAAATAACCATCCACATGTGCTTATAATTACATAATGTGTTATATAGTTATACAACTTATTTAAACGACTTAATAGGTCATCTAGTTGAAATACGCATGGATGTTCATCTGAATCACCGCTTAAAGAGTTGGAGGATTCTTCCAAATTCTTCCAAGATTATCCAACTTATCAGAAAAATTATTTTTTTAAAAGTCATCCATGTGATTAAGGTTCATTTGAGCAATGTTTGGAGAAGAAGATGTGTAATTTCTTTATCATATCATTGAGTCAGTTTACTCTAAGGAACTGAATAAGATGGCATGATAGGGTATACCTTTATGTGCTGAGGAAGGCTATGAAATGAGTACACGCTGGGTATGCCAAATTTATAAAGGGAAGTCCTCCTGAGTTCCTAGTATACCTTCCTCATTTGATTAATTAAATAGTGCATCATTCATTCATTCTTTAGTTAGCAGTACTAAAGAAGAAATGAGCACTATACAACAAGAAGAAAGAATCAGATATTAAAACCAAGACTTGTAGTAAGCAGAAAGCCAAGAGATCTCTTCTAAGGAATGGATTCAGCTAATAAAAAATGAGAGGGGAGGTGTACTCTGATTACTTTTGAAGCTAAGTTTCATAAACCTGTTAGGCAAGCTCATAGTGTGCTGAGCTCTAAAGAGGATTCTTAATGTCTTCAACAATGGAAGGGGCCTACTGTCTCTGTAAGTAATTGTAAGAGCACGAAATCCAGTGGCCCAAGCCCACTTAGAATAGTGGGATAAAAGTTCCCCAATTCGTCCCAAATCAATAGATACTTGTAAAGAGAGTGGGATGAATAAATTTGAACTTCGGCCGAGGACATAGATAGAGTATGAGGAATCAGAGGTCTAAGATTTAATTATACAAATAGGACTTTACAAATTTGTCCAAAGACAATGTTCTTGATTTTACAAGTACTGTTCCCTCTCTTTCTCTCAATTATTGTTCTGGTTTTGACCTATTTTTCTTTGATTCTTTTCTCTGGATCCTCCCCTATCTGAGAGTCCCTTTCCTTTATATACTCCATGGCCGCTTGCATCTTAGCCCTCCATATCCAATCCTCCTCAACCTCCTTAGGACACTTGTCCCACTAGACTTCTGGTGAATGTGGTGGAAGGAGCTAATGAGTTGTGAATCCACTATTCAGGTCACTTCCTCATTAATACAGCTGATAAAACTGTTGTCAACCATTTAATGCGGAGGAATAGGTGAGACTTTACAAGAAACTTCCCACAAAGATCCCGTTTAACCCCTGAGGCACCCACCTTCACCCATTATATCCCCCAAGGACGCTCCGTCACTTTCCATTGTCTCCTCGGACCACCTCACTTGTCGGGCCATGGATGCTCCTTCAAGAGGAACAATTGAAGGCTACAACGATGCTTCCCATCTTCAGTCCTCGAGTCCCCACAGTAATATTTTTGTAAGCAATCCCTGGTGTTTTTCATAGAAGTAAAAAAAAAATGAAATTAGATGGTGGTGGTTACAAACTTCAAATTTCTGACTTATTAAAAAAAATCATTGGCAGTAAGCTGTCTTAGAGCCCTGTTTGAAGTGGATTTGAGTGATAGAATTTGCTGACATACCTATCTCTATGGATCCTAAACCTAATAAACCCCAATGGATTATGCCCAATAAGCCTATATTTTAGATGAGAACAAAAAATAGGAAGGCAAGTTTTATTTCAAGTATATATTTTGCATTTAATGTTTCCTATGAGGCTTTAGTCCCCACCACCCCCACCCCCACCCCCGACTTAGAATTTTGAATGACTTATCCCTAAGAAAAAATATTTATGTTTAAGCATTATGCATCATCTATTTTTCTTGTCCTTAGGTTGCGTTTGGATAGGAGGACTTAAATTTAAGGGATTTGAAGAACCTTTGTTAGTATTGCTTTTAATTTAACAACACATGATGATGTGAGCTTTGAAGCTTTTGCTCAAACAAAAGCACTTGTGATATATTATAGAATGACATCTTATATCTAGTCATTTCAAATCCACATATTAATAAAGCTCAAATCGATCTAATAATTAAATAACAGAAAAAGTCATTTCATACTCTATTCAAGTATTTTGAACTAAAAATTCAAATTCAGATTCTTCTCTTTCAATAGCTTTTTTCAAACGGACCATTAGTGTATTCTGATTCTTGATTTGGAAAATGTTTATACTGCTTCTGGTCAAACATTTAAGATGATTTCATTTGCCAGTTGAATTTAATAATGGCTCATTTATAGAACCTGCCCATGAAAGATTGGGTTTTCATTCTTCTTTTTCTGTAGGTTTCTTCTTCTTCTTCTTCTACTTCTCACCCCCTCCCCTCCCCCCCCAAAAAATTTGCTTCTGCTTCTTCCAATAGATGGACAAATTCTTTAATTTAATGAAATTCCCTTCTCCTTGTAATTATTTTACTGTAAAAGTTCTGTCCCTTATGGAAAATCTTTGCGTGGTTTTTGTTGATCCTCAATTATATTACATTGATGTTCAAAATTCTTGCAAAGAATTTCCGGGGGTGGTAAATCACTCTTCTCAAAGTAGTCTCTATTTATAGAGCTCACTGTGGGTTAAAATTAACTTATTGCAGCCTTTCAACTAACAGATCTTCTGGGGGACATGCATTGCCAGAGACAATTAGGGTAATTTTACAGGTTCATGGACTGTTTTATCTGGGTAAATTAGCCAGGGGAGGCTCTAGCAGCATGACTAGCTCCTAAGATGATTCAATGTAGAGATTGAAAAGCTATGTGCCTACATCCTTTGAAGGGGATTCTCATGCGGTGGTTAATGCTACATAGAAGCTAGATTCCTGCCCTCCTGAGAGACCTCTTTCTGTAGTGGACTTACGATCTCTCATTGTAATTTAGAAATCTGTATGTTGTATATACAGCAACTTATTTTCACTCAAGACTTCAGAGGTTGCACATCCTCACAGACATAACATTGTCAAAAGCTCAAACTAACTTGTTATTTAGAGCCATGGCATTAACATTTTGATGGTATTGGACAACAATTTGAAAAATTAATGAAACTTGGCTGAGATAGGTATTTTATGTTTTGTGGCTCACCAATTGATTGCGGTTGCGATCATTAGTGCATATGTCATGCCAAACTACCATTTCCATTATGTTTGTGGTGAGTCCAGCAGGCTTGCTAAATGGAGCAGTTCCTGAACATTTAAAATAATAATAATAATAATAATAAATAAATCAATAATTAAGAATCTAACATGGTACTTGCCAGAGAGAAACTGAAGTTACAATTGAACTACTAAAAGAAATTTCAATGGAGCTGTTTTTCCAGTGTTAATAATACTGGAAGTAAAAGGAATGAAAACAGAATTAGAGTGATAAAGATTTTTGATTCATGTGGATTTTTGAATGATGAACTAATAATATTTTTTGTTTGTTCTTGATGGGCAGTTGTACATATAATGCTTTATTTCTCATGATAATTTTAAAAGATAAATCTCTGTTACAGAAGTTATTTCTAAGTAACATGATCCAACTAAAACCACACCTTTGACATCACTTGATTTTTCTTGCAGGTGCAGTCAAGCATTACAAAACTCCAGGGCGACAGTGGATATTTTAGTAATTCTGAGATATCTGCGGCTGAAATGAGAAACTCTGAACTTATAGACGTGAAGAAGAATTTGGATAGAAATTTGGCTTCTAATTACCAAAAAAGAGCACAGTTACAAGAGCAGCTTCAGAAAATATTGTATTAATTGCAAGTTTGCTGACAAGGAGCAGGCAACAAAAATGAAAGCCATATTGTACAGAAGAAAGAAGGTTGAAAAGCATAGCCTATGTAAAGGGTATGACTTCGCTGTCCTCGATTTTTTACTTTTTTTTTTTTTTCACTTCCCTCTGTTTGCTTCAAGTGGGATATGGGCATTTAACTGTTATCATCTGCCATAATTAGCCTCATGCTGAAGATGGCATTGCTGTAGAAAAGATTTGCCTTGTCAAAATAGAATCAAGATTGGATCCCATGATGTTATAAAATTCGTCTGTAGATCATGGGTATGAAGTGGATCAAATCAATTGCTATGTTCAGCTATTCAATGAATTGTATGCTAGAGTTGATCAACATCACCCTAAGGAATAGCACAATTAGTAGGGGATCATGTGGAAAATGATTCATTCCAATTGTTCATGATTTAGAGAGTATCTATTTCATAGTGAATATCCATTTCTCCCCTAAAAATTTCATATTTCACAAATGTATATGTGAATAGTGTCACCTAGTTCAAAAATATAGTGCCGCCTATTTTAAAATCAATTGTCATTCGTTTTTTGGTGGAGCGAGATTTTATAAAATGTGGCACCTTGTAAACTTTTAAATGCATAAAAATTAAATGAAGAGAATACACATACAAGGACTCGAACCAGGTCTTATGAAAGAGAGGGCTAAACTCAAGCCATCCAAAAATAAATATATAGATGACTATGTGGTCTTTTTTTTGTCCATTTTTATTTCTTTAAATTTAAATCTCAACTTTTAAAATATAGTGAGTATTAGTGACATCCTATTGAGGAAAATGTATAATATTATCATAACATATTTAGATCAGTAGATAATAATTATTAGCTTATTTATTTATTTTTTTCCTTTAGCCTTTAGGTCGAACCTGAACTCATCCCTTTGAGGTTTTAAATGAGAGCCCAGTTTTCACAACACCGAAGGCCCGTTTTTTCAAAATTAATCATTTTGGGCTCCAGTATTGACAGATAGTTTTGGAGTTAAATTCCTTTCCAGTTTTTTTTAGGGCCCGAGCCTAATAATACACAAAGGCAATCAGCCCCGCTGCCCAAGTCCTTTAGACGTGTGTTTGGTTAGAGTGAAAATAGGAAGGATGAAAAATAGAGAGTAGAAAATAGGGTAGAAAATGGTATTTTTCATTGTTTGGTTGAGAGGAAGAGGGGGAGAGAAAAGTGGTGGGGTCCACAAGTTTTCTCTCCTCCCTATTCAAAATATAATATCTCCAAATTGGAAAGAAAATTGGAGTGAAAAGTGAGAAAATTTTTTTGACAAAATTGCCCCCACTTTTCTTCTTGGTTTTTTTTTTTTTACGTAGGAACCATTTTTTTCTTTTGCCTTTTGCACTGTGACATTTTTTTTTTTTTTTTTTTTTGCTCTTTTGACTTTTCCACTGAAACAGTGAAACGTTGGAGTTTTTTTTTTTTTTTTCCTACTGTTTTTTTTTTTTTTTTTACTGTAACGCTAGTTCTTTTTTTTTTTTTCCTCTTAATTTTGTTTTTATTATTCTTTAAGAAAACACTTTTAAATAATTTCTTATGCTATTTTTTTTTGAAATATCCACTTTCATCTATACACAATTTTTTTTAAAAGTATAATGTATTACTTTTTCTTTTATTTAAAAGGGACATAATAGTAAATTTATACAAACTTTATTTTCAACAAAATCAAAAAGTTTTCCATTCCTCTACTTTTCCATCCTCTCAACCAAACACAACTGAGGAAAACTAAAAACTTCTCTATCCTTCCACTTTTCCATCCTTTCTCTATTTTCTATCCTCTCACTTTTCCATCCTCCCAACCAAACGGACCCTTAGAGCTAAGGCCGTGTTCCACTTCTTCGTCCTTCAACTCTGCCTGTTTTTTATTTTTCCTTTTTTCATTTTTCCCTTTTTAAGATAAGTTTACCGCAATATTATTCAGTTGGTATCTAAAGTAAGAATCAAGTAACTATCAAAAAAAAAAGTAAGAATCAAGTAATTCTAAGTTCACACCATTTATAACAAATTTTTTTCACAACTATTTTATATAATAAACTATAATTAGTTACGTATCACTTTCATATAAATCCAATACCCACTGCATTCCATATTAAAATTATACAAAAGTTTGTAATTCTAATTTTTTTTCATAAAATTTGTTGTGCAATATTGTGTATGTAGCCTGCACCTTCTTTATGTATAAAATGGCTTTCAGCCACTTTCATTTGAGAGGATCCTCTGTATTTTATTTGAGAGGAACTTTTATTGTTATAAATACGGTGTAAGTTAGATTTTAAGCACCTAGTAATTATTTTATCCTTTTTTTTTTTTTTAAAGAGTCGGCCACTTTCAGCCTTAACTTATCAAGTTATTATTAACTTTTACTATTTGTCAATGTTTGTGGTTACATTTGAACCTCCTTAACATTTTTTTTTTTCTTTTTTTGGGTAAAACCTGGATATCATTAACAAAAAGAAATAGCACCCACAGCAACCTAACATTTGCCTTTTAACACTATGTTTGGCAAAGGGTGCAAGGGAAGGAAAAGAAGAGAAATGAAGGGAAGTCATGTCATTTCTTTTGTTTGGATTCTAAGAAAAAAAAGAAAACAATAAAAACACAATTTGCTGAAACCCACTTTTATCTATCTGCCCAATTTGGATGAATTGGACGGGAAAAAGAGCACTAAAAAATTTAAAACAATCTCTTTAACTTTTCATGTCAAAGAAATTACCCCTTTATCCAAGATTTCAAATTTATTACTCTCACTCTCATGTAGGTATAAAAGTAAAAAAAAAAAAACAATCATATATTTTTCTTCTCATTTCTTTTCCCTCTCCAAACCAAACAAAGGAAAGCATGGAGAATTTGGTACACCCACTCAAACACACATTTTAATTTTTAAATAATATTACATATATTTTTATACATTTTCTTATCCTCTCTTATTTTCATGCATATTTTCAAACAACAAAACGCATGCTTTCTATCACATGTACCAAACACCTTGTACTAATTCTTTCCTTTTCTTTTCTTTTCTTTTCTGTCTCTTCTTGTTTCCAAACATCATTAGACCAGTGGACCCAATCCGGTCCAACAAGAAAAATAACCTCACGACACGTGTCACTTTCTGGTGGGTCCCGGACTGTTATAGAGGGAGAGGGAGAGAGTAAAAACCCTCCAGAACCTTCTCTCGTTTTTTTTTTTAAAAGCCCTAATCGAATATATAAATACGCAATCCCCATTTTGCCCCTCTCTTCTCTCTCTCTCTCCCTCAACACCTCTCATAGTCATATAAAAGTTCTTCTAGCATTTTCCATTCCCGTATATATATAAAACGGTCTAATAGCTCAGCTCTCTGTGTCTCTCTGTGGGTTGATAGAGTGTAAAAATAAAATCGTAGTGTGTTGGTTGGTATTGTTAGGTGCAAAATGGCGGACGAAGTAGCGCTAGATTTGGAGGAGCTTCGTCACCTCCAAACCATTGCCAAGAGACCTCGCGTCCTCTCTCTCATCTCCTCCCAGATTAACGACCTCGACAAGGTTCGATTACCAAATTCTAATCTCTAATTTTTTTACCTTTATTATTGCTTTTCAAATAACCACAAAATGGTAAATGATCATACTGCTTTCTTTCTTTTTTATTATTAGGATTTTTTTTTTTTTTTTTTAAAAAAGCATGAAATTTTGTTCTTTACTTGAGATTGTGCGTGTGTGTGTGTGTATTTATTATCTTATCTATTATAAGCGAAGATGGCCTTGTTGCTTCGTTTATTAATAATAAAATTAGTGATTTTCTTGTTACAGCTAGTAAAAAAAACGTTGGTGATTGTTGCATTGAATTGAATAGAATACTAAGACAAGACGGATTAAGATTAGATTTTAATATTTACATAAAAGGGGAATGCTTTACTTGCTAGCAAAGTCTACAAAAATAAATTTTGAGAATTTTTCTTTCAAGGAATCTCTCAGCACAGGAATTGTTTATTATTATTATTATTATTATTCCCAGAATATCTTTATTATTACTAAATTAATATTTAGAAAATGGCAATGTCTCTTTTTTTTCCTTTTTTTTTTTCTTAACACAAAACAAAAGCAAAGCCAAATATGGCATTAATAATCTGGAATTAAATAAATAAATTTGCGCGCTTTACTGACTAAAGCGTTGGTGACATTCCTAACACATGTTTGAGATGTAGAGTTGAACTCTATGGTATGGGATAAGTTAAATAAAGTTATGGCTGCGGAAGTTGTGTCAACTGTTTCTGAAGAACTGTTTTTTTGTCGATGTTGGTATTAATATCCTTAAATAAATTTGTGGCCTGTTGGTGAGTTCTAAACACATGTTAGAGATGTTAGTTCAATTGAATTTGAGAGTTTTTTGGTATGGGTGTTTCAAAAGTTTTAATTCTCCCAAATTGGAAGTTATGTTTTTTTGTTATTATGTTAACAAAATTACAAATAAAAAAATTAATATCCTTTCAAAGCTGACTCTCCTCTACTCTCCTTCTTACTTACCTTCAGCACCGGAATGTGACCCCAAATTGAACATTATTTTTTGTGATGTCTATCATGGCAGTCTGCTTAGGAAGCCTACAGCCTAGTGTCTGTTTTCTCTGGCAATAATTTTAATCTCACTTTCATATTTATCAAAAGTCAGAACCCCCTTAAAAACATAGTTTAACTGCAATTGCCCTTTTATAATTGACTTCTTAAACAATTGCTGGTTGTTGGTGTATTTTTTTCTTTTTTTTTTTTTCTTTTTCATGTGCTGGATTTGTACTTGTCAGTGGAAGTAGATATAGCTTCGAAGGAAGTGAGTGGTCAATATTTGATTAGTATAATTTTACCTATATTTTGTTGAGCAATAAATTGAGCTCGGATACCATACCCACTTTGATGATCATCTACCTGATGTTGAACTATAGACTGAATCTGCAAGAGTGGTATATCTGTCGGTTGTCTATTGTGTCATAGGAAAATGAGATAGTATTTGTGGTACTTTGTTTTGCTTGTGAACGCTAACCTGATCTTGTGTCTCCATATGCAGATTTTAAAAGAGGCTACCTCTGCACCTACCTCGCAAATTCCAACTCCTATTTCAACTGCACCTAAGGCATCTCCGATCCCAGCATTAAATTATGTTACGCTCGGATCATTCAGCTGGGATCAGGATGATGACAAAGTCAAGGTAAGAATGCATGTGAATTTTTTTTGTTTTCAAATTCTCTACTCTCCATTGTGTTTCTTGATGACTAACGGTTCTTGGTTCTCATTATTGTTTAATTCTTATGGTACATGTTACCATTAGTTGCTATAATCATGATTCTGCCTCCTGCAGATATATATATTTCTAGAGGGAGTTGAACAGGAAAAAATGGAAACCGAGTTTAAGCCAATTGCTCTCGATGTCAAATTCCATGATGTCCAAGGGAAGAACTACCGGTGTGCCATACCCAAATTGAACAAGGAGATTGTTCCAGAAAAGTGTAAGGTGATAATTAAGCCAACAAGGGTCACTATCATATTATTCAAAGCTTCAAAGGGGAACTGGGTGGATTTGCAGTTTAAAGAGGACAAGGTAATTGTATGTGTGAGAAGTGTCACAGTTAGATTTTACATTTTCCCTTTTCAACATAATCAACTAATTGCGTTATTTCTGTAATGTTTTTACCTTATAGCTAAAGCCAAATCTGGATAAAGATCGAGATCCTATGGCAGGAATCATGGATTTAATGAAGGTGAGTTTCTCCTTTATTTCATTAGCAACTTATGCTCTTGGATGTACATAACACAAGTATAAACACACACACAGGACGTACTTACAATGTAGGGAAGTAACCACGTTCACCTACAAAATACAACCACCAGAGGCTACTGTTAGACAGTATCCTTTTTTTCTATCTTTTTTTAAATTTCTTTTTAATTGTATCTCGATGTTCATGTTGCAGAATATGTACGATGAAGGGGACGAGGAAATGAAACGAACAATTGCAAAAGCATGGACTGACGCTAGGTCTGGCAAAACAGCTGACCCCTTAAAGGGGTATCGTTGAACTAATGGTTCTCATTAGATGTATTGGTGTTTACATGTTTTCGTGATACATTTGCTGGCCCATATTTTTGTTGTGAAGGGTATCATGGGGATGTCATTTTGTGTTGAATTTGCTGGAATTATGTGTCTGGATTATAGTTTTGTGTCATTGTTATGAAGCAAGCGTGAGTCTGGACTATAGTTCTGCGACCTTGTTATGAAGTATTATTGCATGTATCTTCTTCGATGCTCTTTTAGTGGATTTTCTTTTCCTATTTTGCTTTGTTCCTTCTTATTTTCTTTTGATATCATATTAAAGTTTACATGCAGGACGATGTGTGCCCTGTTTTGTTTAGTTTGGGTCTCCAATTGCATGATGTTAGCTGATCAAGAAACAGATCTTCAATAATTTCATCACTGGGGGCTTTAAATTAGCATCTCTGGCAATGCATGATTGACAGAGTATTAGGAATATTCTCTGCTGAAAATGATGTATAGTCTGGTGCTGAAATGGGGCCAAAATGGCTTAGTAAAGGTGTGCACAACCCTACAGAGATGAAGTACAGCTTTTTATTCCCCTGGTTTTGTAATAGGTTGCATACTACACTTTTGACACGCTCATAGTATTGTCAGGTAAGCAATCCGCTCAAAACATCGAATACAATACTTTGAAACTTCGATTGGAATTAATATTCCAATTGTGTGAAATGTTAATATTTATTGAATAATGGACTTAAGTAGGTAAATGAAACCCCTTTTTTAGACCGAACACAATGGCCTCAACCTGAAGGCCCAACTTGAGCTAGATTGAGTTGGTTTTAAAGATACCATGGGTTGATAGACTTCTTAAATCGAGGTCGGATTGGCCTGAAAAATACCTCAAACTCAATCCAACCCGATCAACTCTCTCACTCTTAGTCAAGTTTTTCCTCTCTACGCTCTCTATTAAATAGTTGTCAAATTGATTTATGAACTATAGGTGTGAAATACAAAGTTTGATTCATTATTTCCACTTTTCTATGTTCCACAAAGGGAAATATGATTTAATAAATTTGAGACTTTAATTATTATAATTAAAAATTTTGGACCTAACCTGAAACAAGATATAAATACAGTTTTTTTAATGTAATTTCCTCTATTCTTTTTTTTTTCTTTTCTTTTCTTTTCTTTTGGAGAATCAATTTCCTCTATTCTTTATTTTGCATGATGAGGCTGAATTTTATATTCTGTGCGCAATGGGCTCCAAAATACTAAAGATAATTAATTAGTCAAAACAAATAAAAGAATACACTCTTTGAATAATATTTTTTCTCTCAAAATCCTTCAACCTGAGATTTTCCGTCCAACTTACACCCGATTTAAAAAAAAAAAAAAAAAAAAAAAAGATCCTCTGAAATAAAATACAGAGGAATGATACTATTCCCTTTACAACAGATGGCCAAGATCACGAACTTCTTTTTTTCAGTCATGCGAGCCTTGTCCAGTTGCCTTTACTTTATTAGTCTAAACTCATGAGAAATTATTATTATGATTTTTTTTTTTTTTTTAACTTAAGAAAATGATGGATCTCCTTAAATATTGAACTATCCTTCCACAAACTTCACTGATCCAATCGATTAGCACACTTATTAGATCCCAAACGAGCAGTTCTCTTTTGCGCTTGTTCCAAAAGATGCAACCTCTAGTAACCTTCAAGTGGTCGTCCTTATTGAGAAAGTGATGTTAGCTGCTCAAATCTAACTAAACCTCCATTTAAAACACTATGGAGAATTCTTATTTTCTTGCCTCCTAGAATCCCATTTTCCCCTCATTTATACTTTATTTTAAGGGTATGTTTGGTAGGGGCAAAAACAAGGAGGATGAAAAATAAGGAGAGGAAAATAGGGTGGAAAATAACATTTTCCACCGTTTGGTTCAAAGGAAAAAACAAGAGAGACAAAAAATGGGAAGGAAAATAATCTCTTCGGCCCCACATTTTTTTATTCTCCCAATTTGGGAGGAAAATAGGGAGGAAAAGATGCTGAATTGTGTAATTTACACAAATACCCTCACTTTATTGCACTCACCTACCCCTCTCACTTTCCCACTATTTCTTATATATTATATAACAAAGACATAGTAATCAATTTATATAAACTACATTTTCCATCCTCCCATTTTTCTCTCCAACCAAATAAAAAAGTTTTTCACCCACACTTTTCCACCCCTCCAACCAAACACACATCAAGGAAAACTAAATCTTTTCTATCCTCTCACTTTTCCATCCTCCCACTAATTTTTCATCTTCTCACTTTTCTCAACTTAATTTTTTAGGTTAATTTCCTTTGACTTATGTTGATTTGGTTAAATAGGTAAACGTTAAGGTAAAAGTTTAACATCTATTTAGTTGTTGCTGGTCTTCATAATTAAAGTTTGTCGGCCTAACCATTTGATGATGCTGAAAAATCACCAGTAAGTCCCAAGTTTCTCACGATGCCGAAACAACACCTGCACAACCGAAAGAAAAGACCTAACAGAGGGCACAGGTGTGGTGCCAGCCAAAAATCCTCCGAAGGTCAAGTTAGAACTTTTCTCAACCCTAGAGTGCCAGAGTTAAGAGAATTATGTGTACTTTGTATTTTGAGGATTTATGGGATTTTATAGTAGAGTCGATCTCCGTTTCTTGCGCCTCAAGACCTTTCCTCCAAAGAAAGGTCTTGTACATCACAAAATCCTTTCGTAATCAGAACTCTTCTTTTGTTGGGGTTCCTTGAGATGCAAGTTTATTCCATTTAGGAATCCTTGGGGCCAAAGCAAAGCAAATGAGTGCCATGTGTTACTTATGGCCGTCTAGATTGCGTTCTTCCAAGGTATGTCCATCCACCTTGGAACCATACTACCTAGGGCAGGAAACTCCAAGAGCATCAGTCATCAATTTTTCCCTCTTCAGTTGCCCCCTCACTCCTGGGTTCCATCACCTACATTGCACGGATCCATGGAGTGATGACTTGATTTATATCTTGAGAAGTGTGTAATGACTTGACAGGCTGGCCTAGGTTTATTAATGCTGTAAGACACGCGGCTGGCTTTGAATGGTGTTTTGCTTGAATCGAAGCATCGCCTCGTCTTCCGAGCCGTTCCTCTATATATATGTTGCTTGCTCCTTTCATTTTTACCTTTTTGGGAACATTTCACTGATCAGAGCGCTTTCGTCCATCTTCACCTGTCCGTCGCTTTAGCTGACTTCATACTACCGATCTCATCTTTCTTCTGTCGCTCATCTTGTACCGTCAACCTGTAAGTATTCCTCCTTTTTTCTCAACTTTACTCCTTTATTTGCATTCGTTGGTCTGTCATCAGTGTAGACCTAGGGTCTTAGGTTTTCTTTACCAGTCATTTGTAGGTGTCAAATGTCTAGTAAGGCATCTAGCGATCAATTGTTTATCCACGATGGAGTGGGCTACGATAAGGTATTTTCGTCAGGTCAAGCAGACCCCTACACCTCTAGCGAGGAGAGAAATCTGTCAGCCAACTCTCCTCTCGAAATGGGGGACAAGGTCCAGGGAGAAGGCGAGTCAAGATATGACTCAAATGATGACCTAGATGGCATAGACCCACCCATCCAATCCGTTATAAGTCCTGATGGATTCAGGGAATTTATCATGCTCCCTCTATGGACGATAAATGACTTCGTCCCTTCCATAAAGTAGCTACATTTCAATACACTTAGACAGAAGTATCAAATACCTAATAACGTACCCATCCGTCTACCATTTAAGTCTAAGAAATGCTATTACCGAGGCCTTGAAGATGTCGGCATATATGAGCAAATGCTAAAAGCGGGCTTGCAATTTCCCCTAAGCGCCCTACACCATCATCTCTTTCAATACCTCAGTTTGGCCTTCACACAAATATCACCAAACACCTGAGAGTTTTCCCAGGTGTCGAGGTCTTATATGGTGTGATGTCTAACGGAGCAAGATGGCTGACAGTGGAGGAGTTCTTCCATTGTCACCGTTCGTCTAAGATTGCCCAGTCGAGAAGCATGTATAGTTTCGTGCAGAGGAGTCCAGTACTTAGGCTAATGTGCGAGACCTCGGATTCTAATCGAAACTAGAAAGGTCGATATTTCTTTCTCCAAGGGGATGAATGGATGTGTCGTCCTGACGACCACGAATATATGCCGGTAGATAAGACCTGGGGGATAATGCCACCGTCCGGTATGTGACCGTCCTATTTGAAATTTATATTGTATATTGAAGATATCCTAACCATTCGCTTTTGCAACTTAGAACTGTCCTCAAGTTACCGTTGAACAATTTGGCTTCTTGGAGAAAATCTTTCAAACAACCAAACTGTCGGAGAGAACTTGGCTAAAACTTGTTACTTTAGATACCCTGTATTGGTATTGTGACGGTCCCGAGCCCACCATTGCCGCCCGCCGATACGACACAAGAATACGCAAGCGTAAGTCCTTTGCTTGTGCTTTTACAGTTTACCATCATTTTCACCCGTCCATTTTTTACAGAAATGGTGGATGCCAGGAGGAGGGCAATCATTAAGCAGCAAGCCGCAGCTAAGAAAAAGTAAGGGGGAGATGCTACTGCCAAGACTGGTGCATCTCATCCGTCCACTAAGAAGCAACCAGCCTAGAAGTTCGACCATTACTCCAAGAGGCAGAAGGTGGTGACGAGGCTTGCTACCGTTCAAGGAACCAGCGGATTGAAGGTGCCCCCCAAGCTCGGAGTAGGCAAAGGTAAGGGTTTGATGACCAACCTAGACCCGTCAAGGAAAAACCGCCCGTCCTACTTTGAGAAGATTCCCAATACGCTCTCCGTCAGATTACGTCTATTATCAAGGACGAAGATTATGAGGATCTGGGTAATCATACTACTGAGACTATGGGGGAGATGGCTTTATTCTCAATTACCCAGGTACGTACCCGTCATTGATATTACCGTCGTACTTCCATTTGCTTCGGGCTTATCATATTTTTTGTTGCAGGGGGTCTTGATGGCAAAAGGGCTAATGGATTGTTGCCTTTCCCAAGAGAGAGCATTGGAGGGCGTTCGTGCAAAGGCAGCGAAGACGGAGGAAGAGTTGGCAGAGTTGAAAGCCTAGAAGCTCCGTCATGAAGAGAAGCTTAAACTATTTGAGCAGGTTCGGGGTGAATTAGAGATGGAAGTTGACGTAATGAAGGATGCCTTGACTGAGAAGACTGAAAGGCTTCGTCATGAAAAAGATGATGCTATAAGGGACTACAGGGACTCTGACGCCCTTCTAAGTGAGCTTGGCATGTCTTTTACTGACGGCTTTGACGATTGCCTTCGTCAAGTTAAAACTTCCTTTCCTAACCTGGACTTGTCTCATATCAACATAGATCCTGAAGGCCAAACTACAGCCCATCCTGTTGACACTGAAGATATAGACAAGCTCTTTGGGAGAGAGCAGAGTGGCGGCGAAGTTCAAAGGATTGGTGAGGGTAGGCCTGTCGAAGCTGATGTCCGTCAGCCTTCACCGAAGGTTCCTGATGCCAAGGAGGATACCATTGTGATCCAGGAGTAATATATATCTTCTTTTTTTTTTTTTTTTTAATCTGAAATGTATGGGAGAACAATTCATTTAACTAATTTCAACTGTTGTCCTTTGTTGGTTTTTTTTTAAATGACTACGCATTTGTTTTTTCTTTTTGAAGTGCTTTCCGTGGTCTTTACTTGATAAATCCGTCCTCATGATGTTAAATGTGTGTGGCCATCCTTGTTAATTTACTTGTCCATCCAGTAATCCGTCCATATGATAGACTTAACGGATTTTATCCTACTTTGGATAACCAATTCTCTTTTAATGGATTCAGTTAATCATAGGATTATCATTAACTTTTATCCTCTTGGGACGATCCGTCCACTATACGGATTTAGTTCGTTCGTCCTTTGTGCGTTGATCCGTCCACTACGTGGATTTGACATATTTTCGTGAGCGATTGGTCTATTATGGAACTATCTGCCCACTATGCGGACTTAGATTATTATCCTACTTAGGATGATCCGTCCTCTATGTGGACTCAGTAGATATTCATCCTACTTGGGACGATCCGTCCACTATGTGGACAGTAAATTTTCATCCTATTTGGGATGATTCGTCCACTGTGGACTAGGTGGATATTCATCCTACTTGGGATGATCCGTCCACTATGAGGACTGGGTAAATTTTCATCCTACTTGGGATAATCCGTCCACTACGAGGATGGTAAATTTTCATTCTACTTGGGATGATCCGTCCACTATGAGGACTGGGTAAATTTTCATCCTACTTGAGATGATCCGTCCAATATGAGGACTGGGTAAATTTTCATCCTACTTGGATGATCCGTCCATTATGTGGACTTGGTAAATTTGAGCAAAACACATTCCATATGTTCTGAAAAAACTCATCTTATTATAATGGATAGGTAGAATATTGTTCATAGAAAATAAGAAAATATGCCCTTTGGGCCCTAAAAGTGCTGTAGAAAATAAAAATTACAACTATCTGCTGGAATAGATAAACTGGAAATGAGGAGGGTGATGTTATTGTCGTCTTCGTTCATTGTCTATTGGTAGTACTTCCTCAGGTGCTCCATGTTCCACGGTTGACTCAACTTTTTTTCGTCCAGTGTCTCTAGGTAGTATGTTCCCTTCCTATGCCATGAAGTGATTTTGTATGGTCCTTCCCAGTTAGGCCCTAGCTTCCCTTGGGAGGCATCTTTTGTAGTATCGAGTACTCTCCTCAAGACAAAATCTCCAACTTGAAAGTCCTTGTGCCTGACCTTAGAGTTGTAATGCTTCGCCATTAGGTCCTAGTAACACGCTAACCTTTGCTCTGCTATCGCTCTGACTTCATCCACAAGATCGAGCTGTAAGCGCATGGCTTCATCATTCTTGCTCTCGTCGTGGTTCCCAACCCGGTAGCTTGTAAGCCCTACTTCTGCTAAAATGACAGTCTTGCTACCATACGCCAAGTGGAACGGTGTTTCTCTTATTGGTGTCTTTGTCGTTGTCTTGTACGCCCATAAAACACTTGGCAATTCATCCAGCCATATGCCCTTTGCCCCCTCGAGTCAAGTCTTGATGATTTTGAGTAAGGATCAATTCGTGACTTCAACCTATCCGTTAGCTTGCAGGTGGGCGGGTGACAAGTAGTGATTCTTGATCCCTAGCTAGGAACAAAAATCTCTGAATGCGTCATTGTCAAACTGCTTCCCATTGTCTGAGATGAGCATCCGCTGTATACCATACCTACAAATAATATTCCTCCATACGAAGTTCCGGATATTCTTCTCCGTGATAGTGGCCAAAGCCTCTACTTTCACCATTTAGTGAAGTAGTCAATGCCAACCACCAAGAACTTCAATTGATGTACCGCTATTGGAAACGGGTCCATGATGTCTAACCCCCATTGTGCGATTGTGCGAATGGTCATGGGGCCGTCATAGGGGTAAGTTCTTCTGCTGGTTGCCTTATAAAATTGCCAAAACGTTGGCACCTATCGCAAGTTCTAACGTATGCGTCGGCATCCTTCTGCATCGTTGGTCAATAGTATCCTGCCTTGAGGAGCTTGTGTACCAAAGACCTTGACCCCGAGTGGTTTTCGCAAATCCTTTCATGGACCTCCCTCATAACATAGTTTGATTCTTCTGAGGCGAGGCACCGCGTAGGGTTTGGAGAAGCCCCTCTTATATAGGATGTTTTTAATCAAGACGAACCGAGAGGCTTTAACCTTCACCTTTCTTGCGGCCTCCTTGTCATCTGGCAGCTTGCCATCCTTCAAATACACCATTATTGGAGTCATCCAACAATGTTCACTACTTACCTCCTGCACACTAGCACCATCTATCAGTGATAAAGATTGAACGAAGGATAATACCTGGTCGAGGACTATCATAGGTTTTGCGGAAGCAGCTTTTGCAAGTCAGTCGGCATCTTGGTTCTCCTCCTTTGGGATTTGAACCAACTCGATCTGGAGGTTACTTGTTCGAACCTTCACTTCTTTGAGATACCTCTTCATTCTTTCATTCCTGCACTTGTAACTGCCATTAACCTGACTTGTCACGATTTGTGAATCGGAGTAAACGATCATATTCTTAGCTCTTGCAACTACTGCGAAGTCTAGTCCCGCTATTAAGGCTTTGTATTCCGCTTCATTATTGCTCGTGGAGAAGTCCAGGTGAATCATGCACTCGATCTTGTCTCCTTCTGGTGTGTGGAGTACTACACTGGCTCCACCTGCATGTTTGTTTGAGGATCCGTCTGTGTGGATGCTCCATATGGGAGCTTCCTTTGCCCCCTGGTCCTCCATAAAGGTGAACTCAGCAATAAAGTCCACAATTACCTGTCCCTTTACAACATTTCATGGTTGATACCGAATGTCGAATTCACTTAGCTTAACCGCCCACAGTGCCATTCGTCCTGCAACCTTAGGGCTACTCATTGCTTTCCTTAAAGGCTTATTCGTCATGACATTTATGGTGTGCGCTTGAAAGTATGGTTTAAGTTTTCGTAAGGAGGTTACCAATGCAAAGGCCAACTTCTCCATCTGAGGGAACCTCTCTTATACTCCTTTGAGCACCTGGCTTATAAAATATACAGGCCTTTGCACTTTATCTTCTTCTCTAATCAAGGCCGCAATGACGGCCGCTAAGGAGACGGCTAGGTATAGGAACAACTCTTCCCCCGGCTTGGGTGGGTTAAGTAGCGAGGGAGAAGAGAGATATGCCTTCAAATCTTCAAATGCCTTTTGGCATTCTTCCGTCCAATCAAACGTTCTCCTCAATGTGCAAAAGAAAGGGAGACATTTGTCCGTCGCCCTTTATACGAACCTGTTCAGGGCTGCTATCTTTCCATTCGAGCTTTATACTTTCTTTACCGTCTTTAGAGGAGCGAACTCCATAATTGCCTTTACCTTTTCTGGGTTAAATTCAATACCTCTTTGGGACACCATAAACCCCAAGAATTTTCCTGCAGTTACTCCGAACACGCATTTGCTTGGATTCAGTTTCATGTTGTAAGACCAAAAAGTGTTGAAAGTCTCTTGGAGGTCGCTCAAGTGGTCGGATTCTCCAACGCTTTTTACCAGTATGTCATCTATGTAAACTTTCACATTTCTGCCAATCTGGTGTGTGAACATCTTGTTCATCAATCTCTGATATATGGCTCCTGCATTCTTGAGTCCAAAGGGCATTACTTTGTAGCAGAAAAGCCCCTGACTTGTAACAAACGAGGTTTTCTCTTTATCAGCATTATCCAACTTGATCTGGTTATAGTCAGAGAACACATCCATGAAGCTTAAAAGTTCATGTCTTGCGGTCGAGTCTACCAAGGTGTCAATATACGGGAGAGGGTAACTATCCTTTGGGCAGGCCCTATTTAGATCTGTGAAGTTGACACACATTCTCTACTTTCCATTTGCTTTTTTGACCATCACCACGTTTGCCAACCAATTAGAATAGTAAACTTCAAGTATGAAACCTGCTTCTTGTAACTTCTACACTTCCATAAATATGGCTTGGTCTCGCTGAGGGGCGAACACTCGCTTTTTCTGTCGGATAGGAGAGAATGAAGGTGACACATTCAATTTGTGGACTATGACTGAGAGGTCAATCCCCGACATGTCTTCGTGACTCCATGCAAACACGTCCTTATTTTCTTTTAAGAATGTTGCAAGCACCTGCCGTGCTGACTGGTTGGCCAAAGTACCAACTCTCGTAGTCCATTCGGGCCTAGAGTCGTCGAGGGGTACCTCTTCTAACTCTTCCATCTATTCTGCTACTGCCCACTGTTCCTCGATGCTCATCATTTGCATGTGGTCGTCCATCTCCATCGTGGCGACGTAGCATTCACGTGCTGCTACCTGATCTCTGCGCAGCTCTCCAACTCTAAACTCGGTTGGAAACTTGATCATCAAATGGCATGCTGAGGTTATAGCTTTCCACGAGTTAAGAGTAGGTCGTCCTAGGATAGCATTGTATGCTAATGAGCAATTGACCACAAGAAAAGTCACATTCTTAGTGATCTGCTAGGGGTAATCTCCCACCGTCACAAATAATGTGATAACCCCAAGAGGGAACACCCTTGTCCCTCCAAGGCCGACTAGTGGAGCGTTCGTTGAAATCAGTCGCTGCCTATTAATCCCTATTTGCTGGAATGCAGGTAGTAGAGAATATCAGCCGAGCTTCCGTTATCAACCAAGACCCGATGCATATTGTAGTCCCCTACTCATATGCTGACTACAAGTGCGTCGTCATATAGATGGTGAAGGCGTCGTGCATCTTCTTCCGAAAACCCTATGATTGGGTTATCAATTCGTGCGTTCTTGGGTGCTGACCCCATCAGCTAGACATTCTAAACCACCCGTAAATAAGTCTTGCAAGCTTTTTTGGACTATCTTGCAATAGCGGTGCCCCCAACAATCATCCTTATGTCTCCTATCGATGGTCAGGGACGCTCGTTCTCCCGTTGAGGGGCCTGGTCTTGTGGCTGATTCATTTTTTCTTACTAACAAACTTTGCAGCTTTCCCTGTCTGATGAGAGCTTTAATTTGTTGATTCAGGTCGTAACAGTCAGCTGTATCATGACATGGTCACGATGGAAGCGGCAGTATTTGTCCCTTGACCTTTTGTTAGGATCTCCTCTCAATTTGGCTGGATAGGTCAGGGCTTCTTCATCTTTTATTTGCATTAGCACTTGGTCAATCGGGGTCGTCAAGGGGGTGAAGCTAGTGAATTTTCCCCTAGGCGGTTTGGAACGTCTGTCCTCCTGCCATTCGCTCGTCTTGGCCTGCTTCCTTCCCCTGTCTAACCGCGCATCCTCCTGTCTCTTCCTTTTCTTGGGCTTCTCTTCTCTTCTCTAGCTAGTAACGCGTCTTCCACGTTCATGTACTTAGTTACCCTGTAAAGCACCTCGAACATAGTCTTCGGGTCATTCTTATACAAGGAAAATAGGAACTTACCCTTCTGCAGTCGGTTGGTGAAAGCTGCCACAAGTATCTTGCCGTCTGCCTTGTCTATCGAGAGAGCCTCTTTGTTGAAACGAGCTATGTACGACCTTAGAGTCTCGTCTTCCCATTGCTTGATGCTCATCAAACACGTGGTGGATTTCTTATATCGGTGACCCCCGATAAAGTACGACACGAACTGAGCGCCTAACTCCTTGAAAGTGCTAATCGAATTGGGCGTCAGTCTGCTGTACCATACCCTCGCCGATCCTTTTAGCATAGTGGAGAAGGCCCTGCACATAATCTCATCTGGAACTCCTTAAAGGTGCATTGTGGTCTTAAAAGATTCCAAGTGGTCTAAAGGGTCCTTGGATCCATTATAACTCTCCACCTGAGGCATGCAAAATTTTGGGGGAAGGGGGCATGAAGTAACGGGCAATGTGAAGGCGAATCAGTTCGTTGGACCAAGTCATCGAGATTACTAGATACTCGACCTCTAAGGGCGTTCATCATCACATCCATCTGTTTCCTCATCATCTGCATCTTAGCGGCAATGTGAGGTGGAAGAGTGTCCGAGAGAGATGGCCGGTTGGTGTCTTGCCGCTCCAGCCTGCTCTGGGCGTTACTACCCTCAGGTCCTTCCTGGTTCCTCCTCTCAGCGCTTGTCCCTTCCTGGTCTTCCTCCTGTGTGTCAAGGTGTGCATTCCTTTGCCGCAACTACTCCTCCAAATCATGATTTTGTTTTGTTAGGTGTTCAACTGCCGCCGCGAGCGTTTAGACCTATCTCTCCAAGGCGATAATGCGTAGTTCATCGCCCAAGTTTTTGGTCGTTGCCATCGATCAAGTGAGTACCATGAAACTTTTTATCTCAAGGATAAAGCTACGGCTGATTGCTCAGAATTTCCCATAAACGGCACCAACTGATGATGTCGAAAAATCACCAGTAAGTCCCAAGGTCCTCACGATGCCGAAACAACACATGTACAATCGAAAAGAAAAGACCTAACAGAGGGCACTGATATGGTGCCAACCAAAAACCTTCCGAAAGTCAAGTTAGAACTTTTCGCAACCCTAAAGTGCCAGAGTTGAGAGAATTATGCATACCTTATATTCTGAGGGTTTATGAGTTTTTATAGTAGAGTCAATCTCTATTTCTTGCGCCTCAAGACCTTTCCTCCAAGGAAAGGTCTTGTACATCATGAAATCCTTTCGTAATCAGAACTCTTCTTTTGTTGGGGTTCCTTGAGATGCAAGTTTATTCCATTTAAGAATCCTTGGGGCCAAAGCAAAGCAAATGAGCAACATGTGTTACTTATGGCCGTCTAGCTTGCGTTCTTCCAAGGTATGTCCGTCCACCTTGGAACCATCCTACCTAGGCCAAGAAACTCCAAGGGCATCCGTCATCAATTTTTCCCTCTTCACCATCTACACTCCCCAACCGCCATTGCCCTTCCAACCTTGGCACCCTGCACATTGCTTCCGAGATAAGTACGAATTTACATACCATCTTTCCCCTTCCACTAGCAAGATATTCCGTGTCAAGACGTAGCGTCTTCTTTATAAGCTATCCTTGATTATTGAGATTTCCTTGTTCTTTACTTTCCTATACGTGTTTTTGATCTTGTTTCTACTTTATATTATGCTTTAATTGCCTTATTAGCTATATTGTGATTCTATCCGAATTATCGAGATATTTATACTTTTTGACTTCTTTCTTCAGTGTTTTGTGATGTTTAACACTGTTTCCAAAGTTATTTTGCAAAATAGCCATCACCCAAACTTGCTTAGGGCGGTAGCTTTCATTTGGAACTCAAATTTTCTATAATTGAGTTTCCAATACATCTCAACTCCTTGAGAGTCAAGATTTAAGCCACATTGACTGAGGTGGCAGAAACTGACATGACGATTTCTTAAAAGAATTTCCCCAATTATATTTGAATTTTCTAAATGATGAGTTTAAAAGGAGAATTGTGAAAAAGAACCTAACTTTGTAAAAGTCGAATTTCTAAAGAGAACTTAATTATAAAAAAGTTGAGTTGTGTTTAAAATTTAAGTATTCGTGTACAAAGCTGATATAACTCAACAAAACCCCACATAACCTTCATTTTAATATTCTACATACCGTTTTTGAAGATCTCTCTCGCTCTTCCTCCTCTTCTTTTTCAATTTATATCAATCAAAACCTTCAAATCTTCTCACTCCATTGTTTCATTTTATATATCAATTTACAAGTAAAAAACCTAGATTTTTAGCCTATAAATTTTCTTAGATCTAATTGATATAAATTTTCTTTTATTACTTGTTGAATTTTTAGTGTTTATATGATATTGAATAACTGTATTAGGTTGTAGTCTTGTATATGAGCATGAGTTTTCAATGGGTTTGTTACATTTTCTAGAAACAAATGAAAAGCACAAACAATTATAAGCAGCTTTATGCCGCATTATATCCCCATCAAAACTCCAACCTTTTACACCTAAGAAGGTTAATCCATCCATTAATTTATAAACTAATTTGTATGATACGACAACATTACGAATTAAACTATGATAAATTTTGTATTATAAATTATAAAATGTGCAAGATGCTCCTCGTATTACTCGATAATTAGGAATGGAGGCTTTTAACCCCTGAATGTATCAATTGAAGAAAGCATGAGGTGTTAGTCAAGTTATATGGCTCTCAAGTCTCGACTCCCTGGATTTGAACCTTGGATGCTCAATCTATTACTCTAAATGTTTGAAGTGGGTAGTTAAAATTTAGTTTATTTGTTCACTTCAAAAAATTAAATATATAATGCGACATTAGCAAGTGGCATCAACAATGTCTCAGCAAAATTTTAGTGGATTTACTTGAAAAGATTAAATTGAAATTGTAAAAATTAGAAGACAAAATTCTAACAACTAAAAAAATAGGGACCAGATATACATAATCAACTACTTTGATATAGAACATGAGATATTTGAAAGGTATTCTTTGAAGTTCTATCAAATAACTTGATTTCGTAGACCTGCTTACTGACGCCGCTGCTAGAAAGGCTGAAAGGGTATTTTTAAGTGAGAGTATGAGGAAACAAGCTAGTTGAAACAAAACAAGCCAACGGGTGCAAACAGAAAATTATTCTTTATTCTTTCAGATCCAGTCAAACCAGCTCACTGAAATATAAATACTGCTTAAAAGATGACAAATAATTGAGCTATTTGCAACGTCGAAGCGCTTGAAACAACTGATAATTAGGCCTTCTACTTTGTTCCCTATAAATACCCTGCTTGAAAATCATGATAGTTAAAAATAATGATAACCTGATAAACCAATTAAACTTGGACAGGCACATTTCACAATTTGTGTGCCTTCATTGGAGAATTTGACTACCATAATCGGTATTGAACTTTTCGTAACGGTGAGCATTCAAATGAGCAGACGGTCGAGTGTTCCTTATAGCTATCTCTATATCTTCATGTCTGATTGGCCCGACCTTTGGTAAATCTGCAAGTCAAAAACTGATCTTTCAGCTCAAGATTATGTTCAAAAAATATTTATAAGACATCAAAGTTGCAGGAAGAACAAAACCAAATATAAAAATGTTCCATTTTTTTAAAAGGCAAACTACATTATATATCTTATAGTTTTAAGGGTGGTTTTAAATTGAATCTCATAGCGTAAAATGTTCCATTTACAATTTTAGAGTTTATCAACCGTTTCAAAAACCCATTTCCATCTATTTTTAACTTAATGTCATGTGCATAAAGTGACCATGTTTTACAAAGCCTCATAACACAATAAAATTTGACCCTCATAACTTGAAACAACGTAGTTGTGGTGCCTAATAAAATTAAATAAATAAATAGCCAAACTACCCAACTCAACTCCCAAACTGTCACCATCTGCCACCCAAAATCCCAAAATAGCCGGAAGACCTTCAACCCACCACAACTGGTCGGTCCATATCTAAAAGACTAAAACTCAGTTTGCCTCCATCCAAAAGCCATGACCATCTTCAAAAATCGTCCAAACCGGCCACACGCCATGATGAACTCCAGCAAGACGACACCAACCTAAGACCCAATCATGACCTAAAGCCTTCAACCACACAACCTCACAACCATAAACACCACCACCTCTAGAAGCAACACAAACTCAAGATGGTCATAGCCACACACATGATTGCCAATTCTTCAAATCATTATTATCTTTGTTAACAACTAAATCAACCTGTTCATATCTGATATCTACATTGAACAGGAGTGCCTGCTGATGAAGATGGCCCACAAAAACAGCAGTTACAGCACATAACAACCAACGTTCCTCACTATCACACAAATAAGCCTAGCACCTCCACATAACTCAATGTGTCAATCAGTAGCGAAAGCATCCAATTCAGACCCATTCTCGACCAAAATCTCCATTAATACACACTAAAGTTCAGCAACTAAGTTCCCATTCCACAAGATCATACTCACACCCCCATCAACTTTGCTATAGATCTCTGCCATATCAATCGCACCTACAATACTCAGATTATATGGCATTTCATGTCCCTGTCTATTCAATCTAACTTCTAATTTCTTCGAACTCATGTCAATAATGCTCCAGATTTCAATTTCTCTCCACTCTTTAGCAACAAATAAATGGACTAAACATCAGTAGCAGCCTAACACTAAATGATGCAAAAATACCCACCACCCAACTGCTCCATCCACCAGAACTTAGCAGGCCTTGGGTGCCTGTGGAAAATTCCAACAGAAGGCCAAATGACTGCCCCACCATGCCCCATGTTATGACTAACCACCACCTGCAGCCGCCACAGCCCACTCTACAACCACAGAAACTCCTCACTCTGACCCAGCTTTTTCCTCACCCACCTTAATGGAAACCTTTCCCAAATCCCAACCCACCATTTTTGTTACACCCTTGATCTTCAGAATAGTTGGCTGCTTGCACTAGCACCTTGCATCCATGCCAGCCACAAACCATGGGCATGAGGGAGGCATGCCGTGGGTTGCAGGGGTGGAGCTAGGAATCATTATTTGAGGAGGGCTGACTTATGATATTGTTACAACAATCAAGAGATTCAAAACAAACACGCGCGCGCGCACACACACAATTGATGCATGTATATAAAGAATATAAATTTTAATTTTCAAATATTATAGCAATTCATAACTTACTCTTATAATTTTTATCATCTTCATAAACATTAATGAGTATACACAAGTTTCTTCATTTGCCAAATATATGTGCCAAAAAATCACACCAAATATATTGTAACATTAAATCTCCCACGTTTTTTTTTTTTTTTTTGATAAGAAAGGATGTTATATATACGAAAGGCTACTCTATGCACGAAGAACATAGAGCAAACCTAGAAAATAAAAGAAGAAAACAGAGAAAAAACATAAAAGAAAACCAATCAACAGAATAATTACAAAAGAGAAAGGGAGCTAAAAAAAGAAGGGAAAGAATCACTAGTTGTGAGTCCCCAAGCCTGAGACCAATCAAAAAGAGTCTCACTAAAAGAAGCAAGCATCTGATCATCGAAGCTATCCAAGTCCTCAAAAGCCCGCCAATTCCGTTCGTTCCAAATACACCATAGGATGCACAACAAAACTAAGTTCCAAATCTGAGACGAATGCTTCCCCAACCAACTCTTCCAGCCAAAAAGCAAATCCAATATTGATCTAGGTATAACCCAAGACAAGCCAAAAGTTATAAAGACAAAGCTCTATAATCGATAAGCCATCTCACAATAAAGAAGTAAGTGGTCTACCGTCTCTCCACAATGACGGTACATAATGCACCGATTCACAAAATCCAATCTCTTCAATCTCAAGTTATCCTCCGTTAGGATCTTATTCCAAGCTATACACTAAACAAAAAAAGAAACTCACCTCAGGGCCTTTGCTCTCCATATAGCTTTCCAAGGAAAAACAATTGCAGGAGAATCTCTTAATTTGTTATAATACGACCGGATGTCAAATTCCCCATTAAACTTCAATTTTCATCTCATCCGGTCTCTAGAATCCATTGGAGGAGTATTAGCTCTCAATATACAAAGAAAATGCCCTTCATCCGTCTCCCAATCATTAAATTCTCTAATAAAACGAGCATCCCAAATTCTTCTCTCCTCCACCCCTTGCCTTGGCAAAGAAGCGTCTATAGATACTTCCGTATCAATGGCAATACCATACAACCTTGGGAAAGCCAACTGAAAAGGTGATCCACATACCACCCATCCTGCCAAAACCTCACTCTATTCCCCAACCCAACAACAAACTTACAATTTTTGATAAAATCTTCCCATCCCATGCGAATACCTCTCCACAAACCACCACCCATGAACTCCCCTACCCAGCTTTGAGGTCCATCCCCCCCATTCTTCCCCATACTTTGAAGCTACCACCCTCCTCCAAAACCGATCCTCTTCCTTCCCAAACCGCCACAACCATTTCCCCAATAAGGCCTTATTGAAAGTAGTAAGTTTCCTTAACCCCAAGCCACTATTGGCTATGGGCGCACAAACTTTATCCCATCCTACCAAATGAATCTTGTTATCACTCCATAGAAAGTTCCTTTGCAACTTTTCAATTTTATTAGCCACGTGAGTAGGAATGGTGAATAACGATAGAAAATAAGTAGAATGACTAGATAGCGTACTATTGAGTAACATCAACCAACCCCCTTAGACAAATACAACTTCTTCCACCCAGCTAATTTCCGCTCAATTTTTTCCAAAATTGGATTCCAAATTGAAGAGGAATTATGTGATGCCCCTAACGGCATGCCAAGATACAACATAAGCAAAGTTCCAACTCTGCATCCCAAAATTTCAGGCAAGGCATGCACATCAACAACTTCCCCTATTAGAACCATTTCACTCTTATGCACATTGACCTTCAAACTTATTACCGCCTGAAAACTAAGTAACAACAACCGAATACGAAAAATTTGCTCCACATCTGCATCACAAAATAGGATAGTATCATCTGCAAACAATAGATGTGAAACAAATTCCCCACCACCCCTCCTACCCTCAAGTTTAAAATCACGGATCAAAGCCGCTCCCTCCACTCTTCTCAACATCATAGGAGATAGCGGATCCCTTATCTTAAACCCCTTGAACTACCAAAGAAATCAGCTGGAGACCCATTAATCAAAACAGAGAACTGAATAGCGGATATACAAGTATGGATCCACTTACACCACTTCACTCCAAAGCCCATTCTATTCACCAAATACAGCAAAACCTCCCAATTCACATGATCATAGGCTTTCTCAATATCAAGTTTACAAATGACTCCAGGAACCCTCCTCTTCCCTCGGCTATCCACACACTTATTCACAATAAGAACCAAGTCAAGGATTCGTCTGCCACTCACAAAGCTATTCTGAGTCTTAGAGATCTAATCTAAAATCACTCTCAAACGATTTGCCAAGACCTTAGTCAAGATTTTATACACACTCCCCACCAAGCTAATAAGTCAGAAATCTCTAATATTAAAGGCATCATTCTTTTTAGTAATTAATGCAATGAAGGTAGCATTAAGGGATTTTTCAAGCTTACAATGTTGAAAAAACTCTTCAAAGACCGCTAAGACGTCTTTCTCCACTACTCTCCAACAATGATGATAAAGCGCCATAACAAACCCATCCAGACTTGGACTTTGTCCCCTTCCAAGTCACTTACAACTTGAAGAATCTCCTCTCCCTCAAACTTCCTTTCAAGCCAAACCCTTTTCATATCCCCAATATGATCAAATTCCAAACCCTCCACAAAAGGCCTCCACCCCTTAGTCTCCTTGTACAAATTTTTATAATATTGTACTACTTGATTAGTTACCTCAGATTCCTCCTCAAAAACCACCCCATCCACCTCCAAGGTCCTCAGATGATTAACCTTTTATGGGAGTGAGCCATTTTGTGGAAAAACTTGGTGTTATTATCCCCTTCCTTGATACATGCTATCCTAGATTTTTGTCTCCAGGAAATTTCTTCTAAGGAAAGAAGATGCTCCACCTAGGACCTCAAATCTGCCCTATGACATTTTTCCCCATCAGTGAGACCAAAATCCCCTTTCTTAGCATCTAATGTTTTCAACCCTTCTAGCAATTGCTTCTTTTGATGCTCCACATTACCAAACTCTCGACAATTCCATTGCACAATATCCTCTTTCAGAGCCTTTAATATTTTTGCAAGCACGAAACTAGGTGTACCTACAAAGGAATGCTGATTCCACCAGGATTGAACTCTATCCACAAATCCTTCCGTCTTCAACCACATTTTCAAATTTGAACGAACTTTTCCCCCTTGCCATTCCCCCTGCCTCCAAGAGAATTGGACTATGATCTAAGAGAGGATGGGGTAAAATCCTTTGAATAACATCTGGAAAATGGTCCTCCCAATCTGGAGTGACCAAAGCTCTATCAATCCTAGACATCGCTGGTTAATCAATACCACTTGACCATGTAGAGCTACCTCCTTCCAAAGGCAAATCAACCAAGTTAAGATCCTCAACAAATTCAAAGAATTTTTCCATATCCAGCATCAAACGTGTCTCACCCCTACGCTCGCTAGGAAAGCGAACAATATTAAAGTCCCCAAAGCAGCACCACAGTATCCTCTAATACTACTGAATACCCCCCAACTCATCCCACACTCATTTGGGCCATAAACGCCTGAACATGCCCATATAAACTCGTCCCCCACCCCATGCCACTTTACCAAAACTGAGAAAGTACCAACCATAACCTCCACCTTAACCAAAACCCTTTTATCCCACATAAGCAAAATACCACTAGCAATCCCGTCAGCCTCCAAAACAACCCAATCCACATATGGACAGTTCCACAAACTATAAACCAGTTGTCTGTTAGTGCTAGCAATTTTCGTCTCTTGTAAACAAACAACATCACACTTCTACTCTCGCAACAAATTCTTCACCACAAGTCGTTTCTAAGGATCATTTAAACCTCTAACATTCCACGAAATCATTTTTATCTTCATAAACACTAAAATATCCCCAACTATTGACACCAGCACAAGCCCACCCTCTATCTCCTGTCATAATTCACTGAAGAGATCAAGTTTTGCAACTCTCTATGTCCCTTGTTTTTGGACTTAGCCACTTTTTTGCTACCCGTTGCTTTCCTGTGTAACACATTGGCTACCTCCATCACTGTTTCTAGCCTTTGTAAGAGAGCAATGCACAACTTCTCATGTCGAGTTATTGACAACCCAACCAATTTACTGAAACCACGAATTCTGTGTTTCACCCACCCAAAAATATCTAACTTAGTCTCAATACTCAATACCTCAATGACCTCCTCCAACTCTACCAAATTTGTCGACGCACTCAGGGCAATGATTTGCAGAGGTAAGCAAGCTGACAATTCTGTTTCACCAAAACCCATAGAAAAATTAGCTGCATCCTCCACAAGCATGCCCTCCCTAGGAAGGCTTAAGAGTTCCTTACTTTAAGAGGAATTAACCTCCTGACCCAATACTCCAAAACCCAGTGACCCAGCTTGCAAAAACACTAGAAAGAGATCGGGAATAGAAGGTCCAACCAATCATGGCACTAATTCGAGAGTCACCATCCTCTTCCCTTCAGAAATCAACCCACCCAACAACATATTGGAGCCCAAAATACTGTTCCGGTCAGAGCTAAACCTGAAAACCATCGTCGAAGGAGACTCGGTGCACCCCGACACTCCTAACAATGAAGCACAACACTGATGAGTAGACAAAAATCCATCTGCATCAGCCTACATCGCCTCTACCAATGAAACTACATGCAACTGATAAACCAAAGTGCACTCTCCCTCATTCGTGGCCTTATTGCAGTCCTTCTGAGGAATCTTGGTACATCACTCCTCCTATATCGGCAAAACAAGACTCATCGGAGGCACTGAGACACTCTTTTCGCCATTCTCGGCTTGAACCCATTCCTTCTGTGTCCTCACGGGACTTCCATCCACTTGTGTCGGCATCTCAGAACTCGTCAAAATCACCCATGGGCTCTCCCCAACCTTCTCATGAATATCGGCTGAGAAGATAGGCCCTACACAATTAAAGGAACATTCCTCAGGCTCAAAAGTTATCAGGCTTATAGTATTTGGGCCTAAACTAGACTTACTAATTGGCTGTTGGGCTGCCAACTTGTTAGGGCCCAAACCCAACTTACCCTTGCCAAATTCCTTACAACCTTGTGTTACCCATTTAAATTTCTTTACTCCCCCTTTATTTCTATCTCAGGAAACCTGTCTCCTTCCTTTCACATCAATCTTCACGATTAGACCACTCCATGTCCAGCATAATCTCCTTAAATCACTCCTCTTCCCATTTTCATTTGCTTTTGAATTCAAACTGAAACTTGATGGGATACGTTTCCTATTTTTTGCAGGATTTTGCTCACCTAAATCTATCTTCACATTAATGCACTGCTCCCTCCTATCCCCTCCTCCCACCACCATCTTATCAGGCTTGCCCACCGAAAAATCCCCCACCTTAGCACCTGTAAATCTCGGATTCATCGCCAACCCCCTGAACTGATTCTGCCTCTCCACAAACTCCCCCTGAATCATATTTTTAACCTTATCCTTGGTTGTAATATGTTGTGACTGAGTCACATCCCTTGGCTGCACCGGATCCTTCAAGATTTCAACAAAAGACCGAAAGATTTCAACAAAAGACCGAGAGGAATGAGGCCCCAACATTCTCCTCTGTAGCAGGGACACAAATTTGGCCTGGCCTGAACCACCCAAAGCATATTGGTCAAGTTCCAACATCTTCCTCAGTTCAAGCCCAAAGACCTTCCAACCATTTTGTGCTATGCCACCAGGAATTATGACAGATTTTCTATGCCCGCCAACTTTGAGTTCAGACACTAAAAGGAACTGACCAAAGGAATTTGATCCTCGCTGTAAAGTGTACACACAATCTCCTTCCCTAAGCGTAAAAAACTGTTTGAGATTGATTCTGACCACCGTGTGTTCTATATTCTTCATCAACCATAATGCTGCATTCTTTCCCATGAATACTGACTTCATAAAGTGTTTGCTCCGTTCAAAAATACGTAAGGAGAAAAAATTTCCTCCTTCCTCAACCACCAATTGAAAAAGCTTAAATTCAATGAAAAACTACGAATTCCACCCATACTTAATCTTCAGAGGGAATAGTTATCTCCTTTGCTACTCCACTCTTTCCAATACAGTTTTTCTTTGCTTCACAATATGTCTTTCCAACCAATGACATACAGACCAGAAATCATAGCTTTTTCTTTAAGAAATCTTAATGAATTTAACATTTTGAGCCCCAATCAAGTATTTAAAAATAACTGGAAACTTAAAACAAAAGTCTTAGCTCCAAAATAAAATAAAAAATATATTTATACTATTCCATATATTATAAACCTACATGTCCAACTTATATTCATAAGTCAAAGCAAATAAAAGAAAATTCTAATGGCCCCAGTCAAGTCCTCAAGCCACGAATGATTTAAAGTTAAAATGAGCAAAGAGGAAATTGTTTATGTGGGGGGACGAGGATCCAAAATAGTTAAACAAGCAGCCAAGGTTATTTCCGAGGAGTTAAAATCTATAAAATGATCTAGAGTAGAGATCCCACAACTTGAAGAGAGGTTGGGGTAACTCATTTGGTGAGGATTCCGAGGACATAATCCAGTCCTCGGAGGGACAAGCACCAGTGGTATAAAGGGCATGGAGCTAAACCACCCAACAGGAAAACTGACTTGGCACGAAACGCAAGAAGGATGAAGAAGGGAGGGAATAGAAGCCATCCCCTCCACATTGCATTAAATACAATACAACCATTTCTCTGGCCGCATTGATGAGGAAGTGACCGTGAACAGTACTGACACAGCTAAGATTTGACAATGTCCTTCATGATCTTGTAGTGTGTATTTAAAGGTAGACTTGACATTTTATCTATAAAGAAATTAATTGTGATAGTAAACAGCAAACATATTAATTGACACCAAGTCTTTTTGCTTTTTGCCCGCCAGAGATTATATTAACAACTCTATTTTTAAGCAAAACTCACCAAGTCACCAGACAAGATAAGAAAAGATAAAAAGGAAGAGCACTATTATAGCATTACTTTTTTTTTCTCCTTGCCAGAAACAAGGAAAGTTTGTTTTTGTTAAAAAACTGTTTTTAGAACCACTAGCTAGCTCTCCCAGAGCCAAATGTGGCTCTGCTAATGGGCTGAGCAAAAAGTTTTGGGCAATAGAAGGCTGTGGTGTCCCCTTGTGTATGCTTGGAATTAGTGTTCTTTCTAGTGAATCTCGATGTTTGTAGTTTCCCAAGTACACTTCTTGTGTACATGGGGAGGATTTCCCTTTTTTTTTTTCTTTTTAGAACATGGATGGAAGGGGATTTTTGTAACAGTCCAGGTTCAATTGAAACCACTCCTAAACTATAGGGTTTAATAGGAATGACAGTCACTAGCAAAATTTGAGTTTTAAAATCACAGAAGTAATGGTTTGAAACTTCTACACGTTTGGAATTGATATCTTAAAGAATAATAGATTTAATCAATTATAAGACAATGGCCAAGAAAGCGTTGAACAACTTTTGGTGTTGAATTAACAATTATCATACACAAATAGGAGAGATAGTAACATACTACTCCACATATAGGAGGGAATAAAAGGAAATATGTAAAAGAAAGTTTGACAAAACAATATCATAAGAAATTTATGTAACTCATCCTCAACTCCTTATATCAGGCATTTTTGTAAGTTTATAAACTGCATAAAGTATTGGAGGCACATACCATCCTCAGGCACCACTTCCTGTCTCTCTTCAAGGAGCGCCATTACACGTCTAAGAGGTTGCATGGCAGCCTCTTTGCACAATAACCGAATATCTGAACCTGAAAAACCTTCTGTCCTTTCAACCAAGAGATCATATGGAAGCTTCTCCTCATCAGGCTGTGATGGCAGGAGCTCCTCAAGCATGGATCTTCTTGCTTCTGGCTCTGGAAGAGGCACTAGTATCTTATTTATCATGGTCAAAGGAGACTCATTTGATTAATAAAAGATATCCTGGACTTTAGTTGCTAGCTCTGTTCATTTATCACCTATAATATAACCATTAGACTGAAAATATTAAATATATAGTTTGTTCTCATAGGAAACTACAATGATGATCTCCATCTCCACTCCATATTTGGTTGGAGATGCCATTTGGTCCAAGCACCATTGCCTAAACAACAATTAGAATAAGAGTCACAAAGAAATGGGTACTGTAGACCAAGTCCAGCACACTTTACACCATAATTGAGTTCAGCATAATTATAATCAACACTGGAAGCAGGAGCCAATGATTAAATCATTAAAATAACTTGGTGTGGCAATGTAAAACCATATAGATTTTCTTTTCCTTTTTTTCTTTAACTGGATTGCAACACTAAATCTCAAACTATATTAATCAGCAGTCAATTAATTCCCAATTCATCTTAGATCCAGAATCCCATGTTTTTAAGTTGGAAAACAGCTTAAGTATTTTGTAATGCAACTCTCTGCTAATAGTTGCCGCATATATTTAGAGTGACCACCAATACCAGGATAATATGCACCAATCAAGGCTCTTCTATAATAAAATTAGCTCACTGCAATAACCAAAATTACCTAGATAGCCACTAGTAAACCATAACCTTTTAGCCTAATCCTTTTTATTATTGCATAAAACGGGACAGACTTATCAAAAGGATACTCGCTTCTCCAGACGCCGGAGCATGGCTGCATCAAGTTCCCAAGGGAGATTCGTTGCCGCCAAAACAAAAACCAGTTCATCTGACCGTGTTAAACCATCCATCTGAAATCTAATCAAAATGATCAATTTTGAGAAAGCTAAAATCATTTAAGATTGAATCTCCATATTCTGGTGTACTACTGTAGATTATAACTGAGTCAACAATATGATTTAATTGATGCGTGGAATTTCATAAATGGCAGCTGACAATGCCAATCATGAAGAGAGATGAACACAGTGACATGGGTGTTGATACAAGACAGAACTATCTCCAAACAAATAAGACCAAAGTGGAGCTGCTACTGCTTGTATCAGACATGCATGCTAGTACTTTTTTTTTTTTTTTTTGGGAAATGTGCATGCTAGTACTTTGACACAACAATAATGCTAGTATTCAATAGTAATAATTGAGTTACTTGGATAAAGTTGGCTAAAATAAAAAACCATTTTTTTGATAAAATAATGAGCTTTAACAGAAATGCAATGAACAAATGAAGAGGGTGCTGTTGGCCACAAGAAGATAAATCATCCAACATCCTTCTGAAATAAGCTGTTTTACTCTTTAATGTCTAATAGTCAAAAATATATGTATGAATGCACTTGTACACACTCCGCAGTTACACATAAGGCCATGCACCTCTAAGAAACAAACATCACCTGTATGAGTAGCTCAGTTTTCAAACGCCTACTTGCTTCATGCTCGCTACGTCCTTCGCCACCACGTTGACTAATGATAGCATCAATCTCATCAAGAAATATAGTTGATGGTGCATGGTGCCTAGCAAGCTCAAATAACACCTTAACTAACTTCTCTGAGTCACCTGTAATGTCATATAAGCAAATCTCCATTCAACCGCTACAAGAATTAAGTTTTTATAAAGAAAAATGCACATCAAATACTATAAGTTTGTCCTTTTTTCCCCCTTTTTTTTATAAGCCCTGTTTTCCCCTTCTCCTAAAATCAGTAGAGTAAGAAAAACAATTAAGAATGGGAGAAATCAACAATGAAGGGCACCACATCTTAATGATGAGGTTGCACCACTTTAATACACAATAAGTGGGGCAATTTTAGACTACAACCTTTTTTTTAGTTGAGGACACCTTACTTGAAATTAGATATAAAGAAAGAAAAAGGAGAGAATTTTTGCAACATAACATAATTAGTATGAATTAATGAGCTTAATAATATGCCATCACACAAAGAAAAGGACTGTATATTTTATTTGGATTCTCTCTAGACCAATTAACTAAATGGATTTTACTATCATCCCCTAAACCAGACCAAAGAAAGTCTCTTTGTAATTTCTCCATCCTCTTGGCCACCTTATCTGGAATAGGGAAGAGAGAAAGGAAATACGTAGGTAAGCTAGACAAAGTGCTCTTAATCAGGGTAACTTTACCCCCCTTGGATAGATACAACCTCTTCCATCCAGCCAGCCTTCTCTCCATCTTCTCCAAAATAGGATTCCAAATTGACTTATCTTTAAAAGAAGCACCCAACGGAAGACCTAGATATTTCAGCGGAAGGGCAGACTCCCTACAGCCCAAGGTCTCTAATAACACATGGAGATTAGGCACTTCCCCAATTGGGACCATTTCAGACTTACCTAAGTTAATCCTCAGCCCTGACATCTCTTCGAATCTAGAGAGAATCCCACGCAGAGCTTGCCTAAGAATGGAGGGTTAGGCATTCGGAGTTTGAGAAGGTTTAATTCTGCTTTAGTAGCCAAGTGGTTGTGGCGTTATGGCTTGGAGAATGAAGCCCTTTGGAGAAGGGTCATTGGGGCTAAGTATGGGAATGAGTGGGGTGGTTGGTGCACCAAACCTGTGTCGGGGGCTTATGGTGTTTGTTTGTGGAAGTTCATTCGAAGTGGTTGGTTGAATTTCTCCAAATTCCTTAGGTTTGATGTGGGTGATGGAACTCGTGTGAAATTTTGGGATGATGTGTGGTGTAGGGACCGCCCTCTAAAGGAGGCATTCCCAGATTTGTATAATATTAGTAGGACAAGGGAGGCCTCAATCTCTGAGGTTATGTGCCTCACGAATGGGAGAATTTCTTGGGACTTTCAGTTTCGTCGGTTAGTGAATGATCAAGAGTCCCTTTCTTTGGATTTGTTTTTGGTCCTAATTTATTCTACTAAGGTGCGGGGTGTTGGAGCTGACAATCTTTGTTGGATGCCAGCTGTCAGTCGAGGCTTTAAGGTGAGTGGGTTTTATCACATCCTTTCCCCCTCTACTGGCATCCCCTTTCCTTGGAAAGTGGTGTGGCAATCGAAGGTTCCTCCTCGGGTAGCTTTTTTCTCTTGGACAGCGGCCCTAGGCAAGATTCTAACTATAGACAATCTTCGGAAGAGGCACTTTGTCATTCTGGAGTGGTGTTTTATGTGCAAAGGGTGTGGAGAATCTGTTGACCACCTCCTCCTTCACTGTCCCTTCGCTCATGAGATGTGGAGTATGATCTTTTGTTTGTTTGGTATTTGCTGGGTGATGCCGCGAAGGGTAGTGGATTTGTTGGAAAGTTGGTCGGGAAATTTTAGGCGGCATAGGAATTTAGTCTTTTGGAGGTTTGTGCCGCACTGCTTGATGTGGTGTATTTGGCGGGAACGGAATGCCAGAAGCTTTGAAGATTGTGAACGTTCTACTCTTGAGTTTAAGTCTTTTTTCTTTTTTACTCTTCTTGCTTGGTGTTTGGTTGTTCCTACTAGTTCTTGTATTTCCCTTCCTATGCTGCTTGATTATTGTACTTTGGCTTCTTGATGTTTTCGCCTATTTCGTACATTTCCTATGTACGGGGCTGTTTCTTTCAATATACTTTTATCATTACTTATCAAAAAAAAATATTTTATTTGGATTTTACCAGTGCAAATAAAATCTACAATTATAAACAATATTTTACCAGTGCAAATGCACCATAGTAGCAGTTCTCCAGCTCTTTAGAGAAGTATATTTTTAATTCTCAGTTGGATCAGGACCCGATTCAGTTCATGTATGACCATGCACTGCCCCCCACTCCACCTTGACAACTGATCCTGCCTTAATATGCCAGCTTCCCTACCCTACATCAGTATCCATCAGCTATACATGCCACCATGACAATTGATCAGGATCCTATTCAGTGCATGTGTGACATTGCTACCTTCTCCAGGAAACAACAACAAAGCCATATTCCCAAAACTTTGGAATATGCTATAAGTCATCAGCAGAATAATCAGAATCTGCCACATGTATTCTTTTCTGCTATTTTATCCTAATCCTCTCAAATAGCTTCCTCTATAGCATTCTGACTTTTGAACAAAATGCTATATTTGAAAACCATATAAAATGCTATATTTGAACATTGTACCATTCATTGATCACTTGATTGCCATATCATCAATTAATAATTGTTTTCAAATTTACTACATTAAAATTGTGCTTTACTTCAATTAGGAGTGCACTTGCACCTTACATTTAGAATCCAAAAGGCCTCTGTGTTGACTCATGCTTTCAACATCAGTACTTCATTCAGTTTGAGAGTAGCATAACTAAACAAAATTGATGCAGAAGCAGCAAAATTAATAGCAAAAAGTAATTCACAGGGTATTTCTCACAGCACCTACACCAGTACCATTCATGTCACTGTAGCAATATTGCTCATGCTACTGTACTGCGGCAATGTAGAAGAGTTTCATTTGGGTGTTTTCGTGTCTTTTTATGTCCTTTTATTTGGGTTATTTTAGATGGCTTAGATTTTATTATATTCTTAAAGGTTAGTAATTAATTTTAATTAGGACTTATATGATATAAAAGAGAGGTTAAGGGTGTAATCAGATTATTATTCAGAATTAATAAATGTTTTTGATTGGTCAGGTTTAAAAAAAATTTGGCAAAGAATTGCTTTGATCTAGTAGCCTGGAAGACCAGCCCATTTGGAAGTGATTTTGATATAATATTGCAGTCGCTTTGAACTAGTAGCGATTAGAGATTTTTTATTTTTTTATTTTTTTCACATTTTCACTTCAAGGCGCTATGAGCAGAAAAAGAATCAAAGCAAATACCAATGTAAGCCCCCACTATATATGTGTGTGTGTGTGTGTGTGTGTGTTTGATACTGACATACCACGCCATTTGCTGACAACAGAAGATGCTGAAATATTGAAAAATGTGGTTTTGCACTCTGTTGCAACAGCCTTCGCAAGCATTGTCTGCAAACAAGATATGAAAAATTATTTAACTTCTAAAATATCAATCATCAAGATAGCAAGATCAAGCAACATCAGAGATTCAAACCATTTCCTCACACATAGATTACTATCTCACAGGACAAGATCACAAGAAGACTATAAAAATATTTGATTCAGCTTTCTGAGAGGGTCTTCTGTTGCATGGAGGACTGCAATGAAAGTCCTGACTGTTCGTCTCACATATGACCTTTAAAGTTTCCCATATGATGGTCCCTTGGTCCCGAATAGCACTATACCCTGCTATTTCTTTGAAATTGCTAATTATATATATATATATATATATAAAATAATATTTTTATCCCCATCTCCCACATTGCAATGGAAAGTTGGAAAACCAATTATTGAAGTACAAAGAAAACTATTAATTCACTGAAAAATTATAATGGCAAAGAACTCTGAGTAACAGTGCTTTATGGGGTAGGAGAATTAATAGGAATATCATGAAAGCACATAAAGTAGAGAAAAACACAAATTAAAATAAAATAAATGGAATAAAAAATTTACAAACCTTTCCTGTCCCTGGAGGGCCAAAAAGAAGAATGCCTTTCCATGGTGTTAGAAGACCAGTAAAGTATCTAGAAAAATTGGGAAAGATCAGCAGAACTTCAGCAATGTAATTAACTTGTTGAGATATTATGGTCCACAATGTGCTCATGAACAAGACCTACTTGGGATATTTTATTGGCATGACAACTGCCTCCTTAAGTAAACGTTTGGCATTCTCTAACCCCTTTATGCTCTCCCACTTAACATCTGGATTCCCACGGATGATATCTCTGCACAGATGTAAGGCAACAAAACAAGTTGATATAAATAACATTTCTTAACTTAAACTGCAAAATCCTTGGCCACCCAGATGGTACAGATGCAATAATAGTAACAGTTATCCCCTCAGAAACTTTCATGTTGGCAATTACCTACTTAAACTTTCAGCCAAATTACGCATTTCTGTAGATTCAAAAGCAGGGAGCAGAGACTTCTGGCTGAAAAGGTGAACATATAAAAGTCAGTAGGTTCTCCAAGAATTCATAATTCCATGTTATTAAATGGTCAGAAACAGAAACTCCAGTTGATGTAACTAAAGATATAAAATGAATTTTTAGTGCATTAATATTATTTTTTTTGGTGTAATGTGGCAATCACCTATGTTGCAGTCTCCTCTTCTTCTTCTTTTCTTTTTTATCAGTACCCTATGTTGCAGTCTTAGTAGACTATTCATATGCAATTTACTGTGTGTTTCTTTCCCTTGGTTAGTTTCTTCAAGATAATAAATATCACTATGGAAAAAAAAAAATGAAAGGGCACGTTGAATTATTTTAGCACCATCACAGTAAGGAGGGCAGAGCTCTGGCTGTCTGGCACAGTGGCACAAGAGTTGGGGGAGGTTGAGATCAAGAAGTAGTTGGTTTGCAGGGCCAAGACTGCTTCCCCTTTTAATAACAAAGAGTACTTATCCATTTCAGACAGACAATTTTAACCAATAAATTATAACACACACATATTCATGAAGCTGAACATTGTGAGACAACATCTATTTTCACAATATAAGTGCCAGCCCTGAGAAAGGAGGAAACATCTGCTAGGTTGATAGGCGACACAAAAAATCTTAGTCAAATTCTTACGAACTGACATCTCGACATTAATCCAAACCCAGACAAAAGAACAAGATAAAATATCCATAGTATGAAAGGATTTGCATAGCCATAGTCAGTTGGGAAGAGGATTTGCATAGCCATAGTCAGTTGGGAGGAGGATTTGCATAGTCATAGTTAGTTGGGAAGAAATCTAATTTAACTTAAACTCCTACTCATGTATGTAGATTACAAATTCACCTCAGCTAGGTAAGGGTTACTCTACAATGCCTATAAATGTCTCTAGCATAACTCAAAAACACGAGGCGCACACTCAAGCACAACATAGTTTCTATTTTCATTCTCAAAAACACACATCAACAATCTTTTTAGGCTAAAATAAATAGATCATTCCACAACATTTATAGCCTTTCGTTAAAGCCAGCTACTTGAGTCCAACTTTTAACAAAACATGATTAGTGTCAAGAATTACGCTGTCAAATGGAATACTTCAGCACCAAGATTCAAACCCAGATAGATTAAACTCTGATTACCATTCATTTCAAACTTTCTTTAGAGTTTAGCAACTAACGGTGACAAAATTTTCGCTCTTTACCAATACCAATAGCATTATACCCTAGTAGAAACATAAAAACAAAATTCGGCCAACAAAATGTAACTAATCAAGGAATCTTACGGTCTCCACTCAGTTCCATTAGATAGAACTCCATTTGTGTGCACCGAGCTCTGATTCTGAAAACAAAACAAAATTAAGCCCATCAAGTTCCCGAATAAACTATACCATCACAAATTCACAAATGGATAAATAATCAAATGCAAGCGGCTACCTGGTTCTGGAACTGTTCATAGATGGCCAAGTCAGCAGTTTTCTTCACAGGTGTGCTCCCATTCGACGTCTCAGCCCCATTACTTGCAGGTTTATCCATTTCGCCATCTTGCGACTCCGGCAGCCTCTTTCTACCAAACTTGGCATCATAAAACATTTTAAAATCCTATAAATACACATAATAGTTCTTATAAATGCACATTTCTCAGTAAATTTCTATTCACTAGATTTTATTTTTATTATTATTATTATTATTATTATTATTATTATTATTATTATTATTATTATTATTATTATTATTATTATTATTTCTGAATCTGCTGGATCAAGATTTACAATTTTTTATGAGCATGATTGATCAAAATCTACTCAAACATTTGTTAATGAAACAAATATGAAATTTGTTCTAAGACAAACAAAAGAGATTAATTTTTCTGTTTGGATGCTGAGAAATGAAAGAGAGAAAATTTAAACAAACTTAAAAACCAGCTCAATTCGATTATTTTAATATCTTCAAAAAAAAAAAAAGTCTTAAGTCGAAATGGCCAATAATTGCAGTATGCTCAGTTAAGTGAAGCTTCTAGTTCCAAAACAACGTCAAATTTAAGATTCAATATATCTCCAAAATTTTATTTCGTTTTCCTCACAAATTTTCTCAACAAAACAAACACAGAAAGAAAGAGAGAGAGAGAGAGAGAGAGAGAGAGATTGGTACCAGAAAGGACCAGCGAGTCTGTGAAGGATCGTCTGCCATTATGCTTTGATTGAATCTGCGAGAGGAGAAAGAGAATCTGCGAGGAAAAAATAAAAAGGAAGCAGAGAGAGCTTTGTAAAAATAAAAAAATGCACTCTCTTTCTCACTCTCTCAGACTATGTTGGAAATACAGCGAAGCAAATATATATGCTTAGATTAAGCACATGGCGTAGAAGAAAGCACGTGCCGAGCGCGTGACAGCTCAGAAAAGAAAATATTGCCCTGCACGAAGCGAACAATCTGGAGATTCTAGAAATAAGTCAAATAACTGTGAGAAGGACTGTTTGGTTTTTTTTTTTTTTTTTTTTTTAATCACTTCTCACTCAATTTTCGTCATTCATTATTTACCACTTAAAATACTTTAATTTTTTATACTCACCCATTTGGCACACTATCACTCAAATATTTCAACTTTTTGTGGAACCCATACCTAAGCACAAAATCAGACCCTTCTATTAGTCTACCTGGCTCGCCTTCATTTCCCACCGTTTTCTTCACTGCTCATTTTATTTTGCCACCACCATAGTCATAATGCCATAGTGCAACCAAAGAAGTACAAACAACAAAAACTATCAACAATTTAACACCACCTAAAGCAACTTATCACCCCAATTTCAAAACTCCATTCATACTTATTAATGATACACCACCAAAAAAAAAAACTTGTCTAGATATAGCTAAACCCATCTTTGATCTCTCACACAATCACACTCACACTCTTCCTGCAATTCTCATATACTATTATAATCAAAACACAAACCCAATAAGATCCATGTAAGTACCCAAAAACCTTGTTACTTATTTATGATACACCAAAAAAAAAACTATCTAGAAAATTAGCGAAACATATCGAAATTGGAGGAAGAAGTCGTGGTGGTGGCGTCTAATTTGGGAGCATAGCGAGCTAAGCCGAAGAGATCATTGAATCCGAAATCGAAATCTTGGGATTTCTGCTGTGAGTTGGCGGTGAAGAGATAATCGCGATCTTCAAAGGAATTGGAGAAGGAGTGAGGACGTGTTGATGATCCTCCGATGGTGGAGGTGGATTTGGAGCCAGATGGGTCGGCGTGGGAACTTCATCGTGGTGTTCGCTAGTCTAAGTTGTGGCCATTGTGGGTTGGATGAGGTGGGGGCTTGGTTGGCGTGGCTGGGCAAAAGGGATGAAGTGTGAAGAGGTATGCTTGGATTTGGGAATGGGGAAGAGTTTTTGTGGGTTGGGTTTTTGGTTTGAAGGAAAAAGCTGTTAGTGGGGATCGTGAAAAGAAGAGCTGGACTTGACAAGGCACTAACTATGGGCCCCTATGTGTGAGTGTACTTACAAAAATATCATCATAACTCTATTTTCATAACTTGAAAACTCCTAAAATGAGTTTTTAGTTTCCATAACTCATCACTCAAAAATTAGAGAATTAAGTGATGGAAACAAAAACTGGAAACAAATCCAAACATAGGTTTTTTTTTTTTTTTTTTTTTTTTTTTCTGAGACTCACATATTTTGAGTTATGGGTGATGGAAACAAAGTTATGAGTTATGGAAATAGCAAATCCAAACAGCCCCATATTATCTCTGCAACATTTTCACAACAAATTTTAAATAGTTAGTTATTATTAGTTCAAATTTAAACCTATCATTGAGATTATTTTTTTACCCCAATAATAATAACTAATAACAACGTACCACTTACAATTTGTTGTGAAAATATTGTAAATATAGGATTTCTCAATAACTATTGTTGGATTAAAACCAACACATAAATTATTGTGGCTAATTTAAGTCGAGCACTTCTTTGATGAGAAATGCTAGATCAATAATTCACCCAAAAAATAGAAAAGCTATATGGAAGATATTTTCACAACATTTGTGCAATGATGTTGAAATAGTAGGTTGTTATTGACTAATATTAATAGGTAAAAAAGTAATTTTAGTAGTAAAAATTTACCGTTTATGGTTTTTTATAATAAAAAAATTGTGCACATAAAACTTCTATTATTTTAAAAAAAATATTATATTCACAATATTTTCACAATATTTTCACAATAAATTTTGAATAGTAGATTCAAATTTGAATGGATAACAATTGATCATTTATAATTTGTTAGAAATTTTTTTTTTATATATTTTGTAATTTTTTTAAAAGATAGTTCAGATGTCATGTCAATGCCAGAAAAACTAAAATTAAATAAATAAAAATAAAAATAAAATGGGTTGTCATGAGCCTAAAATCTACGTTGTAGGTAACTTGGCATTAGAGGTAGTTGACGTATCCCTGGAGACACCAAATTTTGTCTTATACAGGGGTATAATTAATAAAAGGATCCCGCTGATAAATGTCTTTAAGGTATATATTAACAAATTCATTTTTAAAAAATTTTTATTAGAAATTAAAAAAATTATCAAAATATCTTCAATTTTCAATAAAATTTGTTCTAAAAAATGTATACTATTGTATGTCCAAATATAGGTCTATAGCCTATAGGGATATAATTAATAAAAATACCCATATTAGGTAGTATACTATATACTAGGCCGAGCTATGTAATAGGGGGGGGGGGGGGCTATGGCCCTCAAAATTTTGAAACTTTTGAAAATATATATATATATATATATATATATTATTTTAATGTTTTTAAAATTTAGTCTACAAAAATAAAAGTTGGCCCCCTTCCAAATATTTGAATTAGTCTAATAATACTCTTAAAAAAATAGTTAGTTTAATAGTTATAGAAATATAACTTTATTTTTAGCAATTCTATTTTTTATTATAAAATATGCTTTTATATTTGTTAAATACTTAATAAAATTTGGCACCAAACATGTTTGAATTTATCTTTTTGAACATGTTATGTGACGATTAACAAACTATTGACTCATTAAAGAAAATCTTGTCATTAAAATTACACATTAAATGTCTCTTTAGTTGCCACATAATGGATTAGAGTAAGATAACTTCAAATATGTTTGGAGCTTAACTTATTCCTCCAAGTTTTAATCATTCATATTTTTGAAAATTTTATTAGTTCAACTAAAAGATATTTTTACTTACTTTAGTATAAAATTTTATAATTTGTATTGAAAATGAAATTTTTTAAAAATTTCACTATGAAAATGGTAAAAATAAATTTTATTTTATAAAAGGTCGCCATTAAACATAATTTTGATTAAAAATACTAAATTTTTTTTTTGTTGAGTGTGTGTATAAATATAACTTATCAAATAAAAAAAAATGAGTGTATATATATGCATGTGTATATATAAAAAAAGAAAAGAAAAAAAAAAGCATGTGTATATATATGTGTGTGTAGGAGGTTGTCTTGATAAATATATTAGTATCAGAACTTGGTCCTCCAAATAAAAATTCCTAGCTGTGCCCATGACTATATACTTATATACATATGTTTATCATACCTTTCAAAAAAATAATAAAAAATAAAAACTCACACCTACCCCCAAGAAATAAAGAGTTGAATATTTCATTTAACTTATGAGCGGTTTACGTCGCTTGTCTTTTATATATATATATATATATATATATATATATATATATATATATATGAATGAATGTTTTTTTACAAATAAGGGTATGCATAAACTAATATAACTTCTACATGGTAGATGACCATTGAATAATAAATTCAAATATAATCTTATTCTCATATTCTTCATATTTTCTTGTTATTTCATTCAATATATAATAAAGAAACGCATTTTAGAGAAATGCATTTTAAAATACGGATTTTTAGTGGCTCATGATCAAATATAGGATAGAGGTATAATTAATAAAAATACCTGTATTAGGTATGTATATACAATAGATTATATACTCACATTCTCTTTGTAATGTCTTGTTGTCTCTCTCATTTTACAATATAGAAAGGCATTTAAAAAATGGATTTTTCGTAACTTATGATCAAACATTGGATAGAGGTATAATTAATAAAAATACTCATATTAGGTATTATATATAAAATAGATTATATACACGTACATATAACTTATGGTTATCATATTACTTAAAAACAAACAAACAAACCTCATGCTTATCATAGGAAATGAAGTGTTGGATGTATCATTTAACTCATGGGCGGCGGTTGACACGCCACCCAACCTAAATATATAGGGGATGGCAAGGAGTAGCCCAAGTGCCCAACCTAAGGGATTTTGCCTCTCGCCGCTCTCGGACTTTAAGTCTCTCCTCGCTCTCTCCGTGTGTAGACATTTAAAGTAATGGTCTAACTCATGGTTCTTTTTTGTTTCGAGTGTCAAAGTTGATATCTAACACCTAGGGAGTGCTTGAGAACCCAACAGGAATAGCCAAAGATTGCCTTTTCCCTCTCTTTCTTTCCATTTTCCATTTTCTTTTTGGATAACTCCCTCTCAATCTTCTCAGGGATTTTTTTTTTTTTTTGAGAGAGAGCCTTTGGGTCTAAGTCCAAGTGAAACATGGTGATAATGTAACACCCCAAGTCAAAAAAAAAACAAAACAAAGTCAGATTTTTTTTTTAGGTCCACATGTGCCTCACCTACCCATCATTCCCCACCACATATTCTCACTATCTCTTTTCTCTCTTGGCCGCCTCATTCATTTGCTCTCTTTTCTTTTCTTTTTTCCTTTTTCATTTTCTCTCAAACACTCCTCTCACTCCCTCACACTCTCTCACCGGTGCCACTCCACACCTACACCATCATTGTTCAAGCTAGATCACTAGAAAAACTTCTTAGGAACCTTAGCATCGTCATCCCTTTTATTTGAGGCAAAGATTTCTAATCTTTTGATGGGTTTTATACTTTTAATTGAGCTTATTTTATCTAAGGTTTGATAATAATATTCATGTGATTTATAAACTTTGGAAGTATTATTTATATACTTATATGTATGAGTTTTGTATTGGTGGAATTATTTGATGAGTGGGTTTATGGTTTGTACTAATGGTGGCTATCTAAGGTTTATTTATGGTGGAAATTTAAGGGTTTTGAGTTATAAATCGTGATACTTGGTAAATCTAATTTTTCTTTTTGCTATTGGGTTATATGGAGTTAGTTGAAGTTCTAAAATTGCTTATCTTGGAGAATATTGCGATTTTGGTGTTATGGGTCTTTTAATGATATTATATAAATATTGTGGGAAGTATTTATAAGGTGTTGAGGTTTTGATGTTAGATATAATATCTTGAATGATTTGTGCGGTTAAATACTAGGCTTGCCCAATTAATTGCTTATTTGGCAATTCCTAATAATATATTCCACTTCCAAAGTTTCTCATCAATTTAATTACAAGGCATAGACTTCCATTTATACTCATAAATCATTCAAATTGTTATCTCTAACATCAAAACTTCAACACCTTATACGTACTTCTCACAATATTTATATAATATCATCAAGAGACCCGTGACACCAAAATCGCATATTTTCCAAGAAAAGCAATTCTAGAACTTCAACTAACTCCAAATAAACCTAATAGCAAAAAGAAAAATTAGATTTATCAAATATCACATATTATAACTTAAGACTCCTAAATTTCCACCATAAATAAACCTTATATAGCCACCATTAGTACAAACCATTAACCCACTCATCAAATAATTTCACCAATACAAAACCCATACATATAAACACATGGATATCACTTCCAAAACTCATAAGTCACATAAATATTATTATCAAAGCTTAAAAGAACCTCAAGTAAAAGTTTAAAACCCATCAAAAGATTAGAAATCCTCAAATAAAAAGGATGAAGATGCTAAGGTTCCTAAGAAGTTTTTCTGATGGTCTAGCTAGAAAAATTATGGTGGAGATGGTAGTGTAGAGTGGTACTGGTGGGAGAGTGTGAGAGAATGAGAGGAGTGTTTTAGAGAAAATGAAAAAAAAAAAAAAAAAAAAAAAAAAAAAAAAAAAGAAGATGAAGAAGAAGAAGAAGAAGAAAAGATAAGATGAGTTATCCGGCCAAGAGAGAAGAGAGAAGAGAGAATGATGGATGTAGGTGGGGTATGTGAGGGCCTAAAAAAATCTTACCTTGACATTTTTTTTTTTTTTTTTTTGCTTGGGGCATTACAGATAAAATGAGAGCTCAGTCAAATCCCTCTCTTTAGTAAAGAGAGGGGATAATGCTAACCCTATCATTCCTACTGTTCAAGGCTAGTCACCTCTATATTAAAAGCAAGGTATATGCTAATAAGTGAGAGCATTTAATTTAAAGATACTAGATTACTTCTAAATATATGTAATAATAGCAATTTAGAGTTTACTCTTAAAATCTACATCACAAACATCTTAAATCAGAGTTCAAATCTTATGAACCAAACATTGTGATTCACTCCATGCTCCATCAGTAAAATTTTGATAGTTGGCTTCTTTTATTAAGTGAGGTAACATGCCTTAATGCTTGAGTTTTAACGTTAATGTTCTTGAATATAATGTTATTGAGGTATGTCTCACGTGGGTCACTTAGTTTTACATCATGTGATTATCATTTTTTACTAATGTTGTTGAGGTAAGTCTCAAGCACTAAGGCACATTATCTCACTTAATAAAAGATGGGGTAAAATGTCATAACACCCCCTAAACTTTGGGAAAGTGGCCACTACACCCCCATGAACTTTTTATTTTATCCAATTTACTCCATAAACTTCACATGTTTGCAAATTGACACTTTTGTTAGTATACTGTATTGGGTTCTAAGACCTTTAGGTTTAAATGTATTAAAACACTAATTTGTAATGTTGGAAAACTATGATCTAAACGTTTTAGTTTTGTTTAGACGTGCTCAAAGTATGTGTCTTTTATGTAAAGTTGGAATCAAGTTGCTACAGTATTTACTGTGTAAATCTATCTGGCTCGATCAATCGAGAATTAGACTCGACTGATCGAAAGCGGTGCAGATTATTTTTCTGCAGAATTTTCCAACTCAGCCCAAGCCCGTTTTACGTGTAGAGTTTTACGTTTTGTCCTAGGTATAAAAGGAAAAACCCTAGCCACGTTTTTGTGATGCTTTTTATGCTATGTGTGTGAATCTTTTGTGAAATCTAAAGGTGTTTGCCTTCGCACATACTTTGGGTTATCAAGGATCAAGATTATGTCAAGAACTTGATGATCATTTCGGTTGTAGATTTTAGAACTTAAAGATATTCAAGCAGGAGTGCTTGTGCTTGCTGGGAATCCAAGAAAGAAGTAGTCTGTGGACTCGAAGCTGTCACGTGGTAGTGGTAGTAAGTTTCCTACTTGAGGTAGTAATAGAATGTCAGTCGTCTAAGTCGCTATTGTGTAAACTTCAATTCTTTCATAGTGGATTCGATTTACCTTGATGATAGCTAGGTTAAATCCTCCCCAGGTTTTTTACTGTGTGGTTTTCCTGGGTCATCATATTGTTGTGTTCTTTATTTTTCGCTGCTTTATTGTTTCTACTTGTTTTGATTTAACCTAGATATACATAATTTATCTAAGTAATCACTTGGTTAAATATCTAGGTTAAAAAACTTGCTCGTTTAAGGGGTCTAAAAACGTACATACTGTTAAAATTTACTAACAATTTAATTGGGGTGTTGTTAGCAATGATGCTTCTGATATGATCCTGAATATGCTAAACGCTAGCATGTCTATGACTGATATCAATAAACCTAACATCACTCTGATTCCAAAAACAAAATTCCCATCTAGAATGTCTGAATTTAGGCCTATAAGCCTCAGCAATGTCATTTACAAACTAATATCCAAAGTCCTTGCTAATAGGCTCAAAATAATTTTGCCCCATATTATCACTAAAAATCAAAGTGCTTTTTTATTAGAAAGGCTTATTACTAATAATGTACTTGTAGCTTTTGAACTCATGCATTATCTATACCATAAAAAAGAGGGCAAAGGCAATTTTATGGCTATTAAATTGGATATAAGCAAAGCATATGATAGAGTAGAATAAACTTTTATTGAGAAAGTCATGGAGAGAATAGGTTTTCATGAAAAATGGATTACCATGGTCATGCATTGTATATCCACTGTTTCCTACTCTATTCTTATTTATGGTGTTGCTTATGGTTGTATAAGGCCTACTAGGGGTCTCCAACAAGGTGACGCCTTGTCATCCTATCTATTTTTGTTGTGTGTAGAAGGATTCTCGTCTCTTATTAGTCAAGCTACTAGGAATCATATGATAAGTGATATATCTATATGTAGAGATGCCCAATGATGACCCATTTTTTTTGCGGATGACAGCCTTTTGTTCTGAAAGGCTAACACCTAGGAATGTCAGAAGTTGATTGAAATTCTTAAGCTCTATGAAGATGTTTTAGGCCAAAAAATAAATACTGACAAATCTTCAATCTTCTTCAGCCACAATACCCCTCAACAACTAAGAGATGATGAGTTTAACTCTCTTGGGCCTATGCAAGGATCACAGCACAACAAACACTTGGGGTTGCGCTCAATTGTAGGATAATAAAAAAATGAAGTCTTTGTAGAGATTGAAGAAAGGGTAGGGAAAAAGCTATTTGGGTGGAAAGAAAAAATGCTATCCATGGGGGGAAGAGAGATTCTTATTAAAGCGGTTCCCCAAGTAATCCCAACCTACACCATGAGTTGCTTCCAACTTCCAAAAGGTCTATGTGATGACTAAGAAGGAATCATGAAGAGATTTTGGAGGGAACAGAGGCAACAAGAATCAAAGATAGCTTGGGTCAGTTGGAAAAAGATGTGTAAATCCAAGCTTAAAGGTGGGATGGGCTTCCAAAACCTTCAAGCTTTCAAACTAGCTATGTTAGCAAAATAGTGTTGGAGATTGTTGATAAACCGAGAATCTCTTGTGGCTTAAATTTATAAGGCCTAATATTATACGCATGGGGACCACCTTTACAGCAACCAAACCTATATGAACACACACACACAACAATCAAAAAAAAAAAAAAAATCACTACTAACACATACCCAATTTCAATCTCAATCCTAATTGTCACAACAAACAGAGAAGAGAGGTGGACTCAGTGCCATCCATGATAGCTTTGGTGGTCTGCGACGACGAAGTGGTGGTGAAAGGAGAGAGAGAGAGAGAGAGAGAGAGAGAGAGAGAGAGAGAGAGAGAGAGAGAGGTGTGAGGTGGAGAGATGAAGAGATAGAGCAAACAAGAGAAAGAAGAGACTGAGAGAGATAAGCAAACCAACGACAAAGAGACGATGAAGATAAGGGGAAGAGAGAGAAAGAGGGATGAGATAGAGAGAGATTAATAATAATAAAAATAGTAGCAACTTGCTACAGTAACTTGATACTTTTGGCTTTGACTCCACTAATAATGATGTTTTTTTGGTGTTTGAGGTGTTAAAACAGCCTTAATACCTCAACTATGAATGCTCTAAGAAAATCTATAGCCACATCATAATATTAAAAGAAAATTTTAAAATGTAATAAAATAATCTAATTACTCCTTGTCGGTTCTTTTTTTTTTTTTTTTTTTTTTTAAGAGTACCCAGGCCCAAGTAGGAACAAGAATCCTAGGCCTTATACTTGTTGTTTGGTGGATTGGACTTGGTTCACTACAGTTATATTGAGCTAATTACGAACCAAGTTGTGCACAAAATATGGATCCTACAGCACATGCACATCCATACATACAAAATATATACGTATTGTACTATAAAGAACAATAAAGGAACAATAAAAAGACAATTTAAAACCTTAAGGGTCCTTAGAAGGATGAGTAATACTTCATTATTTCTTGAGTTTTTAAGTATATTAGGCCCTCTTTCCATTAGGATGTGTCACAAGATCTAAATAAGTTCAAAAGTTACAGAATTAAATAGCTCTTTGAGGCTTCTAAGACTAGTGAAGTTTGAATCCAAGTGTATCCTCTAGTGTCTGCCTTAGGATTCCTCACAGAGTTTTCCCTCTTTTTTCCTTTTTTGAATTCTAAAGGGGTTTTGTAAAGGATCTTTTTACTCTAATTCACTATTGTTAAATGATTTTTGCTGATGGCTTCACCCCCTTTTATAATATCTTTCTAAAGTTTTTGATGTACTATTGATTCCCTCCATTTGGTGGCTGATCATTTTCTCATTTTTTCACTATATTCTTCTTTTGAGGTTTCCTTCCAAAATGTCCCCAGCTGACCTTCCTCTTTTGGGGGGTTCTAAGAGCTTACTTTTAACTTCTTTTTTCAATGCTTCTAAAGATGCTTTTCAAACCCCCTTTTGGCTGTCTCATCCTTTGTCTTTTTTCTCTAAATAGGCAGATTCTTCCTGTCAAGCTGAAAGATCCCAAGCCATTTTCCTTTATGGTTCACGTTACTGTTTTTTCCAAGGTACCAAGCTTCCCTTCTTAGGTAGTGGTTCCTAAGTCATCAGCTGTTTCCAAAGTCATTTCTTCTGAGTTGCAGACGGCTGATGAGACATGTCTTTCTTCATTCCTTGTGCCCATGAGCATGCTTCCTTGAACTGTCCAACTCTCAGCTGATTGTTTCCTACATTTCCTGAGGATCCTGTGGTTCTGACAGTCCCAAGGTATTCTGGTTTAGTTCTTTTTTGGGCTCCTAGAAAAATCTCCTTACAAAGATTGGGTTGAGCTTCCTTTTTCCGTTTCCTTTCTTATCAAGGCCCCAAGGCTTACCCATTCATAAGCTTGGGTTTCCCTTTACCCATTTTAAATGGGCCTTGACTCACAAATTGAGCATTTTCTATCCTTGATGGATCGTTAGTTTTTTTTATTTCAATACTTGTAATGTTTTGGACCTTAACACTCCTTAAGTGACGTATGTGATCATTGGGTTTGAAAAAAATTACCATCATATGTCATTCAACAGTCTACCTAAGTGACTAGAAAATATTAAATTGAAAAAAAAAGAAGAAGAAGGAAAGAGATAGGTTAGCAGGTAATATGGTGGAGTTCATCGTCATATTTGACACACAAAATCTTTGGTGGGCCTATCACATTCTACCTTGACATAAATATATATATATATATATATATATATATATATATACACAATTATAGCAATCATCAAAACTATGAAGTTACCCACTCAATGTGACATCAATGACAACTGAATGGAAAACCAATGTTAGGAATATGAAATAATTGTTGTAATATCTTTAGTTAGGTAATTAGCTAATTGGTTGAGATTAGGATTAGTTAGTTAGAATTTGAGCACATGTAGCTCACTTAAAACATGGCTTAATTCATAGAGCACATATTGAATTAACTAGCCAATTATCTTGAGCCATGTGGGCCAATGATCTTAGAGAGCTAATTTCCTATAAATACATGATTGTAATTCAATATTAGATATCAATGAAAAATAAACTAATTTCCTAGTCCATTAGTGTATCTCTCTCTCTCTCTCTCTCTCTTTTAATCTCTCTATTTCTCTATGGAGGATAACTACCTCGAATTAAGTTAATTTCCTTACAATTTCCACCAATCCCCCTACAATTCATACCCATTTCCATTAGGAACTTCTAGGTTCCTAACAAGTAGTATTAGAGCTGTCAATCTTATGACAAGAGATTGTGACTGAAGAAAACTTTGGAAAGAAGTACTGCAAATGTTGAACAAAGATTCAAAGGATGTCAAGGATATTTCAAAGATGGTCAAGGCCTTAGCTGAATCTAAAAAGGCTATGAAAAAAGAGCTCTCAAGATTGCAAGAGGATCTTGAGAATATGACGGAAGATGAGTTACAATCTCTTGATTCAATGGAATTCGAAGAACAGATCAAGTTCCAAGAATCTACTGCTATTTTTGTAAGCCAGGATGTTGATTTTTGTGTCAAAGTGGATGGTGATATACATGAAGACGCAACCCTTGAAGTTTTGTCCAAAAAACCAACAAAGAAGGAGATGATGATTTTCTAAGAACCAATTATTGATGCACCAATGGAGGCTTCCATTCAAGAGTCTATGTTCAAGAATTGGCAATCCAAGTGTCGGTGGTCCAAGAATCTAAGATGTAAGCACCAATAATTTTAATGGTTTTAAAATCAAATGAGGTCTTGAGAATGCAAGAACATTCCAAGGTTCAAAGAACCAATGAGACCTTGAAGATTGAAGAACCATTAAAGGCTCTAGAATTCGAGCAAAGTTTAAAGATCTACAAAGAAGAAACCTTCATGTGCACGGGATCACTTGTCAAAGAAAAATGCATGAATATGGTGATTAAAATGTCATTAAGGTATTGGTCTGTTGAAAGATCTCCTTTAATAAAGGTGTCATTTTACAATAACACCTTGTGGGCAAGGTGTTTTCAAGGGGAGGGAAATATTAGGAATATGAAATAATTGTTGTAATCCCTTCAGTTACGTAGTTAGCCAGTTGGTTAAAATTAAGATTAGAACGAGTTAGTTAGGATTTGAGCACATGTAGCTCATTTAACACATAGTTTAATTCATAGAGCGCATGTTAAATTAACTAGCCAATTATCTTGAGTCATGTGGGCCAATGATATTAGAGTTAGTCTTTTATAAATATATGATTGTAATTCAACATTAAATATCAATGAAGAATAAACCAAATTCTTAGTGCATTATTGCATCTCTCTCTCTCTCTCTCTCTCTCTCTTTGTCTGTCTGTCTGTTAATCTCTCTATTTCTTTATGAAGAGTGACTACCTTGAATTAATTTAATTTTCCTACAATTTCATACCCATTCCTATTAGGAACCTTTAGGTTTCGACCATTCAAACCACAAAACAAAGACAACAAAAACCAAAATAATAATAATAATAATAATAACAACAACAACAACAACAACTGAATGGGACAAAATTACTATAATGAGTTATCTTTTTACTACTTGTCAAAAGTGAGCAACAATAGAAAATCATTTCATACATGTATGTATGTATGTATGTATGTATGTATGTATGTATGTACGAATTTGATATAACTGTCTTATGTCACCATGTCATAGTTTAACATTAAAAAAAAAAAAAGAATAAAGATGAAATTACTACTCAATGTGAAACAAGTTATTGGTGGATATGAGTAAAGTTACTGTCAGTATCGTATGATATGTATCATATCATGTGTACATTGTTCCGTACGTATTATAAGTGATCATAAATCATACAATACAATATGCATATTATACAATTCGTATTATATCGTAAAATCGTATTATATATAGACAAATATTTGTTTATTTTAAGATGAGTGTTTTTTTTTTTAATTTTACTTAATTTATTTGAATTTAATAAGTTGTTAGACTTGTTTTTAATGTAAAAGTATTAAGTTACTTAATTTAGCCTAAAAAATAACATGACTATAAATTTTTCTTCTCTTTTTATTGCAAAATTTGGATTACATACTTGCACTTCATTTACATATATATATATATATATATATATATATTTTAAAATTCATACTATGAATAAGGTATTAACTAATAATATAATTATTTTTATATTTTTTTCATTATTGTTATAATAAGGTATTAACTAATAATATAATTATTTTTATATTTTTTTCATTATTGTTATAAGTTTAAGAAAATAGAATGCCAAGAAGAATTTAAAAAAAAAAATTAAAATAAAATAATAAGAAGAGATAATAAATGTTGATGGTAATGAAGAAAATTTCAATGAAGAAATATGTTTTCAAAATGATGAAGATGATGATAACATTAACTTAGATTGAGTTGATTAGACAATATAATGAAAAAAAATTATTATTTTGGGTCATTAATTTGTAATGTATATCGTTTTTGAGTTTAATCAATTTAAATGTGTATATTATGAATAGATGCTAGTTTGATTTATTTAGTTAGCTTGTTAAATATAAATATTAGTACATAAGTGATGAATAAATTAGTCATTAGTTGAATATATCCAAAATTTGTAACGAATATACCCTTCTTATATGTATATCTATAATATTTTTAAAAATTTTTAAGTTTTTGTGTATCTTACAATACACGATATGATATGATCCACAGTACAGGAAAATAAAAAGTCAATTCATGTTTTGAGAACTATACATGTTACCATAAAAAAATGATTAAAAATGAATAGCTATTACTCATGTGATACACTATCATTGATATTATGACTAACTTTTTTAAGTGATTAATACGAAAGAAAAAAAAAAGGAGCATTAGATAATAAGACAATAACTTGTGTTAACTTGTTTTACTAAATTAACCATTAATATTACTATGCTCTTTATTTGAAATAGATTCATTTTATATTATAAATTACGCACTTCCCCACCTTAGAAATTAAACTATCCCAAAGGGGACCCAAAAAATAATATGGCCAGCTTACTAATATTTATAGTCCCCTACCAAAAAAGAAAAGAAAAAAAGATATTTTAATTTTTAGAAAATCCCTAAAAGCTTGCTAAAAAAACAAAAAGAAAAGAAAAGAAATTTAATGTTAGAAAAACTCTAAAAGCTTGCTAAAAGAAATCCTTCAAAGCTTAATAATGGCAAGAAATCCTTCAAAGCTTAATAATGGCAAGAAATCCTTAGAGCATTCTTATCAACCATTCTAAAAAGTTTAGCATTTACCCTCTCAAAACCTATATTTATAACATATAACACACCATTTTATAATACAACCTATATCAAAACTTCTATTTTTTTTTACAATTTCATTTAAATATTGTTTCTTTATTATTTTTCACTAATTTTTTATTTTTCCTCTCTCTCCTCTGTCTCTCTCTTTCTCACAGCACTGCCGCACCACACCACCAAAAACCCACCACAACCACCACTAACGTAAAAAGAAAAAGAAAATCAGAGTAACAAGAAACCTCCACATCCACATCCATCCACAACCACCACATCCACTCACCACCACCAACCACAGGGAAAAAAAAAATCCACCGGTGAGGGTGAATCGAAACTCACATCCAAAGAGTAAGGTGTACCTGATCAGATTGGGAAGAATTGTTCAGTAATACAAGACCCACAAGATCCTTAACCCAAAACAAAACCTAAATGGAAGCCTGACCCATGGAGCTTTAGTCTGACCCGAGTGGAACAAGAGCAAAGAATATAGGTTTCAAGACTGGGTTTTTGGGTTTGGTCAGGGAGAGATGAGTGGGTTCGGTCAGGGAGAGAAGAGTGTGTTCGGTATAGCTTCACTCAGAGGAAGAAGAGCAGAGGCTGTGGCGGCGTGGGTTGAGGGAAGGGAAGAGTGGCATGGGTTGAGGGAGAGCGAAGAAAAAAAAAAAAAAAGAGGAAGAAGAGCAAAGGCTGTGGCGGCGTGGGTTAAGGGAAAGTGAAGGAAAAAAAGAAGAGAGGAAGAAGAACAGAGGCTAAGGCTGTGGTGGCGTGGGTTGAGGGAGAGCAAAGAAAAAAAAAACAAAAGAAGAGAGGAGGCATATGCATGGGATTAAGAGAGAACCAGAGAAAAAGAGAGAGGGAAAAGCAGAGGAGATTAGCGCGAAAAGAATGAGGGAAAAGAAGAAGATAGTAGCGAAGAAGAGTCCGGTTTTATTAAACAAGTATATATATATATATATATATATATTTTTTTTTTTTACAATTTTGCCCCAGTGGGCTGCTAGACATAGCAGTCCACTGTAGCAGGATTGCAAAATAAATGAGATATGAGAGGCTTGATGGAGAATGCATTTTAATAATTATAGCATTTTGTATCTTAAATTTTAGCATTTTTAACATTTGCCCATCTTGATAAGAATGCTTTTAAGTGCTATGGCTACCACTTTTCGCTAGCTCACTATAACTCTTTCACAGTTGACCATTGATCATTGACCACGAGTTCTTTAAGCTACAAAAGATAGTAACCACCACAAGAACTAATGCATGTAGTGGGTTTTTTTTTTTTTTTTTTTTAAATTAATTCTTTTTAACATGACAACACTATTTTACTTATAGTTCGAAACAATTTGTCATATAATTGGATAATAAATAGAACTTTTGTTTGATTTGTAAATTGTAGGAAAACCAACTATAATATTATTTTTTAAATAAAAGAAATTCATAAGTTGGAAACAAAACTTGGTGATGTAACATTTTCAACCTCTAATATTGATGCTCTAATATCAATGAAATTTAACATTCATTCTTTGGAGCGCGTTATTGGATGATGTATGCAAATATGAAATGATTCTATTAATCAACATGATAAATATATTAAAAAAACAATTATTTTTGTATCTTTTTAAAGTTAGATCTAAGTTTAGACAAGTTAAGCCTAGACCTAAAGCCCCCAATACATAGGAGGATAAATAATTTAAAAAGTAAAATAAGAAAGAGATTTTTTATACGTTCAAAAAATATGTTAGGAATTCAAATGTTTTCACAAATTCTTTCCTTCTAATAACTATTGACTTAGCAAGTTGTGATTGAAGTGATATCAATTTCATATGGTCCCCTATTGACACCACAATCATTAGAATTAATAATAGCATGCTACCTCAATAGTTGGTTGCAAAATTTTTTGCATCTTTAGACTTATATATATATATATAGAGAGAGAGAGAGAGAGAGAGAGAGAGAGAGAGAGATGAGTTGTGCACTTTTTCCCCACCTCCAAAAAATACCTCTAAAATATTGAGCTAATAAACCAATCTACTTGAAATCTTAAATTAATTTTATTAAATTTAAAGGCAAGAAAATTGAAAAGGTACTAAAGAGTCAAGATTAATTATGTGGGGGGCTGAACATGGGCTTGGGCCTAGAGTCAAGGGCCCAATAGATTATTCCTTAAAAGATGAGCTTGGCCTAAATGTGTGGATATGAGTAAAGAGGCCTCTAGAATGAAAGACAACTCCCTGAGGCGGACCCTGTGAAGATTTGAGCCAACCACCATTACAAAGGTTCACTACCAAGGTAATAATCAAAACCTTTCCCATATTAGATATGCAAGGAACCATGGGTGACCAATTCCCCTCTAGACCAAGATGTCACCTTCCATCAAGCTCACCTCGAAACACTCCATGAATAGATAAGAACCACTAGGGTAGTCACATCCACATTAATGCGATGTTTTCACCTAATCTCTTCCATATTAAATGTTGATTGACGGGCTTAAACAGTGAAAACACCCTCAAAGTCCTATTTTATGATGAAAGAATGGCAGAGTAGAGGGGTGATAAAACAAGTACCCCAAATCTAGCTAAGAATAGGACAACTAGGGAGAGAGGGAAGGGGAAAATGTCTATAAAAGGAGGGGAAGTGTAATAGAAGGGAGATTCAAAAAAATTGAGAGAAAAGACTAAGAAAAGAACAAGAGAGAGAAAGTTGTAATAGCATAATAGGTCTAAGAGTTTTTAGCCTTTAATCCTATTCCTTGTACCTAGGGAAAGATATTCTTACATCAATAAGAGTTTTTTTTGTTCCTTATTATCTTACAATCTATTGTTTAGATCTCTCATTATGGAATTCTTGCCCTTTAATCTTATAAATTAATTGTATAAGTCATATTCGTTATCGCTATTTTCTTAGTAGTTGTTTTTGATCCCTATAGATTAGGTTACAAATAGATTAAGTGGATTAATTATTATTAAAAAAAAAGATGTTAGTAAAACCTAAATATAAAAATGTAATTAGTAAATTTGATCTAAAAAGCAAGAAGAATGATTTTTAAATAAAAATTTTTAATATATAAAATAAATATTTTTTAATTGATATTTGAATATAAAAAATCATATATAAATTTACTGGCTTAAGTCTCAAATTGTATCAAGATGAGATTCTATATGCAAAAATCATAGTCCTATCTCTCTCTTTTCTTTTTCTTTTTTTTAACTATTATTTTTTAATACTACTGAATTGTTTGATTAATTTAGTTTTAAACCTTAGGATATTTCTTAATTTTAAATTGTGGGATAAAAAATCATTCATCCTGGTTTCTTTATGGAGTCGAAATACAATGAAAGAAAATTTATGGAATGAGTCAGAACTCAGAACAACCGATGAGAAGAAGTGTGATTGCCAAAGAGCATCTTTTTAAAAATGTCTTATCAAAAAAGTTCCCCATCGTGAAATTTTGAAAGATAACGGCGCTGGCTGTAACACTATTTCCCTATAAAAATTCCTAAATGGAGTTATTACTGGCTTTTAATGAAGCCACAAGTAGCAATATATAGCTTTGTTGAAATGATGATGAAATTGTGCGGGGTGGGATATGGATAGTGAAATGCACACTTGGATGGTCAAATACAAACTCTTTGCCGAGAGTGACTTGGGCCTCTCTCTCTCTCTCTCTCTCTCTCTCTCTCTCTCTCTATATCAGAATCTTTTCTCTGCGGCTCTTTCATTTTTGTGGGTGAAGTGAAAGTGGGGACTCCAAAAAACTATGAACTCAGTCATACATACTGTTCTATCCCTTTCAAAACTGAAGCAATCAAGAAGGAGAAAAATCAAAGAGTGTGACATTGGGAGTCATTTTTAGTTTGACTGTCAAATTTTATGGATAAACATTTGATTCAAGAAGGAGAACTCAGTCACACATTTGACTGTCATTTTTTTACTTTTGATGTTGCAAGTCCATGGGCTTATTGGCTCAAGTGGCCGCAGTGTAAGGGCTTCTGTACTCCTACACTCAATAATTTACCTCTTATCTTAGCTTTCATGTGTTAAAAATTTAAAATGTGGACGTTTTGAAAATATAGATATTTTCGCATTAATTATAGATGTTGATGTAAAATAATTGATATAAACAAGTGGAAGACAATATTTTTTTACGCATCAAGATAACATTAGAAAATACTAATAATAAAGAAGAAGATACACCTGAGCCTTTTCATCTTTTTTTTTTTTTTTAATTTTTAATTTTTTTTAATTTTTGTTTTCCATTCTTCCATTTTGAAATAGAGGAGGTTTGGTTATGCTCAAAATAAAGAAACAGAGGTATCATTTTCTATGAAGAAACAGGTATTAACATTGAGTCATAAGACTCTGGGAGTAATTAAAGTGATTTTAGAATAGAGAAGAGGTATGGTTTTGCTCAAAAACTTGGTGTCGTTGAGCCCTTAATTAGGTGATTGATTTACAAGGTTCATTGGGAGAAGATTAGGGGAAAAAACAAACTTGTTATTATTTGGTGTCTTTTGTACACAATTCATAAGCCAATAGCACCAATTATTTTCACAATGGCTTTCTTCATCTTTGATGTTTAGGTGTTGCTAGTGTAAATGATTGAAAAACAAACAAGTATGGTGGTATTTAATCATTGTTGTCCATTCAAGCAAACGAATCATGGTGTTGTGAACAACTTGAATTGTAAATCCATAAAATTTCACTGCTCTAATAGGTACGAAACGAAATATGGATAAGGACAAGATGATATACCATATTAATTGGTAATATCAACAACTTAAGGTCATAATGTGTGAATAGTATTCATGATGACAGGATGATGATGATGATGATGATGATACACTTGCATTAATGGTCGAAACGTGGTTGTTGCAACATTTGAACCCAAAAAAAAGTAAAAAAAAAAAAGAAAGATAATGAACATCCTATTCGTTTTTCCATCTATGGCAAAGTTGAGTCAGATTTTCAAACCTATTTTGAGCAACGAAAAACATCCTACTATCTGCTAAAATTGGGAACTTGGCCACTTCATTGGCTGGTAGTTTTCTCAAAGGGACCTAGCCTATAATCACCCAACCTCGACTTGTATGCAGACTTTTTATACTCCCACCATGTGAACTCCTTGTACAAGCTTTCTTCTCCTTCTGCCATAAGTGAGGGTAAAGGTACTATCTTTTCATTTAAAGGTGGCCCTCCAAAGTAGATCATTGAAATCCTTGAGTTTGTATTATCAGCCAAAACCCTATGCTTCACACTCTTAAACCTCCCATTAGTCATTACCTGCATCAATCCCATAACCAAATATGTAAATCTATTCGAAGCAACGCAAAAATAAAATAATAAAAAGAAAGACGAGGAAAATAGCTAGTCATAAAAGATAATGAATGAATAGTGACAAGAGAGAGAGAGAGAATTATGGGATTTCAATGGTATCTTATAACCTGGGATAAGGTTTTAGTTAAGAGAGAGAGAGAGGCCAAAAGACAAGGGAAAAAAAAAAAAACCTTCTTAGAAAAACCCAAAAAACTGATTGATGGCTAAGTAGTCCTTTTTTTTTATTTTTTTTTATTTTTTCTATTTTTAATTTTAGCTGAATTAAGTAGTACTCATTTTTCATTTATTATATATCTTTAGCTAATGCTAATGCAGCAATGCGTGTACAATTGAACGACATGATGTTTAAAAAAATATATATCTACATATAAAAAATTGAAGAGGTTGTTAAATGTACCTGCAAGGAATCACCAACATTGATGAAAAAAGAAGACCGATCAGGTGGCACTGATACCCACGTCCCATCTCTCAGACAGATTTGAAGTCCTGAGGTGTTGTTAGATCTTAGGACAGAAATTATCTGCGGGTCTGTGTGCTCCCCAAATCCAATCAAATTTCGTCCACTCAACGCTTGGAGTTCTGGGCATGGTGGATAGCGGTTTAGCCTGAAGCAAGAGTCACTTTTCTCATTCCTCAAAATCCTGCTCAACATATTCCTTGCCTCAAGCCCCAACCCATCGGCTATCAATTCCAGTACTTCACAGGACATTTTCTTCACAGCCGAAATATAATCATTCACAGCAGAGCTTCACCATGAAACAGAAAGAAAAAAAAAGGAAAATGTCAAAAATTTATATACTACTAAAACTTAAAAGAGAGAAACAGAGGAAAAAAAAAAAACAGAGGACTCTGTTTTTACCGGAAAATTTCCGGGCTATGCTGGAAAATGGAGAGTGATTTGTGGGACATGACATCAGGATTGGTATTGAGGAGGATATATTCAATCCAACCCACATCACCGTTTGGGCCAATTCTCTTGCTGCCATAGCCAAATGGATCAGGAGGGCCTGCCTTGTCTTTCTCAGGCTGAGGTAAATTGAAGAACCTAAGGGACTCAACTTCCAACCTGGTTATCAACTCCATTGGGATTCCATGATTCACAAGCTTGAAAATCCCAAACTCCTCAAACGCCTTGACTATGAGGCTCTTGGCCTCAGGGTCTGAGAGGTCAACCACTGGAATTCCAGTGAACAAGCTGGTTGGCTTGCATGTTTTGATTAGAGAGCTATGGTTTAATGCTGGTTGAGACAGAACCACCATAGTTGTTGGTAATTGTTGTTGTTGGAGTTGGTGTTGTTGTTGTTTTTGTGTCACAGAGAGAGAGAGAGAGAGAAGGAGATGGGTATGGAATTGGTGGGATTGGATTGTGGAGAGGGTGGTGAGCTTGATGGGGGGTTTAAATGGGCAAAATGGGGTGAGGGAAATGAATTGGTAATGCATGAGGGGAAAGCTGGAGGGCCCCCAAAGGCGGTACTTACTAACTCTAAATAGGAGCCATCTGTCATTGGTGTCTGCTTGGCATTTGGCTTGGCATTTGTGCAAGGATAAGTCTAATTCCAACGATTATTTCACATCATTTCTGTAGAATAAAAGTGATTGGTGTATATTAATATGATATTGATAGTGTTTTTTTTTCTTTTTTTGAGCACAAATATTATTCACAGTGCTTTGATGGGAAAGTGAAAGCGATGTTGTATGAGTGGTATATAATTAAAAAGTTTGTGGGAAAGATTATAAATTTTCAAAATGAAAGAAATGATTAATCAATTTAGCAAATTGTGGAAAAAGTTACAAATCTTGTTATGTTTGGGCTTTGTAGAATTGAGGTAAAGTTTTTGTTTTTTGTTTTGTTTTGTTTTGTGATTTTGTGTCTTTTCATTTCAAAAGGACAAACACTAATACAAAATTTTGTGAAAAATTCAAATAATTTTTTGGACTTTGTTTCTTTGTTTTTGGGTTGTAGATTTATTTGATTTTTTGGACTTTGTAATCATCCTTAATAATTTTTTGGACCTTGTTTATTTGTTTTTTTGGGTTCTAGATTTATTTGATTTTGGACTTTGTAATCACCGGGGCTTTTGAAAAACATTTTTTCTTTTTTTACTATTAATTTACAGATGCAATAGTTTTAAAATATTAAAAAAATTTGATACTTTTGAAATTGCATTAATATTGAATTTTTTGAACACCATTTTTACTAGGCAACACAGCCTATTTTTTTTTTTTTTTTTTTGAGAAAGTACTAGGCAACACGGCTGAAAACTCAAAATTCAATGTCACATGTTATTATCAATTAAAGTTTTTAAATTACTTTGAATATTATCATAAATTTCAAATATATTTGTACAAGATTCTCAAAAAAAAAAAAAAAAAATTGTACAAAATAATTAAAGTGAAACTACAACAAGGAGTAAATCAACTTTAATTCAACATCGGAGTCTAAAAGTACATGCTCACGTGAACCACTTTCTCAAAATTAAAAACGGCAGATTTCTTTCCTAATATGTAGATGTATTTTTATTGCAAAAAAAAATCAAAATTAAAACAGCAGATTTCTTTCCTAATATGGAGATGTATTTTTATTGCAGAAAAATAAAAAAAACAGCAGATTTCTTTCCTAGTATAGAGATGCATTTTCATGGCAGAAAAATTAAAGCGTCAGTCTATTTTTTGTAAGGAAATAAAAGGATTTTACTAATGTATGGCCTTATTATTTTAAGAAATTTTTTATAGAAAAATGAGAAAATACTTAATTTATTATAATTTTTTTTAAAAAAAAAATTGATGTACTTAATGGCATATATTAATTGGACCAGAGAAAAAAAGAAAGGGTCAATTTGAGCAGATTCTTTAATAATTTTTTTTTTTTGAGAGATATTCTTTAATAATTTGAAAGTGATTTGTTGCCGTTTTAAAAATTGGAACTTAATTTGTTGGCTTTAAAGGAAGATGGTTTGGACATTCTGTTCAATGGTCAGGGACTCACTGCAGTTGCAGAATGCAAATGTATGTACCATGTAGCACATAAAGCTACTCATCTTGATTTTGCAGGTACCTATATAATTATATCCAACTGGTTCTTTTATCTTTCGTTCTTTTTAATTGTGCCTAGGGCTTGGTTATCCATCATTTAGAAGGAAAAAAAAAAAATCAGAAAATGATTGCCTATAACCACTGATGGTATCGGTAGCTAGAAGAATTTATGAGAATTATTGGTTCTAGAACGGTTGTACTTACCATCATTCAAACTGATAATTGTTGAAATTGGAAAAATTCTTTCTTCTAAAACTAAATGTAAAATGTAGTAAGCAAAAAAAAAAAAAGAAAAAAAAAGTAAAATGTAAACTTCCTTGTCAAGGATGTTAACATCAAGGTTAGAGAATTGAGGCTGCTCATTTAAAGCATAGGAGTCCTAAATGTAGAAGATATTGTATATTGCATTTACCGCGTGACGTGTACTTTCATTTTTTTTTTATTTTAGGGATAGCGTGTACTTTCATATGTGTACCAATTCTTCGCAACCCTATTATAATCAAGACTTTGAGATTTGAACAAATAAATAAATAAAAAGAGTTTGAATTTGATTGGTTATATAATTTATATCATGTTGCATCTTTGTATGGGAATGGAGAGTTGAGGTATGCGTTTGGTCTAGCTTAAAAAGTCAGTTTATTTTATTATTTAGTTTATTTTTTCTACTATTCATGGTCTTTACTGTACTATTTTAATTACTTTTTAATTTTATTTATAGTACTTTCAGCAAAAAGTTTTCAATTTCAGCTAAATAAATTGTTTCCAAACAAACCCGAAGTCTCATTTCTTCTATATCTATCACAAGATGTTTTTAGTACTATAATTTGGACAATAATTTTCCAATAAGCATAGTTTACGAAATATTTCATAACTTTTTCTTTTAATAGAGAATACATATTTAGAATATTAAAGGGTTGGCCTAGTGGTTCTTAAAGTCTTATGAGATCCATGAAAACTTTTAGATTTGAATTTTCTAGCCAGCAATTTAGGGTTACTCCTCTAATATCTAGTATGCAAGGCATGGGGAAACTGCACACATAAGATGAAATAGTCTGAAAATCTAAGATTCCTAGATACCTAATTCTAGAAAAATAAAAAAGACTCTTGGATACTTGTTTTTTTAGAGATAGTTTCAATTTATGATATTTACTTCTAATAATTATTTTTTATCATCAAACCAAAACACCAATTGGTTTTAGAGTTGGTTTTGGATGCCTTTTTTCTTTAAAAAGATTTAAAAAAAAAAAAAAAGAAGAGAAAAGAAATAAGAAAAATAAAAGAAAGAATACAAATTTAGAGCATCGTAATCTTAAAGACAACCTATATTATATTGCATTTATTGTATAATGTAGACTTACAAACGTGTACTAATCATTTTCAACTCTATGAAATTATTCAGTGAATCTAATATATTATATCTTTTCATATAAAAAAGGACCTCACATGTAGGTCCTACATTTTTATGTGAAAGGGAGGTATTATATACCAAGTGAAAGGAATAATTTCTTCTCAACTACATCTTTATGTGAAATGGAGGTATTATATGCCAAGTGAGTGGAATAATTTCTTCTCAACCGCATTATAGCAAAGTCTTCTAGTGGAAAAAAGGAGCTTGAATTTTATTGATTATATATGGTGTCTTCAAAAGGAAATGGATAGTTGGACATAGGCTTGTTCAGATTCTGCCTGCAACCAACAAAACCAATCTGCACCAATCCGAACCGCACCTATTTGAGCTTCACTGGAGGTGTATGGCGCGGTGGTCGGAGGCAATTTGAGAGTACCAATAACGGCCGTTGAGGCGAGCAGTTGTTGGTTTTGCATTTCGATGTGTAACCAAACCGGCCGCCATGTACACACACACACACACACACACATATAGTTTAACATATAAATATACGTATACGTATGTAATCATGTTTTAGTTTTAAAATAATATAAATTTCTAGAGAGAGATAGAGAGTACCAATGCAGTAGAGAAAAGAGGCATGAAAGTGAGAAAGGAGAAGGAAGGAAGAAGAGAAAAAAAAAAGGGTTAAGTTTAGTGATTTAAAACAACATTGTTCCATTAAATATATTTTTTTAATCTGATACAAAACGACATCATTTTGGAACTAATATTAATTTTAAAATAATAAGTTCAAAATGATGTCGTTTTAGTTAGAACTTAGGTTAAATTTCTAAATCTCTTTTAAATTTTGTCTTCTCTTATCTCTTGTCCGCCTCTCTCTCTCTCTCTCTCTTTCTCTCTCTCTCCTCAGCTTGTGCCTTTGGCACAAGGCCCACCACCGTCTTCCACTGGATGCCAATGTTTCCAAGGTTTCCCCTCTAATCTCTCCTCTTTGTCACAACCATCATCTAGAAGTTTTAAGAGAATGTTTTGTTGCTTAATACCTAGCTACTATGGTTCTCCTTTCTATGCTTTCCTCCGAGTATGAAAATTTATATAATGCTCAATATATAACTGCTTCTCCTTGTAATTCTTTTTAGAAAGATGGAGAATTTGTTTGAAAATTTTGTGAAAGATTTTGAACATGTTTGTCTATTTGTTTTTTTTTTTTTTTTTTTTAATATTTGGGTTGTTTGATATTTCTATGTGGGTTGCTTGATGGTTTTTTTTTAAAAAATTATTTGTTTGTTTTATTTTTGCACTGAATTGGCTGAACCTAGTGTAGACCGGTTCTTCCTCTTCACATGTGAGCTGCGGTCAAGCGTGATGGGAAACTGCACCTATAGGTGTGTTGCAAAACACCCCCCCCCCCCCCCCCGCAATAACCAGCCGCACCACACCATGTACAAGCCTAGTTGGACATTTTAAATCTTTAACAAGAGATTTTTAATATTATAGTTGGAAAATATTTTGGCAATAAGTATAGTAACACATTTGTACATAACTTTTTCAATATGTTGTAATTGATGGTAAAAGACTAAAAGTTATATCAATTGTAGGGCGATGTAGAATTAATGTTGCTCAAATTACAAGTTGTTGCTTTAGCAAGTTGTAAAAAAAGTTGCCTGAAAAGCAATGATCAAGTTTGGAATACCCATCAATATTTTAAAATTGTCACTCTACTTTATGCAGTTGTTTATTTTATTTTATTATTTTCTTCCTCTGACACCTTTCCATTCAAGACTTGGGACTTTGGCACTCTTCCAAACCACATTTCCTCGATGGAAAATTATTAGGTACTTTCGGAGTATCATAAATGCGTACTCTCCCACTCTCATATAAATGGTGGGTCCCACCATTAATTAATTAGTGGAACTCACCATTCATGTGAGGGAGGGATTATGCATTTATAGTATTTTGAAAGTACACAATAAAATCCTGCCCGAAATATGAGCTACATTGAATTATATATATATATATATATATATATATATATATATATATATATATTTTTTTTTTTTTTTTGACGATGAGAATTGCTAGGGATACACACTTTTGCACAACTTTGTACCACAACTCGCCACATGGTGAGTTGTGATTGGTTTGAGTGTATTAGTGGGCCATGCGGGAGCATATTCTAACCAATCACAACTTGCCATGTGGCGAGTTGTGGCCAAAGTTGTACAAAAGGGTGTGTGTCCCTAGCATTTTTCTTTGACGATATGATTGTAACTACACAATTAGGACTGTTTTAAAAGTATTTGGTCTCACCACCGCATACCCTTGGTGTGGTGGTTACTTCACAAATATAAGTGTTTGTGGGGTGTGGGGTGTGGGGGGAAAGGGCCGGAGTTCAAGTCTCCAGGAGGGAGCTTCACACATATATATACTTAGATTAGCTTAGAGTAGAAATTCTATCTTGTATAAATATATATATATATATATATATATATATATATTTGGTCTCTTAAAAAAAAAAAAAGGTTAAAATGCGAAATTTACTCTCTAAGTTTTATGATTTTTCATTTCAGTCTTTTAAGTTTAAGTTTTGTTATTTCAATCTTTTAAGTTTTATTCATCCTCAATTAAGTCCTCTGTTAACAATCTGTTAGTTGTTTCAGTTATCTACCCAAAAGATACCATTTTTGCCCTTTATTTAATTTTTAATTTTATAATTATTTATTAACTTTAAATAAACATTAACTTCAAATAAATAAATTAAAATTAAAAAAAAAAACTGAAAGAATCAACATTTTCCTTCCCTCTAAAGCCTATCTTGATACTAACAATTTCTTTCCTTTGTTTTCTTTTTTCTATCCAACCAAATCCTAAGTTGGTAACAAAGCAGTGGGTCATTATAGAATTATGGTGGTGGAAAGCAACAGATTCCCTAGAAACTTTTGATGGGGGATTTCCTCCTCCAGAGCTTTTCTTTCAAATTTGCTGAGGGGCAGAGTATGAGGAGTATGCAGTTCAAACATGTCAACTCATTTAGCAACTCAAGTGGGAAATTACTTAATGCCATGGGAAGCCAATGTGCCCAAGGTATTTACATTTCCTGGGAAATATAAGATTGAAAGGGATGACTTTGGGCGGCTTTGCATTGATTGGACTGTATAGATTTAGTGACTCTAGTTCCCTGTTCTCCCTCTTGATCACTCTTTCGCTCTCCTTCTCCCTCTCAATGTCTCCCTTTCTCCCTCTTTCTCCCTCTCAGTATCGAGCTGGGCTGGGGTTATCAGGTGGATGGGATTGCAATTGTGTTCTTTTAGATGGGAGGGACGACATTAATTAATTTTTGCTTTTTTTTTAAATGAACGTTTTTTAAAAATTAATTAATTAATTAAAAAAATAAATAAAGGGCAAAAACGGTGTTGTTTGAGTGGGATAACGGCAACAACTAACAGATTGTTAACGAGAGACTTAATTAAGGATGAATGAAACTTAAAGGATTGAAATGACAAAATTTAAACTTAAAGAACTGAAATAAAAAGTGGTGAAACTTAGATGATGAGTTTTGAATTTTAGCTAAAAAATTATTTGGGATATAACCTTAATGTGTTTGTTTCGTATTCGGGTTGAGATGATTGATTTGTTTAATAAACGAGTTGAATTAGTGTTTAACCCATGGAATCCGTTTGATATGTCTGACCTATTTAATTAAATGACATTTTACTAATATACCTTTCAAACCCTAGGTATATAAATTTATTAATTGTTATGATTTATTTTCTTTGACATATTGTGATTGATTATTTATAATATTGAGATATGTTTTAGTTGTGAATAATTATTTGTGATGTAGTTATTCATTAGTTCTGAATTTTATATTAAAAATATTTATTTGTTTGTTTTTTCATAATTTTTTTTTTTCATTTTGATAAAATTTGATAAACAGGTTGACACGACTGACCTATTTAATAAATAAGTCGTGTTAGGGTTAAAGAATCTTGATCCGTTTAATAAACATGTTGGTTAGTGTTGACCTATATAGTTGAATACTCATGAATTGGCACGACATGAACCCAACATACAAACACAAATTTCCACCCCTAAGTTCTAGCATAGAAGAAATAATTTTCACCGAAATCATTGCACTCTGATGAGTTCAGTGTCATAACTCATTTCACCATTTGATGAAATAAATAAAAAACAAAAAATTCTCATAATAATTTTTCAGGGTTCAAGTGACAGCTCAATAATAACATCCATATAATTTTTAAAATTGAAACCAAAATCGAGAATACATATATCAAACCAATTACAAACTTGTACTAAACCTTATTTCAAACTACAATAGGATCAACCTTGGGCTTTTGTATTTTTTTGTTGTAATAGTGGAAACTCTTTAGCCATGGTGCCATGTAATGAGTTCAATTTGACCTAATCAAGCTACATTACAAAAAAATTGGACTATTGTGGCGGGCCAAAACCGCCGCAAAAGGTCCATTTGGACTATTGCAACAGGGGTTATTGCGGCGGTTCTACCTAAAAGCAATGTGTTGCATCAATAGCTTTATTACGGCGGTAACAAAAAACACCGCTATAAATGCACCTTTTAGTGGTGTTTTTGGTTTTTTGTGGCGGGCAAAAAATCGCCGCCATATGAGGTCAGAATTCATGTCAATTGACTTTTAGCGGCGAGTATGTCCACCTTTAGCGACGGGCTAAATGTGTCGCTATAGGGAACCAATTAAAACGAACTCATTGAACTTTTAGCGGTGGGGAGAAACGCTGCTATATGTGTAAACCTTTTACCGAAGGACAAAAACACCGCTATAGGGCATCATTTAAATCATAATATATGCACCTTTAGCGGTGCTTTTTGACTGCTGCTATAGTTTTTTTTTTTAGCATGTATTAAAACCACCATTTTTTGTTTATAGATCTGTTACAAAGAATTTGTAATAGTTTTAGCTCTACTAACACAATACCACAAATGCAACTAATTAACAACACCACAAATGTCTCCAAACTAACATAATATTAACATAGAATATATTATCAAATACATATAATATTGTCTATAACCTTTATCAAAAGTCCAAAGTATTTAAACCAATCCTTCAACACTTTTGCAAGAAGATGACCTTGTTACACTTTTGCAAGAAGAACCAGTAGTCCCAACTCCACGCTTGCTGGTAATAGTATACTTAGTAGTGGTCACTCATTCTGCAACTTTCTGGGTCAACCTGGCCACATTTGCTTCAGCAAGTGCAATCTCTTGTAGCTCAGCCCTTGTCTTCACATCAGTTTGAAGTCATTAGCATGTGTTATACAAGCATTTAACATGAAAGGGAAAGAAAACTACCTTCAGATCTATACAAACCTTAGAATCCATGCCACGTGAACTAGAAAATTGTTTAGAAGACATGCTCAAACCGACTTCAAGTGTAGCTTTAAGGTCTCTTTCAGCTTGCAACTGCTCTTGCAATGTTGAAACCTATAGTCATTTAAAAGTCATAAGACACAAATGATGTTGAAGGTGCAATTAATCTATGGTATTAAATATGCTCCACATGAAAACAGGCAAGGTCGATATGGCTTCAACATATAAGTGCTTGTGTGTTAAAAACATGCAAAAAATAAAAATAATAGTTACTTTGATGCTACAATTACTTTTCTTTAAAGGAATACTAAGGAAGGTCAAACTGAAAAATAAGCCAGATGCTTAAATTGTAATAGATTCAAACACTAATGTATTAAGAGAACTTATCTATCACAAATCTCAAATATCTTAACTTTGCACCACTCTTTACCTATACTAGAAGAACTCTGATCCAAGGCGTAATACAATAACAAAATTCTAAAAATTTGTGCTAAAATGCACTAGCACCTAACACGCCAATATGCCAGAATGTATAAAAGGGCCCTCTTATGTTCGTTGGGTAGCTAAAATGGCAGTTGATCTCCAAATAGGAGTACCATGGGTCATGTGCAAGCAAACTGATGCTTCTAATCCAGTGGTTAGTTTTGCTTCTCAACTAAGACTACTACTTGCACTTATTAGAAACTCACCTGCTAATTTCAAACTGTTCTCTTTGCTATATTGTAAGATTCAACTAATTGCATAATGGACCATGTTTTGCTTGTTCATTTAACAAATTAAACATGCAGATTAATACATGCAACGGGATGAGATGTGGAGAAACTTTTGGAGGACCCAACTCACCAAATAAGCCATCATTGTGGACAAAGAATTAGACTTCTTAGTATGATCAAATTTCTGCATTATTCCATTTTTTAAGGGCAGCAAGTTTGAGTTAATTAAATTCCATTCAATTCTCTAGAGGAGTGAAAATGAGCATTAATTCAGCTAGTGGAAACATTCTTGGGTTCAAATTTCACTAATAAGAATCTACAAAAAATCATGTTTGATACAAAAATAAAGTATCTGAAGGTTTTAGCAACTGTATAGTTAGTAAGTCTTTATAGAATAGTATCTCATAAGAAACTAATGGCTAGCTTCAAAACTTTGGTACTAAGGAGATAATGAAAGTTAAATGGTTGCTTAGGAGTGATGATATCAATCTAAACTAGACTTAGAGAAGGGTACTATAGCATCCTTATGGCTGTTCAATAATATTCTTCTTTTAAAAAGTAAAGCTCTTGTAGTTCAATTGTATGAAACTATGAGATTATCACATTAGCTTATATCTAGTACAATGTATGAAATTATGAATAAAGTACCAAATAGATTTAAGAAAAGGCTAGTGAGCTAAATCCACAGACATGAATTAACATTAGACAATATTCATTTAAAACAAAAACAAAAGCAAAGAGAGAGAGAGAGAGAGAGAGAGAGAGAGAGAGAGAGAGAGAGAGAGATTATCAAGTGACTAAACAATTTCAACAAAGAGAACCATACATGAAAACCAATTAGAGAGACTAAAAATCAAGCAAAGCTCCACTTCAACTAGAAAGATTTCTAGGAATAGAAAAACTATGAATGGCTTTTAAATCTACTAACCGATTTCAAACAATTTCAAACAATTTTAAGGAGAAGAAACTAACTAAAGAGAGGTTTTGAAACTCTAAGACTCATCATCACTAGACTCATCATCATTGGACTCATCATCATTAGAGTCATAAACATTATTGCTAAGCTCTTCATCATCGATAAAGTCTTGTTCAAGCAATTCATCCTCATTGATCAACAGTGTATCATAAATGGTTCCTTCTTCATTAACTCAAGCCCAAGCATGGTTGTCATTTGCATCATCACATACATCATCAGTAGTTTTATTGTAAGGGACATTCTCAAGATAGGTACCCACTTCATCATTATCATCATGTGAAGCATTAATACCAACATCAAACACCTCCCTAGGTTTTTTTTTGACCACCACCGTCTAATCTTTATGTCTTACGTCTTTCAAGTAAAACACTTGTGAAGCTTGAGATGCTAATACATAAGGCTTGTCAATCAATCGACCACCCATGTGTATCAATCGTGAAAAATTAACAAGGGGAAATCTAAACTCATCTTTTTGCATCCTTTCCCAATAATATCATCAACCCATTGACATTTGAATAGTACATATCGATACTTGTCAGAGTAGTTCAACTCAATGATATCGATTAGTACACCATAATAAGTAGCACCACCTTCAGTTACAACACAAACTTTACTGTTTTGAGTTTTCCTAGTTGCCTCAGAGTTTTTAGTGCGAAACTTCACACCATTCATAACATAACGCTTGAATTGTTTTGCTTCATTATTTGGATATCGAGCAAGCCATATGACTTTATCAGAGAGTTTCTTTTTCTTATATGCATCCATTGACATCACTTAATATAGACAATGGCGTTTATTATAAGTATGCTATCTAAAGTGTTACAACCAAGTTTTATATATAGACATTGACATCACCTATTATAAATAATAAAGTTTTATATATAGATGCTTTACTTACATAGTTCCTAAACCAGTTATAGAATTTCTTCATGTGCTGTTTTTGAATAACATCATCGGTTAAATGAAAAGGGAAATCGGCCTTGATATCCACTATGTGTACATTATGTAGATAAACATGTTAGTGTTAAGTTAAAATATTGTGATTGAATGCCATGAAAGGATATGCAATGACATATTACTTACTCACAAAATGGGGTGATTTCTTCACAATTGAATAGCACATAATGATGTGCTTGGATCCATGAATTTGAATCTAGTGTAATTCTCACCACTGCACCCATGGATTCCTCAACATTCCTTACAAATGGATTGAATGCAGTTTCAACAGATTTAAAATAGCGTAAGTAGAATGATAAGCATTCCTCTGCTATATACCCTTCTGCAATGGAGCCTTCTGGATAAGTTTTATTATGCACGTAAGGCTTAAGTCTTGACAAGTACTTATTGGAAAACCCAAGATCAAAAACGACAAATTGGTGTGAAAAACAATTAATTAGATAGACAAAGTTAATTTAATGTATTACCTCTCTATGGGATACATCTAACGATAATGAACTGGGCCAGCAATTTTGGCTTCGCTAGCCAAATGCATGACAAGATGTACCATCACTATAAAGAAAGAGGGAGGGAACATCATTTCCAACTCACACAATGTCACTGCAATTCTCTTCTTAAGTGCACTAAGTTCATCAACGTTTAGTACTTTGGAACATATCTCCTTAAAGAAACAAGATAAGCCAATTAAAGGCCTACTCATTTCAAGGGGCAATGATTTGTGTATTGCTATTGGAAAAATTTGCTGCATTAAGATATGATTATCATAGCTCTTCATCCCAGTAATCTTGCGTTCTTTGAGTTTGATGCAATGTGAGATGTTTGAAGAATATCCATCTGACACCCTTACATCCTTCAAAACTTGCAAAAAATCATCATTTTCATTAGCATTCATATGGTAGCAGGCATATGGCATACGTGTTTTATCATTCCCAACCTTCTCCAAGTGAAGTTCACTTCTTATACCCATATCCTTTAAGTCTTGACGTGCCTTCAAGTTATCATTTGTCTTGCCATCCAAGTTCAACAATGTGTCGATTATATTATCGACTACATTCTTTTCAATATGCATCACGTCAAGATTGTGACGCAACACATAGTCCTCCCAATAAGGCAAGGTGAAAAATATACTTCTCTTCTTCCACACAAATAAGACTTCCCCCCCTCTTTTTCTTTTATTGGGCAAATTAACTATTTTTTTCCCAAATTCATGATCGACTACAGCATCCGTTTGTAATATGATTTCCCCTTCGGATACTGTAATAGGAGCTGATCTCGTATCAACATACCCATCAAATGATTGAATTTTTCCTATGAAATTTATAATCACTATCCGAGAATCGCCTATGTCCAATGTAACTAAATTTCCTTCCATATTTTTAACTAATGAGACTGATTATCATAGTTACAAGGGGAACATGCAAGAACACCTTTGGTACTCTAACCTGAGATATCACTATATGCAGGAAAATAATTTATGGTCCACAATAATGCAGCATGCATTTGAAATGATTTTTTGGAAGACATATCAAACGTTTTTACTCCAACATCCCATAACTCTTTCAGTTCTTCTACTAGGGGTTGTAAGTACACATCTATATCGTTCCCAAGTGAGGTTGGACCAGGAATCAATAATGATAGCATGAGAGAAGACCTTTTCATGCACATCCATGGGGGGAGATTGTATGGGATCAAAATGACGGGCCATGTACTATGAGTACTACTCATATTTCCATACGGGTTGAATCCATTGGTTACTAATCCAAGTACCACATTACAAGGCTTGGATAAGAACTCTATGTACTTAAAGTCATGATTTCCATGCTTCAAAATTAGTAGGATGCCTAAGTTCCCTGTCATTCACATAACCATTGACATGCCACTTCATATGATTGGCTGTTTTAGGAGACAAATAATTTTTTCCAATCTTGGCTTTAAGGGGAACCACCGTAGGATCTTTGCAAGTTTCTTTTTTTTTTCTTGGAGGAAACATTAGTACTTTGTTGACCTTTAGACTCATTACTTTCCCATCTTGAACGGTTACAGTTCGAACAAGCTTCAAGATTGGCATTCTCCTTCTAATATAAAATACAATCTTGAGGATAAGCATGAATCTTCTCATAGCTCAAGCTCAAATCATTAATAATCTTCCTAGCCTTATAACAATCTTTTGGCAACTTAGCATTTGAAGGAAGAAAATCAAGCAAAAATTGCAGCAACATGGTAAATGATTTATTGGTCCAACCATTAAGACACTTCATGTGGTACAAATGCACAATGCTTGACAATTTGCTAAAATGCTTACAACTTTCATAACAAGGTTGATTAGCATCTTCAAGCAATTTCATAAACTGAAGTGCATCTTCATTAGGACCTTCTGTGGGTTGTTGCACAATAGAGACTTCTTCCATTAACCCAGACGCCATATCTTGTGTGGAGAACATGTCATGCAATATGTCACAAAGATCGGCATATTCTATCGGGTTTTCTTGGACATGACTATTAGGAATTTTAGAAGAAGTTTGTGCAAATGATGATTCCCCATTAGAAACCCAAGGGTTATAACCCCTACAAATCCCTTTTGACACTAAGTGAGCTTGTAAGACATCTATAGGCCACGAATTTGTATGCACACATTGTTTACACGGACATGAAATCCTTCCATCCGGTTGTGCATGGTTAGATGCAAAATTCAGAAACTATTGACTCCATCTAAATATTCTTGCGACTTTCTATTTTTAAGTTTCACCCAACTCCTATCCATTGCTATAAAGTGGTTTACAAGAAATACCTATAATGTCATTTCATGAAAGCACAAAACAAGAGTTAACACACATTTCATTTACACAATTTCAATTTAATTCAAGAAACAAATCATCTTTAATCATTCACTTTCAACTATGTTCCTAACAAAACAATGAATTTAAACGCATAGAGAAGTTATCAATATATTTGGTAACTATAACATCATTACTAGCAATAGCCTAAAGTGAATTAATCAAATAAAAACAATTCAACAAGAATCATCTAATATTACACAAAACAGTCAACACTTCCAATATCAAATAAAATTACCTTATTACTCCATGCAAGCCACCTCCTTGTCCCAATTCAACAGCCCACCACGAAGAGAGAGAGAGAGAGAGAGAGAGAGAGAGAGAGAGAGTACCTTAATTATTTCACCAACTTCACTTTCTTTGTCAGCAATTAGTTGTATCTATGCGAGATCAACGGTCCAAATGCTGCAAAGTGTCAACAATAGGACATATTAGAAATCTTCTAGATCAACTTAATTAAGTATGAGATTGATATATCATGCATGAACTTAGAAGGTAGAGTATCACAAATCTGTAATAATCCACTTCATATATTAAGTTAATACTAATTACAGTATTAATATTGATGATGCTTAAGATCTTCAGTAAGCTACACGGTCCGCACGTGCTCCTGATGACATACCTGCGCAACAAAGAGAGTGAAGACCTAAGAAAGGGCACCGGTGTGGTACCGGCCGAAGACCCTCCGAAGGTCAAGTTAGAAACCTTTATTTTCAACACTAGAGTGCTAGAGTTGAGTTATTTGCACGTACCTCGCTTTAAGAGAGCTTTGGGGCATTTATAGTAGCGCTGGGCCGAAATCCATGCCTTGGTCAAGGAGTTTTTTTCCTTTTAGGTCAGTAATACTTGGATTTTACGCATCTCTTAGAATCCTTGTCCTCCTAGGAGTCTCTTTAACTAGGCGTGTTGTTCAAGAATTATGGCTGTATGCGTGTTAGTCAAGCAAAGTCGTGGATGGGACTATGTCTAACCTCGTCAGCCTTATATCGTCAGCTTGGTGTCGCGTGGAGTTGGTTTGTTTGCTGAAGGTCGTTAGCTTCAGACTCGACAGCCCATAAGGTCGTCAGCCTCAGACTCTACAGCCCATAAGGTCGTCATCCCCAGGGTCGTCAGCACTTGGTTCCTCAGCTTTGGACTTACCAAAATAACCCTATCAAATATCAACATTAACATTTAAGCTAGAAAGATTATGATCCATAGAAGACTTTGATAAGATTGTCTTCATTTGTTTTGAAAAAGTGAAGTAACGAAAGAGGCAAAAGTTCCATCGTTTCAAGCCCATGTCAACATTCAACCAAGAACCACACAGTAGACTAGCCACATAATGGCATGATTAGTACACACAGTTTGTAGCTTTCATCTACGTGCAACCCGTTCACTCTAGTGCAATGATTGGGCTTGTTGTTCCGTATAAATTGATCCCATAATCTTTAATTCATTAACACCTCTTTCTATTTTATATAGTTTTTTTTTTATATCTATCAAATTACTATTATTATTAGTACTATTACAATTACTATTACTATTATTAGTACTATTACTATTACTATTACTATTACTACTACTACTATTATTATTACTACTACTACTATTGTTATTATTATCATCATCATCATTATTATTATTATTATTATTATTATTATTATTATATTTATCAAATTATCATTGATAGAAACCGGCATGTCCTGGAAGCATTAACTTTTGGAATTGCAAAAACTTCAGCAATACATCTTATGACAATTGCTAAGACACAAGCTTCTATAATACAAAATTCTTGATAACTAATGCAAACTGAAAATAACGTTTTGACATGTTTCAACTTTAAGCCATAATACAAACCTCAAAAAATTCCTTTTCAGGTTCAGGAGTGATCGTAGCAATTGATTCTGCATGCCTCTTGGCAGCTGAAAGTTGCTGTCTAAAATTCTCTACCTCCTTCGTACCTTAACAAGAAATCTATGAACTTTCTTCTCTCACTCTGTAGAGCAACATTAAATAGTACTTATTTGTAAAACTTGAGCAAAAATAACCGTAACTACATTTTGTGGAAAACAAAAATGCAACCATGTTTGTAAACAACGACAAAATATTTCTTGCTTCTTACTTTCAAAATGATTAAAAGATAAAAAGAGATGCATATGATAAAGGAGAAAAACTACATAAAATGCTATTGCATAAGTATATGGTCATGCCACAGTGAATAACAGAAGAGTAACTTATGAGTCATGACTATATGAGTACAATCCCAAATTCAAATAGATATTGCTAGCTTAAGTAACACAAATTATCAAGTTGTGTTCCCAATAACATTAAAGAAGACAGACACAAAATTGTTCAATAGGTTGTACTAGGATATTATGACTTTGAGCACTAATTTCTCTTCATGATCTTAAGACAACCGAACATGAAGAATGCAGTGAAAATACAGTTTAAAGCAAGAACTTTCTACCTAAAAGAATAATTGGAAAAAACAGTGGGGGGAAAAAAGGACTACTGGAAATCTTATTTAGAACTTATATGTAAGTCAAAGATTTTTAAGTAAGACTCAAGAACCATATGTTAATGGCCAAAGATGCATTAATAAAGTTAAAATAATAAGACTCTAATTATACTTATCAAAAAAATAAATAAACCATAATCATATCTCATTTATATATGAATTGTGAACTAAAGAGCATAATGTGTAATACAAAAATTGGGAACCTTTTTTTTCCTAACAAACACTTTTCATGTGCTAATACAAAAACTGAGGGGGAAAGCATCTTTTGGCTAATTGTTTGTGCCCCTACTGGGTACTAAGGTTAAGAGGATGCAAAAAGAATGTACAACCTTTGAGCATTTTCCTAGAAATAAGGCACTAGTGAATACGCTCCTTAAAACAACCACGTCTCAGCTTAAATATGAGGGAAATACCAGTATAAATCAAGAAATTTATTTCTGATCTTATATAATGCATCTCAAATGGATTGAAGTACTTACAGGGGTCTCAATGATAAAACACTGGCAATGTGGACCAAGCTGATATGCAAGTATAGAAGATAGTCTAATATTTTGTCTAAAATTAGACCATAAATCTATAAACAGTGTGTAACACAAACAATGTGAACACTAAGTAATCGACCATCCTATTATCAATGTAAAGTAAAAAAACTATTAGAACATATAGTCAAATCTGTTAACAAGGATGCCAAACCTAGAGTTGAAAGCAAAGGCTACCAATTTAAGCACTACCAATTCAAACACCAAAAAAAAAAAAAAAAACACAACAAGTTAACCAAATAGATCTCAGAAAATTAATCAAAAAAACAATAATTTAAACACAATAAATTAATACCAATTCAAACACCCAATGAATTAACTAAATTCATCAAATCACAGAACCAAAAAAAAAAAAAAAAAACCCAAACCTTGAGTGGGATGCAACTGAGAGAGGGAGAGTACCTTTGGATTGGGAGATGGAGATGGAGATGGAACATTCCTTGCACAATAAGTACAGATCAGTCAACAAAAATAAAATAACAAAAAAAAAAGAAAAAACTCATAGATCGGAATGATGTTCTTGGCACAGAGCAAGCGGACGAGCTGGATGATGCCGGTGGTTTTGTCCTTGAGGACGATGTGGTCGAGCTTGGGGATGTAGAGGGTGGTTGGTGGCGAAGCGAGCAAAGCAAAAGTCGTTGTTGGCGAGGATAGAGAGTTTAAGGATTTGGGATTCGATTTTGAATTGAGAGTTTGGAGAGAGCGAGAGTTTCGAATTTAGAGAGAATGAGAGTTTGGATAGAGTGAAAGTTTTGGATTGAGAGAGAGTGAGAGTTTCAGATTTGAGGGTGAAATTCTAGATAAGTGGGAAAAGTGAAAAGTGAAAATCTAATAAGGGGGAATCCGAAAAAAATGAGGGAAATTTTGGGGCTGGGGAATTTAGAGGTCTATTGTAGTGGTCCAACCTGCTGCTACAACTAAGAAAAAGCACCGCAAAAAGGAGTCCCTATTGCGGTGGTCATACAAATGCTGCTACAGCTTGCATATTGCAGTGTTTTTCTCTACCGTCGCTATAGTATTTGCGCAAAATGATATATTTATTGTGGTGGGTTTATGTCCTGCCGCTAAAACATATATATTGCGGCGGTTTTATGTCCCGCTGCTGTAGGACGCCGCAAAAGACTATACCTATAGTAGCGGTCCCAAAAAATGCCGCAATAGACCCTATGCATAGCGGCAGTCCCAAAAAACGCCGCAGTATGTGACATATAGCAGTGGTTTTTGCGCCTGCCACAAAAAAACCACTGCAATAGTACATATTTCTTGTTGTGCTACTTGTCCTTTATTATTGTCCTTCATTATTGTCCTTCTAAAATCAATAGCATTTTCGGGGAATAAATCATGATGCTAGTTTATTATAATTAAAAGGTAATTAAAGTATATTCACACAAATTAGAAATAAAAACAAAGCAAGAATATTTAGCGTGATTTAACCAACTCATGCCTACATTTATAGGTAATGCAATCCAATATCAATGATATTAATTACAACCACTTAACTAACTACAACAAACTGAACTCACAGGCTCTCACAAAAGCACTCATAACCTGTACAAACACAAGCACACTCAAAAACTCTCACAAATGCACACTAACCTAAAAGCCAATACGCCCCAAAACACACTTCATATTAACTCCAAGCTTGATACTCTCATAATTCTAAAACTCCCATAAATCCAATGGTGGAATTACAATAGCTAAAGAATAAAACTCTCTACTCTCACATGTGAGTATCATTCAACTTAAAAAAAGATACCAAACTACTCTTTTAATAGACTCACTTACATTCTTCTAAGAGTCTTATTTTCTCCTTAATGGGAGGATCTCTTAAACTAAAGCCCCCAAATCATTTACAACATTGCCTATATATATAGCTTCAACTTCTATACCTAACTTTTCAGGAACACAACATTACTTATTTGCATGATTTTAAAAACTGAAAATGGCTATGGTTCCTAATTTTTGTGATTGAACCACCAATTTTTACCATATCGACCGGGTGAGTGCTCAATTCCTTTTTGAACTAGCCGATTCAATTATGTTTTTAAAACTATACTTCTTTGACGATGACTAGACTTTCCCTCTACACAAGAAACTCAAATAAGTAACCAACTTTACACACACACACACACAAAGGCTCAAGTTACACGTACTTTAACTTCACAAGAGTTACACATTTTTTTAATCATATATTTTCATAACATCTAATGGTGAAAAATACACTACTTGTTCTGTCATTAATATTTAAAAAAATTAATGGTTGCTTACCTCAATGTCAATTTATTTTTTATTTTCCAAAATTCCACACCTTCCCTCTCTAATCTTGACACCTTTTTCTATCACAGCTCCACCCTCTCCAATGGCCCTAGTGACAACTAGGTTGCATAAGAAATAAACTTATCTTGGTTCATGTTAAGATTCACACTTTGTTTTGGAGTTCATAACAGTGAAGCAGATACCGTACCGTACCGGCCTGTGCATTGGTATAGGTACCCCTATGTTGCATACCGAAAAATATATCGGCTATACCGGACGCATACCGATGGTACCAACGAAATCCGGCCATATCGGACGCATACCGGCCGTACCAGGCCGAAACACTCCAAGCCACTTTTTTTTTTTTTTTTTTTTTTGTAATTTTGACAAATTTTCAAGGGCGATATGGTAATTGTGCTAAACCTAATTCTAACCCTAAGTCCCAGCCGCACATCCCTCTTTCTTTCTTTCTCTCACGCTCTCTCTTAGCTGCTATGTGTCTCTCACATTGCTTTGTCTCTCACTCTACTCTGTCTCGGCTTCTATGTTTTGCATAAGGTTTTAGAAATTAGCATTTTTATACGAGTATCTTGCAATTGTTCCATCATGTCATTCTTCAGAATTTCTTGATGCAAAACATAAATTTTATTTATTTTCTTTTTTAGTTTTGTTGCCTTTTTTTTAGTTTCTATACTCTAAAATTTATTTTTGTGTTTTTTTTAAAAAGATTAATTTTGGTTTACTTTCATTTGTTATTAGGGGGGTTGTTTCCTTCCTTGGAGAGACAATTTTATAGGTTCATTACGAAATGCAATTTTAGCATTATGTTTATTTAATTCCACTAACGAAAAATGAGACCAATTTATACTTGTTGTGCATCTTTAACTTTTCTCTAATGATGAATTGCCTCGGCAAAGTTGTTCCTTCGTGTTGTAATTCTTATGCTTCTTGGGGCAGAAGAATAGTGGATAATCTTATAAACATGGTTCTAGAGATTTTGTGTGTGTGTGTGTGTGTATAGATATATATAATATAAAATAACGGTAAATCCGAAACGGTACACTGGTATTGACCGGTACCTGAAATATATCATATCGCTGGCCAAATCGGTATAGCCTTCGGTACGGTATTGACTTCCTTGGTTCATAAAGGAAAGAAATAGAATAAGTGAACCATAAATGAATAAAATACATTTAAGCAATGGAAAAGAAAGAAATAGAATAGTATTAAGTAATCATGTTTGGATATTTTAAAATATGAAATATGGAGAGAGAATGAGGCTCTTACACAAAGACATATTACAAATTCCACTTAAAAGTCATGGTAACTTTTAAGAGATGGTAAGACAAGTTATACTACACATAACATGCTTTCTTAAGTAATCTGAGACAATTACCCATCATTTTTTTTTAGAAACAAACACATACACACACACAAAAGTTACCTTATTTGGGGAGTAACATCAAAAGTAATGGAATATAATCATTAATAACAACACTACTATTATAACCTTATTTTAAATTAAAAAATTGAATGTATAGAGGTACTTTAGGAGTATTAGTAAACTTTTTTTTTAAATATAATTTTATTCCCTCCGATTCCTATCAATTTTGGGAGAATGGTAATTTGAGGTTTTAGGGAAAAAGAGAGTAATGAATGTTTTCTTACACCCATTTCATTCATTCCTACTCAAACTTCCAAACAAAGGAATGCAATAAATATTATAAAATTATTCTTTTCATTTCATTCTCTTTTTCCAAATGGAGTGTTAAGACAAAGATTAGCCCGGAGCAAAAGAAGGAGACCCTTGCATTTGAAAGGAGTTTGGCTTAGAGGATGAGGAGTTTGGCTTAGAGGATGAGGATCTGGAAGCACGATGAGGAACAATTTGTAAGAACATGGGTGGAACACTTGTGCGGACATAGGTGTGAACATGGAACATTCCACGTTAATGGGAGTGGGGGTGAGAAGATTGAACTCCAACTTTTGGATGAGATGTAATTAGCCTAGGTTCTTATTTCACATCAATGCCAATTGTTATTTCACATCATTATATAATTTCCCCAACATTTTCTCAAATTGTTAAAATAAAATTTCGAGTTCAGAAAGTGAAAAATCTTATTCCATTATTTTTGTTTCACATCAATGCCGCGTGGCCTCCATGATGGCAATAGTAGGCCATCATAGTGGCCAAGTATCACTTTTAATTCACATGGACAATTTTTTTTTGGGAAATAAATATATCCAACCACATGACACATCAGCGTCTAAATTAGCATGCTAATCAAATTTTGATTATTTCACAAACCTTAAAGATTTGATCACTACTTTTGAAACTCCCATAATCAAATCTGAAAATTGTGGCAAAATTTAAGAATAAAATATGTGTTTGCCCTTAAGTAATTATTATTTTTTGGATAGATATGATAAAATTTTAATCTATACCATTTATTCCATGAGGATTATCATTATTATCAAGTCAAGATACTAATCAGATTTTTTTTAGTGTAAGTGAAGTTTGAATCCCAGATCTTCCACTTGACAATAACAGACTTTACCTCTTTTATTCATATGATTAAAACTTTATTATTATTATTTTTGGATAGATATGACAAAGTTTTAACCTATAGTGTGCATTCCAGTTTTGGATATGAATATAACTTAAGTTCATTTTTCTTTAATTAACTATTTTGTGGTTTAATTCAGATAGTGTTTGTAAAGTCTTTTCTTTATTTTAAATATTTTTTTTAAAATTAAACTATACATTGACTTTTATTTATAATATTTATATTTATAAACAAAAGACGTTTGACTTTTATTTGACTTTATAATATTTTGCCACAATTTTTTGAGGTCTCACAATTTTACACATTATAATTTGATTATATATATATATATATATTATAATTGACTTCTATTTTATTAAACCATCCATTAGAATATTGTCATATTATAATATATTTAAATGAAATTGTGGGGGGTAAAAATGTCGAAACACCTATGTGGGCCTTGGTCCTGGTCCGAGAACGTAGAATCCATCGAAAGGGCACGAGGCGGGAATAGGGTCACCTAAATTAAAGGGCCCAGGGGCCCACCAACCAGGCCAGTAGCCAATCAAGAAAGGTCCGAGGAGAGTGTCTCCTCGGACCATGAGAACAAGGACCGAAGTGTGCAACATGATGCCTAGGGAAGGACTCTTGGGGCTCAACAAGCCATGTTACACTCCAACGGGACGTCGAGGAGGGGGACAAGCGGGACGTGCTCTGCACAAAGCTGCTGCTACCGCATTAAAGGCTCCCCACCTACCTGCCTGACCGCATTAATGGGGAGGTGACTTCTGAGGAGACGGCGATCAGCTTTATAGCCATTGGGGAAGGCTTCCAAGAAAAGGGGGGATGGGAAAGGTATCTGTATATATGGCTCTATGAATGGGAGCCAGGGAAGAGGGAGTATAAATAGAGAAGGGGAGGCCACTGGAAGAGCACGGGATTTTTCTAGAGAGAAGATCTTCCTCCCAAATAGCACAAAGGAAGCAAGGACAAAGACTCCTCGGCCCACGTCCGCGGAAAGCAAAAGTCACTCCATCAGCCCGTTGCATGCCAACAGCGGACCTAGCCCAACGCCATTGCTTTCTATCGTCCCAAGAAGTCTAGGCTTCAAGCCCACTCTCTACAAATTCTATTGTATAGGCTGTTTGGGCTGGCCCTGTCAAGTACTTGGGCTCCAGGCCTAATTTGTGTCCTTACAGAAATAATTGATAGTTCCTTATACAAATACAATCATAGTATATGCCTATTAATAATTGGCATAATTATCAATTTATTATATAAGGTAAAAAAATTATTTATATATAAATTTTTTAAAGAATTTTTTAATGTATATATTTTCTTAAATTTTTCTGTATATTGAGCAGATTACTATTTAATTAAAAGTTAAAATTAAAATTTTGATTCTTGAGTTAAAGAGGTTCTTAGAATTTAAACCTCCTTTTGTGATCTACCAAAGCATACTAATTTATTCTATTTTGGTAATATCTTTAATTCTAAACGTACGTAGGGAAAATTTTATTTTGATTTTTACAAAATTAATTCGGTTAATTTAGTCATTTCTAGCATCTACTCATGGAAAATTATTTGTATTAATTATGCTCAATCTTAGTCCAAAATAAAATTGAAATTAAAATTTAAGAATACACAAAATGTCTGGGGTATCTTGAACTAGTCATAAAGAATAATTATTATAGAGTGAACTTCATAAAATTTTGAATCCTTTTGTGTTGTTGTTATTATTATTATTACTATTTTAAAAAGAAGCCTTTTGGCTTCTATTTTTTGCGCAGCAACTTGATTAATATTTAAAATTTTTTATATGATTTGGTAAAACTTATTCTATGATGTATAGGTCACCAGCTAATTAAAGTAAGGGAGAAGTTAACAAATGCCCTAAAGACATTGGTTTATGATGAATTATTTTTAAAAACTTTTATTTGGAAAAAACAAAACAACTGATTTTTTTGACAGCTTTTTATATTTCCTATAAAAGTGATATAAACACTTTTTTAAAATAGTTTATTAATAAATGCCCCAATGGCACCCGTATTGCTAAAGCAATCCTTTGTGACTTCACTACAAAATGGTTGGGAAGGGAATAATTGAGCTTGATTTTTTGTTTTTGTTATTGCTTTTTTGATTTATACCAAAAAAAAAAAAAAAATTTAATTTTCTTTGAATTAACTAGGATTTTTTTAATAATAAAAATTGAGTTTGTACTCATTGCCATAAATATTTACAAGAGTGATAACTTTTTATTTTATTTATTTTTATACAAGATAGAATTTCTACTCTAGCCTAATCTAAGTATATATGTGTATGAAGCTCCCTCTTAAAGACTTGAACCCTGGCTCTTGTCCTCCACACCCCACAAATACTTATACTTGTGGAGTGACCATCGCACTAAGGTTACGCGGTGGTAAGAGTGATAATTGATAACTCATTTTTTGTACAATTTATTTAACTAAGTATTTATTGCCATTGATTATGTAGTTAATAGTTGTGAGTTAAAAGTGTTCATTTAGCGTATAGTTTTAGCCTTCTTTCTTAAGCTTATAAATAGCACACCCATATGAACTCTTCGAGCTACTTAGAAGTTAGAATCCAAGTTTTTCCTGAACTTATTTCCATAGCTTCCTCGTCTCATACATCTTTTTACTCCTGAATTATGTTTCCTAGGTATAGGAGGTTTTGTATTTTGTGGAATTTCTACCTTACAAAATAATGGGTGACCTAGTCCATTGTATCATGAGGATGGTGTATTAAATAATAACCACTCTACATTGATTATCTTAGGGTCTGTTTGGAAATAGATTATTTAGCTGAATTGGAAAACTTTTTGCTGAAAGTGCTATAGATAAAATTAAAAGTTAGCTAAAATAGTATAGTAAATAATACCAAAAAGTGTTATTAGACTCATGAATAGTAGTAAATATAAGCTAAATAGTAAAAGAAACTACCGAATATAAGTTATTCCAAACGCTACCTTAATTTGAGGGTATAAATCATCTCAAGAGAACAATCTCGTTCACTCTTCAATCTCTATCGTCTATCATTGCAACTATTGTTGGTATTAAATTAAGATTTTCTAAGTTGCCACGGATATAACAAGTGGCAAATCAGAGAGGTTACACTTGTCAAGAAACCTAAATGTGGAAAGCAATATGGGAAGTAGATGTGGCAGTTCCCATGGTAGATATTAGTGCATTCAATGAAGATAAGTAACACCTCTTCTTAACAAAAAAAAAAAAAAAAAGTGATATCAAAGAAGTTACAAACAACATTAAACACAACAACAATTGTCATTCAAGCTCAAGAAGAGAAAGACAAGTGTGAGTTACTACTGTTAGAACCATCGAATACCTTAAGTATAAATAGAGGACTCATTCTCAAGAAAATGAAACTACTCTCCACTGATAAATTTGTTCATATTCATTGCCTTGTAATTAATAATTATAGTTTCTTTGGAAGTTGTCGTAGTTCACTAGTTTGTAGGGTTTTAAAAGTCATTTCTTTGTAATTTGTCACTTTGTTTAATCTTGTTTATACAAGATTTAAATTAATCGTTGTTAATCCTATTTTGATTTGGAATGCATTGTCGATCCCCGCTATGATAAGATGTTTTATTTATTTATGCTTCGATCTAATTACTGCTTATATACTGTTTAGGCATCAAATTGATGTACTTGTGGTGGTACTTAGTATAGCACGAATTATGTAGCTCCCCAGTATTGATAGCATTAAATCTTACTTAAGTTTAGGGCTATAAACGAGCCGAGTTTTATCGAGTAGTGCATGTTCAAACTTGGCTTGTCAGTAAAATTAAAAAGCTCAAGCTTAGCTTGAACTTGAGACAAACCTAAAATATTGTTTGAACTTGAGCTTGTGGGGAAGCCAAAAAGCTTGAGCTCGGCTTAGCTTGGCTTGATTCACTAGTCAAGCCGAGCTAAGCTAAGCTAAGCCAAGCCAAGCCAAGCTCGAGCTTAATATCAAGCTCAAACTCGAGCTCAGATCAAGATTTGAGCTTGAGATCCAAGAAAATTATCTTATCAAATGCTTAAATCTCCCAAAATCAAGTAAACAAAAATAAGAATATAGCATATTCATTTTATCATGCTTCTAGTCCGACCTATGATTAGTCATTGTTCATATTACAACTTTACAAAATTAAATTCATCCTTTATTGTCTATATCTTCATCAATTGTTTAAAATATAATTTTTACATCCACATTAGATGATAAAGAATTAGAAAAAGACTTGTTTGTAACTATTGTGAATGAGAAATGATTAACATGTTTTATAACTTTACATTAGACAATGGATAAAGGAAGGCCATATGTGGCCCACTTATAAATTTTTTTTATAAAAAATGTAACTAAAGTCTAAAGTGGTGCTTGATTAGTTTAGAGGGAAATGAAAAATTAAATTAAAGGGTATTGGTCGAATATTAGACATTTTATTATTAAGATATGTGTAATGAGTTTATTTAGAAAGCATGTATCGAGCTTATAAATGAGTTTATACTTGACTTGTTTTGTATTGAGCCTTATAGCTTATGAGCTTGTTTATGAACAAATTGTTTTGCTTGGGCTCGGCTTATTTACTAAACAAACCTAAAACTAAGGCTCAAGTTTGACTTATTTATAAACAAATAAACATGAACAAATTTTTTTATTGAGTTGAGCTCGAGTTGTTTATGAACGGCTTGGTTAATTTACAGCCCTAAGTTTAGGTCTGGTACCCTTTTTTCTTTTTTTCTTTTTTTGTGGGTAAAATAATAGTTCGTACTTGTTATCTTAGAATTTATTTGCTTTTCATAGCTCATGCTCTTAATTGAGGTAGTATTGAACCTCATTCCCTTAAATAGGAAGTCAAATAATTCATCGAAGTCTATAATCAATCAAATCGAAACTTGACATAAGAAATTGAACCACTTTTTTTTTTTTTTTTTTGGAGAAATACATTGAACCACCTATAATCACATCGAACTTAGAAAAATTAAAATCTCAAAACTATTTAGCAAAAAGTTAATAATTCTTTTATACCATGATTCGAGGTATAACTTCTTTTATATAATTCAACACATTCTATATAAGGTAAATGTGCTAGTGGTGCATGATAAGATCATATTCCTTGTTGCTTTATAGGTGAGATATGCTAGTTATTTTATATTGAGAATGTATAAGATCATATTATGAGGGATTTGAATTTAGTGCAATTATTGCATTATGTAATTATTTTTTGCTGTAATGTAAAAGTCTAAAAAGTAAAAATTTAAAAGTTGAAAAGTTCAAAAATTTTCAGATCCAATGACTGAGATTAAAAGTGAAATTTTTTTTACTTTCAATCTTGGTTATTGATTTACTGTTGCAGTACTGCAAAATACTGAAATAGCCCTAACTATTACAACAGATCTGAATCCATATCACTAGCTATTTCCTTTACAGGTGAACTTGCATAAGATCATATTCTTACATGAATCTCCTTAATATATTATTTTATTTCCACACAGTTTTTTTTGCTAATTAATAATAAGTTCCTTTTTCAAAAATTTATAGCCGTTCAAAACATAAGACCTCTACTGTTGAACGTGCTAGTGATGTATAAGATTTTTTTTTGGGTGCATAGGATCATATTAAGAATAATGGAATTACATGTTTGGTCACTTTCTTAATAATTTTTTCAAGAAGTAACCACTGACAGTGATATACTAGGGTGATCTCTAATCGTATAAGGTTACTTTCCCGACTAAGAAACAAACATAATGGCTTGTTGACTGACACTTACGAAAAGTTATGGTCAACATTCAAAATATAACTGTTGAAAAAACAGGCGCAGCTCAACAACTATGCATACATTTATATGAAATGACATTAATGTTGTGACACTTCATATTAAACTTTATATTCGTAATATGTGTAAATGATAATCAGAAAGAGAAGGATTCCAATTCTCATAATTTAGTGTTTGATCAAATTGACAACTTTCGGCTGTATGCTTATGTTTAATTATTATTATTATTATTATAAACTGTACTTGCATGGAAGAATTTCTGGAATATGGAATCTGCTTCGAAGTTTGTTTTGCAAAGGATATGCTATAAGCTCAAATCTCACATGTATTTCCCTCAAAGAATGAGAATGTTCTTTGGATAGTGGAGAATAAACTGCTCAGCTATATATAAAATGAAAAAAGAAAAAAAAAAATACTTCTCCTTCTTTTTTTGGTTGAACTTTTATTTTATTTTATTTTTGAAGGAAAAAAAGAAAAAGAAGTAAAGAACTCAATCTCACATGTAATTCCTCAAAGAATGAGAATGTTCTTTGGAGAATGGAGAATAAACTGCTCAGTTATATATAAACTGAAAAAAGAAAAAAAAAAAAATACTTCTCCTTCTTTTTTGGTTGACCTTTTACTTTATTTTATTTTTGAAGGAAAAGAAGAAAAAGAACTCAAATCTCACATGTAATTCCCTCAAAGAATGAGAATATTCTTTGGATAATGGAGAATAAACTGCTCAGCTGCTATATATAAAATGAAAAAAGAAAAAAAAATACTTCTCCTTTTTTTGGTTGACCCTTTATTTTTGAAGGAAAAAAAGAAAAAGAAGAAAAGAAATTGACCTTTTCTTTTCAAAGTGTCACTGTACCTTTGTTTATGATAAATGAGCGGCACCAAAGGTCCAGAATTTGTTCTTCGTTGCCAAAGATATATATCTTGATAATCACCTTCAACTGCCATTAATAATGTTTACTATAGTTTGATTTAGAGATACCTGCTAAATGGTTTATCAATTCATAAATAAATGAAAAAAGAATATTACCTCCATCTAATTTTCTTGTTTGAAGCATCAGGTAACATTGGGTATACTTTATGTTCACGACAAATAGATAAACGGAGGATCATGTAATTCAACCAGCAGAAATATACAAAATATTTAAAATAAGATAACATTAAATGGGACACAAATAAACAAAAAATTATCTTTGAATATATAAATTTTCTTAGAACCCAAAAACATAAAACAAATGTTAAACAAAAACACAACATATACCTCTCTATATAATATATGGGTGTAAATGCCCATTTCGAGCCAAAAAAAAGGGCAAGTGTCCTCTTTTCCAAACTAATTAGAGAAATACTTCTCATTTAAAACTCGATTTTCTCAAAATTGAGTTAAAAAAAAAAAAAAAAATTCTAGAGCCCTATAGTGGCGTTTAAAGGAGTCTATAGTGATGTTTTAAGGACTTATAGTGGCGTTTTGTAATTTGAGCTTTATGAACTTGAGTTCCATGCAAGTTTTTTTCCCCCCCTCTATAACTCAAGTTTCAAAACGCCGCTATAGGCTCCTTAAAATATCACTATACATTTCTTAAAATGCCACTATAAGGTTTAACTCGATTTTGAGAAAATTAAGTTTCAAAAGAGAGACATTTCCCTAATTAGTTTGGGAAAATGGGCATAATGCTGTTTTTTTTTGAGCGAAAAAGGCGCCATTTGCCCATTTTGGCCTATATATGTGTATGTCCGCGCAATGACTTTTTTGTTTCAATATTTAAATTTTTTGATTTTACGTTTTTTCATAAGCTATTTATTTCTAATATATCATGTTAACTTTTCACATACCATTTTAAAAATCCTTTAGAAAATTAAGAACTACTTGATTTGAATACATTATCTAATACAATTTTCATTAACATATACAGATACATTAAGTTTTTATAGGCTAAATTAAAATTACATCCTCTAATTTTACATAAAATTCAATTTAGTTCTATAATTTTAATTTTTTTCAATATAATCCTTTAACTTTTAATTTTATTTGCTCCCGTTAGATGACCACCATTTAGTGCCTAAAACCACGTATTTTGTTTTAAAATTTCTTGCACTATAAAATTCATAAATTTAATAAAAAAAATTATTTTTTAAAAATATAATTAAATTATTAAATTCATAAAAAAATATTTTTTGAAATCTTTAAAATATTTTGAATTTTAATTATAAACCATATGGAAACTTATATGGATAAATAAAAATAAATAAAAGGAGCAACTTATAATTTATCATTTGTAAATTTCTATTGAATTTAAAACATAGTCTCTATGATAAACATAAAATTAAACATTTTCATGGGATTTTAAGATATGAAAGTTGGCTTTATACAAGTGAAGAGGTTCAAAAATCATTTAATTACATATTTTTAAAGTTTTATTCTACTAGACAATGAGTTACTAATTATTTTATCAAGAAAACTAAAGGGAAGATATTAGAAACTTCTATTCTCATGAATTCAACTGGTACTTTAGTATGAATTTTAAATTATATTCTAACATTAACATATATTTAGACATAATATTCAAATGAATCATATTATCATCGGAAAAGAATTTTTATGATGTTGGATAATTATTATAGATTGAAGGGGAAATTTGTTATGTTTTTACCCAATATATGTGTGGAAATATGTTTTAGATAGTTTTGGATATATGTTTGCACTCATTATTGTTGTATATATGAATAGGCATGAAGCAAATATGCATCAATTTCTGTTGTCTCTAAAACTTCAAATAAAAGGGGGGGGGGGGGGGGTGGGTGTGGAAGCAATCATACCAAAGAATTTACCATATAACAGGTCGCCAATATTCTTGTAGTTGCAGAGAAAAGCAAATAGTATAGAAATTTCCAAATCATAAAGCGGTTCAATTGCTTCCCACTATTTTATATTGTCTAATAGGAGCAGAAAACTGCCCACAATCTTTTGAAAAAAAAAAAAAAAAACCATTTATTACTAATAAGGTTTAATTCGTTTCCGCTCTTTTTTCATCAATCTCAATTCAAAATTTTTTGAATTCAAAAATCATTTTTGTTTGGAATAAATCCTAACATAATTATTGAGAGAGAGAGAGAGAGATTTGGATTTAGCAAGGAAAGTATAAATGCACCCCATGAGGGTAGATAATAATATTGAAATTTTTTATATCTAAGCTGTTTTCTACCATAAATTTAAGCTCTTTAGTGCCATGTACAAGAGCAAAAAAATATATTTCTTTTTGGTCTGTTAATCTAATTTGTATTTAAACTCTTTACGTATTAACTAGTTCTACTAGGATTACAAAAGCTAAGACAATTATTTACATAGTTGATGTAATTTGTCTTTCAAGCTAATTTGGAAGAAATTTTTTTAATTTATTTGATATTTTGATCCATTACGACATCCTTTCATCTTTTTTTTTTATTACCTCTAATTATTCTTTATTTGATTGCATGCATTTTAACTGCTTTACTACTACATTTTGGATTTTTAATTTTTGTTTTGTATCATATTATTGATCACTTTATCTAATAATCAAATTAAGTAATTCATTACTCATAAATGGATTTCAAACCAAGTCCATCTCATAAAACAAATTATACCAGAGCACTTCATATCCTACACTACACAAAATGATAAGCTAACGAACGGCACTATATTTCATTGTTGCAATTACCTAATTAAAAGTGTCATTTTCAAATTTTTGTAAAAATAATAATCAAACAACATCTTCAAAGCTTAATCTTTCTATTCATTGCAATGCTCTAATAATTTACGAATACCTTATTAAACATATTTATATTCATATAAAATCCTAACTAAGTTTATAAACATTTAAGCAAAAATATTTATCTATATGAACAGTAACTTAGTACTATATTTTGATTCAAACTGCACCCCTTCATAGATGGTAAATCCAAAATTATATGGAGTATAGTTGTAAAAAAAGATTTTCGCCATCCAAAACTATCCTATAAACATATTTCCACACATATATGCAATTAACAATTTTTTTTTTTAGTCCCTAATAAGAATCCAAGATTATGAAATTTATTTTGGCGTAGATGTGCTTTTGGTCCCTATATTTTGAGCCATTTCTCGATTTGATCCCTAAACTGATTTTGCTCCTAGGTCAGTCCTTAATTTTTTAAAACCGCTTTTAAAATGGTCCCTACTGTCAACTCAGTTACGGAAAAAGCTGAGGTGGCAAACGGAAGTACCAGGTGTCAAAGCCAACTAATAAAATATTACAGAAAATGCCAACGTGCCCCACTCAAACCCACAAGACCCTCATGTGACTGAGCCACATCACGTTCCCGCCTCTTTTCCCCACGTGACCGAGCTTATCAACTACCTTCAGCCATCCCATAAAGTGACAGAGTCGAGGAGCCCTAAATTACTCACAGCCACCAAAACTTTGCTGTAGCTACTGAAGAGATGGGAGCAAACTCATCATCGTCAGCAAGCTCATCATTGGTAGCAAGCCTGAGGAAGGGAGCACCACGCATGTGCTATTGTCCTAGCCTTGCTAAACCGGTTCTAGTGGTGTCCTGGACAGAGAATAGTCCAGGCAGAAATGGGTGTCCCAATTACTGGGTAAGGTGTTAGTAGTTTAAAATTTTTCTTCATTAATTCGTTTTTATAGTGGGCTGGGTTGTTTTGGTTTGAAATTTGGGTTTGATTTTCAGGTTGGCCAAAAATGCAAGTTTTTTCAATGGGTTGATGAAGAGATTTGTGTGTGTGGAAAGGTGCTTTTCCCAGAATAGAGGCAAACCATTCTTAGACTCGAGGCTGAGGTTTCAACTTGCAAAAAGAGGGAGAAGTGTTTGACAGTGTCTCTGATTTTGGCATTGGTGATGTGTGGGATATGCCTTTGTGTTATTTTAGCTTTAGTGGATTAGCTAGGTGGGTTATGGTGTATTGCTAGGTGGATTGGCAGATGTAGAGAAATTAAGTGCCTTGTATGAAGGTTTGGCATGCTTTTTGTATGAAGGGTTGGCGTGCCTCATTGTCAGTGTTTAAACATATGCATTTTGCAATATTTTGTGGAGAAGTGTATCCCAATGACCTTGTAATTTCAACTGGAATGAAATGAAGTTCTCATGGGTTGAACGGTATTGACCGGTATCTGAAATATATTGTACCGGTGGCCAAACTGGCACAGCTTCCGGTACGGTATTAACTTCCTTGAGTGTAACATCTCAAATGCCACTAATATATTATCCATGATTAGTAGACTGGGGACAAAGGTACTTTGTCGGTCAAAGTTGAAGGACTTTAGTATTTGCTAAAGTTTGTTAGTAAGAACTTTAGAGACTACCTTGTAAATCACATTACTTAGATTTATTGAGCGAAAATGGGTCATGAGTTCAGGATTTTTCCCCTTGGGAAATAATATATTATGGATATAATTTATGCTTTGTAAAATGCTACTTGAAGTTAGGGCTGTCTATGGGTTGGGCGGGTTGGGTTTGTGTCCAACCTGCAATCAACTCGTAAGAGGGTTGGGTTTCATGGGTCAGTTTTCTGTCAGATGGGCATCAGTTTCAAGTGAAGCCGAAAACAGATGGAAGCCACTGAAAAACGCCGAAAAGTGGCGAGATTTCGGTTGAACTGTCCAAAATTTGGTGAGATTTAGTCGAATTTGGTGGAGGTTTCGTCTGATTCGTTGATTTTTGCACCAAATTGTGCCAAGAATCGCTAGATCTGGTGTATCTTTGTTGGATTTGATTGTTTTGGTCAATGAAATCCTTCAAATCAAGTTGAAAAACTCACCAGGAAGCTTGAGAGTTCACTAGAATCTGATGGTCTTTGAGTAGGTCGGGTTTCACAAGTTTTGAAGGAGCTAACTCGCAATAGACCCATCGAAGTCAGGTTTTGGAGCTCGGGACTTGCGTTCGACTGCTAGAGCTGTTGGATTGGGTGGCGGTGGGTTGGGTAGGGGAAGGTGGGTTGGACAGTCCTACTTGAAGCAATGCAATACCACACACCCTTGGTTTTAATTATTTATTTATTTTTTAATATAAACAATCCAACATAGCCTTGGTAACATTGTTTCCTACTATATGCTAGTAATGTTGAAAAAAAAAATGCATTTAAAGCTCATTTATAATTTAGATGGGTGTGTGAGGGGGAGGATTGCTCCATTGCGAATCTAATATATATATTAGTAGATAAAGATAAGAGAAAGTTTAATTAGAATTTGAAATTAGAATTCAATTTTGTGTCATGTATTTACACCACAATGATCCACTTAAGTTTGTGTCATGTGTCTACTTAATTTTTTTTTTAATTTTTGTGCCAAATGAATTAATGAGTGCAAAATACTAAGAATCTAATATTAATAAACTATAAAACTTATAAAATAAAAAAACCCAATCACATATGCTCAATAAAAATCACCACCCAACAAAGATTACCACACGTTCTATCTTATTAAAAATTAGAAAAAAAAATGATCATAAGTAGTATTAAACTTAGATAAGGATTGTAATATGTGACTAATCATGTTTAATTTTTCAAAAAAAATAATTTGATTAATTATTTATATTTTTATGATAAAAATTGTGTTTGATTTTAAATGTGTCCATATGTATGCATGTGTTACATGCTATTTTTTTTTAATAATTTGACTAATTATTAATATTTTATAATAAAATTTTAATTTATTTTTTAATGTATCCATGTGTTTGCATAGGTTACATGCTATTTAAGTGTAAAAATCCAAGAGTCCAAATTCAATTATATTTTAAATTAGATTTCAATTGAAGTCCAATTGTTCACCACATGTCCTTATATTTTTTTAATTTTTGTAGCAAGTGAATTATAGGGTGAAAAAACTGAAAAGTATAAATTTAATTAAATTATAAATCATATATATATATATATATAATTAATAAGAAATTATTACATATTTTAAAAATGTATAGTTTAAAAAAAGTGTAACCTAATACTATGTATAACTAGCTTTTAACCCCATGCATATATATGGATATACTTAAAAGATATACATTAAGATGCATAATATAATTTTTACATATATAATTTACATATTATTAATACTCATTCTTATATATATTTTTTAACTCTTTCAAATGTCTTGTAAGAATATTATCAGGTAAAAAATGTAAATTTTTAATTTTTTTAAATTTTTTATATTCATTAATTCTAGACTCTTTGGTTTTTATACGCAATAACTCACTTAGATGGATATTTATGATGTGGTTGCACATTTGACTCAAAAATTAAGAAATAAAACTTTCTCTAAAAATAAATAATTTAGGACATAGCACAAAATTAGACTTCAATTGTAGAATTTAATTGAATTTTCTCTAAAAAAATGTATAATTGTGATTATTTTTAATTATATTTGTGCATATGCACAAGGTTATCCGCTAGTATTAAATAAATTTAGAGACACAAAAAATTTACAATTTTCTTCAGAAGTATTATAAAATTAGCACGTTATGATTTCTAAAAGAAGAAATTAAATAGTAGATTTCTAAAAAGACAAACCCACCATCATCTTACCTATATTAAAGGCAAGAGCCTGATTCTAAAATAAAGTAAAAAAAAAAAAAAAAATTGTAACTTAATTGGTTGACGCATCTCTTGATGTTTTTAAAACATCGAAGATTCAAATTCTCTCCTCTCGTTGTTCTTATTGAATTACTAATAATAATAATAAAAAAAACACTATAGTGATCCAAACTCACACTTTTAATTACTTGAAAGTCGTGACTTTAAGTCATAATTTCAAATTTTTTTTTGATAAACATATACACTACTCTATTAGATTATATGCAAATGTAAAATGTTATAGACGCAGAGGAATAGAATAGCAGACCCCACAAAAGCCTCTGTTCAAGAGGAGGAAAGGATTCAGAGAAAAAAAAAAATAAAACAAAAAGGAAATCCCTTCTCCTAACAAAAGTTGCGGAATCGTTGAGGGAGGAATAGGATAGCACTAACCCCACAACAGCCTCTGTTCATGGCCATCAAGGGTCAATCTACAATTTAGCCGTTTTTTTTAGTTGGATTTTAGGCATTTTGGGTAGTTTGAATTTCTGGGTTTACAATTTTTCGTTTGGGTAGTTTGAAATTATCTATCTTACTCTAAAAAAAAAAAAAATCTATCCAAGCATTCTTTACCGCACGAGTACAATAGAAAGTTTAAATGCCCTTGATAAGAAGAAAAGAAGGTGCCCTTGAAATAGGTTTAGGTTGCGTTTGAAAACTTGTATTTGGATTTGAATTTAGATCTTAAATTAATAAATTTGAAATGCCTTGATTTCAAATTCATTAATTCTAAGAGTTATTTCAAATCTAAGTATTTTAAGGGTTTAAAATCGTTGGTGGATTTGTCAAATCCAAATCCTTGACTTTTTGAAACTTTCCAAACAAGATATTTGGATTTTAATCACCCAAATTCAAATACCCAAATCATGTCATCCAAACATATCATTAATTCTTTGATTTTATGTGCGGCTAGTCTGTACCTCTATGTCCAATATGATTTTATTGTGCCTATTAGCAATTATGGTTTGTAATGCTGTATGACTTGATCGAAAGCAGAAGAACTCATTTTGAGTGAGTGGGAATGTATACCTTACTTTAAAAGTTTTTTTTTTTTTTAATTTATTTTTTTTAATTTTTATTTTTAAGATAAGACATGGAAACTTATGATGTAAAATAAATTAATGCCCATAATTTGCCTCCATTGTAAAAGAGATTTAATCACAACTTACAACTTTTTCTTTGGGATAATTAGTAAAAATACTGCCATTAACTATCGCAAATAATTGCTACATATAATATTCAAGAGGTGCCCTATATTATTGGCGCATACCCTTCCTTGAGGTAACAGCGATAGAAAGTAAATTGAGCGGTTGATACGAATTGTGTGTAAGATTGTCTCTGGCTCTGGTATAGCCTCTTCAACTTTCAACTTTCATATAATTTCCGATCTCTTTGGGGTACGTGTTCTAGTGGAGCTGTCCATAGATGATGGACCATATCTAAGTTTTATTCTTATATGATTGACTGACGACAGGGAATATAAAAAATAATAATGTAGTGCAACATCAGCTGTCATTCTTCTAAAAAAGAAAGTTAGACATGCTTCAATTGTTGTATATATTAAGGCTTAATTTAACAAGCTTTGGTGCAAAAATGTTTGGTAAATACAAGCCGTACTAGTGATTTTACCAAAGTTTTGTTAGGGGACATTTTACAATTTCTCATCTCTATCAAATCTACGGTGGGCATTTTCTACCAAATTCTATAGCTTTAAGAAAAATTTAAAACAAATGCATCTAACCAAACGTATTTAGTTAAGTAGTACTTTTTTAGAACTCAAGTTTATCAAACTCGAGTTCCAAGCTTGGGTGACACATAATGCTTAGAACTCGAGTTTAGTAAACTTAGAGTTTCACTTGGAAGTCAAGTTTAACAAATTTGAGTTTCAAAAAAGGTGAGTATATAATTAAATTAGTTTGGCCGGATGTTTCTCTTAAATTTTCTTAAAATCATACCATTTAGCAAAATTAGCCTCTATAACAAATGAAACTTATTTAATTATTTAGTTATTTTTGTTGGCTTAATACTCTTGGGCAAGAATAAATCTATTGGCTAAAAAGTTTTGTGGATTTTAAAGTTTAAATGCGTATAAACCACTAGCATTTTCAGGTTTAATTAGAATTATCTTAATTTTTCAAAAATTAGCCACAATCTCAGATCGACCACATAAAGAAGGAAGCATAGGTGGTTTTGCAACTAAAAGCAAATTTCACAAGATGTTAAAAATTGATATGCAAAGAACCTCCAGTATACCTTTCAACTCAAAATATATATACACATACACACTAGCCTTTAAGCATGCGTGTTGAGTGTGCTCATAATTTCTTCTATTTTTTGGAGTAAAGGTTAATAATTTGCATATCTTATAATTTGAAATTTTTTATTTATTTTTCAAACAAATAAAAATGATAAACTTTAGAGATAAACTGTATTTGTAATTTCTTTTTTGAATGTGTATTTGAAAGTGGAGTAGTGATATAGAGAAAAGTTTAGGTAGGAAAAATAAGATGATGTGAGGGGAAAGAAGGCTAAATTTTATGAGTTCTCTTAGTTTTTCATTTTTTTTTCTAAAAAAAAAAATTGGGGTTGCTTTAATTTTATTTCCGATGAAAAAAGAATTAAAAAAAAAAAAACTAAATTTTAGGAATTTTCTTTTTGAATTCAAATTGAAAATTTTTATTTGACATATATGTCCCTATTTCTAAGAGAAGTTACTTTTTGTTAATCATCTTATGTAGTTCAAGTAGCAGAAATAAGCAAAATATTGAAATAAGATAACATTAGATAAGATACAAATAAGCAAAATATGATCTTCAAATAGAGAAATTTGCTTAGAACCAACACTCAAAACAAATGATAAAGAAAACTTAAAATACACCTCAAGTATATATGTGCCCAATGAATTTTTATATTTCAATGTTTAATTTTTTTTCCTTTTTTTCCCTTTTCAATAAGATGGACATCATGTTTACTTTTTATACACCAATTTAAAAAACCTAAAATGGTATGCTGCAGAAAATTACAAACCAATTTTTTAATACAATATTTTTGAAAAATAAAAATAAACATATACATATACAATAAATTTTTATAAGATTAAATAAAATTACACTCTCTAACTTTACCTAAAATTCAATTCAATTCAGTTTTGTAACTTTAATTTTGTTCAATTTAGTCCTTTAATTTTATTCAATACCATTAGATGATCACCATTAAGCATCTAAAACCACGTATTTTTGTTTTAAATTTTCTTACAATATAATAATTCATAAAATTAATTAGAAATTATTATTTTTTTAAAAAAATCAAAATATAATAAGAAAAATCAAATCATTAAATTCAAAAAAATTTTAAAAGTAGCAACTTCAATTTTTAATAATTTGTAACTCTATTTTGAATTTGAAACATAATTTATATATAAACATATATTTAAACATACAGTTTTTTAAAGCTTGCGAGGAGGTTTAAAAAATAATTTACTTACAGTTTTTTAAAGCTTTATTCTAACAAACAATGAGTTTATAATTGTTTTACCAAGAAAACTAAAGACAAGAAATCATAACGTATAAAATATCCATATAACAAGTCACTCATTCCCGCCATCGAAGAGAAAAGAAACAAGTAAGAAATTTTCCAAATCATTTTCAGTTTTCTCTTTATGTTTTTTCCATTATTATTGTATTTGCAACAACAAAATTAAGAAGATTCAACACATGGAGCCTACACATAAGAAACCAAATAATACTATTGGAGATCTCAACAAACCATTCTGCTTCAAGGGAGCTCACTTCAAGAGGTGGAAAGGAAATGTCTTCGTTTATTTGAGTCTTCCCAAAAAGGTTGCCTACATCCTCACTGACAAGAATTCTTCCAAAGCTTCCACCAATGAAATGAGTGATGAAGAACTTCTACTCAATCAAGCTAAAAGAGATAAGTACTATAAAAAAAAAAAATGAATACAATTGTCATTCTTATCTTTTGAATTGTCTTGCCGATCATTTCTATGACTATTATGATACAACTTATAATTTTGCTAAAAAGGTATGAAAAGCTTTACAAAGCAAGTATAATACTAAGGAAGCTAGTGCATAGAAGTACGCTGCCAGTAGATTTTTCCATTACCAAATGGTGGATGGAAAATTAGTGTTGGATCAAGCACAAGACTTCCAGATGATTGTGGCAGAATTTAGATTTGAAGGTATAAAGATTAAAGATAATTTGGTAGTAGCTGGCATATTTGATAAACTACCACAATTTTAGAGGGAGTTCCAAAAGACTTTGTGACACAAATAAAAGGAGTCATCCTTAGAGACTTTGATCAGGTGCATCTGTGTGGAGGAGGATGCACTCACGACACAAGAGAGCAATGGTAATTCCACCACAAAGATAAACCTTATTTTTGGCAAAAGTTATAAGCCCAAAAATACTTTTTCCTAGAAATAGTCAATTAAAGCCTAAAAAGAAAGTTTTCAAAAATAATAGTCAACCTCGAGGAAGGGGAAACCTGACAAAAAAATAATAATGAGGACCAAGGACCCTCTTCACAAGATCAATTTAATAGATCTTGTTTTGTCTATGGCAATATTGGGCATATTGCTTGATTTTGCAAATTTTGAAAATGTGAATTTGATCCGCAGGCTAACGTACTAAAGATCCTTTAGTGACTATGATTACTAACATCAATATGGTGCAATATGTTGAAGGGTGGTGGGCAAACTCTAGTGCTAATAGGCATGTCTTCTATGACAAAGATTGGTTCAAAGTGTATAATCCTTTTAAAGAAAAAAAAAAACTATATGCTCGGTGACTCTAGAAACCAAGGTTCTTGGGAGTGGTGAGGTCAATTTGAAATTCACCTCTAAATCATTGAAAGATGTGCTCTACACTCCATCTATGAGAAAAAATTTTATGTCAAGTTTTTTGTTTAACAAGGCTGGCTTCAAGTAGATTATAAAATCTTATAATTATGTAATCACTAAAAAGGAATTATTTGTGGGCAAGGGTTATGCTTGTGATGGAATGTTTAAATTAAATGTTGAGAATAATAAAACATCTATTAGTTCAGCTTATATGCCTTCTTTTATTAATTTTTTGCATGTTCGTTTGTGTCATATAAATAGTATATATGTGGGAATCATAAGTAGCTTAGGATTAATTCCAAGATTGTCAAAACATTTTAAAAAATGTGAAACTTGTAGTAAAGTTAAGATTACAAAAAAGGTCTCCTAAAGTGTTATAAGAGATATCAAATGCTTGAGTTAATTCATTTTGATTTGTGTGAATTTGGGGGATTTTAAATTGCGAAGGAAATAGATATATTATCACTTTTCTTAATGATTTTCAAAATATACAACTATTTATTTGTTGAAAATATAATAAAAGTGATACTTTTGAAAAATTTCAAGTTTTTTTTAAAAGAAGTTGAAAATCAATTCAATAGAAAAATTAAGAAGAAGAAGAAGAAGAAGAAGAAGAAGTAGGCTGTGAGTATGAATCCGGTGCATTTAACTCATTTGTTCAATCTTTAGGAATTATCCACGAAATTACTCCACCATATTCGCCTGCTTCTAATGGTGTAGCCGAAAGGAAAAATACAACTCTAATTAAGTTAACAAATGCCATGTTAATTGAATCTTTTGCACTTTTACATTTTTGGGGTGAAGCTATTTTAACTACATGTAATGTTTTGAATAAGGTGCCATATAAAAAACACATTCCACACCTTCTGAGATGTTTCCTTGCTTATGTAAGAATTATTGACCCTAAAATACCTCAGTTAGGTATAAGAGCTACTACTTGTGGTTTTCTTGGTTATGCAATAGTTCAATCTACAAATTTTTTGAGCTTAAAAACAAAATAATTTTTGAGTCAGGTGATGCAGTTTTTCATGAAGAAAATTATACTTTTAACTTGAAAAATAGTGGGGGTGAAGCAAATATTGTCACAACCTAGTTCTTTTACTTCTCATTTGCAAAATCAAGAAAATTTTGAAATAGAACCTAGAAGTAAAAGAGCTAGCGTTGAAAAGGATTTTAGACCTGATTATTATGTTTCTAATATTGAGAAAACTTCCCAAAATTTAAAAGATGTTTTAACATCACCTAACACTTTATTTTGGAAAGAGGCCATAAATGATGAAATAGAGTCTTAAATTTCTAATAGAACTTGAAAATTAGTAGAGCTTCCACTGGGTTGTAAAGCCATAGGTTTTAAATGGGTCCTTAAAAAGTTAAAATAGAATGGATCAATAGATAAGTTTAAAGCTAGACTTGTTGCAAAAGGCTTTAAACAAAAAGTTGATTTTGATTTCTTTAATACATTTTCTACGACAACAAGAATTACATCTATTAGATTGTTAATTTTTATTGTTGCAACTTTTTATTTGAAAATTTATAAAATAGATGTAAAAGTTGTTGTTGTTGTTGTTTTTTTTTTTTTTTTTTTTTTTTTTTAATTATTATTATTTTTTTAAATGGAGACCTAAAAGAAGAGATTTATATGGATCAACTCAAAGGTTTTGTAGAGCTTGGATAAGAAAGCAAGTTATGTAAGCTAACTAAATTCCTATATGGCTTAAAACATGCACCTAAACAGCGTCATGAAAAGTTTAATTCATGCATGATTGAGAATGGTTATAAAGCAAATGAATGTGACAAATGTATTTATTCTAGATCATGCAATAATTCACATGTTATTATTAGCCTCTATGTGGATGATATGCTGATTTTTGTTTCAAATATGCATGTTATAAATGAGACAAAAAATATGCTTTATTAAAGCCCTTATGATATGAAAGATCTTGGTGAGGCTAATTTTATTTTGAGAATGAAAATTACAAAAACATGTGATGAAATATTTTTTGATAAATCAAATTATGTTGAGAAAATTTTGAGAAAATATAATTTTCATGATCACAAAAGTGTAGTTACTCCTTTTGATTTTAGTGTTCATTTAATTCTTGTGAATAATGACGATAAGATTTTCAATTAGAAGGATTATGCTAGCATCATTGGTAGTTTGCACTATGATACTAATTATACTAGACCTGACAATGTGTATGCTGTAGGAGTGCTTAGTAGATTTACAAGTAAGCTTAGTAGAGATCATTGGCTAGCTATTGAGCGAGTCATGAAATATTCAATTGGTACCAAATGTTATGACTTATTTTATAGTGGTGCTATTTGATGGAAATCTAATAAACAAACAATAATTGCTAATTCAATGATAGAAGCTAAATTAATAGCATTAGCTTCAGGTAGTGAAGAGGAAAATTGACTTAGAGATTTGTTATATGAATTCCTATTTTGAAAAAAACCAATTCCACCTGTGGTGGATTGCCCCAAGAGACAGAGGCTTTAGGGCTTTATCCCTCAATTTATTTGTACTGTGGCTCAGGAGTATCCAATAATGGGAGGCCCGAAAGTTGGCAACGTTGCTACTATGGTGGATAGATTAGAGCTATACTTCTTTTATCCTTGCTATATGAATGATCCCTCTCTTTCTCAATAAAATCCGAACGAGATCTCTTTCTTCCTAGGAAGGCTGTTTTCCTCACCATGCTCATACCTCCCTCCCCCAATTTTTTCAATCCCTTTCTCACACCCCTCTTCCCCCTTTTATAGCCTTCCATTAGTGGGTTTGGCATCATGAGGGGTGGTCTTCCCCAAATAGATGGGTCTCTTTTTGCTCGATATTCCTAATCAGATGGGACCCACTACACACTCTTAAAATGACTCCATTGGAACTTGCGCTAGCCTCTAGATATGTGTTCAAAAGGCAAATTTTCTCGAGGCATTATATCATGCCTTCAGTGATATCTTATGGTGATCGATTAGGGACTATGCCCTGGTCGGGCCTTTCATCATTGTTCGGTATTGCTAATGGTCGGTTCGGGGCTTCGGTAGCCCTCGGTACAACTTAGGTGGGTCTGACTTATATAGGCCTTGATCGTGGGTCTGGCTTTAATTCATGTACCATACACCACCTATATTAATTCATTATGATAGCACTGCCACAATTGGTAGAGTTAAAAACCGTTATTACAACTGTAAATCTAGACCTTTAAGAAGAAAGAACAGTACTACATTTGAACAATAGCATCATTACTGTGGATTATGTTTTTTTAATGATAATCTTGCCGATCCATTTACCAAGGCATTGGAAAAATATAAGGTCTAGAATACATCGAAGGGATGAGAATAAAATCCATAGATTCATGAGTCATGCATGAGGATGCCCAACCTAAGGACTAGAGATCTTGAGAAATGGATACAATGGAAACAATGGTAATTATTTATTTTTTAAATAATTTTTTGATTGTTCATCCCTATAATTTAAGTGCATTTATCCTATAATGTTGGAAAGGTTGAGTAAAACTCTTAATGAAATTTGTAGCTTGTATAAGTGGGGTGTCATAATTATAGAAGCACTCTTGTCAAAATTTCACTTATGTGAGTGTGGGGGTAGGGCTGCGCCCTATGAGATTTGGACCTAATTTTAAATACACTTATAAAATTAGGATCAACACATTGCCGTAAAGTGCTAGCAATAAAAGCTCATGCCAACATCTGCGTTGTTATGTGTAAATAGTGATGCTTAATTTTCCCAAAGCAGTCACAGTTTAAGTTAGAGACTACTGCGACTTTGGAGTTGAGATCGTTGTTTCGCTAAATGAAGGTTCAATGTAGAGCACACCTTAATGATGCATAGTGACTAATCTTTGCCTGATAATTTCCTTTAACTAAAAAAAATCAATATTAAAATGAGTGGGGGATTGTTGGAGCATTTTAATATTATATAATTAAAATGGACTAATATGACAACTTAAATATAATAATATAGGACTTCATATATATGGAAGATAAGGAGTTAGTGAAATGTTTAATACCACATCAGAAATGAGAAAGACTTTTTTTTTTTTTTTAAATTTTTTTTAATTGTGGTGATTAATGGACTAGCAAATATTAAGATAGATACATTCAAAATGATTTCCATATGCCTTGGTAAGTAAATGACCTTTTTAATATGGAAAATGAAAAGCCATTTACCAACTTAATAGATTAGCCGTTTGAGCCTATTTATTCTTTAGAAATTCCTTATCTAATCTATTAATTGTGTAACACCATCCCATCAGCATTGTATTTAGCAATTAATCTTATAACACCCACCCCATCAGAATTGTGGATCTAATTAATAAGATTTTAGACTCTTTTAAACCCAATACAAGTTATAGCATTACAACACCATATAAGATAGTAATTACAAGAATTATATGCACTAAAAAAAATTGAGAGATTCTTGGCAAGGAAGGGTATTCTTTCTGGTGAAGTTTTGGGCTTAAACACTTTGTGCAAAGTTTGTTTTAGTCATACAATATTTGTTGGGTTGCTATATCCTAGGGGAGAAAAGTCAAAGAAAGTCTGCACTGGTTATGAAGATTAGTCAATCAAGGGCTTGAAAAACTCCTTAAAGAGAGAGAGTGTCGTACCTCAATCCAAATTGTGCTGTATATTTTTATCTCTAAATAAATAATATTCAGAAGTTGTATGGGGTATGAGCTCGGGCCCATTGAACTTTGGGCCCTGGTCTTATGGCGCAGTACACAATCCCATGCTCATTAGACCTTTGGTCTTAGTACGAATACACTTCCAGGCCTAATTTGAGCCTGAATACCAAAATAGGTCCATCTTTTCCTAAACAAATCATAAATAAGCCTATGCTGATTAGTTATACCTTGATCGGGAGAACATCCTATATATGTTCTTGACTTCCTGGTATTGCCTTGGAGAGTATCGCTGTCGAGCAGTTTTTTGGAGGCTAGAACCAGTTCCAATGTCATTACCACCATTTCCAACAGAGCATCTTCTTATCAGAAACGATGAGATTGGACACCATCCATACGAGTGAGGTCAGGAAGTAATCATAACCCCTCCACCCATCTTAGTCTATAAATAGGAGAATAGAATAAGAGGTGGGGGTTGGCAATTCTAGAGAGGAAACAAAGAAAAGAGTGATAGTATTAGTATCATTAGGGAGGAAAGCTCCCTGGAGAGAAAAAGGAGAGGAGCTCACGAAAACCAGATAGTGCTATTGGGTCACCTGGTAAGGGACTACTTATAGTAGGAAACACAGAGCCCACTATACAAATAAGTTGTGAGCCCAAATATAGGCCCAGTCCGTTATACCTATTTTAGGTACACACAGAAGTATTATTCAGTTTTCTCTTTATATTTTTTCCATTATTACTGTGTTTATACCAACATATAATTATATAGAGATTATAAAGGCATAAAATAAAATAGCAAAGAAAATAATTCCTTTGCCAAAACTTATCATTTTAGGGAGAAAAATAGAAAATCCCTTCTTTGAACAAATTGCACAAAGTTATTGAGAGACGAATAGGATAGCATTGAGCCCACAAAAGCATATGTTCATGGCCATCAAGGGTTAGATCTACAACTTAGCATTTTCCTTTTTTTAGTGGGATTTTTGGTGTTCTAGGTAGTTTGATTTTTTATTTTTGTTTTTTTTAGGAGTAGGGTGGGGGAGGTAATATATGGGTTTATATGCTCATGAGCTAGTCATTGGGCTTAGACATTTGTGGACTGAGCCATTTTTCTAAATAATAATATTTTATTGTTTTATTTTTTTGAGTTAATAAGTCTATATACGTTTTTAGATCCATTAAACACAACCAGATTAACCTAGTTATTTAGCCAAGTAATTAATTTAGGCAAATTATGCAGATCTAGGTTAACACAGATAAATCATATCATTGAAATAGTTCGGGAAATAAATAACACAACGATATTATAACCTAGGAAAACCAAACTGGTAAAAAACCTGAGGAGGATTTAACCTAGCTATTCTCAAGGTAAAACAGATCCACTATGAAAGAATTGAAGTTTGCACAATAGCGATTTAGACCATTAACATCCTATTGTTACCTCAAGTAGGAAATTTACTACCACAACCATGTGATAACTCCGAGTCCACGAACTACTTCTTTCTTGGATTCGCAGCAAGTACAAGCACTCCTGCTTGTGTATCTTTAAGCTCTTAATGCAGCAACGGAATAATCATGAAGTTCTTGACATTATCTTGATTCTTGATATCCCTAAGTATATGTGAAGACAAATACCTCTAGATCTCACGAGAGTTTCACATACACAGCATAAACAACAATTGCAACCAACTTAAAAACGTGGCTAGGGTTTTCCCTTTTATACCTAGGGTAAAACATAAAACTCTACATATAAAACGGGTTTGGGCTGAGTTGGAAAATTCTGCAGGAAAAAAAATCTGCACGAGCTTCGATCGATTGAGTCTAATTTTTGATCGATTGAGCTAGGCAGATTTACACAGTAAATCCTGCATGCACTTGATTCCAACTTTATACATAAACATACTTTAAACAAGTCTAAAAACAACACTAAATATTTTGATCATGGTTTACCAACATTACAAAATGAAGTTCTAATACATTTGAACCTAAAGTCTTAGAACCCAACAAACTCCCCCCTTTGGCAATCTATGACAAAACACAAATTAAACAAAGTGCTCAAAGTTACAAAAACAGCCTATTACAAAACATTGCCTAATAAAAACAAATTCAACCTAACTACTATCTATTAGTTGTAAGTGTAGAGAGCAACATGACTGAATCAACCTGTGTATTCCTCTAACATTTAACAAACGCATGCGTGGAAAATGCAAGTAAACAGAATAAATTCTTGATTTCACATACTTATAAACTACAAGACATATATCATGAATAATCTCATAAATATAAATCAATAATCAATGTAGCACAATGTAATACAAAAACAGAAATAAACATATCATAGTATTTCCCCCTATCATAGACAACCCAAAAAAAATATATATAAATACATGATGAAACACTTAGATACAATCTAAATCTCCCCCTATCAACAAAATCTTCTCTCCCTATGTACTCCCCCTTTTTGTGACAAATTACAAAAGGAAACTCACTCATCATCAAAAGGAGGTGGTGGAGGTGACTACCTAAAACTCACCAAATCCACTTTCAAAGCCTGAAGCTCGGTAAGCACGTCCACCAAAAGCTGATCATGAGCCGCCTGAACGGTCATTACAGTATCTAAATCACGATGAATGCTAGAAACATCCAAAGTAGAAGGTGGAGGAGTAGCAGCAGCAGTCGGATCGACATAAGCATCAACAGCTGGATCACCTGTAAAAGGAGGAGGAGGAGGAGGAGGAAGAGGAGGAGGAGGAGGTGCACCAGTGGAAGAATCTACTCTAGGACGTTTAGAGTTAGCTCGCATCTGAGCAGTCTTTTACCTAAGAAAAGGTGGCACCTATAAGAGCTACAATATGAACAGGCTTAGATGCTGGGAACTCATCTAATCATAGATGTAATAAAATCCGATGAATAAAGACAGGAAAGGACAGACCATGAGCAGTAGAACTACTCCTATGAACCTCAATCAAAGAACGAATGAAAAGATAAGGAAAACTCATAGAAGTGTCCCTGACAAGCGCATACAAAAATAGACATCTCTCAAAAGGAATAGTGTGCAGGTGAGAGATAGGCTAAGTGGAGTGACAAGAAGTCCAGAAAAAGAGATAATGAATCTCGGTTAACTCGTGAGAAGTGATCCAAGGATCAGAACACCACTAGATAGAGGTTCTAGTAAGATATAACATAATGTCATCAAGGGGTGGAGACTCATATTAAGGATAAACAGGATGCTGGACCAAAGGCACCCCAAGAGCATCAGCCACTACCGAAAAAGTAATGGTGTACTCTTCACCCCGTATCCAACTTCTCACCAAAGTGGTGGAATCATAGGAGTGGATAGAGAGATTCGAGTAGAACTCTCTAATCAAGGTAGCCAGAGGGGGATGTGAAACGTCTAACAAAGGAAGCCAGCCCCTACGCTCAAAATTTCTTTGAATCTCATCATCTAACTCATCTAACACTACCTTCCTCTCAGCCCAGACATTCCTATGAATGTTCAGCTTCTCATAGGTTTCCTGGTTTTTCTCACTAAGGAACCTCTCACTATTAAAGGTGGGGATAGAAGAAGAGGAGGATTTCCTATTTGCTCTAGTCTTCCTAGTCATGATGTTAAAGATAAGAATGAAAAGACAGAAAAGAGACAAAAGACAAAAACAAGAAGAACCCAAGGGCAGACTGCAAGTTAGAACAGAAATAATACAGAAACGAACAATCTATATGATGCATGCTCTAATGCAGTGAGAATAAGTTCAATTGCACTTTAAAATCACAAAATTGGCTTGAGCATAGAGTTATATCAAAAACCACAAATCTTGAAAACCTTTTTTTTTTTTTTTTTAAACTTAACAAATTAACCAACTTATCATTACACAAGATAGTTAACTGAATATAATGATCAAATCAATTAAACAAACAAGCCAATTTCATCGATTAAAGTTCAATTGAACAAAATCCCAATTCGGGTAGTTTCAAGCCCTAGAAAATTCAATTTTCCCAAAATCAACAAAATGATCAAATTAATTCACAAAGATAAAATTTATATCATCCCACAACAAAAACCCATTGATCAATTTAGAAAGAAAAGATTGAAATTATCAAAAATCTCCAAATATTCATAGTTTAGTTTTCTAAGCACAGAGTTTGCAGTGCTTCTTTTCTGTTTTGTTATTCATTTTATTCTGGGAGGCAGATATCCGTGAGTCTCTAAACACCATTGATTGTATAATAGACAAAATATGCTATAAGGAGATTGTGTCAAATACAAGTATTAATTAGTTTTGCATAATTCATTATTCATGTATCTGGTATGTGAATTGTTTAATTATTTTACAAATTTCTTCTATTTATTGTTTTTATCTGTTGAATTTATTTGTGTGGTAGTTTTTTATTAGATATGTGTATATTGTTCTTGTTTGTATAATCAAAAAAGCAAATTGTTCATAAAATATACCCAATAGGGTTTAGAATTTTTATTTGGTTAGTTTGAAATTATCCATCCAGGCTTCTTTACAACACAAGTACAAGAGAAAGTCTACGCTTGATAAGAAGCAAAGAAGGTGCCCCTTGAAATAGGTTTAGTTCTTTGATTTTATGTGCGGTTAGTCTTACCTCTATGTCCAATATGATTTTATTTTTCCGATTAGGAATTCTGGTTTGTAATGCCGTATGACCTCCCTTTTTTTTCTTTTTTCTTTCTTTGAGTGAGTGGGAATGTAGACCTTACCTTAAATATTCCCTTTTTTTTAATATATATTTTTATATTTTTTATTATGAAAGACTTGGAATATGATGTTATTAAAGAAAGATTAATGCCCAGAATTTGTCTCCATTTTAAAAGAGGTTTAATCACCATTTACAACTTTTTTTTTTTTTGGCTAAATACTGCCATTTAACTATTGCAAATAATTGCTACCATTATTAAATTAAGAAGTGCCCTATATTATTGGTGCATATCCCTTCCTTGAGGTAATAGTGATAGAAACTAGACTGAGTGGTTGATACGGATTGTGTAAGATTGAGTGATACGGATTGTGTAAGATTGAGTGTTTCTGATATAGACCTCTTCAACTTTCATATACTTTCCGACTTCTTTGGGGTACGTGTAGTGGAGCTGTCCATGGATGATGGACCATGTCTAAGTCTTTTTTTTTTTTTTGAAAAGACCATGTCTAAGTCTTATTCTTATATGATTGACGGTAGGGAATATCAAAAATAATAATGTAGTGCAACATCAGCTGTCATTCTTCTAGAAAAGAAAGTTAGACATGCTTCAATCGTTGTAGCTGTGTCTATAAGGCTTAATTTAGCAAGCTTTGGTGCAAAATGAGTTGGTTTTGTTTTGTGTTTTTTATTTTGGCCAAATAGCATCAGTTTACGAAAAATTTAAGAGAGATGCATTTGATCAAATTTATTTAGTTATGTAATACTTTTTTGGAACTCAAATTCCAAGTTTAAGTGACACATAATGCTTAGAACTAGAGTTTGGTAAACTCAAAGTTTCACTTGGAAGTTGAGTTTAACAAACATGAGCTTCAAAAAATGTGCTATATAATTAAATAAGTTTGACTGGATGTGTTTCTAATAAATTTTTCTTAAAATCATGCTATTTGGCGAAATTAGCCTATATAACAAATGAAACTTATTAAATTATTTATTTATCTTTGTTGGCTTAGTACTCTTGGGCAAGAATAAATATATTGGCTAAAAAGTTTTGTGGATTTTAAAGTTTAAAACTTTAAATACTTATAAACCACTAGCATTTGCAGGTTTAATTAGAATCATCTTGATTTTTGAAGAATTAGCGACAATCTCAGATCCACCACATAAAGAAGGAAGCAGAGTTTCTTTTGCTACTAAAAGTAAATTTGATAAAATGTTAAAAATTGCCATGCAAAGAGCCTGCCGTATGCCTTTCAGGCGCCACACCACCACACACCCCCCCCCCCCCCCCCCCCCCCCCAAAAAAAGTGATAAATAGATGGTTATGTAGTTCAAGTAGCATAAATAAGCAAAATATTAAAATAAAATAATAGGAATGGCAACATGTTGGGTTTTTTTATACCCAAACCTGACTTACGGGCTTGTACTCGTTACCTGAATCCAGCCCATTTAATAAACGGGTTTTTTTGTTGCACCTAAACCGGCCTTGTCTGGGCTTGCAGGGTCCGCGGGCCTCTACCCAAAATCACAAACATAGAATTCAGTACAAACCCAAAATCACAAATCACATAATATACATGTAATTTTCTTGGAAATTTTCTTGCCATCCAAACGGATGCCAAGATCTAACAAATCAATCTATACAAAAAATCCAACAAATCCCTAAAATTTTGCAAACCCATAAATAAAATTAGCAAATCTGAAATCCTAGCAGCAAAACACCAAAAAAACCCAACAAATTAAACTCAAATTTTGCTCACAAAACCATGAAAAGAAAAAAAAAAAGAAAAAAAAAAAAAACCCAAACCCAACTGGTTGTGGGTCTGTAATGGGTGAGGGGTTGTTCACGGTGGTTGTAAAAATTTTCAACTTGTCAGTGAGGTGCTTGATCACTTGATTGTGTTTGGGCTTGTTGATGAGGATTTCTTGGATTTTGTGTTTTGGGCTTAGTTTTGGCTGTGGTGGTTTGGGTGAGTTGCTGGTTGCATGGTGCTTGACCGCTTGAGGGAAGGCGGTGACAGCTTGGGCTAGTGGTGAGATCGAGAGTGAGTGAGAGTGGGAAAAGAGAGTGGGGCAACTAGTGAGTGTGTGAGCTGAAATGAGAGAGGATTAGTTTTAGGGTTTATAAGCAAGTGTGTGTGTGTGTGTGTATATATTTGGGGTTTTTTTTTTTTTTTTTTTTTTTTTTTTTTTTTGTAATTTAACTTGTAACTGGGTCAGGTCCAAGTTCGGGTTCGGACCGAGTTTTACCAAAACTCGGACCCGTTTCGGGGGGGTTTTTTTTTTTAAACCCAAGTCAGACCTTATTCTTTATCAGGTCGGGTAAAACTTGACCCATTAGGGTTAGGTTGGGTCGGGTACCCGCTGGTCGGCCAGCAATTGCCATCCCTATAAAATATCACTAGAGAAAGCAAAATATGATTTTTAAATATAGAAATTTGCTTAGAACCCAAGCACTTGTGATAAAGAAAAACTTAACATACACCTCAAGTATATAGGTGCCCAAAGAGGCAATGACTTTCTATTTTTCAATATTTAATTTTTATTTTCTTTTTTCCCTTTTTAATAAGGTGGACATCATGTTTACTTTTCATATACCATTTTAAAAAACCTAAAACGATACAATGTAGAAAATTAAGAACCATTTTTTTAATACAATATTTAATAAAAATTGATAAACATCAATATCTACAGTAAATATTTATAGGATAAATTAAATTTAAACTCTCTAATTTTGCCTAAAATTCAAATCAATTCAGCTTTGTAACTTTAATTTTGTTCAATTTAGTGCTTTAACTTTATTCAATACCGTTAGACGGTCACCATTAAGCATCTAAAACCACATTTTTAAAAATATTTCTTACATTATAAGAATTTATAAAATTAATTAAAAATTATTTATTGAAAAAGTTAAAAATATAAATAAATAATATCAAAATTTAAAAAATTCCAATTCAGAAACCCAATTCAGAACTCCAATGACAAAATTTTGCATCCCAATTCAAAAATCCATACACAGACGTTGCTGAACTTGCAAAGATTGTTAATACTTTTGGATTTTAACAATCAAAGAATGACTATTTAAACTTAAATACTCAAATGTATGAATTTTGAATTACACTCCACATATGGATAAATTTAAATAAATAAAAAGTAGCAACTTATACTTTATCATTTGTAAATCTATTTTGAATTTAAGAAATAATTTCTAAATACACGTATATGTAAATACTCATGAGTTTAGGGATATAAAATCAGCTTCTATACACAAGTGAGGAGGTTCAAAAATAATTTAGTTACGAATTTTTAAAGCTTTATTCTAAGAAATAATGAGTTACTAATTCTTTTATCAAGAAAACTAAAGGGAAGAAATCAGAACTTATAAAATATTGTCATAAATTCCACTAATGCTTTGAAGGACGAATTAGATTATATTTTAACATAAACATATGTATAGACATAATATTAAAATGAATCATATTCTCGTTTAAAAAGATTTTTTTATGATGTTGGATACCAATCAGAGACTGAAGATAGATTTATTATGTTTGTATAAGTAATTATTACAATATATGTGTAGAAATATGTTTTAGATAGCTTGGAAATATGTTTGTACTTTGTACTCATTATTGTTGTATATATGAATAGGCATGCAGCAAGCATGCATCAATTTTCCTTGTCTCTAAAACTTCAATTAATGGAGGGTGTGGGGGTTGGAAGCCATCATACTTAAATGATATCTATATAACAGGTCACTCATTCCTACCATTGAAGAGAAAAGTAACAAGTATGAAATTTTCCAAATCATTTTTAACAAGTTCATGAACTCAGTGGTTTGATTGCTTTCCATCATTTTTTATATTGCCTAATTGATGCAGAAATCTGCTTATAATCTTCTGAAAAAGATTATTTTATTTTATTTTATATTAGTAATAAGGTTTAATTCATTAAAAAATGGCATAACTAAAGAAACCATTTCTGCTCTATTTTTAATCCACGTCAAGTGTGAGAGATTTCGTCTCATAATACATTAAGGCGGCATATTTGTAGGGGATAGAATAATATAAAACACCAATATAATGCAAACTTTCTCCATGAATTGATTTTCTCAATTAGGGTTAAGAACAAAGAATTTTAATGAAGTTTGCAACAATTTCTTCATTGCTGCTGCTCCACCTCCATCCTTGATGTTTAAATATTTCCCTATAAAGTAATCAGGAAATGGAGCTGAGGATAGGAAAACATATTACTATAAAAAGCACTAGAATTACCAGGCCGACAATCCCATTTCTATTGGGGCACCCCACATTATATCATACATGTTCTTCTGTCTTATATACATTTTCATCGTCAATATTTTGATTAAAATTATAAATAGTATATTTGACCAAAAAATAATTTGGAGTTGAAATAGGTCTCCAACATCATACATTTTTTTTCCAAGTAAGATTTGATTCATTCATATATGCCATTGAACATATGTTTAAACACAATTAATTATAATAACAAGATTGCAAACATAAGTACACCCTGAAAATGGTGAAGTCTTTCATTTAGGCCTCGAAAATTGCAATTTTGTCGTTTATAGTAATTTTTTCCTTAATAACTTTTTGTTTAAAAGTTAGAATAATGTCCTGCTTCTTTTGGGACGAACTTCTAGGCCAGCAGTTTATGATTTTGGATTTAACTCAATTTTACCCTTTTTAGTAAATTTCGGTATTTTGTCACCTAATTGTGTAATTAGTGCGAATTAGGGTTTCAGATGTTTTTCTTAGTATTTATATGTTTTGTAGCTGTTGAGGTCAAATTAAATTATTATCATTAAACACATACATTTGTCAAATTTTTTCTCTGGTAGATTCTAGTTTATCTCCTTGTGGACTTAGGGAAACTCCTTATAGATTTAAGGGTTACTACCAGGAGCTAATAATGTAGTTTCTGTTCCATCAAGAGAGCATCGTATGGGCTTTCCTCAAGCTTAATTTCGCAACATCACTTTTTCTCCATGTTGTTGTTCATTTTATCTTGCTAGATGTTCGTGAGTTTCTAAGTACCACTAATTGTCTAATGGACGAAATTTGCTTTAAGGAAATTACGTTAAATACAAGACTTGATCAGTTTTGCATCTTTCATTATTCATGCATCTGGTATGTGAGTTGTTTAATTATTTTACAGAATTCTTCTATGTATTGTTCTTATATGTTGAATCTATTTGTATTATTGTTTGTGATTAGATATGTGTATATTGTTCTTGTTTGCATAATCACAAACGTAAATTATTTATAAAATATACCCAATAGAGTTCTCAAACTTTCTATAGTACTCGTTTTATAAAGAATATTCTTTACAAAACAGAGTACAATTGCCCTTGATAAGAAGCAAAGAAGGTGCCCCTCGAAATATGTTTAGTTCTTTGATTGTATTTGCGGTTAGTCTGTAGCTTTATCTTCAAGATGAATTTATTGTACCGAGCAATTATGGTTTTTATGTCGAATGACTTGATTACAATAACTCTTTTTTTTTTCTTTTTTTTTTTTCCAAAAAAAGAAAAGAAAAGAACTCATTTTGAGTGAGTGGGAATGTAGACCTTACCAAAAAATTTCTTTTTATTTTTATAAAGATAAGACATGGAACCTTATGATGTAAAAGAGATTAATTCCCAGATTTTCTCTCCATTGTAAAAGAGGTTTAATCACTACTTACAACTTTTTTTTTTGGCTAAATACTGCCATTAACAATTGCAAATAATTGCTACATATATTAAATCAAGAGGGGCCCTCTATTAAATTGAGTAGTTGATACGAATTGTGTGTAACATTGACTCTGGCTCTGATATAGACCTCTTCAACTTTCATATACTTTCCGATCTCTTTTGGGAACCGGTGGTGGAGCTGTCCATAGATGATGGACCATGTCTAAGTCTTATTCTTGTATGATTGACGGTAGGGAATATCAAAATAATGTAGTGCAACATCAGCTGTCATTCTTAGAGAAAAAAGGTTAGACATGCTTTAATCGTTGTAGTTGTGTCTATAAAGGCTTAATTTAACAAGCCTTGGTGCAAAAAGGGTTGGAAATGCAAGCCGTACTAGTGATTTTACCAAGGTATAGTTAGGGGTCATTGTACAACTGCTCTTATCTATGAAATATATAACAAATGAAACTTGACCATGCTGGTTGTTTTTGTTTTTGTTTGTTTTGTTATTTATTTATTTTTGTTGGCTTAATACTCTTGAGCAAGAATAAATCTATTGGCTAAAAATTGTAAATACTTATAAACCACTAGCATTTGCAGGTTTAATTAGAATCATCTTTATTTTTCAAGAATTGGCCACAATCTCATATCCACCACATTAAGAAGGAAGCAGAGATGGTTTTGCTACTAAAAGAAAATTTGACAAAATGTTAAAAATTGCTATGCAAAGAAACTCCTCCTGCATGCCTAATTTCAACCAAAAAAAAAAAAAAGGAAAAAAAAAAGAGGAAAGGAAGAAGAAGAAAAGAAAGAACTTCCAGTATGTGTGCTAAGGCATCAAGGGTAAATCACGAACTTCATCTAACAAAAACAACTAAAAACACTAAGTTTGGTATGTACTAATAATTAGGGTCTGTTTGGTTAGTTTAAAAAAATACTATTTTTTGTTTTCATTCTCAGTTTTAGTGAGTCCCATCATTAAAAAACTGGTTTAGTTTTAGTATTTGTATGCAATTTTTATTTTCAGTATCCTAGTTGGATTTTAATATAAAAAATGAATACAATTTTTTAACGTTTTTGTTTTCTATAAATATGAATACAGTAGCATATTCGTAAATATTGTAAAAACACAAAATTACATTTTTTTTTCACTGATGTGATGTATGTGAATGAGAAAAATTAATTTTTATTTTTTAAATAAAAAAAAATGACCAAACTCAAGTATGATGTATTTTATTTCTAAATTATGTGTTCAAAACAACTTATCAAATACTACCAAATGTGAAAATAAATGTTTTCTTTTTCTATATTCAAATCGAAAATGAAAAGTGGATACACCACTTTTTGAAACCAAACAGATCCTTATCCACGAATATTAGCTATTTGATTATATTATGTTTTTAGTATTGACTCATTCCTTGACATTTAATTGTAATCAAATTCCGTTATTAATGTATTTTATTTGATGTAGAAAAGGGTTAAAATATGAATTTGAAGAGCTTGAAGAACTATTGTCCGAAGGGCTTGCTTAAGTGAAGATCCAATTTTGCCTTATTCTGGGTGGGTTAGTCTTGTAGTGGTTTTTTCTTTATTGACTCTTCCATCAGTTTTTCACTTTGTAACCATATCGTGTGTCTACTGTTTTTTTTTTGGTTTATGATTTTGCAGCTTGCTAATTTGTGGTCGAAAATATTAATATTGTTATCATATAATTGGATTACTGGTTTTGGTTCGGACTTGGATAAGATTAGAGATTTGGGTCAACCTGACCCAAATCCCAAGTAAGAGTTTGCGTGGCATGTTGGCTATGAAGTGACATAGGGCCCAATGTGATAGAGCTAAGTGACATGATGGTACTCACAGAGTGACGTGCTATTGATGTGGGCTAAGGGCTGATGTCGCAAGGCTCATTGTTGACACGTGAAAGAATGCATAAATGGCAAGCGCGTGGGAGTGCGTGGTTCACTTGGAAGTAACTACTACTTTAGGGTTTTTTTTTTTGGTTTATTTGTTTGTTCACGGTGCTCATTAAAAAATTTAAATTATATAAAATTTAATGAAATAATAATTTAAATATCTATTATAATCGTGAGTTAAGTTATCAAAGAGAACAAAATTATTATAATTGTAAAGTCAAAAAGAGTATAACTGTTGTTACTATAAAAAAAAAAACGTACAACAATTATGTATTTCTTGGCAGCATTTTAAAAAAAAAAATGAATTTAGAGATTATTTTTATTGAATAGGTTAAATGAGCTTCAAAGTTGAAAGATTAGCAATTGTTATCCTTTTGTTTTATAATAGACTTTTTGTTGATTAATTTGTTCACTTCTTATTGTTTGGTCTTGTCTTGTTTTTGTTTGATTTATATTTGTTGTTATTTAGGCTAATATTTATTGTCATTATTTAAATTATATATATATATATATATATATATATTTATATGTTTGAGACAGAATTAATTTTGGAGTAATACTACGTTTATAACATTTTTACAATAAATTTTAGACAAAAAGCTATTATTGGTAAATAAAAAAATAATATCAATGTTTGACATAAATTAGAATAAGTAACAGCTTATCACATTAGATTTATTGTAAAATTGTTATGAATGTAGCATTACTCTCACCTTTGTTGAACCCAAATCTTTGTAATTCTTAAGTTAAGGTGTCCAACATTTTTATTAGGATGATCACAATAAATTAGTTTAGCGTAGTATATATACAGGAGTTATTTTTGCAAATCAAGGTGGTCACAGGCTTGCATGTGGAGCCTCCTGTGATTGGAAGGAGGCTGCCAACGCATACTAGTGTCTGAAATCGTTGTCAAAACCTTCTGAAGGCGCATGATGACACGGGACATTTTATTGATCGGATTCTTTCGCATGGCAGCAGCAGTGTGGTGATTAGAGTCTCTGAGATGGTGGTTTTGAGTAAGCTAGTGGCTTGGCAACGATGGGTAACACTGAAAACGTTTGTTGATAGTGAAAAGAGGTCGGAAAGTTTTGATTGTGTGGTAGACCAAAGTAGTTGATAAAAGGCAGGGGAAGAACACCCCGGAAGACAAGGCTTCTCTTAAACACTAGATAGTTAACGCTATAACTCTAATATCCTGTTAGAAATTTAAAACAAAGATTAAGAGTTTAGACAGAGAACAAACACAAAGATTACGTGGTTTAATTTAATGACTTACATTTATGGAGGAAATAAGAATCTAAATCTTATGTTAATTATACACCAAACCGGTGTTGCTAGACTTGTAATAGAATGCCTTATTGGCACACTTGGGCCTTACTTTGTTTAAACTTGATATTATTAACAAAGACGAAACATATAAACCTTTTGTTTCCACTCTCACAGCTCTCATTGAACTTTTTTATTTTATTTAACATAGATGGTAAAAATAGGTTCAACCAAACACACCCTTAAGCCAAAACTCCAAAGGAGAAAAAGGGCAGGGTGTTTTTTGTTTTTTTGGTTGTGGAGCAAAGCCAATTCTTTTATTCTTCTACAAAAAATAAAGGAATCAACTGGCCTAGTTTGAAAACATTTAAAGGTGCATGCATGGGTACCACCGTACCAGGTACGATATGACATTGACAACCTATAATGTCAATCTAGCTAGCTGCATTCACTGCCTTTCCCGATTCATTTTGGGAACAAAAACAATAATGCTAGATTGCTAGGACACACCCCTTAGATTTCCTTCTTTTTCTGTGAGTTCCAATTTAGTAGGGCAGTCCGCACACGTGCTAAGATGTCAAGCTCTCTTCTCTGCTGATCTTTTGCCAGCTGCTGACACGTGGACAGACAGGGCATATATATATATATATATTATATATATGATTAAAAGTTAAAACTTGTTAATGGTACGTGGCTATCCCTCATTCGTTGCTTTCCTTGTTGGTCGAATAATTCTTTTGTTAGTCGCAGTCGTTCATCGTATCCTTTCCAGGTTGGCCAACAAGTCTCTCCAATTAATCCTCTCAAATCTCTATTTTACTTTTCAAACTCTTTACAAATAAAATAAAATAAAATAAAAATAAAGCAAAAATAAATAAATAAATAAAGAAGAAGAAAAAACTATTTATTATACTATGAGAGAAAGTTTAACTATAAATTTTGTTATAGCAACATAGTTGTAAATTTGCAGTAAGTGATTACAACTCCACTTAATATGTTTTTATTGGATGTAAATTTTAAAAAACCTACCATTCTATTATATTTTCTTTTTAAATTTTTTATATTTGCAATATTTTTAGAGATTAATGGTTTGTTTAGAAGGAGGAGGAGTAAAGGAAAATAGAGTAGAGTAGAGTTGAGTTGGTTAAAAATAAACTAATTTTGTACTAAATTTACTCTACTCTGCTCTCCTCTTTTCTTATTCCCTCTCTCTCAATTTAAACGGACCATAAAGATTAATAATTATGTTATCAACTAAATGTTTAAGTTTTACAGTTTTGTAATTTAAAATTATGTATAAAAAATAAGTTTCATGATCAAACAATAAATAACATCTTATTCGCACAAAATTTGACATAAATTTTAAAAATATAAGTACATTCAATCTAATGGTCAAAACATATAGCTATTATAAAGATATTGAGTAGAGTTTTCAAGTTTGAGGCTAAAATTTTTTACTTTACTATAAAAAAAAAAAAAGGAATTTTCAATTTTGGGATTTCAATTGACGATAATAAGAAGCTATGGTCCTTGTGGTGGCCATGTCTCTATTGCATGTCATTTAATTTGGAATTAATAGAGCTGGATCAAAGAATAGAAAAGTGTATGTCTCTCTCTAGATTTATGCCCATCCAATGAGTGACATGGCTTTTTTATTTTTTATTCGTGCATCGTGATTTGAGTTTGAACATGCGAATATGATAGAAATTGAATCTAGAATCTTAATTCAGTATAGATGTAGTCCATCCATGATTTTTCACATGACAGAATATTTATTTTTTATTTTTTTTGCTTAGTCACAAGACAGAATAATTGAATATGTTACATCGATCTTCATGTCATATTTTTTATAGTAGGGAAAAGTTATTAAGATCAATTTTGGGATTTAAATTGACGATAATAAGAAGCTATGGTCCTTGTGGTGGCCATGTCACTAGTGCATGTCATTTTGGAATTAATAGAGCTGGATCAAAGATTAGAAAAGTACGTGTACGTCTCTCTCTAGATTTATGCCCATCCAATGAGTGACATGGCTTTTTTATTTTTTATTCGTGAATCGTGATTTGAGTTTGAACATGCGAATATGATAGAAATTGAATCTAGAATCTTAATTCAGTATAGGTGTAGTCCATCCATGATTTTTCACATGACAGAATATTTTTTTTTTATTTTTTTTTGCTTAATCACAAGATAGAATAATTGAATATGTTACATCGATCTTCATGTCATATTTTTGATAGTAGGGAAAAGTTATTAAGATCAAGAGATACGAGAAATGGTTATTCTTACCAAATCACATTATGAGAATCACATTATAACGACAGTGGCTCAGCATTTTCACATGGAAAAGAATGTAAATGCATATTCTTACTGAATATTGACATTTATTGGGGTTCAAGGGACCTTGCCAAGTACTGTACATGCCCTAATTTTGCTGTGTCTGTGCCAGTTCACTTGCACCTAAATACAAAGGCTTAATTATCAATTATTTTACGTACCTCTCAAAAAATAATAACAGTTTTAATACAGAAAATTTATACAAAATAGAAAGTTATATAAATAGTATTTAACTGATATTTATTAAAAAGGCTAAAAATATATCAAGCCAACCCTGCGTTGTGGAATTGGGAATTAAAAGTCAAAATACCACGGCTTGGGCGCGTTAATGACTCAAATGTGTAAGACAAGAATAAGTAGACAAACAATACCCATCAATTAACTCCCATTCTTAGCTGTAATCTTCACAAGATGGACGGATATCAGAATGTCAAGGGTAAAAAATTGTAGATGCGGTTCTATAAAATCTTACCAACATTTGGGTTGTCTAATTGGTAAAAAATCGGGCTAATAAGTCTTAGGATTTGAATTTGGATCTCAAATAACCAACTGTATGTTGGTGTTCCTTATATCTCATCTCCATCTCAAGCTTAAGAGTGGTTAAGGTGTTATATTATGGTTATGTTTAAATAGGAAAGCTACACTAGTCACCTTCTAACCATTTTTTAATTACCTAAAAAAAAAATTTATGACATCTTGTGGACTATTTGTTACCATTATTTAAACAACATTCCACGTATTTTTATACATTTTTTCACTCACATATATTTTAAAAAAATACAAATAATATTAATAAAACAATATTACCAAACCAACCTCGGTGATTGTACTGATGGGAGGTGATTCCAACCCTTTTTACCTCACCAACTCTGCGCCCTCTATCTAGTAGCTATGCAGTTGAGAATTGAAGGTCCTCTTGTACTGATGGGAGGTGATTCCAACCCTTTTTACCTCACCAACTCTGCGCCCTCTATCCAGTAGCTATGCAGTTGAGGATTGAAGGTCCTCTCAACTATTACGACGAGAGGACAATTCGTCTTTGGTACGACAATAACTAGACAAACAACATCCATCACAATCAAAATGAGAAGAATATCATAAATATTCACAAAAACATATAAAATATTTTGAAAAGGTAAATCATTTCGTAGAGCGATGTTGTATTATATGTTAAATCATGTGTCATATGATATGAAGACTGAAAACTTTATTATATATATAAAGAAAAGAATTCCCTTCTCTCTTTTTATGAACCACCACTGATTAAAATAGGGAAAAAGACATCCACGACAAGCAAGCATCTCCTTTGAACATAACCAACCAAGATTGAATTTTGTTTGGGCGTGTGAGTGAGTTCAGTTCATAGTAAACCCCGCTGGAGATACGAGACATCACGTGCATGGGGACATTGGCGTCGACAATGAATTGCACCCTAATGGGTTGTACAGCAATCAAAGTTGTCTGTTGGTTCCATAATAGTTCTCTGTCGGCAAAAACATGCAGACACGTGGGGATCCTGAGATGGAGAGAATGAGATTGCCAAAGCACGCGGAGCTACATATAAAGCCTAGCAGATAGATGGTTGTGATAGGATAAGATAAATTGTCGTCAATCCTTAATACCATAAATATCCGAGTAGTCCTTCTGCCTAACCCTGTTTTGGTACCTTGTAGGAAATCAAGGTCTTCCAAGGTCGCCGGCCCACAACTTCAATTCATATGAATTGTAGCTGTAGGTGACTTCAATTAGGTCGCCAAAAGAGTCACGTGGGGTGGGGTAAGCATGGCCATGGCGTTTGATTCTCAATAATAACTTGTTAAGAAGTACCAAGTACTACCATATCCAGGAGACTAAATTTACTATCTACACCCTTAAGCTTCGTTTGGGAGCTTATAAATGATTATAAAAGAATGAAAAGAGAATGAATTGAATGAAATGTATTTAAGTAAAGGAAATGGATAGAAAAGAAAAAAAAAATGAAATGAAATTAAGTAATTTTTTTTTAGATGTTTTAAAATAAAAGAATGAAAAGTAATGCAAATGAATAGAATGGAAGTAACCTCATTTAAGAGAAACATAGAGAGAAAGAAATAAAATTATTTTATGACAATATTACTATTAGGCCTCATATTTTAAAATAAATAGTTTAGTACATAGGGGTATTTTAGAAGTTTTAGTAAAAAATTTATTAAATCTAAATTCATTTCCTCAATTCCTCCCAATTTCAGAGGGAATGAAAATTTGAGATTTTAAGAGAATATAGAAGAATGAGTATTTTCTCTTACCCATTCCGTTCTCTCCCACTTAAACTCTTAAATAAAGGAATGAATTTTACATTCATTCCATTAAAACTTTCAAATAAAGGAAGGGAAGAATATTTTAAAATTATTCTCTTCATTCCGTTTCATTCCCTCCTCTTAAATGAGAGCTTAAAGTTTCAAATTGTTAAATTAAATAAAGAAATGCACAATCTCCTAAGTCTTAACAGCTTATATTTTTTGGAGAATCAATAATTTAATATGGTAAAAGAGTTCGAGGACACCTTACCTCAAATTTAAATTTCCACGTTTTATAGGGATGATAATTAGCGTTCATGTGTCATATTGACTCATGAGTATTTGACTGTATAGGTCGACATGAACATGACATATTTATTAATCTTGTTAAGATCTGTATCAATCCTAAGATGTCTTATCTATTAAATAGGTTAACACAACACAACTTGCTTAAATTGTTTAAGAAATGAATTGTGTTAGGGTTAACATGACTCATTTGATAAATAGGTCATGCAGTCAAGTTAACATGTTTACTTGACATAAATAACTTGTTATCAATTCTCATATTTTACAAAATGTATAAGTATATAATTAGATTTCAAACAAAGCTATCAATAATTAAATTATAATTACAATCATTAATTTTGAAGATAAATTGGTAAAATTGACATTTAGTTAAATGAGTTAGACAGGTTTCATGTATCAAATTCAAATTGACATATATATTAAATGAATCAATTCGTGTTAATCTCAATCTGACATAGATCCTAAGGCCTAATTGGCTAACTTCTAGTCGTGTTTGTATTATGTTCATGAGTTGTGTTAAATACTGCCGTCTCTATGTACCCCTAAAGTTACATATTGTTAGGATTGCCTTCCATTGATGCATTATCATGAGGTGTACATTAAGTGCCACCCAAACTCAAAGTGAAGTAGTTTTATAGATTCAAAATTTAAAATTTTAAGAGGCATAATCCAAATTAGCCCAAACTACAAGGATGTAAATTACATTTTAGTCAAAATAATAACTTACATGTCTTTAATAGCGTTCCAACCGACATAGTCTTGATTAAAGAAAAACTACACCATTTTGGGCTTAGTTGGCATTTAATAGGCACCTCATCACAGTGTATTATATGAAGGGACTTAAAATCCAAATTACGCGTAACGTTAAGAGTATGGATTTAAAATTTGAAACTCTAGGGGGCAAAATTAGAGATACCCCAAACTTGGAAGGTGAAAATTGCAATTTATCTAATTAAACCATAAGTTTAGATTCTTGTTGAAGAAATATAAAGAAAAATTATGACTTTGGATAATAGTGATAAATTACTGATTGTCCCAAATATTTTAGCTATTAGGAAAGTTGAATTTAATTATTGAATCACTAGCTTCGTCACACACGCTTTGCGCGTGCGATAAAACTTTTTTTTTTTTGGTGGGTTTATTGTCATAGTTTTCCATTCATCTCAGTTTTTAGATTATGGCATAACCCAAAAATTAAATAAAAGAAACTAATGAATTTTGATAAAGTAAAAAAAAAAAAAAAAAGGGATGTGATCTTGAAGGAAATACACAAAGTGGACTAAGAAGTTTTTTTTTTTTTTTTTTAATTTATTTTTTTATTGTGGATAAGTTTGTTTTGAAGACATGAATTAGTAGGAAAGTGTCCTATTTTGTAGGAATTTTAAATGGAGTTGGAAACATATTTTTACCAAGTTATCCTAAAGTTTTGTTCTTGTTAAATGTAGGATCTAGGGGTATTTTTGAACTATATAAAAGTCTAATCTAAAGAAGGGAATCCTCTTTTAGATAGTATAGAAAAATCTACCACTTTTCTTCACTTGTGGTCCAAACTTTCCCTTGAAAAATAGAACCCACCAAGTGAGATTTTAACTTCTTGAACTTAGGACCATACAATAATGTTAGATCCCACAAAACTCCAAACTCACAGTATTCCTTCAATTTCTTCTTTCATGCTATTTCTAACCAACACCATTTTCTTCCGCACTCATTGTTTCATATACTAAATTCTTCTCAATAATTAGAAATTTTCATGTCAAAATTGGTAAGCCTTTGAACAAAATTTCTATACTTCTTCAATTTAATTATATTGTGTATCGTAATTTCTCAACTGCATATATTGTGAATTTGTAACTTTATGACATTCTGTGATGCGTGAACTATATGAAAGATGTTATAAAAAATTTGGTTATGATGACATTAAACCAGAAAAAAAGAAAAAAGAAAAAAAAGAGCCTCACCGCAAGTGCGCCGTGCGTGTGATAATGCTAGTTTTTAAACATCTGTGTGTTAGAGGTATATTCCAACTCAAAATCACCCCTCTACAACCATTTAGGATTTTTATAGAGATTCTATTGATATGATGATAGCTTGTAAGATTTTTGGAATGTTTTTGTTTTCTTTGATTGTTGAAATATCTCATTTTTGGGCTTGCCCATCTCCCTCAAAAGAGGCTAAAAGAGGTTAGAGAAGACATATATATGGTCCCCACCAGATTACAAGATCAGCCCAGTGGGCCGATTTGATATGGTTTTTTTTTTTTTTTTTTTTGACACAGCTTCAATGCATTATTCTCTCTCTCTCTCTCTCTCTCTCTCTCTCCACAAAAAAAAAAAAAAAAAAACCCTCCAATGCATTACATTAATGACTAGCATGTTTTTTTTTTTTTTTTTTTTTTTTTGAGAATGAATAAGTTTGTTTTGAAAACATGAATTAGTAGAATAGTGTCATTTGTAAGTATTTTAAATAGAGTTAGAGATATATTTTTATCGGGTTGTACTAATTTTTTTTTCCTATTAAATATAATGTTTTGGGTTATTTTAGAATCATATAAAAGTCCAGTTTAGAAAGGGAAATCCTCTTACAGATAAATAGTTCAAGTTCAAAATTTAAATCTAAACTTAGAGATAATTGTGGAGATTATGTATCACCTATTGAACAAAGATTTTATATCGCCTATTGTACAAATTGTAACAATTTTATTGCACCAACCAATTCTGCACTGGCTGTGATTCAATATTACTTGTCCTGTGAAACATACTTTATCACCCAATGCTTGGAAACATTTTACGCTGGAAACATCGCATTATAGTAGGGTTGGATTCTGGATTTTTCTTTGGGGAGCCCAAGTATAAATAAATTCTTTTTTTAAATGCAGATAAATATTTAGTTAGTATTAACAAAAAACAACATAAGTCATTTGCATTAAAAAAAAAAAACTAAATAATTATAAATATGTTTTGAAGTTTACAAAAGTAAAAAACTAATACATATATATACCTCGAGGATACACTTGATCTCATAGTGTAGAGTCACAAGAACGAGATGCCCATAGTGTTTATTGGCTTTTGCAACAAATTTTTAATTTTTAAGGGGCCAAGTATAATTAATTTTAATTTCGATTTAAAAATTCAGGGGGTGCCCCTGGATTATGTATATCAGAATCAGATCCTCCTTCAGTGAAACGGTTCCACCATATCTCTGCCTCGCCCATCTCATCCAGCATGGTATATGCAATAGCCTACAAAAGTCAAAAGAACCGTCATAAAGAGAAAGTAAAGGTTCTTAATAAGAAAACTAGTATGTTATGTTGTCTACTATGTTATTGTCTGATTATTAATCAGGTTGTCAGCTTCGTAAACCTAGCAGGAATTGTAGCCAAACTTTTCACTGTCCATCATTGAAAATTATCATTGTGTATCTTTAGCGTGATGGTTGTTTCACAAGTATAAATTTTTGTGAAGTGGGAAGAGGGGAGACAAGTCTTCAAGAAAAAGCTTCACACACATATATATTTAGATTATGTTAAAATAGAATTTTTATTTCAAATTAAAAAAATGTTATTGATAATTTACTAAATCTTCTTATAATCTCAACACCCAAAAAACCTAAACTTTCGAACAAAGAGTAATTTAGAAAAAAAATTAGAGTTTATGAAGATTCTTTTTCATTTTAAAATATGGTTGCAACTTGCAAGTCGAGCTTAAGAAATATGGACCACATTCAACTTTAGTAATCTGCATATATACTTAACTAGTTTTATTTTTTTATTTTATTTTCTCCTCTCCCTTTGAATTTATCAATGACCCGTTTGGGTTGAGGAGAAGGGAGAGGAGTAGATTTGACCAAAAATTAGTCTATTTTCAGCCAATTCTACTTTACTCCTCCCCTGTTCATCATTTTCTCCCCCCTTAATCCGAACAAGACCTTAATGATATGGAACACATGAACCTTGTAAAGAGCATATCGACCATCTGATGGGTGTTCAACTTGCTCCTCGAGACAGCTACGAGCTTCTTGATATTTTCCCTGTATAAGCATATATTAATTCAATATTTAATAAAAATGATAAAATTCAGGACAAATTGTAAATTACATCCCTAAAGTTTGAGGGTGTGAAAATTTTATACCCTAAAATTTTAGAAATTAAATTTTACTTTTTAAATTTTGAGGATGTTTTGAATTTTAAATCCTTATGTTTCAAAATTTGGATTTTACTCCATAAATTTTAAGGGTATTTAGATTTTACACTCTAAAATTTCAAATTTAGAGATGTAAATCCAAACACTTCTAAACTTTAGGGAGTAATATCCAAACAATGAAACATCAAGGTGTAAAATCCAAACACCTCAAAACTTTAAGAGTGTAATTTATAATTTACCTTATTCTTTAATTTAAAAGATGAAGTTAAGAAAGAAAAAGTTAAAATAAGAGAACAAAAATGCTGAATCTGTCTATTCTGTCCTGGTCAAGTGCTAGAACATTTGTTATTTTTTATTTTTAATGCTCTAACTTATTTCCCATCACTAGCTAGATTGGATTCAAAACAAAATCGAACTAACTAAAGCTAAATTTGAACAAATATTTTTACTTAGAGGATGTAGCTGCTGAAGTATGCTGAGCCCTCAAGGATCACATACAATTTATCATTTTGAGATCGAATATGCCCAAGAGAAGGAAGCATATCAAAGTGATTTGCTTTTCAATGTGGAACGCAATATAACCCCCGAGAATAGAATTAGATAATAATGCTAATTTCAACTTATTTGTTGTGGAAAATTACACTTCATCACCCTAAACTTTACTATATATTACACTTTGCATCCTGAACTTTTCGAGGGCACGTTTTACACTCTAAATTAGAACCCTTGTTACACTTTGCATCCTGACGTTAAGTTTGGTGTTAGATGGAAATTCAAAGTTTATGGTGCAAAATGTAATAAGAAATATAGTTTAGGGTGGTAAAGTGTAATTTTTTACTTTCAAAGGATTGAGAAGAGAGGTAATTAGGTTCTTTTACATAGTTTTGTACTTTTCCATCCAAGTTAACACCAAGCTTGATGTTGGAGTGCCAAATGTAATAAAAGTTTTAGTTTATGATGTAAAATGTGTATTCAAAAAGTTTAAAATGTAAAATGTAATATAAGGCATAGTTTAGGATGATAAAGTGTAATTTTCCCTATCTATTGAGAATCCATTTGAATATGAAAGGAAAAAACTTTAATAAGATGCTGCTAAATTCAGCATATTAAACCTCAATTCTGTTAGATACTAATTGAATGTTCGGAGATGGAGGTGCAAACATTGTGGTACTCAGAGCAGAAGATGATTACATAATATCAAGGTCCCCCTAGTCGGTAAAGTTAGGCCAAAATGGAAGAGTTTGAAGGAGATAAGAAAGTGAAGATTAGTGATTAATTGGGTGCATCAGTAGGTATCACTCTATATCAAAATTCTCGAATGAGCCAAGAATACGGTCAATTTTGTTATTATTTTTAGTGAATTTCAGAAAGTGAGCTCAGAGAGCTCTTGTTGAGGAAGTTAGTATACGGTGCTATATAACTCTAATGCCTATTGATCTATCTTAAAAACCACAAGACATCTTGTGGATCTTTTCCAAAATTGCTTTTTGTAGAATCCAATAGACTTGATTGTATCTTTGGACAAATTTACAGTAACTCGCTATCAACACTTGTATATGGGGGGTATATATTGTCTAAGGGTATTGATTTCATTGTGCCTTTAATCCACTAAAGTCTCCTGGATTTTGTTCATTAAACTTTACTTGTTTCTTTCATTGTTTACCCTTTCATTCCCCAATAAAAAGTTGTTGCTGAGTTTGAGCAGTTGAAGAATGGTATATGGTATCAGCATGTTTCAAATTTGCAGTGTGAGAAGTTTTGTCTCCACCAGGGGTCAGAAGGGAGTGACATACCTTATAGATGAGAATTTCTGCTAATATTATAGCCAAATAGTAATCAGACTCAGCATAACCACATTCCTCAATTGCTTTTTGCAGTAGTTTCTCAGCCTTATTACCCTTCCCTGATTTCAGTAGCCGCATTGCCTCATTCTGCAAACATAATAGCAAATAAATACAATACAGCATGCAGTGATGAAGTTATAAATTTTGCAATGGAGGCCGAACTATGATAGTGATAACCCAGGTCAAAATAAATAATGACACATACAAACACAATTATAAATAACTGTTGGTCGGAGTAAATCATAATTCATGTGTATGTTTGATTTTACATTTACTAACCATTTTTCTTAAAAATCCAAAGGGTTTACATATTGAAATGATACTGAGAAATGGTGCAGCCCTATCCTTGGAGCAAATATAATTTCAAATGGAGGAAATTCAATGACTTTCAGAAGTAGAGAGAAATTTACACAAATAGATGGTACAAACTTTGAGTTCTATGTCATTGTACGTAGTTTCAATGTTATGCAGATTATTCGCAGGATATGTATTCTTAGAGGGTAAAGAAGAGGACCTTATAAAGGGTATTGGCTTGTTCCATTGAAGGCGCTTTAGGAAAGCCGAGAGAGTTCAACTCAACTTGATCAAATGAAGGCGTTTTAGTGTTTGACTCTTGGGAGGCAAGGTAAACACCCACATCCAACAATGACTTTAGTGCATCCTTCCCACCCCTTGAGAATGCTGATACCCTACGAGATAGAGTTTTCTTCTTAGTTATGGGACTGAAGGCATGTCCTATCAGGTGGGTTCTGGAAGCATTATAAAGTGAAAGAGAAGAATGACCAAAGCTAAAATGTGGCTTCGTGGCCCTTGTGGTGCTCACCGTGAAAGGAATTCGTTGGGCTAGAGAGGGCAATGGGCCATAGTTGAGGCAAAGAGTAGATTCCATGTAAGGTTTGTGATATTAGACAAGATATAGCAGGCTAGAATTTGAAGGTTTAAGGTTATAACATTAATAGCCATATATATACACACACACACACACACACACAATATTGATCATACCTGAAAAATGCAAAGATATACAGAAAAAATAGCAATTTGGGGTGAAGCAAGGTATCACCGCATTGCTTTGACACGAAGTTGCAGTGATAAGGTGTCATTCCCATTAACTTTGTAATGTCAATTCCATTCATGTACGTACTAGAAAACGTGTTACACATGTGCATGCCTGAGAATCTAAGTTGGAGAGCTCTTAAATCACTGTAAACATTAGGTAACCCTTTCAACATTCATTGGCTAAAGATATTCCTGTCTTTATGAAGGAATATTTGGTAGCAACCATGTCTTCCTTTTTTTCCCTCCCCCCTCAATTGATCGATGGCAATTCGCATAATACTTTGCTCCAAGCACGATAATTCCCTATGAAAACATTTTTTTTTTTTTTTAAAGTTCTTGCTTCTTATGTAGGTAAGGAACTGGACCAAACCTCCATAGGAAGACTTGGAATAACTTCATTCTTAGCTTTATTAACTAGTTCAACGGATTTGCACGATCATTTTTTCCTACTCTCTTTTAAACAAACTTCTCTTCCACTTGTTTTTGAAAAAAGCATTCATCCAATATGTGCATCATCTAGATAAGGCAATAACAAAAGTACCCTTGAAGAGACATATTTCAATCTCGATTATGACAAATTTTTTTGATTATTTCACTGGAAAAAATAAACACATAGCAATTGTGGCAACTGCAGCACCCCTTGTCATCTTTGGCAGCATTTTAGCCGGATGGGCTTTAGCAAATCGTTCTTGCAAAACAAGAAAACCTATGAAGCGTTTTAGCAGCAAGACTTTGAACCTTGCGACTCTCCACGGAGGCAAACTAGCCTACCAGAAATTGGTTGATTATCATGATGCTCAAGTGGATGCAGAAGCACTGCGTAGAGCTGAGAAAGAATTAGATCGTTTACTTGAAGAGGAACAACTTGATTTTTATATGCTGCAGGTTAGGCATTTTTAGATTTCCACCATGCAATATATTTTAGAAAAATTCCTGCTGTTGATAAAAATTTTCATTTATATGTTGATGTAGTTTCTTCTACAAATAAATAAAAAGAAATGAAAGAGAAGTACTTGCATGAATGCTTTCTTTTAAGCTTAAACTTGTTCCACAGATGGATTTAACATCTTTCTGTCTTTCCATTAACGAAGCAGCGATCGGTGGCAAAACTGGAAATGAGCGGAAAAGAAGAACATGCAGTGGAAAAATTGGAGAAGGCATTGGAGAAGATGAAGAAGGAAAATAAACAACTTGAAGCCTATGAAACCGATATGTTGTTTGTGGAGATGCTCATCTACAAGGTCTTTATTTCTTATCCTCGATCCCAGCTTCTTCACACAAAAAGCCGTTTAACTTATATTTCTATCTCTAGATCTAACACTTTCTAGAGCAAGCTGATGACGTTTAGGATATGACCAATTACTATTTCATTAGGAGAAAAGTAACTCATTCGTTATAATGCTTGGGTACACATGAATCAGTTATTTGTAATTCTTTAAAGTCAAAATTGCACTTGTGATTCATATGAAAATATATTGGGAAAAGTTAACAGATGCCCTGAAAGTATTAGTTTAAAAAAATCTTTATAATTTTTTTATGGGAAAAGAAAAAAAAATTATAATTTTTTATATTTTTTATGACAATGATATTAAAACTTTTAAAAATAGTTTATTAATAAATGCTTTAGGAGCACGTGTTAATTAGACATGGATAAAGTAGCTGGTTCAGACAAATCTCAAGTATTGCTAATGTGAATTACTATCATATTTTGAGATTAAAAGTCTTGCTTCTATATTTCTTCTATTTTTTTTCAACCTTATTTTCTTTTTATAGTTTTTAAACTTTAGAGGACATCAATAAGATGGAAAGATTTTCTTTCTTATCTATAAACTAAGTTTGACATTTAAAAGAAACAATCCTCTATTAGTTTTGGCATAAATAAAAAGAAAATGTATCCATTTATAAGATGGAAAAGGAGGGACATTGATTAGCAAACAAATTAGGTAGGTTTACTGTTATTAAAGCATAAATAGACTTATTTTAGGCTATATTATAGATTTGAGTGAAATTTTGTGATAAAAAGAACCACTCTATATATTTTTTTTTTATGCAAGATAAAAATTCTACTCTAACCTAATCTAAGTATATACGTGTGAAACTTCCTCCTAAAGACTTGAACTTTGGATTTTGTCACTCACACACTATAAACACATATACTTGTAGAATGACTATCGTGCCAGTTTTAGTTTTAATTTTTTTAATTTTTTTGCCTCCTTTCTCCTTGGGATGTAAAAGTTTCTAATGTAATTGTTATCAAATCTAACACATGATTTTTTTTTTTTTTTTTTTGATATATCTATAGGGAGATTTTGAGAAGGCTAATAAATGTGAATGCCTGAAACATGAAGAGATTTCTGACGCACGACGTCCACTATATAAGGTGCGGATACCTCTTTGGATTTCTTGAAAATGAAGTAATGTAGTTAAAACTTTGATTTTGTATAGAAGTAGAGTTAAAATAAGAAATTTCAACAACAAACAAGATTAAGGAAATGAAAAAGGTAATAGGATTGAATTTAAAAAAAAAAAAAAATCAAATATAAATTTTTAGGCTCATAGAGCTCAATAAATATTCAAATCTAAAATTTCATAAATAAATAAAAGGCGGCTTACAATGACTCAAATGAGGCTATTTATTATTGCCTTTGGTAAGGCTAGAATCCTAACCCTTTATTTTATATATAACACAATTCTAACCATTCAACTTTATTCAAAGTTATATGCTGGTCACATGAATGTTTAAAATATTAAAGACGTTATAATAAAGAGAAATTATTAAGAGCCAATATAATAGGTTAAAACTGTCTAGCCAAAAAAAAAAAAAAAGAACTAAAGACATTATAATAAATAAAACATAACATATAAAAATAAATGAGATGGGACAAATGGGTCCTGTTTTTTTTGGGGCTAAATGTTTCTTGCAAAAGTTTTCTCCAAGTTAGGGAAGAATTCGTCTTCAAGTTCAAACCATCCCTATGATGTCACGAATGGACAATCAACTTTTTCCATCCTATTCTCTTATGCAAGGCAAGACAAATCACTATGTTACACATCAATCTATTTTCACTCATAATAAATCTTGCTATATGAATTATGATTCTTGACTTGACAAATTCTAATTATTAACCCCTTTCACCATTATGGAATTTGCGAAGAAAATACAAAAGTTGAATCCCTGCATACATCTATAAATATCAAATTTTCCTTTACAAAGTTAACCAAACATCACTCTTTTATTCCTCTTGTTCACCTTTACAAATTCCAATTCTACAAAATCTTCCCAAAAAAGATCAAGAATGTTCTCCATTAATTTTTCCAAAGTAAATTAATTTAATCAATATGGAATTTGAGAGAAACTCTACAAACACAATGAAATCATATTGTTGCATGAGTTTAAGCTCTAAAGAATTGAAACTCCATTCATCAACAAAGAACATTTTCTGAAAAGAGAAAGTGATATTGTCGGTGTGGATTGTGAGCTCACCTTGTATGCATATGCATTTATCTTCATCAAGCCCAATCTTGTCTCCTTGACTATGCTTTTAGGGATGGTCATCAGAAACTAGTGGAGAATCCCAATCTATGGGGCAAACTCTTTCCAAAGTTTTGTCCTTCAATTCGATTGCACACATCAACTAATCCTCCAATTTGTCTTGTGCCTAATATATGTTCTACAATTTCAAGCATCATGTAAGGAGTTTTCATCTGTTATATTATTGTTCTCATCCTTGAGACCAACTTCTAGTATGACCAAGGGTTCACAATTGCCTTCCAGAATCTCCAAACAAGTTCTTGGTAGTTCCTATCAGTGAAGAATCACTTGTGAAGAAATTTAGATCCCGGTTGATAAAATTAACAAGTTTCAAACCCAAGTTGTTAATTAGATTTATTATGCATAAAACTTGTTAAAACAAACAAACATCAATATCATGTCAAATATAAGTGTAGCGGAAAAGTAAATAAGACAATATAAGATGACCAAGGAAAACCAATGAAACCAACCAGTTTCACAGTAAAAAACTTGGGGGGAAACCTCTCTAAAAAACAATTCACTATAGTAAAGAGAAATTTCAAATCTAGTACAAAACCTTTATCCCTAGACTCTACAATCCCCGTAGATGAACTCACAGCAAAAATCTTCTACCACTTCAGAATCTCTGAACTCTTCAATATATGAACGCCACTATTTGATGCACGGATCCCAGTACGTGACTCACCAATTGCACAAATTCTAGTACGTGACTCACTCACCAACTTGAGGAAGAAGAATACTGGCTGCAAAGTTCTTCAATTCATCAACAATGAAGATCAAGAAACACTTGGTTACAAAATCCTAAGGCGCAAGGATGCAGTAGCTTCTTTTAGAGAGGATAAAGTTTCGGTTACCTTTGGCATGTGTTCTCCTTGTATTCTCTTATGTGACGACTTTTAAAATAAGCCTTATATATGTCTAGGGTTGTGAAAAAAGAAACCCTACATAAATACATAAACATGGGCCGAAAATTAGATCTAGAAATCTAAATTTCTGTAACCTCGATAGCTGTTCGATCGATCGAGGAGCTGCCGAGTTTTATTCATTAAATCTCGATAGATAGTTATCTGTCGAGAAGGTGTCGAGCAAGTGTCGAGCAGGTGTCCGCAGGTGTCCAACAGATGTCCAGCTTTAGTGAACACATTTTCTTCACTTGTTTCTTAGTCCAATCTTCATGGCTTTAATACTAGACTTGAACAACATGTTCTTTGAAGTATTAAACACATCCTAAATCTACCCAAATACAAATAAAGTGCGTTTTGTCAAAGATTTAGTTAATTACATAAAATATGTCCTTAACATCACTAAAGAACTTGTACAACTCACGTCAAATCTTCAATCATTCGCCTCATCTCAACCATCATCTATTATCCTTGACCTTGATCTCCTTTACCCCCACAACCAGCCATAGTTTAAAGTTTCAACAGTTGACTCAAATATGAATTTTGTGGCTTAGCTCTAAGATTTTTCGCTCTGATATCACCTAATTCAGGGACGAGAACCAAGATTAAGGCAATAATAATAATAATAATAATAATAATAATAATAATAATAATAATAATAATAATAATAATAATAATAATAATAATAATAATAATAATAATAATAATAATAATAATAATAAGATTGAAGTCGAAACAATAAAATATTACATTTTTTTTGGATCGAAAAGTTCAAGAAACATTCAAATATGAAATTTCCTGAAATAGATAGCAAAAGACTACCACAATGACTCAAAAGAGGCTATTTATAATAGCCTTTAGTAACCCTAGAATTTTATCCCTCCATTTTACATATAACAATTAAATTCTAATGATCCATCTTCATTAAAAGTCACATGCCTAAAAAATGTCAGTCAATAACAATAAAATAAGTTAACATTGATCAATGCACTTTGGCATTCGTTAACTCCACCCTTACTATTTCACAATTAATACTCAAGAAAATTAAGTCACAACTTCAAAATATAGGCCAAATGTTGACTTATATATATATTAATTGCATACAGAATTAAAAAGGCGATAAATTATAAATTAATACTGTTATTTATGATAATTTAGTCAATATCAAAGTCAACATAGTTTGTTGGGGGCACTACAAAACAATATGGGGCCTTGACAAATGATTTCAAGAACATGGTTATCAAGAACCGAAACTTAAGATCTTATGATCCTATATCCCTAATACCTCATGGATCTCTCTAGGATTTGTACTAAAGTGGTATCTGTATAGGATCTCAATCCGGATCATAGGATCTTATAGGATTGCAATCCCATAGCAACACTAAAGTTCCTATGCTTTGAAGGAAAATTCAATTTTTTTTAAAACTTATATGGAACCTTCAAATAGAACCCAAAGGCCTCGAACTGATTAAAAAAAACATAATAAACAGATCAGTCTAGTGGCCCTAGGCCAAGTTGATTAAAAAAAAATACATAAAAAAATGCAAAAAAAAAAAAAAAACCCAAAGTCTCACCTCACCTTAATCTAATTCAAAAAAATCATGAAAGATGGAAGAGAAGATAATAGACTAGAGAGTAATGGGTGAGTGCGAGAAGGATAAAGAAGTTCATGTTATTAGTGATGAATTTGATTTTGGTTATGCCAATGAAAATAAAGTAAATGAACCTTCAAATGCAACATTAAGATATTTTGATGATTATCCAATGGATGAAGTAAGCCATGTGACTGTTGCTAATAATAATGAAAATGTTGTTTATAATGATCAGCTCTACTTTGAGGAACCAAGTCAAGGTAACCAAAACTTTGGTCTTGATGATTAGGTGTACATCAGTGGTGATGTTTGAAACATTGTTATTTTCTTTGTGTTGTTTATGTTAGACATATTTATGTTTGTGGTGTTAGAACTTAGAACTTGATTTTTGTAAGTTGTAACTTTGAAATTTGTTTATATATTTGTAATTTGGTACTTTACCTTTTATTAGTAATTTGTGTAAAACATTACTTTTGTTCAATGTTTCTTTAACATATATTATGAACTAGAAGTATAGGTATTTTTTAATGTATTTTTTTAATTGGAAAGTAGGACCTTACAATCCTCGTGTTGATCCTACGATCTGATCCTAGAACCCTCTCAAAGATTCTAAGTAGGATTTTGATCTTGATCTTGATAACATTGGTCAAGAATTTAAATAGAGGATATTTTGATACTCAAAATTGGAAAATTCTTACTTTACTAGCAATGTAAACTTACAAAATTGTACATATTTGCAAAAAGTATACAATATTGTACAACTTTGTACACGTTTTGTGTGTCTACAATGTGAATTTACATTTTTAATACAATATAAACCTAAAAAAGTCCCCCCAAATAGTTGAATTTAGATTGGATTAGAAGAGTGTGGCTACCTAATTATAACTTCGCTAATTTTTTTTTAAGTATAACATAGATGTAACTAATTCTTTCTTAGGTTTTGACAAAGCTTATGTGTATAAGTTACTATGATAAGTGGCATGTTCTTTTTTTTTTAAAAAAAATTATTATTTCATATATTTTTTGAGATAGGGCAAATCACATGTTAGCAATGACAATATGCAACTTCCATGTGTAAAGGTTTGGGCATGTAATTTACTTGGCTTTGATCAAAAAACATGTTTAGCAAGGATGAATTATTGTTAGGAGTCTTGAAACTCAAATAACATTTTTTGATATTTCCAATGGGGATATCAAAAAACATGTTCAAATCCCCATTTTTCATTGTAACTTTCAAATTATTTAAAAAAGAGAGTAAAAAATCTATTTTTGAAAATAAAAGGCTACTTTTTTATGGACATAAAAGGATTAATTAATACTGACATATGTGCTGTTTGTTAAAAAAAAAAAAAAAAAACACGCAGGCTATTATTCACATCATGTTAGATCGCCCCAAGGGCAAGGAAGAAGCCAAAAAATGTTGGGAAGATTTTATGGAGATTCAAAGACACTTTGAATGGCCGCCTTGTTCGAATGAAATCCAAGCCCACAAAGTTATTACTGATTTCAATGAGTTTGAGAGGGAAGTAAAGTTGCTTAAAGATGATATCGCCAAGGCACACGCAAAGAAAACACCGGCCTAGTAATGGATGGTATTTGTATTTCACCAAGTGTAAATAAAACAACAAGAGATGTGACTAGGGTCGGTGGAGTACCCTATATTTATATTTTATCCCCCATCCCCTTTTTTTTTCTTAATCTTTTGAACTTTCCTCTCTCCTCCTTGGATAGAGTCCGTGAATATGAAATTTGAAAGATTTATGGCATCCATCTTCTTTGTAATTTGACTGGCATTTGAACTATTGTAGATTTGCAAAGTACTACTATAGTAATGAAATACATGTTATCTTTTTAAATTTGCTGTATGTTTTCAACACCCTCTAATCTGTTCAAGAAGATATCAAGCTCCTGAGATTTCAGGGAACTGAAAATGGAAGTAAAGTAGAAATTCTTCAATTATAAAAACTAGTTCATGACAGTTCCATATTTGTTTCGTTGTCATTTTTTTTTTTTGATAAACTGGAAAATGCATTAAAGACTGAGGAACAACAAGTTTAGGACAAAGCCTGTTATAGTACAACCCAATTCTGTCTGAGCTTATAAGCTCTATAATATCCATAGGCAGATCATCATACAAAATAAAGCCCATATTCTAATAAATCCCCTTCCTGGCTAAGAAATCTGTACAACTATTAGCTTCATGCATGAAAGCAGTGGCCGATCCGAACTTGGGGAATTTGAGAACAATATGAATGACAACATTGTTAGAATAGGAGGGATTAGTCAGGAGATCAACAATAGCTTTAGCATCAATTTCTACATCAACGACACACAGATTAAGGTTTTTGCATAGAGTAAGCCCATCTCTAAGGGCCTACAACTCGGCAATGAAACTGGAAGTGATTCCGATGTTCCTTGAAAACCCCTGGATCCACTCCCCATGTTAATTCCTTATGATTCTTCCACTTCCTGCCATTCCCAGATTGCCACTAGATGCTCCATCTGTGTTTAGACGGACCTAACTCGGATGAGGACTTTTCCATCTGACTCTCATCACCTTCCTATTACCTGCGTTTTTAGGATTAAGGGCACAATGCTGGAATTTCGAGGCATTGAAAAGGATATTTTTACGAACATTGGACTGGATGGGGTAATTATTAAACACCATGTTGTTTCTGTGTTTCCATATTAGCTTGATAGCAAAGGGAAAGATAATTCTCCATGGAGGATAGCTATTTAATTGGCATGTGGTGTCCTTGCAGTTCTTGCTTAGCCACTGCTGTAGGTCTCCAAAAAAGCTACTGGCAGGGTTGATACCTAGTTGACCCCAGATATTTTTTGCCACCATGCAATCTCGCAGCCCATGAAGAATAGTCTTAGGTTCCCTCTGACATAGCTGGCAAGTATCACTTTCCCTTAGGCCTCTCTTAACCAAGCATTCAGCCACTCCGATGCTATTATGGAAGCACAACCACATGAAGTATTTTATTCGAGGAAGTGTGACTGTTTTCCAAACCCAACAACCTGTGAACTGTATCTGATCTTCATGACAACCCATGGCCAATGGATAAGCGGTTTTAAGATCAAACTCCCCACGACTTGAGTCACTCCAAATCAATTTGTTCTCCCTTCTTAATGTCAATGTGGAGTAAGGGATGAACTTGATTTCCGTAAGGATTGAGTCAGGAGGTTGGATAGATAGTTCAGTCCAGTCCCACCCTTCGGGGCCAGTGACATCTTTGACTTGCAAAGAGTCTTATTCTACCAAGAGGGGGCCTTGAATAACTGATCTTAAGGTACCTTTCGTGGCCCAGTTATCATACCAAAGGCTTAACTTGCAGTCCCTTCCTGGAATCCATCTAGTGTCTTTCTTAAAGACCTCCTAACCCTTTTTCATAGCTTTCCACACCCTAGAGCAAGGGAGTTTGTCTCTATTTTTGAAATTTATTCTTCGATTCGATAAATACTTACTCTTTAGCACTTTAGCCCAAATTGAGTCCTTCTCCGTATGAAATCTCCAGTTGAGTTTTGCAAGAAGACCTAAGTTCTTTTTCTTTTGCAGATTGTAGCCCTAGACCTTCCTCTGCTTTAGGTTTCGTGACTTTATGTCATCCCACCCAATGAATCTTTTTTGATGTTTCTGAAGAGCCCCATAGAAAGTTTCGGTTAACTCTGTCAATATTCTCTAGAAGCATCTCTGGCAGTGTTGTACTATCATAGTTCTGGTTGATGTTTCGTTATTATTTCAACTATCGTAGCGTTACAAATACTACTATCTTGCACGATAAGCTTTTTAATCGCAATAACTTCTTCTTCTTCTTCTTCTTTTGCATTTTTTTATAGCAAGGAGAACAATTTGAGAATACATTTTTTTCGGAGCTGGCGTAAAGCAGCTCTTTTACGCTACCAATAATAAAGCGCTACATCAGTCAATAACTTTAAATTTAATACACCTAATTACACATGATTATAACCCACATAATATCCCAAAATTTTTGCAAACTCAAACACGTTCTTCTCTTTGTTTCTCTCTCCAATCCCTTTCATCTCTATTTCTCTCCCTCTCATCAAAACCCAGTGACAGTGTTCAACCTGCACCCACACCGTCTCTAATTTGCCATCACCCACACCACCTTCAATTTGCCATCACCCAACGATGATGCTCCAACAACCGGCTGTGCATTTCAACCACACACCTCTGTTTATTAGATCAGGTAAAATTTTGATATCCCTTTCTTTAATTGAAAATTTTCCCCTTCCTTGCTAGAGATCTATGGTAACTGTAGTTGGGTATAGGCGTCTCTCATTTCGATCTCTCTCTCTCTCTCTCTCACTTTTCTTGAAACCCTTTAGGTCTTGTTTTGTTTCAGTTTTGATCCTTTTGATAACTAGGTTTTATTATGGACTATAAAGCTTGATAATGTTTCCTGGGTTTGAAAATTGGGATTGTTGAGTATGGCCAAATGTGCTGTGATTGAATGGAAATTGCCTTGTAGTGGCTGTAAATAGGCAATCATGCAAAGATGGATTTGATCAATACCAAGAGGATTTCTCAAATAATCCAATTCCTGCAAACAAAAAACCAGACCACAAGAAGCAATGATAAGAGCATCTTTTGTAAGCCTTATTATTTGACAAGTGATACAAAATGTAAATTTTTTTTTTTTTTTTTTTTGAGGTTAAACGGCAGAAATTTTATTCAAAACAAAGCAAACTTGCTCGGTACAATATGAGACACCTCCGACTGAAAGGCTTTTGAAACAATATCAAATCTCTAGCATACAAGACATGTTCTACAGCAGATGCAATATCTTCCTAGTCTACCATATATTTGGTTATCTATACAGAATTAAGAAGGAAAGGAGGCATTCCTTCACTTAAATTCGCTTAGAATTTCTCTTGAGAGCTTCCTTTGCTATTACATGAGCTCTTTGATTACATAAAGAATTTGTAAAACTAAAAACAAATTTTTTGAAGCGTGATGCTCTCCACTAGATGTCTTTAACCAATGTTCTAAAAGGGGCAAAGACATTTCTTTGGATTTGTAGAGCTAGGAATAGATAAGTACAATCACCTTCAAGCATGAGATCATACAAACTCAAGTTAGTAGAAAACTATATTAGTAAACTTATTATTTGACTAGTGATACAAACCGTATTAGTAAACAAGAACATCTATATTAAAGCAGCATACCTTTTTTTTTTTTCGATAAGTATATGCAAGCAGCATACATAGACTCCTTCTAAATAATTACAACCTAAAATTCAAATTATTAACAAAGTCTACAAAGGAAGGAATACAAACACTACAAAACCTAGTAGAATACTTATACAATTACAAAAAAAAAAAAAATAAATAAATAAAGATTTTAGCTCAAAGATTGATAACTCAAAGCCATTAAATGTGTGGTTACTTATCTCTGTTGTTATTGTCCATATAAGCAAAGGGGTATCCTAATAAGAATAAATTACATATGAAAGCTCATTCAAGTTGCAACTATGATCTTGATGACTACCAAAATCACATTAGGCATTCAAATTAGCCAATGTTTAGAAATTTTGAACTTACTCTCGGTTAATGCCAAAGCCAAGAGACTTCTACACACACCAACTATAAGCAGGTCACTTTCAGTTCACTCACCGCACATTCGGCCAAAGCCAATAACCCAATTTTAAAACCCAAGAAAAATTATCAAGCTTTATACTTAACAATAAAAACTCAGTCATTAGACAAATCAAAACTGAAGAAAAAAGAAAAGAAAAGAAAAAAGATCCAAGGGTTCGATAAACAAAAATAAAAATTAAAGAAAAAAATAAAAGAGAGAGACCCTTAACACTAACTATAGTTACCACTAATCTATAGCAAGGAAGGGAAACAAATTGAATTAAATAAAAGCATAATATTTTGTGCTATAAATGAAAGAAAATGATGATCTTGGAAAAGACAACAAAAAAAGAAAGAAAGTAGAAAACCATAAATTTGATATCACAATTTCCTTTAGAAACATGGGTAATGTCCCCAATTGTATACATCCTATATGCTTGGGTTATGTTTTTGATATCAACAAAGTTCCATTACTTCTCCAAAAAATGGCATAATACTAATAGTAATACTATAAAATAAATAAATAAATAAGGGAAAAATATATAAACCCCATGTGGTTTCTACGCAAAACACGGAATCCCATTTCCATTCCTTTCTTCTTTTTTTCCTTTCCATTACTTAAATCCATTCTATACTCCGTTATGATTTAACAAAGTCACAGCAAACCCAATCAACAAAACCCCCCAATCATTTTGTGCATCTAGCAACAAAAATTCCCTAACAACCCAACCAACAAAAACCCCAGAAAATCCAATAAAAAGAACCCCAACAATGGTATGAAACATCCAAAAATAGAGAGAAAGAGAGCTAGAGAGAAGGGAAAGAGAACCTACTTTCAGCGTGCCCAACAAGATCAATGACCAAAATATTGGCAATATGCAAATAGCAAGCACAATGTGTAGCATATATATAATTTGAAGTTAGAGAGTAGAGAAACCACAAGGCATAAAAGTAAATTTCTAAATTAATTATATCCAAAGTGCCAACCCCCCCAAAAAAATTCATATTCAATTCAAGCAAGTTGAAAATTGTGCATAATCTATGTTAAATGACTGTCATCTCCTACAACTTATGCCATGGACTTGAGTATTGAATTAATCTATGTGAGTAATCATATAGAATTAAAATTTTGAGATCTACAGCCACTACAGGGCACTTTCCATTCAATCATAGCACATTCGGCCATACCCAAAAACTCCAATTTTCAAACACAAGAAAAATTATCAAGCTTTGCAGTCCATGATAAAACCCAGTTATTAAAAGGATCAAAACTAAAACAAAACAAGACATAAAGGGTTTCAGCCAAAAAAAAAAGGTTAGGTTCTAAAGATTTAGATTAAATGTTTAGAATCATGTTTGTGTTGTATTGGCAAACCGAGAGCAAAACATGTCTAGTCTAAGTGTTTTAGGCAATGCATAAATAAGTGTGTTTCAAGATTTGAAGTCCAGCTGATTGCAAAAAAGAGAAGTCAAGTTCTGCCGTTCTCGACCAATCAAGAATTAGACTCGACTAATCGAAAATCCCAGACACACTTTTTCTGCAGATTTTTAAAGAGGCTTAAGCTCGCGCAAACATTTAGGGTTTCACTTAAACTTCTCTACATATAAAAAGAAAACCCTAATTACGTTTTAGAGAAGCTAAAGAAGACTTGTGTGTTACTCTTTGTGAGATTTGAGAGGTTTTGTACCTTCTAACTGCACAAGATTCTACTAGAGCTTAAACTTCAAAGTCACAAGCAAGGGTGTGCTTGTGTTGTTTTTAATCTAAGAAAAGAAGGAATTTGTGGATTCGAAACTTGCACGTGGTCATGTCAGTAAGTTACTACACGAGGTAGCATTAGATTTGGGGTTAAATATTTTGTAAAAACTTCAATTCTCTTATAGTGGATTTGGTTTACCTTGAGGACAGTTAGGTCAAATCTTTCCCATGTCTTTACCTTGAAATGAGTTAGTTTCATTGATTTTCCTAGGTAATCATATCGTGTTGTTATTTACTTTTCCGCAACATTACATGATATGGTTATTTGTGTTTAACCTAGATTTGAAAAATAATTTAAGTAATCACTTGGTTAATAAATTAGGTTAAATAATTTGGTTTAAGGGGTCTAAACAAACTCTTAATTGGTATCAAAGCAGGTTAGTTCTTGTTTTTAAGTATCTTTATCTAAAGTTGATCCTTGACCCTTGCTGTCATGAAACATGGTCACTCTCTTGTGATCCTTCTACACTTTGATGGAAATAACTATACTTACTAGAAAGTTAGGATGAAAGTCTTCTTGAAATCCATTGATGAGAGAATATGACTGTCTGTTGAGAACAGTTGGGAAGGACCAACCACTACTATTAGTGAATGGTCTACTACCTAAAAGGAAGTAGCAAGCTTTAAAAACAAAGCTATGAATGCGATATTCAATGTTGTTTCCATGGAAGAGTTTAAGAAATTCTCAAATGTGGAGATTGCTCAAACTGCACGGAACATCTTACAAACTGCGCATGAAGGCACTAAGGCAGTAAAGATTAATAAACTGCAACATTTGACATCTAGATTTGAAAGTATTAGAATGTTTTAAGATGAGTCTTTTGATGGATTCTATGCTAAATTAAATAATATTGTTAATTCTGTTTTTAATTTGGGTGAAGTTTGTGATTAACCTAAAATTGTTAGGAAAATTCTTAGATCTTTTTCTGAGAACTTTATACTTAAAGTGACTATCATCACTGAAAGTAAAAATGTTGACTCTATCTCTGTAGATGAACTTGTAGATCTCTTTAATCCCATGAATCTGATTTACCAAAGATAAATAAATCCAAATCTGTGGCCTTAAAATCTATTGATGATGTTGATGATTGTGAATTTGATGATGAGCTGTTATCTACTGAGATTGCTTATCATGCCAAGAACTTTAGAACTTCCTGAGAAACAATAACAGGAGGGCAAGAAACAGAAACAATGTTGATACTAGGAATGTGAAAAAGAATGACACTGCTAAGAACAATAATTGTGAAAAATCAAAAGAAAAAGTAGGTCAATCTTCAGATAATTCTTCAGGACAACAATGTTTTGGTTTTCAGGGTTATGGTTATATGAAATTTGAGTGCCCAACTTTCTTTAGGTCAAAAGATAAATATATGGTTGTTACCTTGAGTGATAATGAAGTTTATGATCATGAGTCTGAAAGCGATCAAGAAGGAAATTTCATGGCTTTCATTGCTATTGCTATATTAAGTGAAATTGAGATTATTGATGAGAACCCTTCTGATGGGAAACTCTCAAAAAATGTAGATTTGTAGAAAGCTTATAACAAGCTGTGTAAGATAGCAGCTAAAGATGCTATGAGTGTGGAATCAGGATTGAAAAAGATAAACGCTCTTGAATTGGAAAAGAAAAAAATGCTGCTGAAGTTGTTTGGTGCTAATGAACTCTTAAACTCTGTTAAGGTTGAGAACATGTCTTTGCTTGAAAAAGGAAAAAGTTTAGAATTAGAATTATTTGTCTAGAGAACAAAAATATAGAACGTCTACCTCTAAACTAGATGAGATGTTACATGTTCAAAAGTCTGTTTCTGATAAGACAGGTCTAAGGTTTGTTGAGAATGGATCTACTACCAAAGTAAATCCTCATAAGTTTGTACCTACTACATCATCCTCTACTGTTTGTCAAACTTCTACTAATGTTAAGGTTCATAAGGTAGTATCTCCTGTTTCTAGAAGAACTAGAGTAGATCTGGGAAAGTCTGAACCCAAAAAGTCTGATCAATTTGGAAGCAAGAAAAACCACAAATCTCAGTGGTTTTGTCACTTTTGTGGTAGAGCTGGGCATACTAGACCAAATTGCTTTAAACTGCAAGCTATAAAGCAATCTCCCAAACAAAAAGTGCCAATGCCAAAAGCACCTATGTTAAAAGCACAAGATTCTGTTGCATTTATTCATGAGTTGGTGAAGGTTCTTAACCTTTATACCAATGTTGGAGCAGATATTAGGAATATTTTCAACTCCAAGTTTGCATCTAAAATGGTCTAGATGTAAAAGACTCAATCTCAGTGAGTCTATCTAACATGGTCCTTGTGTTAATTCTTTCTATTTCTTGTGACCAAAAACTGATTTTTCTTTAGGATTGCATTTGCATTACATTCATACATTGCATTATAGGTCTGTTTTTTTATTTTGTTTTTTTTTTAAATATATAAAAAAAAGAAAATTGAAAAAAAGAAAAGAAAATGTTTTTGTATTATGTATCTTCAAGATGTCTAATTGAGATTGGTCTATAAAATTTACATTTCATGACTGTGTACCTTGTTTAACTTTGAGGAGCTTTAATTTTCTACGTTTTGCTAGTTTGTGCTATGTAGTACTTATATTGTGTGAATTGTTTATGGTTTTTAAACACATACTCTTGATTTTGAAGTCACATTCTTTTGACTATAAGGACTAAAAAATCCTAGGCGAAAGACATAAATAACTATCGCTCCACTGTTAGTCATCAATCATGAACACTTGTTTGCAAATCATAAAGCTGTGCTTAGTAAGGTGTAGCACTTGCACAAAAAAATTCTTAAGGTTTTATTGTACATTAGTTAAAAGAAGCAAAAAGCAAAATCAAAAACAAAAAGAAAAATATGCTTCAAAAGAAAAGAATAATAAAAAATATACATGGTTGCAAGCGTGTTTTTTAAGAGATGTGAGAGTTATATGATGTAACACTTTAGGTGATAGTCACTCTCAAACTTATGTGAAGAATAAAGTAGAAAGTGTGTTTATTCTCTGTTTACCTATCACCTTGTAAGTCTCTCATGCACTTGCTAGTTGCACACACCACAAGGAAAACTTTTTTAAATTTGGTACATGTGATTGAGTTATGGTGTTTTTGTGGCCTACCAAAGTTAAATTTCTTGAAGTGATTAATGCATTTTTGGGGCATGAGAAAAGATAAGAGTGAGGAAATTTGTTAAAGTTGAATTTCTTTTTGAAAAGTTTGATTTTGAAGATCATTTGAAATCATAAACATTCATTACATATTATAAAAACAAGTTTTCAAATGATTCTGTAGAAAAAGTTTTCTAGAATTTTCAAAATTTGTGTTTCTTTGAAACTCGACTGACTTAGCCTATTCTTAGATCGATCGAAATGTGAAGGAGAAAATTGGATTTTTATTTAAAAGTATTGGGTTGCCTCAATTCCTTCTCGATTCCTCTGGACCAATCGAGCCTATTTTCCTATTATTTTCGGTTCCTACTCGATTCCTCTCAACCAATCAGATTTTGAATTTTTAAAACTCATAGGAATCATATCTGAATTTTTCAAAAGCTTATTTTGTCTCTCTCTCAAATTCCTCTCTCGATCCCTCATCCATTTTTTTTTTTTTTTTTTGTCGTTTTTGTGGTTAAAGCTTCAAAGATTTTCTTCATCTATACTTGGTAAGTCCTTTTTACCCTTCCTTTTTCATCATTTTACATGTTTACATGCATTTTTCATGAAATTTTTAGGGATTTTTGCACATTAGAAATTTCGGGGGGTTTTTTTTGAAAATTGGGTTTTTAAACAATTTTGAACATTGGGTTTTTGTTCATGCATCATTTAAACATTATTCACATGCTTTAATTTCAAAAATTTTAAGTTTTATAGGACTGAAAAATGTGAGGAAACCAATGGGACCTTAAACAAGTATAGGCCAATTTGGGGTGACAAGGAGATAATTCTGAGTGAGTTAGATCATTCTATAAGTAGGACATTTGTGGCTAGGAATTGGGTTTCTCTATGTGAGTTGTCTGAAACTCCTCCTAGTGCCTTCATTAGAGAGTTTTACTCTAATATTTCTGTGTATTCTGAGGACACCAGTGGTCATTACTTGACTACTTGGATCCGTGGCCAGGAGTTTACCATAACTAAATAAGTTGTTTTTGAGGTTTTAAGAGTACCCTTAGTTCGTAAACCTGTTTATCCATACACTAAGTTTCCTACTATAGATGATATGATGTCCTTTTTTTGTGGTCGTCTTGTTTCTTGGGGATCAAAACCAAGAATCAACTCTTGTGAGTTTACTAAACTTAACTCATTATAATTACGGATCACTTATCATAACATCTATCCTATCTCTCATGTTCATACAGTACCTATTGAGCATTGTTCTTTCTAGGGGTGTGCATGGTTCAATCAGTGCGGTTTTTTTTTTTTTTTTTTCCAAATTTATTACTGAACTGATAGAGATTAGTTTTTTCATAATTGGAACTGATGCACACCGCATAGGGTCAGTTTTTCGACCTATAGTGTTGTGGATTTTTGTGGTTGGTTTAGTCGGTTTGATCGGTTTGAAATATTAAAAAAAAAACTATTTTTTAATAATAAAAAAATTGGGCTTTCAAGCCCAATATCAATATATCAACCTGTTCAAGATTTCAAGTAAATGCAAACTGTTTTTTTTATTTAGCAAGCCATCAAAAATCTAGTCACACATAAAATGGAAGCAAAAGAAAAGTCAAATTAAAAAAAAAAAAAGTAAAAATGCCAAATAATATTTTTCTACATCCAGCCAACACACAAAAGCATATTCCAACTCATACTTATACCATAATTACTCATTACTCAATCAGACACTAACAATATACATTACTTAATCTCAATATATATAACCTAAACAACTATAATCAGAATGTAATGCAAATAAAATTAATATCGACTTCCATGTAAAAATAAATAAATAAATAATTTTTTTGACCAAAGAAATGCTTTACCATGAATATATACTACAGTAAATAAATAAAAGCCGATGCCTAATAGGTAGTATGGTAGTACCATAGTAGTTACACTAAGTAGCTCAAAATCCCCAAGTCAAAAAATATAAAAATAAAAATACAAAAATATTGAAAATATTAAGCAATATTTTGAATCATTAGTGATTATAGCTCAAAATCTTTCTCAATGAATGATTGAAGAGTGATAGCTCTCTTAGTCTCCCTCAAAATCAAATTGCTGGGAAAAAAAAGATGCCAATTCTCATGGACTTAGAGTATAGAGAGAGAGAGAGAGAGAGAGAGAGAGAGAGAGAGAGAGAGAGAGAAGAAATGGGTTAATTGTTTGTGACCATGAAACTCACCGGCGGTGTTGCGGCAGACTGGCAGGGGGTGAGCACTGAGCAGCAGCTTCAGTGTTGCAGCAATAGCAGCAGAGAGTCGAGAGAGAAAGAGAGAGTTCTGAGGTAGATTATGTGAAAAGAACCATATATATACTTGTTAAAATTTGAAACCCTAAAGTAAAACTACGTTGTTTTATTGTTTTATTTTATTTTTTTAATTTTTAAATAGCCCTATTAAATTGAAACGTTCCGTTTCATTAAGTCATGTATTAGGAAATAAGAATCATAGATTCATAGCATCATCGTCTTTATTAGAACTAGACTCAGATTAGAAGAACTGGAGAAGCCGAGAAGTGGAGAACGATATACATATAGGTATCGGTTCAGTTCGGCATGTATCGGTTTCAGATTTTCAGCTTTGGTGACCGCACCACACCGGCATTGGGATTCCCTTTGCGCTCAGATCGCCGGCATTGACTTTGTCAGTCGGTTGCAATGGTAGTGCAGGACGATTGGCGCCAATTGGTTGGATCAGTGCTGGTGACTTTTTGCTTACCCTTAGTTTTTTCTTATATGCTCTTATCACATATGGTTTTATGTGTTTCCCTTCCATGTTTATTCAGACCATTGTTGATGTCTATAGGAGAAAGAGTAAAGGTCAAAAGTTATTCTTTGCTTTGTTCATTTTTAGGATTTTGAGATTTTTAGAGTTGTCAGAGTTTCATTCCCTAGAGTTAGTTCATATTATGGCCCCCATAGGAACTACCTATCTTAGATAGTGAGGAGACTTATGTGGATCCGATTGCCCTGTGGATCCTACTGGACATGCTTAGGATGTTGATCCTTCATTGTCACTCTGAGCCATGGTGCTATCTATCATGACGACTCAAGCTGCTCAAGAATAGCTGCTTGATGAGCTATTAACTGAGGTTGCATCATTGAGAGCTGACTTCTCAGATTATAGGAGTTCTTTTCCACCTTCTCCACCCTTTGAGGACTAACATTGTTTTTGGAAAAACATAATAAAAAAGGAGAGTAGTTTTATGTTTATAGGGGGAGTACATGTATTTTGGCTAGAGGGAGTACTTTGTTTCACCTCGTTTCAGTTTTTCAGTTTTATTTTTTTTTTTATGTATTTATATTATTATTTTTAGTTATTTTCTTTGTTTCACTTAAATATTGATGTGATGAGATTATGATAGTTGATGATTATGAGGTTATTCATTTTCATGTGTTCACTATGTAATTGTTTGATTTGGAGATTTCAAAGTTTAAATTTTGTTTAGAATGTTTTATTGTAATTTCCATACATACGTTTATGAGTTGTTTTCAGTGTTTCAAGAATTTAAAGATTTAAATCTTTCAACAGTTATTGTCTATACTAGCAACTAATAGTTAGTGGTTGTGTAAGATTTGTATTAAGGCAATAACTTGTATTTGAGTTGGTTTTAGTTTAAGCATTACATGTTGTATGTGTGTTTTGTCATGGATTGCCAAAGGGAGAGATTGTTAAGTTCTAAAGATTTAGATTAAATGTTTAGAATCATGTTTGTATTGTGTTGGCAAACCGAGAGCAGAACATGTCTAGTCTAAGTGTTTTAGGCAATGCTTAAATAAGTGTGTTTCAAGATTTGAAGTCCAACTGATTGTAGAAAAGAGAAGTCAAGTTCTACCTTTTTCAATCAATCGAAAATTAGACCCAACCGATCGAAAATCGTAAACACAATTTTTCTGTAGATTTTTAAAGAGGCCTAAGCCCGCATAAACGTTTAGGGTTTCACTAAAACTTCTCTACATATAAAAGGAAAACCCTGTTTTAGAGGAGCTGAAGAAGACTTGTGTGTTACTCTTTGTGAGATTTGAGAGATTCTGTACCTTTTAACTACACAAGATTTTACCGGAGCTTAAACTTCAATCAAGGATTGGTAGAATTAGTTGTTGCATCAAGATCAACAAGAAAAGGTGATCTGAAACCTTTGAGTGGAGTATCAAAGTCACAAGCAAGGGTGTGCTTGTGTTGCTGTTAATCCAAGAAGAGAAGGAGTCCGTGGATTCGGCGCTTGCATGTGGTCGTGTCAGTAAGTTACTACATAAGGTAGCATTAGATTTAGGGTTAAATCTTTTGTAAAAACTTCGATTCTCTTATAGTAGATTTTGTTTGCCTTGAAGATAGTTAGGTTTAATTCTCACCAGATTTTTACCTTGAAAGGGGTTAGTTTCATTAGTTTTCCTAGGTAATCATATCATGGTGTTATTTACTTTTCTGCAACTTTGCATGATATGATTATTTGTGTTTAACCTAGATCTAAAAATTAATCTAAGTAATCACTTGGTTAATAAATTAGGTTAAACAATCTAGTTTAAGGGGTCTAAACAAACTCTCAAAAAAAAAAAAAAAAAAAGACATTAAAGAGAGAAGGCAAAATGAGAGAGTCTGGTACCTAACTACAGTTACCAAATATCTATAGCGAGGAAGGGGAAAAACTTCAATTAAAGAAAGGGATATCAAAATTTTACCACAAGGAGAAAGAAACAGAGATGAGAGAGATCAGAGAGAAGAACGTGTTGAGTTTGGGAGAAAAATTGGGATATTATGTGGTTTTATAATCATGTGTAATAAGGTGTATCAAATTTAAAGTTATTGGTTGATGTGACGCTTTATTATTGGTGGCATAAAAGAGCTCTAGAAAGAATGTATTCTCGAACAATATTTTATGTCAGCAATGTTGCTACATCATCTTGCACTCCTGAAAATGGGACCATGAAACCCACTCAAATGCCTCCACTTGGCTTAATTTACACAATTTAGGTCAAATTCATGATTTTCAAAGCAAAAAAATGAAGTTTGACCAAAGATCCAACCACTTGATCAGAGCGATTCTTGTGTTAACACATAGATAATTTATTCCCCTTAAAAGTAATAGGTGGATCATCAAAATCAAAAGTAAAACGAATGAGACATTAGGAAAATAAAAACACTAACCAAAACTGAAACCCTAAGTTGGTCAAAGTTAGGGTTTTATCAAAACTTGACCAAACAATCTTTTAATCCCGCGAGCCACATATTGTTGGAAAGCTTATGCAATAAAATTATATTGAGTAGTTTTGAGCAACTAAATTCTCAAGAAAGTTCACAAATTATTGAAAACAAAAAAAACTTAAGAAACACTTTGAAGGCCTGTAGCTCCCAAAATTAATGTAATGCTATGTTTGGATGTTGGAAAAAGGAGGGAGAGTAGATTAGAGGGAGTGAGAGTAATTAAATTACCTTATTTGGATGTATTTTAAGGAATGAGGGAGAGAGATTTGGAGGGCTTTGGAGGGGTTTGAACTACTTCTAACCCTTCACTTTTAGTTTTCCTAAATTGGAGAGATTTGGAGAGATAAAAATGCTTGATAAAATGAATTACTAAATTTGCCCTTACTATATTAACAAAATTATAAATGAAAAGACTAATTACTCCACTCTCCCTTACTTAATTTTAAAAACATCCAAACAAGGTGGAGGATAACCCTTTTCCTTTACCCTCCTTCCCATTACTCTTCTCCCCTCTATTCTCCTCCCTCTCTAAACTTCCAAACAGGCTATAAAGGTTACCCAAACAAAAGCAAAATCATAAAGTAGGAGTCATAATCTTTCTAACGATGTACAACTTGCCCTATTGAGTTCTGGAAGACCTCCATGAAAACACACACTGTTTCACTATGATAAACCGAAAATGTTTGCAATGTCACAAAGTTTCACTAGCCATAAATTTCATGTTGAGTTTAATTTAGCAAAACCTTGATGTCATTGGAAATTTAATTTCATAAAATTTCCACTAATATATAATATGATTGGTTTTGAGCTTCAGAAGGTTCCTAAAACGCCCTCAAAAGTCGACGGGACTTGGCGCATTATGGAAACGCACCAAAAGCATTGCTTTGTTACCGTCACGCGCCAGGATCATCATGGACATGTGGGGCCACGGGGGCCATAAATTTTTAAAATGTACTAGTAAAATCTTATATTATCTCATCTGTCGATTTGAGATAAATACACCTAATGGCCCACCTTGGATTTTGAGAGAGAAAAAAGATACTGTCAGTTTTATTAAATACTCTTCCATTTCAATTTATTTGTCAATTTTTTTGAAGAAATATCATTTATTATATCACATGCTTTATAAAATTTTATAAATTTTTAAAATTACACTCATTAATTTAAACTATAAAAAAAGAATGAATTATATGGTAAAATAGATATTTTATTATTAATTTAAAAAGATGATTTCATTTTGAGATATCTTGAAATGGAATAGAAGATTAACAAATTAGGACAAAATGAATAATTAATTAACAAAACTGATAATATCTTCTTTTTGGTTTATTTCAAATTGATACTCTCTTATTTAAGCCTCCTCAAATTTTTGAATTGATTCATAAAAGCCCAAAAAATTAATACAAAAAACAAAACAAAACATTTGGTTCATTCCTGATGCCTGTAATACCTCCAAATACAAATACAAAACTAGATTTAACAAATCCTCAAATGAGTAATTTATATTTTTTTAATTTAAAAAAAAAAAACAAATCTCGTCGTTTACTAAACAAAAAACCCAAATGTGCCTAAAAAAAAAAAAAAAAAATCCCGTATCGAGTTAAAGTATCCAAACCATCGAGTACTTGACAGTTTTTTTTTTTTTTTTGAAAGGGAGACCAATTTGTATTAACCTGAAACAGGGGATACAAATAGAAGGCCTGCAAAGCAGAGCAGAGAGGCAACAACAAATACAGCTAAAAAAGATTACATCATGTCCGAGAGAAGAAGCGGAGCAATACAAGAAGGAGAAGCATCCTTCCAAACTTGACAGCAACCATTCCTTCGAGCAAATTGGGCAATCTCATAAGCCACAACATTGAAAATCTTACTCAGGTGCTTGAAATACCATGATTCAAAGGAGTCACAGGCCTGTAGAATATCCTGGATGAAATGCCCAACAATGCCACCTGTGGATTTCTCATTGACTACTTGAATGGCAGCCATAGAATCTAACTCGAAGAGGACACGAGGCAACTGGAGTTCCTGGGCAAGAAGAACTCCTTGAAGGAGAGCAATAATCTCAGTGACTTCAGCAGAGTAATAAGATTGGAGGCATTTGCAGAGAGCAGCCACAACTTGGCCATTGTAGTCTCTAATGACCACCCCAACAATGAAAGAATTTTTAGATTCAAAAGATACCCCATCCACATTAATTTTGAACATACCAAGGGGAGGTGGAACCCATTTGGAAGGGGAGGGCCGTGAATGCTCAAAATCCCAACTAACAGCAGATGCGAAGTCAGCAACTGCATTTTTTGCCATATGCCACACTTGTAAAGCTGATTGCCCGCCATCTTTGTGGAGAATTTTGTTCCTATTGAACCATATGGCCCATGTCGTGGCTATGAAAAGTTCCAAGTTAGGAAGTGTTGAGTGGGTGAGAATGAATAGAATTGAGTCCAGAAAGGATAATTTTTTACCATGTGATTGGAGATGGTTTTCTAGCCAGAGAGACCAGACCGAGATTGAGAAGTTACAGGTAAGGAGTGCATGATCAACATTTTCTGCTTCAACACCACAAATAGGGCAGATTTGGTTTTGAGAAATTCCCCTTTTGAAAACAGCCTCCATAGTGGGAAGGCCATCAACACACGCCCTCTAAGCAAAAACCTTGATTTTTGCCGGAAGGTTGAGATGCCAAAGCCTTTTCCAAAAAGGTCTACAAGGGTCCCTAGTAGAGCACTCACCACCCTCATTAGTCTTATTCAGCTTGTAAGCAATATGATAAGCACTTTTAATCGAGAATTCGCCTCGGTTATTCCCAATCCAAATTATCTTGTCCTTTGGAAGAGTATGGTTTAGGGGGATCTTTAGTATTGTGTCAGCTTCGAATGGGAGGAAAACTGAACGAATCAAGCCCACATTCCACCAATTTGTCCTTGGGTCTATGAGTGAGGAGACCATTGGTAAATGGGGGGTGTCATTGGGTGGTGAGACCACCTTATAGATGGAAGGGGTTGGCAGCCATTTGTCATCCCAAATATGGATGAGTTTTCCATTACCCACCCGCCATCGAGTACCCTTCTTGATGACTTCAAGACTACTGTGGATGCTTCTCCAAGAGTATGAGGGAAAGTGGCCAATCTTAGCATTTAGGATATCACCATTAGGGAAGTACCTTGATTTAAGAACCCTTGCCATAAGTGTATTTGGGTTTTGGAGCATTCGCCAAACTTGCTTTGCAAGCATGGCTTTATTAAAAGCTTGAAGATTTCTAAACCCCAGACCACCAAAAGTTTTCTGTTTACACATTGTTTTCCAGCCCACCCTGCTCAACTTTGCTTCTTGCTGTTTTTGGCCCCACTAGAAATTTCTCATCATACTTTCAATTTCTTCATAAAGGCTTTGTGGGAGAAGGAAACACCCCATGGTGTATGTGGGTATTGCTTGAGCTACTGCCTTAATGAGAATTTCTTTTCCGTCCATAGAGAGAAGTTTGCCCTTCCAACCGGCTAATTTTTGCCCAATTCTTTCCTTGAGGATAGAGAAGACTTGTTTCTTTGATCTTCCAATAAGTGATGGGAGGCCCAAATATCTAGTGTGTCTGGAGTCTTGCATGGGGCCAAGGGCAGCAAAGATCTCCTCCTTAACTGCTTGTGGTGTGTTGGGGCTGAAAAAGATTGAGAACTTCTCAGTGTTTATCTTTTGGCCAGAGGCTTCCTCATATTTTTGTAGAATTTGTTTCAAGATCCCACTAGAATCGGCATTAGCTTTGCATAAGAGGATACAATCATCCACAAAAAGGAGATGGGTCACTCTTGGGCTGCCCCTACCAATGGAAATGCCTGTCCATTGTTGGTTTTAGGCTGCTTCATTAATTAGGGTAGAAAGGCCTTCAGTGCTAATGAGGAAAAGGGTTGGAGAAAGAGGGTCACCCTGTCGAAGACCCCTAGTAGGGGTGATGTTTCCGCACGCAGTGCCATTAATTAAGATAGAGTATGAGACTGAGGTGATGCACCTCATGACAAGATTCACCCATTTTGAGCTGAAACCCAACTTCTCCATAATTGCCTGAATAAAGCCCCACTCGATTCTATCAAAAGCCTTGCTCATATCCAGTTTAGCAGCCATAAAGCTTTCTTTCCCTGCATTTTTATGGTTTAGAAACTGCATCAACTCAAAGGCCATAAGAACATTGTCAGTAATGAGCCTGTCGGAAATAAATGAACTTTGGTTTTTAGAGATAATATGAGGAAGAAAAACCTTAAATCTGTTTGCAATAGTCTTTGATATTAGCTTGTAGACTACGTTGCAAAGGCTTATGGGCCTAAAATCAGCCAATAATTTGGGATTTTTTATTTTTGGGATGAGGACAATATTGGTTTTGTTTAAACTATCCATAGGCATATTTCCATTAAGAACATTTAAAACCATATTAGTAATGCTACATCCCACAACATTCCAGTATTTTTGATAAAAAATGGCTGACATACCATCAGGGCCGGGAGCTTTTGTTGGGTGGATCTGCTTAAGGGCTGTGATAACCTCTTCTCTGGTGAAGTTTCTGTTTAGGCTGGCATTCATTTCTTCTGTCACCATTATGGGAATAGCAGTGATAAATTCATGTGTTATTGTTAGGGAGGTTGTTGTATATATATTCTCAAAATAATTGCTAGCGGCTTGAGCAATGCTATCCTTATCATTACACCATCTGCTAGAAGAGGGCGCACTCTTCTAGCAGATCTGACTTGCATCTTGTCTTTATAGAGATTTCTTCTTCTTCATCTTTGGTTAGGCGTAGGTTGTTTAGTCCCTCCACCACCGTGTGTTCCATGATAGTGAAGGGAGAAAAAGAGAGACAAGCTCGAGGTAGCACCCAATCGGTGTGCGAATGGGAAAGAGAGCTCGCCCAGAGAAGACGAGAGGTAGAGGCTCCTACAGGGGAGAGATTTTTGCTGCCAACAATTCTACTTCTGGACTGATCTTATTATCTCGCAACAAATAGTACTTGACAGTTTACCTCTACCATTCATCAGTTTGCGATGCCAAATTGCTGCTTAAGCCTTAACCAGACTACGATAAAGGCTTAAGCCTTCACTCGATCACCATCCTTAGCTCCATGAGTGCAATGGTACTAATGTCTCTTTGCCTCTCTCTATTTATAATGTTTGAGATTACAAGTGTTTTTTTTTTAAAGCTATGGCCGACTGTGCTTGTGGGTATATGTGAAAAAAAAAAAAAAAACTAAACTATGTAATGTTTTGATTAGTGTGTATGGTGTTGTACAACTTGCATTTTACGTGTTGAGTGTGTCACTGTTGTCTATTTTGATAACGATGATTTCTTATTTGTTTTATTTATTTCATTTTTATATTAAGTTCTTCTACCATTACAATTTTTGTCACAATTTAATAAATTTATCAAATATGAGTGTTGGACAATTAATTTCAGATAAACTCACTATTTTTTCTTTAACACTCACTATCGATTATGTCAGAATTTTGAACAAAAATTGTGGTACATAAGTTGTGTTCCTACACTTTCTCGTTTATATTTGACATTATTTTTGAGACTTTTGGGTAATTAAAACAAGTAACTATTGAATATTGTTTATTATATATTTAGGGCTGTAATTGGTTCAGTTTGGTCAGTTTTTTTTTTTTTTTTTTAATCTAGCCAACTAAAACCGAAATTTTCGGTTTGCAAAGTTCTCAATCAAAACTGACCAAAACAGTTGGAACTCAATCGGTTTCGGTTTCGGTCAGTTTTTCGATTGGTGTTCGATTTTTGTGCCTTGAGTTTGGGCTAGCTAGGCCTTTGTTTTTTTTTTTTTTTTTTCCAAAAATTTTCTTTTTGGGATTTTAAAAAAAAAATGCAGTATTTAGTATGTTGTTACTACAAAACATAGATTCGGCCAAGCACATGGGTTATCCTTTTTTCAAATCCCTAACTTTATTTGCATATAAAACTTGAAAAAATAAACATCTTGATCTTGATTCACTATTTTCAAAGCCCTAACTTTATTGATTCAGATTTAGTATTAAACAAAACACAAAACAAAGAGAGGGTATCAAGATTTTCAAAAGAGACTCACCGTGAGTCTTGACTCTTGAGATGAGAAGCTAATGATAAGCAGATTTGGAGCTCCTCCATGGCTTCACGGAGATAGTCCTCAGCTTCCTAGAGGCAGCACTTGGCGTTGACGTTGTCTTGGAATGGTGGCGATGGTGGAAACCCTGCTGCTGATGCCATTTTTGTCGCATAACCACCGTCACAACTAGAAGAGAGGGTGGCGTGTGGAGGCGGTAGAGGCAAATTTGGTATGAGAGGGAGTGTGGAGTGGAGGCTGTGACTGTTTGAATGTGAGAGTGGAAAGTGTGAGAGTGAAAAGAGTGGGGTATGTAGGGTAGGGTTTCTAAACTTTTGTTTTTATAGTCTAATTAGTTTTAGTTTAATTAGATATTTACTTAGTTTAATTATAGTTAATTAATTTAATGTATTTTAAAATGCTATGTTTAAAAAGATAAAATGAAAAGGCAGAAAATGAGAAAAGCCATTAAGCTTGGGCCGGATTAAACAAATCATGAGATTAGTGATCTTTTTTATTTTTTTATGTGAATAGATCAATGATATGTTTGATCATATAAACAAAAAAGTTCCAATTGTTTTAAAATAAGATGGAGACGCAAAGTATATATAAACCAAAGGAGGCCTAAAGCTTAAATATTTATAAACTTTATATTATATATTTAATATAACATATAATAATATATAATAATATATTTCGGTTTTGTTCGGTTCATTCAAATCTGCCACCAAAAACCGAACCAAAATTTTGGTTTTTCATATAATAAATCCGAAACCGAATCGAAATTTTTGCACCGGTTCGGTCGGTTTGAAGCGGCTTATTCGGTTCCTTGGTTTTTTTCACACTCCTATATATATTTCATTATTACAAGTTTGTAGGTATTGAGATAAAAGACAAATTCACTTTCAGATTGTGTTAGTATTTTATGGGGAAACCATTCACAATTGATGCATATTTTAAGAGAAAAATGTTCATGATTTATAGACTACTTTTTAATTTTTATTTCAAATTCTTAAAAAAGATATAAACATAAAGAAATAGATATTGCTTTCTTAGAATTATAAAAGTTATTATGTAAACAAAGTTTTGTTTTGTTTTTTTTGGAGAGAAGGGGGGGAGGGGGGGGGGTGATTATTTTACTTAAGAATTGTTGTTATATCTTGTTTGGCCCCCTCTGAAAAAATTCTTGCCTCTGCCATGTGCCAGGGCCCAGTTGCATGCATGATGGCCACGCACCAACTGCTTCTGGCTCTCCTTTGTTGAGATTATATCACTTTTTTCCTTTTATAAATGAGTTTTACTAATGTGTACGTGCTTAGCGTATACATTTATAAATTATTTTAGAAAATGTTTTATGAAAAAATGAAAAAATAACTATATTTTTTTATAGTTTTTTCAATTTTGCATAAAATGTTTTTTAAAATAAATAATTAATGTATGTCATAAGAGCATAAATTAATCAGACCATTTGTAAATAACTCTTTACCCTCATTTGCCAAACCAACTTGGAAGAGGCATCTAAGCATAATTTTGCTTCTAATGATGCATTTTAATCTTGTCTCTTTGAACTAAAATATTGACTTCACCACTAAACATAAAAACTGACCAACTCACATTAATTAAATTTTTTTTCTAAGATTCTTGCTTCTATCATTAATATTTATAATACATGTGTTGTTTCCGTACAATAGTTTTAAGTTTCATGAATGTATCACATATTTATGAATGTGCCATTTGTGTTATACTCCATTCGTCCCATATTGTTTGTGATATTTAAAAAATTCAATGTTTTAATGGAATATTATATAAGACATTCTCTTTTAAATAAAAGGATATATTAGTTGTTAAACATCATCTTCAATTTAAATTCTAATCATGAATGAGTAATTTTTTAAATAAAGTAAATAGTTTTGACTTTTCAAAGAGGATTACATTTTTGGGATATATTAAAATGGAACAGAGAGCACTAATAATTTGAAATGAAGGAGCACATTATTCCTAAGATTACCTTTGACACACCATTTGTTTACACAAACTCACTAGGATAACAATCATTTTCTCTTTATCATGTGTGCAACTAGTTCTCTCAAAGTTCAAGACCAGCATCATGCCTTTCTTATTACAACTTAAAATATTATATTATGCATATTGTTTTTTACTAATTTATTTTTTTGAGGCATGTAAATAGCAGAAAAAAGAGGGTAAGGTTTGAACTACAAATATGGAATACTATAAAAGCATTGATGAAACCAATGCATGGGGCCATGACCCCCCCCCCCCCCCCCCCGGCGGCGGTGGCTGGAAAATTGATTTTTTTAATAATATTTGTAATTTTGAAGTTTTTGACAATTTGACCTCAAAATTTTGACTTGGCTCTTCCTAAAATGTTTGAACTAGTCTAATGACCTTCTAAAATATATTGGCCAACAGAATTTGTGACCTTCAAAACACCAAATAGTTAACCATCTAAAAATGTTTCTTTTTCAACTAAAAAAAAATCTTTAATTTCTTATTAACTATTCTTTTTATCATAATTGATATTATCTATATGTGAACAAGGATCATATATTTTTATTTTTTATGTCCATATATTTTTATTAATAAAAAATAGAGAATTATTGTAATTACTTTGGATTTATTTTTACATGTTCAAGGAAATGAGACAACTTTTGTATACTCATTAAAATTTAGAAAAAACGATAAATTCTTTTATTATCTTGACCGGCTTATCAAGATCATCATAATCCCCCATGCCAACAAACATTTCCGACTCCCGGCCACTCTGTATAGTGTACCATTACCGAACTTATATGCATGGAATTCTTACAAGGAAAAAAAAAAGTTATCATAGATGATTTCATCTACGTAACAAGGAAGTAATATTAAGGAGCAAAGGTTGCGCATTTCATATCATATTTTATACGAAAATAAGGGGAGAAAGAAACACAAAATTTAAAACTAATGCTTCCTCTATATATGCATTATAGTCATGAACCGTTCAATTTTTTTTTTTTTTTTTTTTGTAAGAAAAATCAAATGATATTTTTATATAAATATAGTTCTATTAAAAACAGAATGAAATATCCCAAATGCTTTTCTGGCTGCAACCAACTTGCTCTCAATATTCCGCTCACTTTGCGCATATGCAAACAAAATTAGGTGAGTTAACCGGGTAATCCTTCTTCAATAGCCTTTATGAATACAGTCCAGCATTCCCTTGCAGATTCCTTTTCATTCATCATAGTATATATAATAGCCTGTACAAGTAGAAATAAGAACCATCATGTTGCTTGTTAAGGTTTTGGCTTTGATTACTTGGTCAACTGCCTTTCACAAATGCATAAATATTGGTCTTTGTAAAACTTTCATATTGAAGTCCTCACTTATTAAAATACGAAGTGGGAGAACCCAAAGCCATAAAAACTCTATAAAGTTACATTTTGCAGATTCTTTTTCTAATAGTACCTAAGTGTTTTTAAATCTTAGATAATTTTCTTGATAATTTGAAATTTACGAACCTTGTAAAGAGGAACTCGAGCATCTGCTTTGATAGCCGGCTTTTTGAGACACTTGCATTCTAAGGCTTCTTCATATTTTCCCTTTATAAGAAGACATTAAAGATCATGAATTGCGAATAAGCATAAGAAGAATGCTTGTTGGTGTCCTTCTGCCCAACTGATCAGGTTTACCTCAAGCAATGGACTTTTATTTTTACAACAATTTCTGTTCATACTTTACTGACCATTAGCTAGGATTAAACCAGTCATGTATCTTTTCTTATCTTCGCGATTTACTACTTTGTTTTGGGAGATATAATGAATGTGGTTATCCCCAAAGAATGTGTTCACTAAGTAAAACATAAAGATGTTAAATTTAGCAATTGATGTGAAAGGAAATTACAGTTCTAAATGCGGATGCTGTGGATGATATAAAAAAAACCCTCGTACCGATTTCTTCCTACCTAAGATGTCAAAGTTAACTTCCACGAAAAAAACAAGAATAAAAAAAAGACTAAAATATGAAAGTGTTATACCTTTTTTAATCAGAATTTAGTTAAAACCTGAAACAACAATCTAGTTCCTAAATGATGGTAAAATCTTGCTATGCTTGAGACCCTAATTAATCCATTTTTGTAATCACTCATTATCTATTTAAGATGTTTTAAGGTTATTTTAGTTCTGAGAAATTTTAATATGTCAACTTTGACTGGTGCACGTAGTATATCCAAGTTCTGATACTATGTGATCAAAAGGTCAAAGAGATCACAGGTTTGCTCCCAAACAAAAGTTCACTAGGGTCTAATGCTTGAAGTTGTAGTGTCTAATATATAATGATCTTGTGTTCTAGGAGCGGGGAAATTTTATGTCATATATACCAGATAGATGAGAACTTCAACCAATGCCATCTCCACATAGAATGCAGGCTCCGGATCTTTCTTTAACGACTTATATGCTTCTTGCAGTTCCTTCACTACTTCATCAGCCTTTTTAGATTTCATTAGCTCCATTGCCTCATCCTACAACATAGTCGTGAATAAAAAGAAAATCATACACCATATGAGGCAATTATTTCTAGCTCGGTTGGTATTAATAAGACAGTTGAAAATCTTATGTAACATTCGGCTAGGTGCTAGGAGTACAAAAATTGTGTGTATGGAATTACACAACGTTAGACACAAATTACAATAAATTTTTTTAACGACAATATATAATAGGATTTTTTACTCACTCAGGGTGCTTCAAATGTGAGTAATCCTTTTATGAACAGTCAAAACTTAAAATTGAAGACAAAGGCTGAACTTGGAAAAGTAAAGGTATAAGAATCTACTATTAAATGAAGACACTAGTCTTTGTTAAGATAAGACTTTGACAAGGTTTTGATCATAATAAGATCCGTTCCCATTTAAATTCTCTATTTTCCTTTCATTTTTAGCCAAATATAAACCAAGTGGTGTTTATTTAATTTTATGTGGTTTACATAGATTTTTTTTCAATATCATGTCTTACATTTAAATTAAAATTTGAGGGATTGGATGATTTAAATATCCTTAATCGTTTTGATGATCCTTTTGTTGACATAGATGCACTCCAATGCTAGGCCTTAAAATTATTCTAAAAAAAAAGTAAATGAAATGTGTGTATAGGTTAAAGTGTCTAACCATAATCATCACCTTCTTTCTGTATGTATAACAATGAGGCGGGTTGTTATTTTATAAGGGAGGCTATACTAATTTAATTTTTCAAATTTACTCTCACGCTAACAAGGGTAACTTACGAGTAAAACCAAATTTAAATTTTTTACTAGATTCTAGAGTAGCCTACTCAAATTTAATTTAAAGGAACTTAATTTTGCCTTAGATCTGAATTTCCACTTCTTCATCATGATAACTATTGAATTATTGAAAAAAAAATATATATATATATATATACACATACACGCCCGCGCGAAACTTCTTTATGTACATTAAGCACATAGGCATTGACATCATCGAACATGTTATCCACATGTCATGTTTAAAATATACACCATAAACATATACATATAGAAGCACAAGCTGAAGCTGGGCTAAGGACAAAGAGAAGAGAATGAATGATACCTTAAGGGCTTGAACATCTTGTGCTGAAGGCCTTTTATTAGCCACAAACAGCTTTGTCTTTTTGGACTCCGTTAGACGTGAAGCCAGGAATGCACTAGTATCCAAAAATGATTTCATTGCGGGTCTCCCACCCGCTGGGTAGAAATCAGATGATGGCACAATTGGAGATTTTCTCTGAGTCATCAAAGTAGCTGCATTGGCCATTGGACTCATCCTACAACTGATGATACCAAGAACACATGCCAATACAAGAGACACCCCTACGGTTCCTCTTACAATTTTGTTGTCACTTTCATCATTCGTTGATGGTGTTGGGAACTTATTTACTGCACAAACAACGGGACTGAAGGCATGCCTAAGTGGACGTCGGTAGGAACTGTTAGGTAGCGAAAGAGAGGAGTGGTTAGAGCTGAAATTAGGCTTGGTTAACCTTGTAGCACTCAGAGGGGAAGAGATGCGTAGAGGCACGCTGGGCAGGGGGCCATTGCGGAGGAAAAGTGTGGATTCCATGGAAGATGGAAAGGTGTGTGCTTTCAGAAATTAAGAGGCTAAGGCATTGTTGCATTAAGGAAACCATTACTTATTCTTGGTCATAAATAGGAAATAGCCAGGACCGACACAAATTGCCTTTTAGGGGTGAAGTAAGGTATCGTTAACTGCTTTGAACTAAAGTATTGGCAAGGCATCATTTTCAAGTCCACTTAGGCCATGGCTTAGGGGCTTCCTCTTAGATAAGGCCCCCAAATGGATTGCAACAACTTATATTTTTTTTTCCCTCTATTTAAGAAAGTCCCAAAAGTTGAATGATAATAAAAATATTACAAATTTTACTACTTAGGACTCAAAAATTGATATGTGACTATGATCCATTTGTTTCGAAGTAAAATAATTTTCTCATTTGTGTTTTTTTTTTTTTTGTAAAATATTAGTCAAAGGTAAAACGTTTTCAGCCAACTGTAAAACTCAAGCCAAGAGATGTAAAATGTTTTACCAAAAAAAATAACAAAGGTAAAACATTTTACCAAAATCTGACGAACACCACCCAATTCTTGCAAAATCCTCTCTCTCTCTCTCTCTTCTCTCTTTCTCTCTCCTAGACAACAAATGTTGGTTTAGTGTTACCCCGATCTGGCATTTAAAACTCACCACCACCACTCGCCGCTGCTTCAATCTCCACTGCTTGCTGCTACTCTAATCTTGCTAATCACGTGAGATGAAAGCTTCCTCTTCTCACGATTTTGTTTTTTTTTTTTTTTTTTTTCTTTGTTTTTGCTTACTGATCTAAGTTTTGGGGCCGTGACTCATGGCAGCATTGGTTTGATGGTGTTGGAGGTGGTAGTTTGGTAGTGTTGTGGGGTGGGGTGTTAATGGTTCAGTGAGTTTGGTTGTGGTGTTGGATTTGCTGGGGTTTTTGCAAATTTGTTTTTTTGTTCCCTTGCAATCTAGGTTTTTGAGCCAATTTGAGTTTTAATTTCTTGTGTTTTTCAATCATAGTTATGTTTCTAATTAAAAGAATTTGAGAATTTCTATTTAGATTGGTGAGAATTTTGAGTTTAAGTCCTTTCTAATTAAAGGAATTTAAAAAAAAAAAAAATTACAAGGAACCAAACACAAAAAATGATTTTCATAGCATTTTTATGTACGCAACCAAACACGATAATATATTTTATAATGAAAATGTTTTATAGGAAATATGTAATGTAAAATATTTTACATTTGAAAATATGTTGTATTAAAACAAACGGATCATTATTTAGCAGTGTTTTGTGATCATTTGAAAAATGAGAATGATATGTTGATTTTAAGGCTCACCTGTTAACTCATCCTTGCTTTGAATTTTTGTTAGTATTTTGTTTTTGTATTATATTACTCCACATATTTACTCATTAAATTTCTCACATGTTCTAAGAATGTGTGTGTGAATTGTGTGGCATTGATTTTGGAGATTAAGATTGACAGAGCTCAGGGACTTCATTGATGATTATCGTAATTCAGTCACTTTAGTTGAGATGAGTACAACTTTAAGTTAGGACTATTTTTTTCAAATAACGTGCAGCTAGCCTAAACAAAGTGGCAATATCGGATTTCTTTAAGGACATACTTTAGTAAGAAAATGATCATTATTTGTGCCATGTTAGGAATTGGAATTATTGTAGAATTTGTAATATTTGGTATTTTATGTACGCGTGGTTGTAGCACATATTGAGAGAAATTTGGACCCAGTTATATAATATTGTATTTTAGTATAGATTTGGTAATATGTGGTTCTTTAAAGTGGATTTAGCTTGGATCCAATGTCCTGTATTAGATCTTAACGTATATGTGCATTTTTTTTAATTAGAAAATCCTTATTTTGAGAGTTAGGAGACCATCAAAAAAGGTTATTCCTTTTTAGATGTTTATCAAGGGTTATTTTAATATTTTTCAAGGATTGACCATCTTTGATAAAGATAAATTAAATCACTTGTTTTGAGGGTCATGAAGGCGTTGAAATAATTTCTTTCTAAAAATTTTCTTAAAATATATATATATTCTATTCCTTGAAAAAGCCAACTTTTTTATAGTCGTAGTACTCCTTACACGCTCTTTTTGAGAACATGATTTGAAAACAAAATTAACTAATCTTGGGGTTTCAAAAAACTATTTCATAGTTTTAACTAAAATCATATTTTGAAAACATGTAGTCATTCTATGTGGCAGTGTTTGTTCAGTGAGTGTGCAAACAACATATGTGTTATAATCATTAGCCAATGTTTATTTTGTGTAACAAGGTAGTATACATCTTTTTCACGTAGATTTATTATTTTGTGTAACATGTTGCATACAATGGTTATACATAATACCACCTCCTCCTATGTTAGATGACCTCACAATTAATCATGAGACTCAACCTATGTCATGTGTGAGACTTGACATTACATAAAATAATAAATCAAGCTGAATTATGTTTCTTCTTGTTAGTGTGGGTGAGTGTGTTTCAAACACTTGTCCTCCTTAGCTTTTAGTTTGTGGCCCACGTTAATTAGAAGTAAGTCATCTTAGTATTTATAAGTTTTTGTCCTCCTCAAGTGATACATTGAGTTAGTGGGCCTAGTGGTTTGATTTGAGCTTGACCCTAAGTCCCACACTTAAAACCCAATGTTTCTTATTTGGGCCTTATCCTTTACTCTATGTTTCCAGCCCATTTTGATTTAGCCCTTTGGGTATTATCCAAGTAGCTCGCTGGGGGCATTTATTAGCACAGTATCCGTTGGCCCTTCGGCTCCATTGGAGCCCACTCGCCCCTTATTTGCTTGTTCTTTGTTTTTCCTGCTTGAGTGTCGTCAAATTGGAAGAAATTACTATAATCTAATTTTGAGAGGTTTCACTATAGATGATATGAATCAACCTTTAAAGATAATATTATTGGGTGGTTCTATTGTTTTGTGAGATCTTTCTTAACTCCCTATTTAATTTGTTGTTATTGCTAGCTTTATAGCAGTGTGGGTGATATCGTACCGTACCGGCCGGTACGGCCGGTATATACCGTACCGGTCAGTGCACCGGTACAGGTACACCCTTATTTCGTACCGGAAAATATATCGGCTGTTCCGGCCACATACCGGCCGTACCGGCAAAATCCGGCTGTTTCGGCCGGTAAATGGATACCGGGCCGAAACATGAAATACCAAGAACACCCAGATCTTAAAAGAAATCCCAGAAAGAAGGAGAAAAATGAAAGCCGATCTAAAATCAAAACAAATTTAAAATCACAACAAAAACAACAGATCAAGAACTTGAAAGCCTATCTAAGTTCCATTGTAACATCAAAGTGAATCAGAACAAGAAAAAAAAAAGGATAGACGAAGGCCAATCTCGTTGCCGGCTGTGTGTGAGTGAAGTGAGATGAAGAAGAAAGAAAATAAAAAACAAAAATGCAAACATAGAGCTATGTGTGTGAAGTGAGCCGAAGAGGAAAGAAAAGAAAAACCAAAAAGAAGCACAGGAGAAGAGGAGAAACCGAGAGACAGAGACGGAGGTTCTGGAATAAGTAAAAAGTAGAGATAAAAAGGTGAGGATGGAGATAAATGTGAATAGGCGTGTGGAAGAGAAAAAACAAGAAAAAAGAAAAAAAGAAAAAAAAAAGTAAACGTGTGGACGAAATAAAGAAAAGGAATAAAAAATTAACATTTAGAAATATTGCCACACTATTTTTATAATATTTTTATAATAAATTTTAAGTAATTTGTTAATATTTGTGAGTAAAAAAATAATTTTAGCAATGAATTCAAATTAGAATTATTAACAACTTTTTTCATAAAATTTTAATATAATTCTTGTAAAAATATTATGAAAAATATTGTAAATATAACACTTTTTTTTCTTGCCGTTTTCTTTTTTCTTATTTGGGAAACTTTTCTTGCTTTTTCAATGCTCTCTGCCGGTCTGCCCAAGAAAGGCTTCACATCATTTTGAATTTTTCAAAGTATCAGAAAATGTACTTGGAAGCTTTGAATTGGTGCTATAATGTTTTGACACGTGGGTTTGCATTTATTGAGTTTGTTGGTATTTGATTATTTAATAATTTTTTTACTTCTTCTCACTTTTATATTAATGATAATAACTTCATCAAAAAATATATAAAAATTTGACAAAGTGATATATTGAGTTATTAGAAATATAGCTTTGTATATTTTATAAAATAGTAAAAAATAGCGGTAAACCCGAAACGGTATACCGATATTGACCGGTATCCGAAATATATCGTACCGCAGACTAAACCGGTACAACCTCCGATACGGTATTAACTTCCTTGCTTTATAGGTTATATTGTTGAATTAAAACTTGTTTTTCCATAGCTTTTTTCCAACACTTCTATACATCAACCATTCTTATATTAGAAAAAAAAAATTAGAAATTATATTGTTATGCAAATATAGTTCTACAACGGAATGAAATATCCAAAATACTTTTGTTGCTGCATCCAAACTTGCTATCTTTCTGCTCATCACTTTGCCCATATGGAAAATGAGGTGAGTTAACTGGGAGAATCTAGATTCGGGATTCCTCCATCAACAGTCCTTATGTATTCTCTCCAAAATTGCTTTGCCGAAACCTTGTTATCCAACATGGTGTATATAATAGCCTGTACAAAAGTAGATACATATATAAGTACCATCACGATGCAAGTCAAGTTTTAGTTTTCATTACTTCGTCAACTACCATGCTCAAATCAAATATATTCACATATTGATGTCTTCACTTGTCAAACTACGAAGTGCGAGAAGCCATAGCTAGACAAGTTTGATAAAAATTAAAATTTGCAAATTCTCTTTGTAGTTACCTTCTCTGCTTCTTTTTTTTTTTTTTTTTTTAAATAAATATTTCTTATTTAGTATTCTTGATAATATAAAATTGTTAAGTTCTAAAAGTTTAGAACAATTAACAAATTGTGAGCACAAACTTGTCTAGATATAAATCTTAGAATCTATAGGGTTTATTAGACAATGCTGAAGGTGCTGCAAGTCAAAATATAAGAAAAATGAAACTACAAGTTCAAGAATTCAAAACATGACAAACTCGACCGATTGAGAAACAGGTTTGACCGATCAAAAGACGGATTTTGCAGAATTTAATTAAAGCCCAATAGCTCATTAAGCCTATTAAGTAATTAGAGTTTCAGATCTAATTCTCCTAGTATTTAGAGGGATCTGTAAGGTACTTTTTGCTATGACTTTGGAGGTTCTCTTATTAGATCTAAAAGATTCTATGCATTCTCCTTTCAAAGTCACTATTGGAATTCCATCTATATATCTTTAGAATCGGTAGTTCTAAAGTTGTTGCAATAAGATCATACATAGCAAATGATTTAAAGTTTTGAGTGGAATCTCAGAGTCACAAATATGGGTGTCTGTGTTGGACAAATTCAGATAGAAGAGTTTGTGGATTCGGAGTTACACATGGTCATGTGAGTAAGTTCTATAAGAGGTAGTTTTAGATTTTAGAGAAAAAAAAAATCTATTGTAAACTTTCATTTTATCATAGTGAATTTGTTTACCTCGAGGATAGCTGGTTAAATCGTCTCTGAGTTTTTTACTTTGAAACTGGATTATTTCATTGGTTTTCCTGGCTTTCTTTTTTACTTTTCCGCACTTAGTGATATGATTGTTTATTTTTAACTTAGATCTAAATAATAAATCTAAGTATCAACTTAGTTAATTAATTAGGTTAAACAATCTGAGTATATAGGGATCTAAATAAACAAACAAGTGATATCAGAGCAGGTTTACTTTGATTGCATTAACATCCTAAGTAAGATCCTTGATTCTTGCTGTCTTGGATAATTTTAAGTGTCTTATTGTTTTTAGTTGTGTTGTTTTGAATAAAAACACACTAATGTTTCTATTAATTTTGTTGATGCTCATAAAACTATTCATAAGGAGTTATTTAAATTTATGAAAATTGCTAAGAAATTCAAGGAAGAGTTAAAATTAGCTAATCTTGAAAAAGATGAACTGATTGTGAGATTAGATAAATCTAATAAAAAGAATGAATTTTTGAGAAATTATTTTTCCTCTCAAGATGAAAAGATTGGAACAAGAGTTAACTGAGTCTAAAGTTAAAATTGAAAATTTGACTATTACCAAGCCTACTATTGATTGCAGATCGATTTCTGTTCCTTTTAAGCCTAAAGATGAAAAAGGTTTATATTTCTCATTTTAAGAGGAACCATAAGGAAAAAGCTTACGCTACTAGGTTAGATAAAGGAAAAATTCTGACGTAAGCACTGAAGTTTCTGAACCTATGTCTAAATCTCTTGTTAGAGAGCAAAAGAAATCTGTTTTTGTGCGTACTTGTCACATTTGTGGTGTTGTTGGTCACATTAAACCAAATTGTTCTTTCTTGAGGCAAAAACCAAAGCCTGTGACCAGAAACCCTTTTAGGAATACTGATGTTCCTAAATTTGTTCATGTTTGTCACTTCTGTGGTGTTTGTGATCAAATTCATCCTAATTGTCATAAATTGAAATTTAAGCATTCTGTGTTTCAGTCTAAGATATGTGATGATATATCTCTTACCATAAGTCCAAATAAATTGTTTCAAATGCTTTTGAAAAATTTAAGCTTGTTGCCTTATGAAAGGAAATTGCAAGATTTCAGTCTCTCTGATAAAAAGAAGTTTGTAAGCCCTCAAATACACTTTGCTTCCCATGGTTCTTCGCCTAAAAAGCCAAAAACATATGTTGTATGGGTGAGAAAAGATTCACTAAGGTGAGTGTTGCGTAATAGTCCCCGATTTAATTCTTTGATTTATTTGTGAACATGTTTTCTTTCAGTTTTTGGTTGTTTTCTTTTCTTAGGTTGTTTTGTTTATTAAAAAAAAATCCAAAAACATTGAAAATTTTAAAAAAGACAATAGCATTTCTTTCTAGTTTTATGTTTTCTAGAGAATTACATGAATTCTAATATCTCTCTCTCTTAATTTAGAATATGCTTGACATTGTGGATAAACTTCAAAAGAATGTATTGCATAACTGAGCGCATAAGCTATTTTTGATATTGTATGAGTATGTACTAGATAGTACATGTTCTCATTCTTGATTTTGATATCACATTCTTTTGATTATAAGGACTAGAAAATCCTAAGAAAAATGCATAAATATTATCTCACCACTAGTACTTGCCAATCATAAACATCTGTGTGCAAATCATAAAAGTTGTGCTTGGTGAAGTATAGCATTTGCACAGCAAGATAAAAAGAAGTGTTGAAAAGGAATGAATAAAAAAAGGAATATGTAACAAGGGTATTTTCTTTTCTATCTCCTATATGCCCATGCATGATATTTTTGGTTGTGCTCAAAAGAAAAATTAAAAAAAAAAAAAAATCAAATGAAAAAGAAAAACCAAAAAGAAAAAAGAATCAAAATGTTTTTACATGATTGCAAGCGTGTTTTCTAGAAGATGTGAGAGTTATATAATATAAATCTTTAGGTAATAGTCACTTTCAAACCAATGTAATTGATAATGTAGAAAATTTGTTTGACTACTATCTAGATATCACATTTTCAGTACTTTGTTCACTTACTAGTTGCACACACTACGCATAAATATTTGCTAAATTATATTTAGGCGAAAACCACATTTTCGTCCCTACATTTTCATGCAATTCTCACTTTGGTCCCTATATTTTATTTTCACCACTTTTAGTCCCTGTTTAGAAAACCGCCTTCTATTTTAGTCCTTTCCATTAGTGCCCTAACGGCACTGATCTACGTGGCAAGCAGAATCATTAAAATAATAATTTTTTTTTTGTCTTTAAATAATGCCATGTCAGCATTTAAATTAAATAAAAATTTATTAATTTTAATTAAATTAAAAAAAATCAAAAACAGAAATCAAAATAAAAAATCACCTTAATTGAGATTGAAGTGTGACACTTTCAAGAACACCAAGAACACAAAATTAAATCCAAAAATCACAAACCCAAAAAATAAGAATAGAAAATTAAACTATAGTGTTTTCTTGCCCTTTCTTGTTAACCAAACACAAATATACAAACACAAATTGATTTCTAGCAAGAACAAAAACACAAACACAATCCCAGCAACAGATCTTCCTTGTCAACCAAACACAAAAACAACAAACATAAACCTAGCAACTGATTTTTCTTGTCAACCAAACACAAACCCAAATCCTACTCCACCCATCACCGAAACTAGCCGGCGACTAAAGCCTGAGAGCCACTTGCTCCTCGTCGTCCCCAGCCGACCACTATTGACGACGCCGAAGACGACTGCGACATCGAGCCCATCGTCGTCGTCTACGCCGATGAAGCGGAAGATCTCCACGGGCTCCCTCATCGTCTTGATCTTGCACCACTATTGATGACACCGAAGACGACCGCGACATCGAGCCCATCGTTGTCGACGACGATGATGAAGCGGAAGATCTCCACGAAGCGAAAGGTCGCTTCCAGCCTAATCCCTAAGACATTGTGTGAATTCGGATTGGAGATTTAGGGTTTCGACGACGTGATCTGATCGGACGGCGGGGAATTGAGGAGCCAGTGGAGTCGCATTTTTTTTTTCTTGGGATTAGAATGCGAAGATGATGATCATTGTAGAGAAGAGGAATTTGGAGAGAAAGGAATGGAGGAAATTTAGGGATAAGGATTTAAGAGAGAAAGAGTCAGAGACGATGAAGTTGATCAGTTTTGGAGTTTTTTTTTTTTTTTTTTTTTTAAATTTCTGGGTTTGTGTTCTTAGGTTTAGGTTTGTGTTCTTGGTGATCTTGATCAAGACACACTTCGATCTCAATTAAGGTGATTTTTTATTTTGATTTCTGTTTTGATTTTTTTTTACTTAATTAAAATTAATAATTTTTTTTTTAATTTAAATGCTGACGTGACATTATTTAAAGACAAAAAAAAATTTATTATTATTTTAATGATTCTGTTTGCCACGTAGATCAGTGCCGTTAAGGCACTGATGGAAAGGATTAAAATAGAAGACGTTTTTCTAAACAGGGACTAAAAGTGGTGAAAATAAAATATAGGAACCAAAGTGAGAATCGCGTGAAAATGTAGGGACGAAAATGTGGTTTTCGCCTTATATTTAACTAATCTGGTAATCTTTAATTGCATATGATCTGATGTGTAAATGCAAAATTTTTTTGTTTTGGTTGTAATTTGAGGTAAAACGTGTTTAGAAGTTTAAAATTTGTGTTTTTAACTTCTTGATTGGTTTTGATATTTGCATTTAAGAGGTACCATGTTTTTAAAACTTTTTTGGATCATGTTCATATATATTGAGTATTAAAAACCTCTTTTCAAGTTGTTTTTCCCTTGACTGATCGAAACTGTGAGCTGTTGGGTTTAAAAAATGTGCAAATATTTTCTCTACTATTGAGGTTGATTTGAATTCAAAATACCTTGACACATGAAAACACTTTGCATGCTAAGTTTTTATATAAGTTAGATGTATTTTGTATAGTCTTAATTGATTGTGCCTAGAAGTGTTTTCATGCATCTATTTATGGGTCATTAAGTGTCAAGTTTGCATACATTGAAAGAGAAAATATTTGTATTTATGTGTATCCTCTCTTATTATTTTTATTAGGTTTGTGTCTTTTTAGTTTTCCCCACCTCCTTAATTTTTCCTCATACACTTTTTTCCCACAAACTTGTTTTGTTTTTCCTTTTTTTATAAGGGGAGAAAGTTTTTTTTAGAACCTATGCTGTTTATAGGGGGAGTTGTAGCTCTTCATAGAGGGAGTTACCTCTATTTTCTATAGAGTTGAATTCTTTTGTATTTTCATGATTCTCTATTTTCTCTTGACATTTGTTATGTATGTTTACTGTCTACCTTTTGATTGGGTTATTGTTGTCAATACATTACAAAAAGATGGAGATATAGATGAAATTTATAAAAGGTTTTAACTATTTTTATTTAGGGGGAGAGTTAGTTTAGAAAAGGTTTGAAAGAGGGAGAAGATAAAAGTTTTTATTTTTTTATTTTTTATGTATCTAAATTAGGGAGAGAGTTAGTTTGCATGTTTGTTATTTGTTGTTATTGCATTTTTTTTATTCATATTGTTATCTGTCTTTATTTCCACACGTGTTGATGTGCTCTTTTGAGTGTTTTAGGAGACAAATACATTTTGATCAAGACGTTTTGCCTCTTTCTGCAACTTTTGGGTTAGAAGTATTAGATTGGAATTTGTGATGTATTTGAGTATTTTATTGTAATTAGGCTATTCTTGTATTTGATTATTTCATTTTGTATGTAAGTTTTGTCACATATTGCTAAAGGAGGAGATTGTAAGGTTCTAAACTGTGAGTGTAAACTTGCATAAATATAGCTCTTAGAGTTTATAGGGTTTATTAGACAATGCTCAAGGTGTTGCAAGTCAGGATAAAAGAAAAAAGAAGCTACAGGTTCCAGAATTCGAAACATGCCAAGCTCGACCGATCGTGAAAACAAGTTCGACCAATCGAAAGACAGATTCTACAAAATGTAATTACAGCCTAACAACTCATTAAGCCCATTAAGTGATTAGGGTTTCAAATCTAATTCTCCTTGTATTTAAAGGAAACTCTAAGGCACGTTTTGCTTTGATTTTGGAGGTGCTTTTGTGAGATCTAAAAGGTACTATGACTTCCCCTTTTAAAGTCATTACCAGAATTTCATTACCAGAATTTCATCTATACATCTTTAGAACCGATAGATTTGAAGTTGCTATAACAAGATCATACGTAATTGATAATTTAAAGTTTTGAGTGAGATTTCAGAGTTACAAATGTGGGTATTAATCTGCAACAAATTTAGATAGAAGAGTCTGTGAATTTGGAGTTGTACATGGTTGTGTGAGTAAGTTTTACAAGAAGTAGCTTTAGATTTTAGGAAGGAAATCTATTGTAAACTTTCATTCTATCATAGTGAATTTGTTTACCTTGAGGATGTCTAAATTAACACCTTCCTAGGTTTTTTACCTTAAAATTAGGCAGTTTCATTGGTGATCATCATATCGTTGTTTTCTTTACTTTTCCGCACTTAGTGATATGATTCTTTGCGTTTAACCTAAATTTGAATAATAAATCTAAGTATCAAATTAGTTAATTAGTTAGGTTAAATAATCTAAATATACAGAATTCTAAACAAACAAACAAAAATTTACGAACCTGGTAAAGAGGAACTCGACTATCTGCTAGGACATTTGGATTCTTGAGACAGCTGCATTTTAATGCTTCTTCATATTTCCCCTGTATATATAGGCATTTACGTTATGAACAACCAATAAAGATAAGAAGAATGCATGGCGATGTCCAATTTGCCCAAATGATCAGGTTTACCTAAAGCAATGAAACTTTTTTTTTCTTATTTGGTCCTTTCAATTTTTATTCATCCATTTTTTTAAACCGTTAGCTAGGATTAAACCCGCCTGGTTTTTCTTGCACTACTTTGTCTTGGGAAAGATAATGAATGCGATTATATGCTCACAGATAGTGTTCATAAAATAAACATAAAGATATTAGATTTAGCAATCATGTCTATTAAGTTTTAAAGATTTAAGATTAAATATTTAGAATTCTATTTTGTATGTGTTAGCAAACTGAGAATAAAATATGTCTAGTCTTTGTGTTAGGCATTTATCAAAGATGTGTGTTTCAAGCTTCAAGTTCGAGCTAATTGTAGAAAAGAGAGTTGAGAATCTACCAAGCTCGATCAATTGAAAAATTAGATTTGACCAATCGAAAATCGTAGAAATCAAATTTTGTAGAATTTTAAAACAAGACCCAAGCCCGTGAAAATGTTTAGGGTTTCAATCCAACTGTTATACATATAAAACAGAAACTTTAGCTACGTTTTGAAGACCTTTGAAAGACTTGTGTTTGTTATTCCTTGCGAGATTTGAGAGGTGTTGTACCTTCTAACTACACAAGTGTCTACTGGAGCAAGACCTTGAATCAAGCATTGGTAGAATTTAGTTGTTGTTACAACGATCAACAACTGAAGGTGATTTAAATCCTTTGACTCAAAGTCACAAGTGTGGGTACTTGTGTTGCAGTAAGTCTAAGAAGAGAAGGAGTCAATGAATTTGGAACTTGCATGTAGTCATGTCAGTAAGTTTAGCAATAGATTTAAGACTAAATTTGATGCTTTATCTTGAGGATAGCTAAGTTAGATCCTCCTAGGTTTTTACCTTGAAACTGTTAGTTTCATTAGTTTTACTAGGTTGTCATATCATGGTGTTATTTACTTTCCGCTGCTTCGCATAATATGATTTATTATTATTTAACTTTGATTAGAATAATTAACTTAAATAATCACTTGACTAATATATTAGATTAAACAATTTGCTTTAAAGGGTCTAAACAAACAAACAATGTCAAAAAGAAATTACAGTTCTAAATGAGGATTCTTTGGCTGCCATAAAAAAAACTCGTACTTATTTCTTCCTACCTAAGAATTTCAAAGTTAACTTCAACGAAAAAAGAAAGAAGACTAAAATATGAAAGTGCCACACTTTTTTTTCCCATGCAGATTGTGCATAGGAAATCATTGCAGACTGGCACACTATTTTATTGAAGAAATATTATACTATGGCATAGCTAGAATCTATATCTACAGTGTCTACTAGTTATTATACAAGGCAGAGCAAATACTGTTTTTCTATTGTTAATTGTAATTTTTTTTATAAAAATTATAATCAAGTGATTAAATTCACTATTCTGTAAAATTTTGAAATTGAAGTGTGTTGTTCTTATGTTTTAGAAGTGTGGAGAACTTTTATGTCATACCAGACACATGAGAACTTCAACCAATGCCATCTCCACATTGAATTCAGGCTCCGGATCACCCTGAACAGCCTTATATGCCTCTCGGAACTCCTTCACTATTTGATCACCCTTTCCAGATTTTATTAGCTGCATTGCCTCTGTCTACAACATTGTCATGAAGAAAAAGATAAATCATTCACCATAAGATAATCTGGCTAACAACCCTAGCTCGGTTGGTATCGTGACATGGTTGAAAACCATATGCATTAGGCGATGTGCTAGGTGTACAAATATTGTGTTAGGAATACAATGTTGGATACAAATTACAAGATTTAAAAAAAGTTATCACAAGAATAGGATTTATGCTCACCCTTAAAAAAAAAAAAAAAAACAAAAACAAAAAACAAAAAACAAAAAACAAAAAAAGAAAAAAAAAAAAGAAAAAGAAAAAGAAAGACAGTAAAATTGTCTACCAATTACTCCTCCAAATTTCATCCTAATCTCATAAAAAGCGAAAAATTTGTGTATCGTATACTACCTTTTACAAAAATAAGATTTATGCTCACAATACTTCAAATGTGAGCAACTCTTTAACAGTCAAAATTGAAGACAAAGACCGAACTTCAAAAAGTATAGATATAAGAATCTTTTCTTAAATTAGGAAATTAGTCTCTATAAAGATAAGTTTTTACCATTTTTTGTGAGATGCAAAGATGGTAAAAAAGGTATATAAAAAAAAAAAGTTTAAATGTTAATTTTTTTACCATATTAGCTTTTACCCTAATTAATCATGTCCATTGTTTCCTCTTTATTCTTCTTCTTTTGGAAACTAATTAGAAATATTACTACAGAAATTCATTAAACTTTCCCTTAGGGCTCAAATCGAGGCTTCCATGTTCTACCATTCACTTAAAGTATGGACAGGTACCATCTGGCTCAATTTACCCGGTGGTCACCTTTCTTCTTATTTGTATAACAATGATATGGGTAGTTTTTATTTTTTTTGTTAATACAATGATACGGGTAGTTATTTTTAAGGCTGGCTAGGCTACTAATTCAATTTATATGTAACCTTACAAATTAGAGTAACTTAGGAGCAAAACAAAATGTAATGACTAGGTTGTTTTGATAGAAATTATGTACTCAATTTCATTGCACTAGTTCGTGATTTTGAAAATGAGTTGGGAAACTCTTTTCTTTTTCTTTTTTTTTTTTTTTTTTTGTTTGCATAAAAAATCAAAATACTTCTTATAATTACAAACGATTATATGAATCAAAACTTTCAAACATAACATAAATGTTATACAAACGGATTAAAATATGAACCTAAAATAGTTCTTATAAAATTCAGCCATTTAAAGTGGTTCAACATATATATATATATATAACCATCCAAAATGGCTTATAGGTTTTTTGAGTTGCAAGAATATGGGTTGGTTAAGGTCATTTAGGCTTCACTTTTAATTTGATGAAATTGAGGCCCAAAAAAGCAACACTATACAGAACTTCTATGTACATTAAGAATATAGAAGCACAAGCACAAGCTCGGCTACATGCCAAGAGTCTTGGGGAAAGTACTACATACTCTTAGAGTATGTAATAATTCTCCAAGAGTCTTGTAGATAGCTTAATTAATTGGTATTTTTTGGTGTTATCAGATGAGATATCCCGGAATAGCTATAGAGAAGAGAATGAGACCTGAATGGCTTTAACGTCTTTTGGTGAAGGCCTTTTAATGGTGCTCCACGGCCGGAACTTACTGGGCTCGGCTAGACGTGAAGACACGTATACAGTTGTATCGAAAAGTGATTGCAGTGCGACCTTTCCACCCGCTGGGTAGAAGATAGGTTTCTGGAAAGATGAAGTTCTTCGCTGATTCAAAAGAGTACTTGCAATCGCATTGGCTTTTGGACTCATCGTACAACCTCTACTGATGACACCAAGAACACATGCCAATACAAGGGACACCCCTACGACCCATCTTACAATTTTATTGTCACCACCAGCTTCTTCATTTGTTGAAGGTTCTGGAAACCTATTAATGGCACAAACAACGGGACTGAAGGCATGCCTAAGTGGACGCTGGTAGGAACTGTTAGGTAGTGAAAGAGAAGTATGGTTAGAGCTAAAATTAGGGTTGGTTAACCTTGTAGCACTCAGAGGGGAAGAGATGCGTAGGAGCGTGCTAGGCAGGGGGTTATAGCGGAGGAAAAGTGTGGATTCCATAGAACTGCGTGTGCTTTCAGGAACTAGGAGGCTATCATTGGAAGGGTTATGGTTATTAACAGTTAACACACAGTGTTGAATATATTTCATACGAATTGGAAATAGCCATGACCCACACAAATTGCCTTTTAGGAGTTTAAGTAAGGTATCATTACATGCTTTGAACTGAAGTCTCAGTAATTAATGAGCAAGGTGTCACTTTCAAGTCTATGTACTAGAACGAAAGTGTTACTAATACGTACGAGAAGGATCTAGTCTTGCTTTAGTTCTTGCTTCTTGTGTATGAGAGGAACAAGTTTCTCATACAGCCTTAAAAGATGCCTGAAGATGCATCTGTTTCTTTACCCACCTAGCAAGATTGTTATCAGAACCATTTTTTATCTCCTTTCCACGCTAAAATTGCGGTCCAAGTTCTCTCTCTCCCTCTGTGAATATCCAATGCTTACTTTCTCACACAATTTTCATCATTAACCGTTCTCTTAACAAGTTCTCTTTCAACGTGTTTTTGGAGGAACATTCACTAATGGCACGGTTGGCATTTAGTACAAGAGTACAAATTTAGTAAAGATGAAATGCAAAACTCATGTTTTATACCATTTTAATAAAAGATTGTCATATCAGTTTTTTACTTAAAGCTCAATATATTTTATCATAATTAATAGTATCTCAATAAACTCTCAGTTGAATTGAATTTTCCAAGGGTAACACAAAAAACCTTGTTCTTCAAGCCTATCATACTATCTTAAAGATGCCTGAAAATGTTTAATGTTATATATTGTTGGTAAATTCATGACAACGTAATGCTTATTTTAGTTATAAGAATAAAATTTTAAATGCATCTCAAAGTTCAAGAATCAACTCAAGTTTTGTAGTCTTGGGAATCCCAACTGTATCTCGATTAACTCTCAATTGATTGAGATGTGATTTTCGATTGACTCTCAACTATGTCTCGATCATGAGAATAAAAAATCCTAATTCTCTCATAGGCCCGTTAAGTCAACTATCAAGTGAAGATTTTAGTGTTGGGTATATACGTGTGAGTGAAGTCCTACATTAAATAGTGATATAAAGAATAAATGGTTAATATAATATAGTTGAGCTCATACCCATTAGGTTTAAGATTTTGAGTTAAATATGTCTTTATATATTATATTAACTACTCATATGTTTTTCAAATAGTCAACAAAAATTAGTGTGCTTTACTTTTCCTAAACATCAATTTATATTGCAATTTGTTATTGTGGCTTGATTAACCGGAAATCCATTCATCATCATAATTGGTTAATTAACTAATTTGGCTTCAATTGATTTAATTTAATTAACGAGGTGTAACCGTAACTTCTCAATTGGTATTCGAGCTAGATTAAAACTAGGTTGGGCATTTATTCTTATAGTTCATCCTTGACCCTTGATGTCAATGGATCACTATCACTTTTTTAGTATTCCTTCGTGTGTGTGTGTGTGTGTGTTTTTTTTTTTTTTTTTTGAGAATGTATTCCTTCGTATTTTCATAGAAATAATTGCGCATATTAGAAGGTGTGTATGAGATCCTTTTTGAAGTTTTTAAATGAAAAGGTGTGGTTCTCAGTAGAACAGGGTTGGACCAAGAGTAGACCTCGACTTCTAGTGCAGAATGGTCTACAGAATAGTTGGTTGTGGCGAATTTGAATGCCATTGTCGTAGCTGTTTGACATGAGGAATTTAATTAGGAGGTGCTGCAGTGTGGAGATAGCTAAGGTTGCTTGGTCGATATTAGAGGCCACTCTTTAATGCACAAAAGTTGTTAAAGGCTCCAAGCTTCAGATGCTAACTTTAAGTTTGAAAAAATAAGAATGGCTGAAGATGAATCCTTTAATGAGTATTATGCAAATATTAATAATATAGTAAATTTCACATTTAACATGGGAGAAATCATAGGGGAACCAAGTATTGTTAGAAGATCATGAGATCCCTACCTGAGTGTTTTAGTCCTAATATTATATCCATTAAAGAAAGTAAGGAACTAGACACCATTAGGTTGAAGAATTAATGGGATCTTTACAAACATATGAACAAACCTTGCCGAGGACCAAGACACCATTATTATTATTATTATTATTTTATGAGAAACAAACATACACACACAAAAGAAGGAATGAAATTCTAACACAAATGCACGACATATCATAATCTTACGGTTTAATTTTTAATAGTTATTCATAATGTTAATATTAAATTATGCTTCCTTTATGCATTATAGTCATCAATGGCGGATTTAAGAGTTTTTTCCAAGGGGGCCAAGTTAAATATAATACAATTATAAAAAAAAAAATTATTAAATAAATTAACTTTAACTCAATAAACTTGTAAGTCCTAGATAGTGTTAAAACCATTTGTAAAATAATTAATCATGAACTAAATTTTTGAGCAGTTTGTTTTCTGTATACACAGTTAAACAATAATGTCCGAAAAAGGTAATATCTCTTTTTTTAGGTTCACGTCTTTGAGCCTTGAAATGGTCCAACATTAGAAATTTAGAATTTTGGATAGAGGAATTAGGATTGAGCAGTAGTTTTCAAATCTTGAACATTTTTTTTCTATTAAAATATGTGGATGGTTTGCCCCCATTAAAATTATATAAGATTTAAAAATTGAATATTAAATTTTATACATTAATTTCATAACCGATTTTTTAATTAGAAAAAGTGTAGATTATTCTTTATGTGCAATCAATTAAAAACACTTCATATATATATATATATATATATATATATATAGATAATAACACAATTTAACTACATAAACCTATATCTAATTAAGAAACAGATAGTAAACTAGTGCTATATTTTAAATATAATATAAAACAGTGGAACAGAAAGGAGGTGCAAGATGCAAAGTGGTACAAACCACTAATCTAACAGAGAGATTTCGGCAAAAACAAAAGCAAACCAGAGAGATAGAAAGAGAGACATACGGATACCACACTGCTAGCTGATCCTTAACTAGAGGCCGGAGCGGAGAAGAGCGGACGACAAATTAATATATATTTTGGGTTTATCTTAACGAATTTTAAGACTTGAGGGAAAAAAAAAATATATATAATAGGGTATTAAACCAATATATTTTTTTTTTCCTCTCAAATTTTAGAGGGGCAGGTAATAAGTTAGTTTACATACAATTTAGCTATAATTTATCATTTTGCTATAGTTATAAATGAAATTTTCGAAAGGCAAAGGGAAGCCATGGTCCCCTTAGCTCTGCCTCTGATGGTCATTTTGTACTTTTTCTTTAAAAAGAAAAGCAATGATATAATTATACAAAGAAATAAGTGCAGATCTTTTTTTTCAAAAAAAAAAAAAATGGAATGAAATATCCAAAATGCTTTTCTTTCTGCAACCAACTTACTATGGTTCTGCTCACTTTGCATATATAAAAAAATAAGGTTAGCTAATTGGGAAGAGAAAGGGGTAATTCTGATTCAACTTTAACAATCCTTGCCAATTCTTTCCACCACGTCATTGCATTTTCTTTTTCATCCAACATAGTATATATAATACCCTGTAAAAGTAGAAATAAAAGAACCATCATGTTGCAAATAAAAGAACCATGGTTTTGATTACGTGGTCAATTGCCATGCTAATTTTTTTTTTTTTTTTTTCCTTAAAAAAAATTGTTACGAAGGGGGGGAAGCCACAGCCAGACATTTTAAAAATTCACTTTTTTAATAGTAACAGTTTTTTCTAATCATTTTATAATATTCTATGATAATGTGAAATTTACGAACCTTGTAAAGAGGAACTCGAGCATCTGATTTGATAGACGACGATTTATTGAGATTTAGACATTTGCATTTTATGGCTTCTTGATGTCTTCCCTGTATAAAGCAGATATGAACAATATGAACAGCGAATTTGACTGATGCAGAGTGTGCATGTAAAGTCATAGGGTACACTATCACTGTTCCACATTAATTTATTGCAGAATTTTACCATGGCATTGACATGATAGACGTTGTGCATGGTTAGAACCAATATGTACAATTTATAGTTATTATTGTACAAAGCAAAGCAATTACTATTTTTCTATTGTTAGGAATCTGACTTCCATTACAAAGGGAAGCCAAAGGGATAAATATCTTCGTTTAGATATGGCTTAATTTCATGACAAATTTATTTATAATCATTGGGTTTTACTACGTTGGGTAATGAAGACTAAAGTTGAAGAGTCTCTATAAACTCTTGGTCAACTTGAATCCTATTGTGAGAAATTCTAATATTTGCTTTTCAACAATCGGTTTCATGAAAAATTCTAGTCCAAACCCTACACATATGTGAACACACTATTAAACATGTTAAGTTATAATTTATTTGTAATTATGATAGCCTTATTCCGTATTGAATTTGATTGTAATTCATATTTTTGTAATTGGGTTAGGTTTAGATGTCCAATGAAGTAGTGCTGCTGGAAGTACAAATTTACAGGACAATGTCAAGACAATGGCACCTGCAAAGTGGTACCTCACAACTTAAAAAAATCAGTTGCACATAAAAAACTCGCTAGACACCACCAATTTGCACTCGCAAAACTGCCAGTACAGCAAAAAAAATTAGTTATTTAGATCCACAGTTGTTCCAGATCATATATATAAATATAACACAAACACACACACACCCCATTTCTTACTAATTTTACCCTAAGCACCCACTAGAGAGTTGAGACAATTGTACCCATTGATGTGAGAGCTAAACACTACTAATTCTCTACACTGTACTCTCACTACACGCATAACCAAATCCTTGCGAGGAGATTCGATCCTACACACGCATCATCACTTCAGTATTGTGAGTGTTTTTTGGACCCTAGGGAACCATTGGAGCTTGCCAATTTTAGCCACGGTAGTTTGAAGGTACAATTGGTGCTTGGTTGCAGATCCAGTGCCTCAGTTAGAGAAACGACTTGATGTAGTTGGTTGTGAGCAAAAGCTTGGAAGGCTCAAGTATTAGGGTAGCTCGAGGTTTGGAGGGCTTATTGTGTATTAATATATATACACACACACATATATTGGATTGTTTCATGGAGAGGTTTTTAAGCATGGTACTTAGGTTTTTCACTTTGATAACACATCCAATGTTTTCTTGAGTTTGCTTCTCTTTATTTACTTTACTTTATTTCTTATGTAATTGCTGATTCCATGCAATGCTTGTTTGTCATGCTTAGTTCATTTGGCTAAATACTTTCACTTGGCTTTAATTGTTAGTTTAGCCTAGAAGTAAATTATACGTAAAATTCAATGTTTGGTATTTTGGGGGGAAAGTGTTCCAAAATCATTGCCTAGATTAATTATGTAAATATCTCAAACCCTAATCCCCAAAAAAGGAAGCCGACTACCAAAACCTGAAGAAAAACTCTGTGAACCCATTCTTGTCTTCCAATCCTCTCCAATTGTAAAATCCTTGAGAAGAGGATTTAGCCACAAATAATTCTATCCAATGAGTTTCACAACTGCAAATTCTCAAGTAGCTTTCTTGGAGTGCCAGAGGTTTTGGTTCACGCAAATATGTAGTTTGTGAAGTAAAATCATTTAATAAGATTTCAAATGTTTTGGGGTAATTGTGGTAGCTAGGCAAGTGGGGTTTTTTTCAAAAGGTAGAAAAAGACTTTAGTTGTAACTACATTCTTATTGTGAATTGTTTATGGAATTGGGATATTGGGTCTCTAGAGTGGTTTTACATTGAATAATTCTACTCTATAAAACATGTAGTGGTTTAAAATGATTTGTTCACTTCATTATTTAAATGTTTTAAGGTGAATTTGGTTTTGTGTCATACCAGATATATGAGAACTTCGACCAATGCCATCTCCACTTGGTAATTAGGTTCCCCATATTCAGGATCTTTGGTCTCGATGTCCTTCAGTGCCTTTCGCAGTGGCTTCAATACTTCCTCATCACGTCCGCATTTTGCTAGCATCTTGGCCTGTCTCTGCAACATAGTTATGAAGAAAAAGAAAAATCATAAGCAGTAACACAGTCTGGAGATGAACTCTAGCTCAGTTGGTATCAAGACATAGTTGAAAACATTAGGCACGCTAGGTGCTAGGTGTACAAAAAATTGTGAATGGAATTACATAATGTTGGATTCAAAATTATAATAAATATATTTTTCACCACAATTATAGGATTTTCACTCGCTCAGGGTGCTTCAAATGTAAGCAATCCTTATTTTTAATAGTCAAAATTGAAGACGAAGGCTGAACTATCAAAAGGCATAGATATAAGAATCTTCTCTACATGAAGACAATTGTCTCTGTTAAGAAAAGACTTTGACTAGGTTTTGACTTTTGATCATTCTTTTGTTGACATAGATGCACTCCAAGGCTAGGTCTTAAGGTTTTATTTTTTTATTTTTAAATAAAATATTTAATAGAATGTGAGTGTATAGGTTGAAGTGTATGTATACCTCTGTCACTTTTCCTCTTGTTTGTACGTATAACATTGTCATGAATTAGCATTAGGAACTAAATTGACTACAAATTAATTAAAAATAATATGAATTAATGGGATCTACTACAAAAATGTTATGACTAAATTAATTACGGCCTTAAAATAGTATTTCTGCCTATATTTTAAGCTTGCTTGCTACTAATTTAATTTATGTAATTTATCCTCGCTAGCAAGGGTAACTTTGGAGTTAAAAACAATTTAAATGGTTTAATAGCTTTAACACAAAATAAATTTGACTTGAAATGAAGAGGATAGAATTGGATATAGCTGTTGGAAAATATGGCTAAATAAACAAGTTTTGATTTAACAATACAAATCCTAAAAAAATTAGCAATGACAAAAATAAATAAATAGAGTTAGAAAGATCTCATAAACTATAGAATCACGAAAAATGCGTTGTCTTTAAAAGTTGATTCGTGCCACCTGAAGTAGAACTCGATGTGAATGGCTCTTTTGACCGAACAACCTCCCAAGATTAGACAATAGTGATTTCTTCAAGTTGATCATACACTCAAACAAGAAAAACTAGGAACAACCTTAATTGCCTTTCTTTAAAACTAAAAATTTAGAAGCTGAAATTTTGTGGAGATGAGTAGAAAGTTTAGGGCTGAATAGAGGAGGGAGAGTGGCAACAGCAAGGTTAAAAAAATACTAAAGAGAAAAGAAAGTGAAACAAGATTTCTTATACGCTAACTAACTAGGGCTGTTAACGAGCTGAGTTTTGTTGAGTAGTGCATGTTCAAGCTTGGCTCTTTAAGAAAAATAAAAAACTTGAGCTTGGCTTGAGCTTGGTTTGAGCTTGTGACAAGCCTAAAAGTAGTATTTGAGCTTGAACTCGAGCTCATGGGAAAGCGAAAAAGCTTGAGCTTGAGTTTGGCTTGGCTTGGCTTAGTTTGATTAATTAGTCAAACTAAATTCAAGCTTAATATCAAGCTCAAACTCGAGCTCAAATTAAGTTTTTGAGTTTGAAATTTAAAAAAAAATTACATTATTAAATACTTAAATCACAAAGCAAAGGTTAAATGTTTGAAACACACTCACTCCAACAATAACAATACCCTAAAGAATTCCGTCTCGTACATTAAACATGTAGAAGCACAAGCTGAAGCTCGGCTTCATAATAGAAGCAGCTAAAGAGATAAGAGAATGATACCTTAAGGGATTCAATGTTTGGAGGCTTTTTTTTGGACTCTACTACAGTATCCGCTGGATTTGACATATGTGTCGGGATAGATAAAGCTATTGGCTTCCATGGAGAAATTGCATTGGCTTTTGGACTCATCATACAACCGCAACTGATGATTCCAACAACACATGCCAATACCAGAGATGCCCCTACGGTTCCTCTTACAATTTTGCTGTTACTTTCATCATTCGTTGATGGTGTTGGGAACATATTTACTGCACAAACAATGGGACTGAAGGCATGCCTAAGTGGACGTTGGTAAGAACTGTTAGGTAGTGAAAGAGAGGAATGGTTAGAGATGAAATTGGGGTTGGTTAACCTTGTAGCACTCAGAGGGGAAGAGATGCGTATGGCCAAACTGGCCAGGGGGCTAGAACGGAGGAAAAGTGTGGATTCCATGCAAGAATGGTGTGTGCTTTCGTAACTTAAGGAGGCTAAAGCATTGTAGCATTAACTATTAAGGAAACCAATACTTGTTCTTGGTAATGAGTTGGAAATAGCCATGACCCACACAATTGCCTTTTGGGAGTTAAGTAAGGCATCATTACTGCTTTGAATTGAAGTCTCTGTAATTAACGAGCAAGGCATCATTTTCAAGACTGTGTACTAGAAAGAATGAGTTAGACGTGAGAGGAAGTGTGTGTGTCTATATATATATATATATATATATATGAGATGTGTTCAAGTTATACTTGGTGTAACTTCACAAGAGTTACACATTTTTTAGACCATTGATTACTTTTAGATGTAAGGGTCAAAAAACATGCATAGTAATGTTATTATTACTCCCTATAAATTAATGATTTAGGCATTAACTCTTCTTATTAAAGAAAAAAAAAATTATAGCATTAACTCTCCACTATCCGCCACATTATCATCTTCTTCCTCTCATCTTCTCTCACATCTTTCTTCATGCACTATACTTGTTTTTAAACCAAATATATATATATATATATATATATATACATTCTCTTTCTCTCTTGATTAAATTCCATTTAATCAGAAACAGTGTCGTTCATAAAAAAATTGGGATGGTATTAGAGGTCAGCACGATCAAGAATATCTACCAATGTAATCCTTCTCGGGAACCTTGGTGGCAGTCGCAAATACATGGCATCTTCCATCTTAATTGGCAGATGTGTTGCCACAATAACAATAACGTTCATTAAAAATAAAAAAAAAAACAGCACACAACCTATTGATAACCATGGTCTCTATTGATAACCTACCTCCACAGGTTTCCGGAAAAAAAAAAAATAGTTGAGTGTGAGACAATTTGAGCCCTAAATGTTTTCCTTAGAAACTTTTCATTAGTATTAAAGGAACTAAAAACTTGTACACTACGTGTGACTCAATTTGGAAATAAATAGCCCAAACCCTGTCAACTCGTTGCTCTTCAACACAAAAAGAGAGAGGTTCACATCAAAATACTGGAGAAGCTTTTTATAATGGGATTTTGTTGGATCTTGATTAGAGAGATTCACAAGACATGTTTTCTGCTGTGTCAGTGACAACTCTTTTTCTGTTTTCTATGAACTTACCATTTCAATAATTGTGAAAAAAAAAAAAAAAAAATAGAGTTAGGTTCGTTTCTTTTTTTTTTTTTTATGCAAAATATATTGAGGTGATCATTTGAGGATTTTTGGGGTAAAAAGGAAATTGAAGAAGTAATTTTTCGTAGGATCTACAGATTGCATTGCCCCAACAAGGAACGAATACTCAGTGAATTGAAAGGCAATAATGGAATTCTTGTAATCGATAAAGTGACTGTAACCCGTAATGGTATCGGAAACTTCACATCCATTACCGAGGCAATTGCATTTGCTCCCAATAATTCAATGCCTGAAGATGGATAATTTCTAATTTATGCTATAGAAGTGTATTACGAGAAGTACATTGTGGTCCCCAAACATAAGAGGAATATACTGTTGATTGGAGATGGGATCAACAAGACTGTGATCACTGGAAACCATAGTGTGATTGATGGCTGGACAACTATCAAAGTTTTCTGCCGGCAACCTGTGGAGGTGGTGGAGGAGAGAGAGAGAGAGAGAGAGAAACGTAGAAAGAGAAACAGAGAGAGAGTTAGAAGTCAAATTTTTTTGCGTTTAAACTTTAAAGATAGGTTTAGAAGGTAATAAATGAGAGTAATTAATTAGATTCTAATCGGAATATTTGTAATAATTATAGTCTTTTTTTTAACAGTTAAATCTATTTAAATATAATGGTTTAAAAAATATATAACTCTTTAAAGTTACACCAGGTGTAACTCGAACCTATATATGTGTGTGTATGTGTGTGTGTGTGTGCGTGTGTGTGCGCGCGTGTGTGTGTATGTGTGTATAATATCGCTTTTGTTAACGGGTGTTGTGGTACCATTTTTACCATCTCCATATTTATAACATTTTCTCCTTAGAGCCCATTTCAATTCTATCTTATTTTACCATCTCAAAAAGTTACTTTATCAATTATACCATACTATTTTACAATATCTTAACATCCAAAAACTCTATTATTTTACCATTTTATTAAAATATTATTTTTTAATCTTTCTTTATTATTTCTTTCCAACATTCATTTTTTTTTTCAAATTTAAGCACTATTCCAATAGACACATTTTCTTTCAAACAGCCATATATATTTCTTTCCAACAGTGATATATATTTTCAACCACCTACCGTCTGTTTTTTTTTTTTTTTTTTTTTTTTTTTTTTTTTTTTAGAAAAAACCTACCAAATATCAATGTACTCAAACTTGTCAACTTTAAAAATTTTCATACATATATATTCTATCAAACCGGCCAAATATCAATATAAAATCTACATACATATTTATAGATGCATCCTATCAAATATGTATTTAACCTGCCAACTTTAATTATCCACACACACACACACATATATAGAACCTGCCAATTTTCCTTTTTTTAAGAAAGAACCTACCAAATATCAATTTACTCAAACTTGCTAACTTTAAAAATCCGTATACATACATACATACATACATACATACATACATATATATGCAACCTGCCAAATATCAATGTACTCAACCTGTCAACTTAAAAAATCCACATACATACATACATATATATATATATATATATATGCAATCTGGCAAATATCAATGTACTCAACCTGTCAATTTTTAAAATCCACATACATATATATACATGCAACTTGCCAAATATTAATGTACTCAACTTGCCAGTTTTAAAAATCCACATACATATATATAGATGCAATCCATATACATAACTATCAATGTTGTCTGTAGAAGACTCGTATATATATCAAATTACAATAAAACCCCACATGCATAACTCACACACTTAAGTTCCTACAACCCCCCTTGTAATTTCCATAAATGCTCAACGAGGTCTATTTGGAGTTGAATATGAATTTTATGGTCTCGAATACATTGATGGGTTTCAACGAACTCTGTAAATTCATTTGTGTGCTCCCATGACAGTTGTATAGTAGGATTGTCATCAATTTGCTCATAATCTAATTCCACCACTTCATTTGCATCTTGCTCGTCCTCAATGATCATGTTATGAAGAATTATGCATGCTTTCGTGATGTCTTGGAGCGTTGCATTATAGAAAAATCTTGCAAGTCCACGCATAATTGCGAATCTTGCTTGAAGCACTCCCATCCTTCTTATTTGCTTCTTGGGTTTTTGCAAATAATTTTTTTCCTCCTCATGGAGATGGAATTGTTTTAACAAATGTTGACTACTTCGGATATATACCATCGGCAAGGTAGTATCCCATTATATGCTCAAGGCCATTGATTGAGTAATTAACTGCAGGAGCACGTCCTTGTTCGAGTTCAGAAAATAGAGGAGACCGTTCTAATACATTAATGTCATTATTTGACCTAGGTAACCTAAAAAATGCATGTCATACCCAAAGATCAAATGATGCCACTGCTTCCAAAACAATGGTTGGCTCACGAATGTGACTACAGTACTGACCTTTCTATGCAGTCGGACAATTTTTCCATTTCTAATGAATGCAATCAATGCTCCCTAGCATCCTTGGAAATCCACGTCTTTCTCCATTAGCTAAAATTCTAACAAATGTCTTCGTTGTTTGGGGACCTCAAGTATTCCTTGGAGAAAATATCAACCATTGCTTTAACAAATATTTTTAGACTTTCTACTGTAGTGGATTCTCCAATCCACACACACTCAACCATAAAATCAGCTGCAACTCCATACACAAGCATCCTAAGTGCAGATGTTATCTTTTGAAAAGAAGATAAACTGAGTCTTTGGGCACTATCTCTTTTTTGGATAAAGTAAGGTTCATAAGTTTCTACCTTAGATTGAATATGGAGAAAAAGATACCGACTTATCCGAAATTTCCTCCGAAATAAATTAGGAAGATATACTACTGAGTCGGCAAAGTAGTTAAGATAAAGTCTTTTATGGCCTGCCAAACGATTACGTTCGATATACTGACGATGTTTACATTGTGATGTTGAACCCTTAAGAACTTACCTCATTATCTCATCCTCATCTGAGTCATCAAAAAGCAATTTGTGAAAAAGAGAGCACCCCATAGAGACAACCTTGAAGACGATAATGTTAGGAAATTATCACTATTATTGAACAGGAAAATAATTAATTAAGCATGAAACATGCCCATGCATGCTTTCCCATTGGCTTGTTTGTATGTGTGAGCACATGTGCAAAGTAATCATGTCTAAGACAGGCTAAAAACTAACATAAATTGTATTTAGCATTTTCAATTCACAAGACATAATTGGATGCTATGCTGTGCAGCCTTAAAAAGCAACTATGTGAGAATGCAGGAAAAGAAACATAGGAAAATTAAATCAAAGACACCTAGTAAGAGTTCACTATGAAACTTTTATGTAAGACAAGAAAATGCTAGATTTAGATTACAAGTCATTTAAAAAGAAGAAAAAAAGAGAGAGAGAGAGAGAGAGAGAGAGAGATACAATGATAGATTTAGGAAAATGGAGCCTACCAACAACTTTTTTACTCCCATCTAGGAGGACCAGGACTATGCCTTTTTCCTAACATATATGGTTAATTATCAATGTCAACTAAATAAATAATAGGTTGCACCTTGGGGTGCTAGTCTTTAATATTGGGCTCTTCACCACAGTGTTTCTTCATGAAATAGTGGCTTTATGATCTCAAATCTCTTTCCCATCTATGGCTTCATGTTTATTCTTATCTTTTGATTTAATTTTTTTTTTTTTCATTTCTTTCCTTCTCTTTCACTGCTACAGATCTGGGTGGGACCATTTTATTTTTCCGTTTCTTTCCTTCTGGTGGGATCTAGGGACCCAAAATTTCCCTAACAAATCTCCATTTTTTTTTCGTCTTATTTTATTTCTATTCCCTTTTTCCCTTGTGTTCATAGAGAACCACACTAGTTTCCCACTCACATTCACCATAGTGGCACATCCAATGAACTTAATTTACAGAGAAGTTTTGGTAGTCAAGATTTGGACGAGGTTGATTTGCTTGCGGAGAGCTTCATTTCGGCCTAGTCAGACTTGCCGGAGCTAACCGCTTAGTAGGCATTTCGCCGGGTCCAGTTTTATACCATCTATTTCCTCCCTCATTCACACCCAAAAAGTTTTTAATTTCAGATCAAATTGTTCTTATTTTCTAAAAGAGTGTAATTTTGTTGTTTTTTGAGACTAGAAATTGTTGTTTGTTTTGGTTTGAAATTTTTTCGTTTGGGGGCAAATGAGAGAGAAGGCTAAATTGGGTTTGAGCTTAAAAGGTGAGTAGCTTAAAAGATGAAGAAAGGTATTTTTGTCTTATAAATAACAAATTTAATGCCTTCTCTTTCCTCAATAAAAGTCTCCATGTGTAAAAAAAATTATTATTAAATTCCTTCTTAACGGGTGCTGCACAGCACCCGTTACTGTCAATTAGAACCAAAATTCAAATTAATGGCTATCACATAGGGGTGGGCTCCATGGGACCTAAGTTTGGAGTCCACCCCCCATGTAAGAGCAAGGAGCACAGCTCCAAAACTATGTAAGTATTTTCTTAAGTTGATGGGTTGGAGTGCATAAACTTGCACAATTGCACATTTGACTGTAGAGACTATTTTGGTTCTTGCCAAATTAGTAGCATGCTTAAATTGACTAATTAACCGAGATCCTAAAATTTAGGGACCAAATTGGTTTTAAGATTTTTTATCAAATCCAATATATGATGACTGAAAAGACTATCCATGTATAATTTTAATAACATAATTTTTTATAAGGCTGTGTAACTTTTTTATATAATATAAATCATACTCATATAAATCATCACATAATGGATTGGAATAAATTGCTTCAAACTGGTTTGGAACCTGTTTTTTATTCAACTTTAATTTCATGCGCGACGGCACATTTGACACATCTTATATGTTCAAGTGATAGTTATCCATACAATCACTTTGCCCACTTATTTATTTATTTATTTTTTTTTTTTTTTAAGACATCGATATTTGGGGTAATGCTATGCTTAAAAGCATAGCATTTCCATACAAAACACAAAGTTCTATCTTCTTGTGTACAAGGAGAGCAAGTTTCTCATACAGCCTAAAAAGATTCCTGAAGAGTAAAGACACCAGCAAGGTTGTCATCAGAACCATTGATATTCTCCTTTTCCACGCTAAAATTTCAGTCCAGGTTCTCTCTCTCTTTCTCTCTCCGTTAATATTCTTTTTCTCACACAATTTTCGCCATCAATCGTTCTCTTCACAAGTTCTCTGTTTTTTGAGGAACATATATTCACTAATGGGCTGGCATTTGGTATAATGCTTTGCTTGCAACAAAAGAATTTTCAAGGGCAACTTGGAAAAAATTTCTTGCTTCAAGCCTATCATACAATCCGAAAGATGTCTGAAAAACATTTTATGCTAATGTTGGCAAATGCATAACAATGTAATGCATATTTGAGTCATAACAATGAAACCTGAAGTTCTTGTCAATGTCCAAGAATCAGTTCAAGTCTTTGCAGTCTTTGGAATCTCAATTGCATCTCGACAAACTCTTGATCAATTGAGATATGCCTTTTGATTAACTCTCGATTTAATTAGTCTCAACCAATTGAAAATCGTTAATCCTGATTTTTTCATAGGCCCATTACGTCAGCTATCAAGTGAGAATTTGAGTCCTACATGGAATAGTATATAAGAGCCAATAGTCGACTAAAACAAAAATGAGAAAGACTATAAACTGCTTTGAAAATTCAAAACCTTAGTTCCTTCTGTATCACCACAAACCAAAGATCAAGAAAATTTATTTAAAGAATGTTCCATTAAGGATTGGTGAATAATTGTTGAAGCCACAATTCATCTATAGATAGTTGTTGTGAAGAAATCTTCCAGGCAATTATTGGAGTCACGGACACAATTCGTGCAGAAAAATTCATATTAAAAGAGTTCAAAAGTGCTTGAAGCAATATGCGGTCATATTGTAAGTTTTACCGTAGACAGTGACTAGAAATATGGGTCTATTTCAGTTGTAAAATTTGATTCTAATATTCAATTTTTCATTTGGGTTGGTATCCCTCAGTGAAGTTTTTTCCTTATATATGTTTCGACTATAGTTTTTTCGTATTGTCAACAAATCTTTGCGTGCTTTACTTTTCCTGCACTTTAATTTAGATTGTGATTTGTTGTTGTGGCACGCTTTATTAACCAAAAATATTGTCATCACCATGATTTGTTAATTTACTAAATTTTTTTACAATTTATTTTATTTAATCAACCAGGTGTAAATGTAACGTCTCAATTAGTATCTGAGCTAGATTAACTCTAGTTTAGACATTTATTTTTAATTTGATCCATTACCACTAATGTCGATGGATCTTGGTCACTCTCTTAGTATCAAGGACGGATCTATATATTGACTAGGGGGGCAATGGTACCCCCTAATTTTTTATTTATTTATAAATATTAGTATATTAATAGGTATTGATTTTAGTAATCTTGTTCAATAAAATTACATTTTGCCCTTCTAACAATGCCATCAATTCTTTTAAGCGTATTGTTATAGTCACACACTTATTTATAATATTTTTACAAATTATTGAAGTAGAAAATTTTTATTGGTTCACACACTTGTATCGCTTTTTACTTATCAATAACCACTCATCACATTAGCAATTTGTAAAAATTTTGTAGTTTTAGCATTTTCCACTTTTTAAAGGCCATAAAAATTAATAAATTGAATCTAAACAAAACATACAAGTCCAAAAACATTAGCCTAACAACAAAAATTGCCAATAATAAAGGTAAAAAAAATTAAATCCAATCAATCTATTTTACCCAAAAGGAAAAACTTGGCAATTGAAAAAGTTTTAAACAAAAATCCTTAATGATAGAGTAATAGAGTTAAAGGCCGGAGTTACCGCACACAACTAACAGCAGAGCCACCTCCTTTAACTCCAAGTCCTAACCCCGTCCCTACTTAGTATCCTTGCATACATGGACAAAAATTACTACACATGCCAGAGAGTGGGTTAAGTGGGTATGAAATCCTTTTTGAAGTCTTTAGACGAAAATGTGTGGCTTCTTGTAGAACAAGTGATGCAGGACAACTAGAACAAAATGTTCAGTTCTAAGTACTTAAGAACTAATGTATTAGAACTCTAATTTGTATTGTTGGCAAATCATGATCAAAACATGTGTTTAGTCTAGTTTTAGACTTGCTCAAAGTATGTCATTTATGTAAAGTTGGAATCGAGTTAACTGCAGAAGTTACTGTGTAAATTTGCCTGGCTCGATCGATCGAGAATTAGACTCGACCGATCGAAAGTTGTGCAGATTATTTTTTTTGCAGAATTTCCAACTCAGCCCTAAGTCTATATGACGTGTAGGGTTTTAATTTTTGCCCTAGGTATAAAAGGCAAACCCTAACCACGTTTTTCAGGTTGCTCACATTGCTGTTTGTGTAAATCTCTTGTGAGATTTAAAAGGTGCTTGCCTTCACACAAACTTAGGGTTATCAAGAAGGAGATTTCTTCAAGAGCTTGATGATCATTCAGTTGCTACCATAAGAGCTTAAAGATAAACAAGCGGGAGTTCTTGTACTTGTTGGAGAATCCAAGAAAGAATGAGTTCGTGGTCTCGGAGCTTGCATGTGATCATGTCAGTAAGTTTTCTACTGGTGGGTAGCAATAAGATGTTAGTGGTCTAAGTCGCTATTGTACAAACTTTGATTCTTTTATAGTGGATTCAGTTTTACCTTGAAGATAGCTAGGTTAAATCCTCCCTAGGTTTTTTATCGGTTTGGTTTTCCTAGGTCATCATATCATTGTGTTCTTTATATTTCTGCTACTTTGCATAGTATGATATATTTGTGTTAACCTAGATTTGCATAATTTACCTAAGTTAATAACTTGGTTAAATAACTAGGTTAATCTAGTATTTTAAGGGGTCTAAAAACTTTACAAGTGATATCAGAGCATGTAGCTCTTGTGTGTAGATCTTTTGATCTTTGAGCTAATCCTTGACCCATGTTGTCATGGATTCTTGGAAAATCATTTTGCAAATATGTCATCTTGTCTGCTTGTTGATTTTGCCTCTTGTTACTGTTGTTAAATCTTTCCTTGAACATCTTGGTATAATTACATGTAATAAGAATTATTTATGTTACACAGTTTTAACTGCCTTAAAGGCACGTGATTCTTGTCTTTGGTATTTGGATAGTGGTTGTTCCAAGCACATGACAGGAAATAAAGCTTTATTCAAGACACTCTTTGAAGGAAAGATTGGAACAGTCACATTTGGAGATGGAAGCAAATCTGTGATCAGAGGCATTGGTACTATGGACATTCTTGGATTGCTAGTGTTTGAAGACGTCTAGTATGTTGATTTGTTGAAAGCTAACTTACTCAGCATCAGTCAGATTTGTGACAGTGGACTGAATGTGCTTTTCACCAAGTATGAATGTGAGATACTTGATGGAGAAGGTGACTGTATGTGTATTGGTGTGAGAACAGCTGACAACTACTATGGTATAACACCAAGTATAAGCAACAAGTGTTTTAGTGCAAAGATCAATCAAGTTGACTTATGGCATCAATGTTTGGGACATGCTAGTTATAAGCAATTAGAGAAGATTTCCAAGTGTGATGCAGTTATTGGTTTGCCCAAGTTTGAGAAGATAGAGAAGTGTATCTGTGGACCATGTCAAATAGGTAAACAAGTGAAATCCAAGCATTCGTCTGTAATTGAAGTTCAAACTTCCAGACCTCTTGAGTTGTTACACATTGATCTCATGGGTCCTACCAGAGTTCAGAGCTTAGGCGGGAAGAAGTATATTCTAGTTGTTGTGGATGATTTTACTAGTATACTTGGGTTGTACTTTTGAAACATAAAGCTAAGGCTCCTGAAAAGATGATACATTTGTGCAAGAAACTGCCAGTTGAGAAAGGTACTGTGATAGCTAGAATCAGAAGTGATCATAGGAGAGAATTTGAAAACACAAAGCTGACTACCTTCTGCAATGATCAAGGCATACATTAAAAGTTCTCTTCACCCAAGATTCCACAACAAAATGGAATACTGGAACGAAAGAATATGATTGTTCAAGAGATGGCACATGTCATGCTATATAATAAGAAGTTGCCCAAATCTTTCTGGAGAGAAGCGATTAACACTGCCTGTCATGCACTTAACCGAGTGTATTTCAGACCTGATTCCAAGAAAACCCCCTATGAACTTTGGAGAGGAAAGAAGCCTGTTGTTAAATATTTCTGGATATTTGGCAGTGACTGTTATATTCTACATGATAGAGAAAACCTAGAAAAGTTTGATGCAAAGAATGACAAGGGTTATTTTTTGGGGTACTCTTCTACTAGTAGAGCTTACAAAGTTTACAACCTAAGAACTAAAACAATCATGGAGTCTTTTAATGTGGTGATCAATGATGAATTGAGTTCTGAAATTCAGTCAGAAAACATGGCTCCTATTCAAGAGAAGACCATGGAAGTTGATGAGCCTATTCCTGATGATTATATTGGGAAGCATAGTGATGAAAAGTTGTTAGTGTTGAACGATGATGTTTCAGTACCATCAAGTTTAAAACCATCTACACCGGTTCATGAAACTCAACTGAGACAAACTGAGCCTAGTCCTTCATCAGAATAGAAAGGTACTTCTACATCTCTGGTCAAAGGTCCCTCTTCAAGAGTAAAGTTAAATCATCCTGTCACAAAAATATTGGGCAATTTGAATGATAACATAAGACTGAGATCCAAAGCCTGGAATGTAATCATTCACTCATGCTACCTATCCCAATTTGAACCAAAAAGGGTGGATGAAGCTCTTCAAGATGCTAATTGGATGAATTCTATGCATGAAGAACTTCATTAATTTGTTCAGAATGATGTGTGGGAATCAGTTCTTAGACCAAAGGGAGTCAATGTGATTGGAACTAAGTGGATATTTAAGAACAAGTCTGATGAACATGGAACTGTTATTAGAAATAAATCAAGGCTTGTTGCTCAAGGGTACATAAGTGGAAGGGATTGATTTTGATGAGACCTTTGCACCAGTTGCTAGATTGGAATCCATTAGGATACTTTTGGCCATAGCAAGTCATTTGAATTTTAAGTTATATCAAATGGCTATTAAGAGTGCTTTCTTAAATGGCATGTTGCAAGAAGAGGTTTATGTTGAACAACCAAAGGGTTTTGTTAATCCTCACAAACCAGATGATGTCTACAAGTTGAAGAAAGCTTTCTATGGGTTGAAACAAGCTCCAAGGGCATGGTTTGTTCAGTTGATTGCATATCTCGCTGAGCATGGTTTCAAAAGAGGATTTGCAGACACTAGTCTCTTCATACGAAAGGATAAGGATTACTTTGTTGTAGCTCAAATTTATGTTGATGATATTGTTTTTGGTGCTACTAATGATTATCTTTCTTAATCTTTTGCAAATAAAATGAAGGCAATCTTCAGAATGAGTAAGGTTGGTAAACTAACTTATTTCTTGGGATTACAGGTGAAGTAAACGGATTCTGGGATTTACATAAACCAAGCAAAGTATACAAGAAATCTAGTCAGGAAATTTGGACTTGACAAGTCTGCATATGCTAGAACACCTATGGCTACAAATGCAAAATTAACCAATGCTCCATCAGGTGAGTCTGTTGATATTACATTATATAGAAGCATGATTAGATGTCTTTTGTATTTGATTGCTAGTCAACCTGATATCTCTTTCAGTGTTGGTATTTGTTCTAGATTTCAGTCTAATCCTAAAGTTTCTCATTTGAATGCTATTAAAAGAATTATCAAATATGTGGGAGGAACTTGTGATTATGGATTTTTTATAGCAAAGAGTCTAATCTTTCTCTTGCTAGTTTCTCTGATTCTGATTGGGCTAGCAATGTCGATGATAGAAAAAACACCACTGGTGGGTGTTTTTATGTAGGAGCCATTCTTGTTGCTTGGATGAGTAAGAAGCAAAATTTTGTCTCTCTGTCTATTGCAGAGGCAGAATATATTGCTGCTGGAAGCTGTTGTTCACAATTTCTTTGGATGAAAAAGCTTTTGAGTGATTATGAGATATCACGAGACACCATGATTGTTTATTGTGATAATTTGAGTGCTATCGATATCTCTAAAAATCATGTTCAACACTTTAAGACTAAACACATAGAGATTAGATATCACTTTATTAGGGATTTGGTTGAAAGAAAAATTGTTACTCTTGAGTATATCCCTACTAAACGTCAAAATGCTAATATTTTCACCAAAACTCTTGATCGAAGTAAGTTTGAGACACTTCGTCAAGTCATTGGTGTGATTCTGTATCCCTAATCTTTCTTGGCTTCACAGTCCTTATGCATTATTGCTCTACTCTCTGTGACCATTTTTTTTTTTTTTGTATTTCTTGTTCTGTTCTCTTTGTTTGTCTAGGATTTTCATTGCATAACATTCATACATTTCATTCTAGGATGTTTTTGTTAGTTGTATAAAAAAATACAAAAAAATAAAAAAAAAAAGGAAGAAAAGAATAGCGAAGCAAAATGTATTTTGCATTGTTCTTCTTAGATTTGATATCAAGGTTGGTCATATTATCTTTGTATAACATGTTTATGTATCTTGTTTAACTTGGATGAGCTTATTTTATTGCACTTTACTAGTTTGAGCTTTGCAGTGCATGTTGTGTGGGAAGATGTCTATAGTTTTTGATTACATGATCTTGATCTTAAAATCACATTATTTTGATTGTTGGACTTGAACTTAATGAGAAAGGCACAAATAACCATCTCACCACTGTTTATTAGCCAATCATGAGCACCTTAGTGCATATCGTAAGATTTTGTGCTCGAGAAATTGCAGCACATGCACAAAAAGAACATAAGGTGTAACCTCAGTTTTAATGCTAAAATTAGTATGTACATTATTGGGCTATAATAAATTCACAATGAAATAAAATTGGTGTGTATATTATCTCGGCTAGTTCTTAATAAGTTTCTGATAAAATAAAATCTGTGTATACATTATGAGGCAAATCAAGAAACTTACATGATTACATGCTTTTATTCTAGGAGATGTGAGAGTTATATAATGTCACTCTTTGTGGGATAGTCTCTTTTAATTGTTTGTGATGGATTTTGTAGAAATTGTGCTTAATTACTATACACATATCACCTTACATGTATCTCAAACTTTTGCTAGTTGCACACACTACACAAGTTACTCTTTGCTAAACTTTGTACATGATATTGTGTGTGATTTTGGTTTGGCCATCCAAGATTGAAACTTCCTTGAGTTAAAATGGAAAATGTGTTTGAAGTTTAAGAATTTGAGTTGAATTGAGTGAAAATCTTAATTTTGGAGAAATCTAGGCTTAAATCATGTGTTTTTGGAAAGCATTTCATATCATATTCATGCATTTTATTCATAAAATTCAATGCTTTGAGGAGTTTATGCATAAAAATGCTCTATTTTTTAAAAATCTGTTTTTTTCCAAAATTTCGATCGATCGAAGCTATTTCTCGATCAATCGAAATTGCATTTAAATTTTTGGTCAGCTTCTGTCCGTTTCGATCGATGCTCGATTAGTTTTGGATCAATCGGAGCATTTTTGATCAATCGAACCTGTTTTTCGACCGATCGAAAATCGCATAAGAAGTTTTTAAAAATGATTTGAATCTCACGTATTCTTCATTTTTTTTCAAAACTTTTCAAACTTTTTCTTCTCCTTTTCAACCAGTCCAAGAGTCCAAGACTATTTTTGTCGTTTTCCTCCGATTCTTTTGCAAGGTTTTCGTCTTTAAAGGCCGGTATGTCCATTCTACCCTTCCTTTTTCATTTATTTTCTTGTTTCATGCATTAAATCATGCATTTAGAGGGGAATTTCGTACCTAATAATTTTTGGGGGTTTTGATGGTTTAGGCTATTTCTTTTACAATTGATTAATGGGTTTTTGTTGTGAGATGTCCTCTATCTATTCTTGGTGCTTTAATTTGATTAATTTGAGGTTTTGTGAAAATTTTGAAATTCTAGGGCTTGAAACTACCCGAATTGGGGGTTTTGTTCAATTGAGTTTAATTTGATGAAATTGGCTTGTTGAATTTCTTAGTTTGATCATTCTAATGTGTTCTCTATCTTGTGTAATGATCAATTGGTCAATGTCTTGAAAATTGTACAAGTGGTTTTTCAAAAATTTTGGGGTTGGTGATATAAACTCTTTGCTTAAGCCAATTTTGTGATTTTAAAGTTATGTTGAATTATTTTTCACTGCATTAGAGCAAGCATCATTTACTTACACTGTTCATGCATCATATAGATTTGTTATTTTCTATATTTTTTTGTGCTAACTTGCAGTCTGCCCTTGGTTTTTCTTGTTTTCTCTTTTGGTTCTTTTTTGTGTGTCTATACCTTCCGTAGCACCATACTGAGGAAAACTAGAGCCCATAGGTCATCCTCCTCTTCTTCTGCTCCATCTTTTAAGAGTGAGAGATTCTTGAGTGAGGCACATCAAAAGACTTTTAAGACTCTTAATCTTAAGAGGAACATTTGGGCTGAGAGACGGGTTCTTTTAGATAAGTTAGATCCTGATATTAAGGCAGAACTTTGAGCGTAGGGGTTGGTTGTCTTTGTTAAATATTTCTCACCCCCCTCCCCCCTCGGGCTACCTTGATCAGAGAGTTTTACTCGAACCTCTCTGTTCACTCCTATGATTCCAGCACTCTTGTGAGGAGTTGGATTCGTGGTGATGAGTACACTATTACCCCTTCAGTAGTGGCTGATGCTCTTGGGGTGCCTCTTGTTCAGCATCCTATCTATCCTTATGATAAGTCTCCTTCCCTAGACGACATCATGTCTTACATCACTGGATCTTCTATCCAGTGGGGTTCTGATTCTCGAATCACTGCTGCTGAGCTTTCTGAGATTCACTATCTTTTCTTTAAGATTGCTTGTCATTCCTTGTGACCTATTTCTCATCTGCACACCATCCCTATTGAGAGACATGTGTTTCTCTATGCTCTTGTTACTGATGCTCCTATCAGTTTTCTTCATATGTTTCTTCATTCTTTGAACGAGGTTCATCGAAGTAGTTCTACTGCTCATGCTCTATTCTTCCTTGTTTTTATTCATAGAATTCTTTTTCATCTTGGTTTAGATGAGTTTCCTGTGTCTAAGCATGTTCATATTATTGCTTCTATAGGTGCCATTATTGCTCCTATAAGTGCTACCTTTCTTAGGCAGAGGGCTGCTCAGTTGAGAACGAGCTCCAAGCGTCCTAGGGTTGATCCTTCTGGTGTCGTACATCCTCCTCCTTCCTCCTCTACAGGTGATGCTACTGCTGAGGTGTTTGTAGATCCTACTCCTGTTGCTATTGTTGCTGATGTTCCTCCGCCATCTACTTCGGATGATTCAGACATTCGACATATGTTGGAGACTGTCATGACCGTTCAGGCAGCTCATGGTTAGCTTTTGGTTGACATAATTGACGAGCTTCATGCCTTGCGAGTAGATTTGGAGAGTCTTAGATCTCCACCTCCTTTTGATGATGAGTAAGTGCCCTTTGGCAATTCGTCACAAAAAGGGGGAGTGCATATATGGTGTAGAGAGGAGTTTTTGTTGTGAAGGGGAGAATTTTTGTTGTTTTGAACTGTGGAGTTGTTAGATTATATCTAGGGACTTCACTTTGTATGTATTTTTTTGGCTCATGATTTTTGTGTTGGGTTGTCCATGATAAGGGGAGATATTTTGTTTTCTTGTTTCACATTGTGCTACATTGATTATTGATCTATTTTGATGAGTGCATTCAGGATATATGTCGCGTAGTTTATGTTTATGTGAAATCAAGAAGTTATGTTGTTTTACTTGTATTTTCCACACATGTGTTTATGTGTTTGTTGAGTATTACAGGAATATACAAGTTGATTCAGTCGTGCTACTATTTACGCTCACAATTGATGGAAAGTAGTTAAGGTTGGATTTGTTATAATGGGCATTTTTATTGTTTAGGGCTTTTCTTTTTAATCTTTGAGATTTTAGTTGTATTTTGTCACATATTGCCAAAAGGGAGAGTTTGTTAGGCTCTAAGTACTTAGAAACTAATGTATTAGAACTCTAATTTGTATTGTTAGCAAATCATGATCAAAACAGGTGTTTAGTCTGGTTTAGACTTGCTCAAAGTATGTCATTTATGTAAAGTTGGAATCGAGTTAACTGCAGAAGTTATTGTGTAAATCTGCCTGGCTCGATCGATTGAGAATTAGACTCGACCGATCAAAAGTTGTGTAGATTGTTTTTTCTACAGAATTTCTAACTCAACCCTAAGCCCATATAACGTGTAGGGTTTTATATTTTGCACTAGGTATAAAAGGCAAACCCTAACCACGTTTTTCCGGTTGCTCACATTGCTGTTTATGTGAATCTCTTGTGAGATCTAAGAGGTGCTTACCTTTATACAAACTTAGGATTATCAAGAAGGAGATTTTTTCAAGAGCTTGATGATCATTCAGTTGCTACCATAAGAGCTCAAAGATAAACAAGCGGGAGTGCTTGTACTTGTTAGAAAATCCAAGAAAGAAGGAGTCTGTGGTCTTGGAGCTTGCACGTGGTCGTGTCAATAAGTTTTCTACTGATGGATAGCAATAGGATATTAGTGGTCTAAGTCGATTGTACAAGCTTTGATTCTTTCATAGTGGATTCAGTTTTACCTTGAGGATAGCTAGGTTAAATCCTCTCTAAGTATTTTACCATTTTGGCTTTCCTAAATCATCATATCACTATGTTCTTTATATTTCCGCTGCTTTGCATGATATGATATATTTGTGTTAACCTAAATTTGCATAATTTACCTACATCAATAACTTAGTTAAATAACTGGGTTAATCTGGCGTTTGAAGGTGTCTAAAAACATTACACAAAACTAAAATAATAATAAAATAAAGGATATGACCTAGGAGTCAGCACTTAGGCTTTGCTTGGAGTCAACACCTAGGGTAGACTTGGAGTCAGCACTAGACCAAAAAAATGGACAAATTGTCATTTTTTCATTCATCAAAATATCAACTATTTTCTCAAGAAGTACAATAGGTTGCTTATAAAGGATTGCTAAACCCTAGTTCTAATTAGCTAGGAAACCCTAATTGTCTTATTATGAAAATAATCTTGCTTCCAAATTAAAATATTAATAGCCTAATAAACTACTTGGACCTAAAATATAAAAATACAATTAACTTGCAAACATAGATAATACTAAATAAAAATCTTCTTCTGTCTCTTGCATCATTCTCCTCTAGTTGGAGAAAACTCGACCTCGAGTTTTAAAGCATTGAAGGATTAAGATGCTGACAAATAACACTTGCTTCAAATTTGGAATCACCTTAAGGAGCACAGGGAAAAGAAAAACCTTGAATTCCACCATATCAAATTCTTCTAGAATAACAAAATTAATGTGTGGAATCAACATAATCTTATCTTGAACCATTGGAAGCACTATGTTATCCACTTTCTCCACTTTAGCAAACTGTTTTTCTTCATGCACCATGGAAGGCTGATCAAATGCAGATTCATTAGCTTCCAATATCACATCAGGTGCACCCTCTAACATAATACTCTCTTTAGAAACCATTCCTTCACCTTGCTGCTCTTCAATAGATTCATTTCCTTGCATGCATGTTAAAGCAACGCTTGTCGAGACATGTACATCTGTGTCAACATTAGGCTTTGGTGTTGCTTAAGGATTCTCCACGACCAAGATATCATCATTAATATTTTCTTCTATGGGGGCAGCAATAAGTTCATTGTGATCAATTATCCTTAGTTTCCCAATTGAATCGGTTTGAGTCTTCATTTGCTTCATCTGAGCAATCCTATCTTGAACATCTTTCATGAGCTTTACAAATAATTCCTTTAATTCATTGGTAGATAATTCCTTAATTTATTGTTCAAAAGTGCGCTGAGGACATAAAATGGATGAGAATTCATTGTATTTGCTTCAACTTGAAAAGTACCACACTGAGCGGGGAAACTACTAGGAGTCAGCATCAAGCGGAAAAACCACTAGGAGTCAACACCTAGAGTCAGCACCTAGGGTAAACCTGGAGTCAGCACTAGATCAAAGAAAGGGACAAACGGCCATTTTTTCATTCATCAAAATATCAACTATCTTCTCAAGGAGTATAATAGGTTGCTTATAAAGGATTGCTAAACCTTAGTTCTAATTGGCTAGGAAACCCTAATTGCCTTATTACAAAAATAACCTTGCTTCCAAATTAAAATATTAATAACCTAATAAACTACTAGGACCTAAGAAATAAAATTACAATTGACTTGCAAACATAAATAATATTAAATAAAAATCGTCTTGCATCTCCTGCAAAACAGTTGGTTGCGACCAATTTTAATAGTAAAGCCTTGAATGCCATTTTCATGGTTGTTTAACCTGAGAAATTTGGGAGAATTTCCAATGTAGAGATAGCTAAGGCTGCTTCCATGAAGGCAAAAAAGTTGTTAAAGCCTCCAAGTTTTAGATGTTGACTTCTAAGTTTGAAGAAATAAGAATGGCTAAAGATGAATCTTTTGATGAATTTTATCTAGAACATAATGATATAGTAAATTCCATGTTTGACCCAGGAGAAACCATAGAAGAACCTACGATTTTTAGAAGATCATGAGATCCCTACCTGAGTGTATCCGTCCTAAGGTTACAGCTACTGAGGAAAGTAAGCACCTATACACCATTAGGGTAGATGAATTAGGGGATCCTTTCAAACGTATGAACACACCTTGCTTCAAAATAGCAAGACCAAATCTATGGCTCTTAACACTATTAATGAAGAGGGTAATGAATCCTTTAATGATGAACTGACCAATGATTAAATAATAACCTTCATTGCCAAATAATTTAAGAAATTTAAAAAAAAAAAAAAAAAAAAAAAAACTTAAAAAACAGGGATAAAGGTAAAAAATTTAGGAAATTTGAACCTCAAAATAAAGATAACAAAGATAAACCTGAGGCTAACAAAGAAAAAGTAGTTCCACTTCTGGTGCACACTGTTTAAGGTAGGTTTTTATGCATTAAAAGCTTATTCTACTGAAACAGTTTTCTTGGCGAGGCCCTCTATTGATATCGTCATTGGGGAACCGGGAGCTTAAATTGTAAGGAGTGTAAACTGAGGTGTCTACATAGGTCTTAGTTATCACTGTAGGCTAATATGAGAGTACCTTTGGGTGTAGTGGTGAGTTGAGTTAATTTATATTTGTTAAGTTTATAAAAGTTTGTGAGTTTGAATGCAATCTAAATCGTTGGTAGTATATTTTTTTAGTGTGAAATTTTGAGTCTATAAATATTTAAGATAGTTTTTTGGTGGTGATTGTAATACTTATCCTTCGTGGTGGATTTTGTTGGTATTCATATATTGTTAATGTTTATGAAAGTTTGCAAGTATGTTTGTTATTGTTAAAAAAATTAGTTGGAAGCAATTATCTAAAATTAGAGTGTATGGAATTAATGCTATATTCAAGGTGATAATTAAACATATTTGAAAGCAATTGTCCCTTATGTCTGACAGAGATGGAAACAACGGTCCATGCACTGTGGGATTGTGCTGCGATCCAGGATGTTTGGGCTAGCAGCATCAGAAAATTGTAGAAATGGTGTGCACATGGGCAGTCGGACATGAAGGAGCTGATGGCTGAACTAATGGAGTGGCTAACGCCGGATGAGATGGAATTGTTTTGGGCTCAAGCATGGTTCATATGGAACTAGAGGAATTGTGTGGTACATGGTGGAAAGTTGAAGGATCCGCACAGCCTAAACAAGAGAGCTGAAGAGTTTGTTGATGAGTTTAAGCAAGCCCAAGTTCATTTAGCTGTTCCGACTCGGCAGCAACACAATGGAGATGTCTGGCAACCTCCATCATCAATTGAATACAAATTAAATTTTGATGCAACAATCTTTTCGGGTTTGGACAGAACTGGTTATGGTGCTGTTATTCGAAATGAAAAGGGTGAAGTCATGGCTGCTAGTGGAATAATGAAGGTGAATACGAGTGAGGAGGCTAAATTGCTGGCATGTCGAAAAGCTATTGAGTTCGCTTTGGACGCCAGGTTCTTGAGGTTGATCATTGAGGGAGATAATAGTAATGTAATCCAAGCCATTTCTTCTCCTTTGGAAAATTCTTCGCTCTTTGGGACTGTTGTAGATGATATTAGGCATTTGGTTTGGGGGTTACAACGGGCTAGAGTGTCCTATGTTAGGCAAAGAGAAAATAAGGCGGCACATGTATTAGCTCAATATGCGATGCATACACTAGACGAGAATCTGTATTGGATGGAGGATTCTCCCCCACCAGCTTTAGACGCCTTGTATCATGATTCTTTATCAATTTGATTGAATGAAAATTTCCCCTTTCAAAAAAATAAAAAAAGTGTTTGTTGTTAAGTTATAGGCAATTCACCTTTAGGATAAAACAAAACCACTAACTACACAGCAATTTTGAAATTTCCTCCTAAAAGAATTTCATACAAAATTGTATTTGACTAGAGTAAGGAAAAAAACATAAATTGTCATTTTAATTGGCTCCTTTCTATTCAAATTAGATTATAATCCTACAAAAAAGATCACATGCAAATGTGTCCAAGTGCCAAGTATGCTACATAAGCACCACCAAAGCGATACATTGAGCCACACTTCACTCAGACTTGTTACAGTGCCACAAGTTTTTAGACTCTCTTTATGATTTAAATTGGTTACCAACAGGTGCAATACATAGGAAAGTTCATTAAAAAAATTATATTTCGTATATATTTAATTAATAAGTATTTATAAATGAAAAATCGAACCAGAGAATTTATATAAAAGAACATACATAATTTAGTTAGAAATTTGTTTGAAAATATCAAACTCAATCTAATCTAAACTGGTTTAATGTATTGGGTTACTTTATAAATGTGGTAAATTGTAAATTACACCCCTAAAGTTTAGAGGTATTTGGATTTTATACCCTAATATTTTAGAATTTGGAATTTACCTTCTGAAATTTGAGGGTGTTTGAATTTTATACCCTGATGTTTTAGAATTCAAATTTTAATCCCTAAATTTTGGGGGTGTTTGGATTTTACACCCGAAAATTCTAAAACTTTAGAATGTAAAATCTGAACACCCCCAAAGTTTAAGAAGTAAAATCCACCCCCAAAATTTATGAGATAAAATCCAAATTCTTAAGTATTAAAGTGTAAAATCTAAACACTCTCAAACTTTCGAGGGTAAAATCTAAATTATAAAACATCAAGGTGCAAAATCTAAATACTTTCAAACTTTAGGGGTGTAATTTGTGATTAATCCTTATAAGAATATAATGAGTTCTTATTACTCTTTTTCTCAAAGAAGATTTTCTAATCAATTTAAATTAATACATTTAACATTGTTTGTAAATTTAAAAAAATTAAATAAATATATATTAGAATAATGGCATGAAAAAAAAATGTGATTTTTCAAAAGCTTATGTAACTGTGGGAATCAACAGGTCGAATAAGGGTATTGGGCCATAGGCCGTGCCCGAGGACATCATTGAGCCTGAGGACAAACAAGTGTTAGTAAAGGCAAGTAGGTCATCGAATCGAGGACAAGGGTTGGTAAGGACAAGTAGGAGGTATTGTTCAAGGAGACAAACCCCCTCAGGAAATGGGATGGAAGCATGAAGTCCGATCACCCAACAAGTACTAGGAGGGGGACAATCATGCTCGAAAGAAGGATAAGCTTTGGAGAGAGGAGAGTCAACAGGGAATTGAAAAATATCTAGGATTAAAGCTGCTATCACCACATTGAATGCTCTACACCTAAACGACTGGCCACATTAATGTGGAGGTAATGCTTAAACAGTGACTTCTACCCTTACAACTACCCACTAAGGACTTCAACAAGATGCTGATAGGATGAGTATTAGCAAGATGAGCTACTTGATCAATAAATGAAAGGTTAAGATGAGAGGAAGAGGAAGTATAAAAGAGAAGAGAGCCCCTTACAGAATGAGGATCAAAAAAGAAGAGAAAAACCTCTTTATAACCAAGAACTTGAATATTTGTATTAGTCTGAGAAATATATATATATATATATATATATATAAGAATATACCATCCTCGAACTTGACCGAGGAGAACTTTTCTTCTCAATTTGTTATTTGGTTTCATTCTTAGATTAAACTAACCCACAGTGATTCTTGTTGGGCTCACTGAACATTCAACATCAAACCCACTCTCTAACAAATTTATTGTTTTGGGCTTATTGGGCCATAGACCTAACACCTTGGGTTGTGGATCAATTTGCATCCTTACAGTAATAATCTTAAATGAAGTCAACAAAAAGTAAAAAAAAAAAAATGTTTAACTTGTAAGCCATGTACACACATGAAAGGCCAGTCATGTAATTCAAAATCCATTGAGAAAGAAAAAGCCCAAGTATTCACTTACTACCTAATTCCGAATTTCAACCGAACTGCTGGCACCCGTTTTCCAAGCTCTTGCTTTTAGGGCAGATAGATGGTCTGAATTTGACATGACACGGTCCCTCCGAAGAGTATGATCTTTGGCTTGCAGCTCTCCCATCTCATTAGGGATAAAACCCACCGCACAAATGGAAAAAGCTATTCACACTGCTTCGGAATCTGACTCTTCACAGGTGGTGCTACTATGTAATTTGATAACTATGGTAGTTATTAATGAAATTTTATTAAGATTGTGTTTATATATGGAAGTATTTGTTCTCCAATTTCTTTTTTTTAAAAGAACTTTTATGTGACAAGAGTATGATGAACAATATAAATATAGGAAAAAATGCCCATACACCCCTAAACTTTAAAGTAATGACCATTACACCCCCTGAACTTTTATTTTGGTCAATTTGCTCCTTGACCTTTACTCATGTGCCAAATCACTATTTGCTGTAAAAATCATAATAGAATATGCAAGGGAGCCATGATATTTAAAATGCCAAATTTGAAATCTGAACTTAGTGGGAGAAGAGAGAGAAACGCTTTGAGTGAGAAAGATAATTGGTCAAAACCACCACGACATCCCACCCTTCGCTGCCAAGATCCATTTTGCCATCCATGGTCTCGCAATGCCATTCAAGAACATATATGGATCCTCATTAGGGCTGTCCATGGGTCGGGCAGAGTCGATTTTTGACCCAACCCAGACTCAACCCGCCGGCATCTGGTGGAGGGTGGAGCAACCCAAATCCAACTGTCGAAAAAATCCATTAGTTCAATTTCAGGTGATGGTTATCGTCGGTCGAGTCGAGCGATTGTCTGAATTTTAAAAAGGCATCGAAATCTGGAAAAAAAAAAAAAAAAAAAAAAAAAAAAAAAAAAAAAAAAAAAAAAAAAAAAAAAAAAAAAAAAAAAGTCTTTGGAATCTGAAAATCTCACCGAAAACTAGAAAATCGCACTAGAAACTGGAAAAATCTTGCCAGAAACTGGATTTTTTTTTTCCCTGGAATCTGCATTTTTTGGCTAGAAATTGTTGGAATTTGGCTGGATCTGGCTAAATCCCACCAAATCTCACCAGATCTAGTCGAAATCTCGCCAGGTCTAGCTTGTTTTTGCAGGATTTGGCTAGAATTTTTTGTAGCTCAAGTCGGTTTTGGGTTGCTCGGGTTTTGGAGATGCAAACCTGCCACTCGACTAGCCGGTGTCGGTTTTTCGGAACGAAAACTTGCCACCGACCGACTGGACCTTCAGTTGGGGCCGGAATCGGGGTCGGTGTCGGGCGGTTTGGTTGGGTTGTCGAGCTCCAATCGAGTCTGGACAGCCCTAATCCTCATCACAAACCCCTAAAAAAAAAAAAAAAAGTATTGAATTTCTAAAACCAATTAGTTTAGTAATTTTTTTACCAAAAAAAAAGGGTTTTGATAAATTCGGTGTGTGTTGTTGGGATTTGGAATTGGATTGGTGGGTTTTGGTTAGTTTTCTTTGTTGGGTTGGTAAAGATTGTGTGGGACTGAAAGAAAAGATGAAAGCTTGGAAGAAAGCTAAAGCTTAATAGAAAACAAAAGAAAGTAGAGGAAAATTGAGAGCAATTCTCTAGAGAAACTGTATTCCAAGCATAATAAGAAATTGTACACTGATACTCTATTTATAGTGTTTTCCAAATGAGCACGTGGGTTTATACCTCAACAAACTCATATCTAACTAATCTAACAAACTATATAAATATCTAATCGGTTATAGAAAAATATCTAATCAGTTACAAAAATTATTTAGAGTACCTGAAAAATATTTAAAGCTCTAAACATGGAGGCCTAGAGACCAGAAGCAGAGGAATGGAAGAAGACTCAAGACGACATCGTGTTGCTCCAGCAAGAATTATAATTCATTCACCATGAAACGATGTTGTACAACTTATACTAAATGGCGTCATCTAGAGAATTGATAATGCCTTAAAATGTATACTTGTTATATATTTATGTGGGTATTATCTCCTTATTACTATGCTTAATTTGTATAATTAAGCCAAAATTGGCATTAGTCCCTATTATTTATCTTTACATAATTTCTTGAATAAAATGTCATTCATTGCATGCAATTTTCTATTTTCAGAAAATCATGTGAAAAAGATGAGTTTATAGGAGTCTGTGAGAGAATGGAGGCCAAACTAGAATTAAAGAAGAGCTAAAGGACCATGCTTAAATGTCTAAGGAGGTGCAATTAGAGTGCTTGGATTGTCTACCATGTTTGGAAGCTTCAAACAAGGAAAGAAATCAAAGGGGCAGAATCTGAAAAGGAAATATTAGATTTGAGCACTAATCAATATTTTGGGTGTATCTCTCTCCTCAAAAATTCAATTGACACATGTCTAGATGGGTTGGAACTGTGACTTAAATATCTACAACCTTTTAGTTTTTCGAAATTCTCAATTTTTGAAGGCCAAAATTAACTCACAAGTTACTGCTGTAAACCTAGACGAAAATTAAAATAATAAAAGTTTTATTTTTTTTGGATACCTTGACGTTAGGGTTTTGAAGGGAGGCAATGTAGAACGAATTTAGCAAAGAAAACCTTGTATTTTTCTTTCTCTAATGGCATTCTAAACTCTTTGCTAAGGCTAGGGGTTATGTTTCTTCTATACGGTATGAATATTTAATGTGATTCTTTCTAAGATTTTAGACAATAACATATTTGATTGTTCAATTAGATTTCTTTTGATATATTAGTTCTTTCATGCCTTCAATAAGTTCAATCATGTTTTCCTTATTGTTTAGATGAATTTCTAATAGTTTCAAATAAAAATCACGTTTTAAAGTGAATTGGTTTTTTTGAAAACTATTCTAACCGCATTTTTAATCTAATGACCATGGGATGTGTATTTGTGATAGGGAGAATAGTAGCAGTAGGCTCAATGGGTGAGGATTGTGTTGAAGTAGGAAGAGGTGACACAGGAACAAGAGAAGAGCTATTGGGCTGTGAAGAAGGAGGAGAGGGTGGTGACACCTATGGTGAAGAAGTAGGAACAACAAACTGTGGGATAGGTGGTGTAGAACCAGGATTAGGTGGAGATGACACTTGAGGTAAGGTAACAGATAGAGTAGGTTGTGATATCTAAGGTGTAGGAGCTAAAGTGCTTGGTTGTGTGACTTATGGATAGGAATAGAAGTGGTGTGTGAATGAATAGGATTTATTGTATGCGCCAAAGATGGAGAAGTGTGCAAGAGAAAGGACAGCCGAGCAGGGAAAGTGGAATACTGACATGTAGCAACTGAATTTAAGGATCCAATGGGTAAAGAGGATGATGAAGTAGAATTTCACCTTGTCAGTACGATGAACGACCTGGAGCTCATCAATATATATCTCGTTAGTACAATGAACAACCTAGAGTTCGTCAGTATGTTTCTCGTCAGTACTAGGGACAACCTAGAGATCCTATACCAAAGTAAGCAGTAAGGAGATAATGACACCAGTTTGAGGCCTACTGAGGACCCTCCATTGCTAAAATTAGCTTAAACTCTTTAGAAATCTATAATCTGTATTTTAATTTGTGTTTGTGTTCAACATGAATCATTTACCTGTCTCTCCTGAATTTTTATAGCCTTTGTGTGAGTAAATGCTCAATTTACAAGCCTTTCTAATGTCGTACCACAGCTGGAGGATTTATGGCCTAATAACGACCATTAATCCTCAACCTTTTAATGTCTGTAACGGCCATTAAATGCGCATTATTGGATGGCAGTAACGGTTCCGTGCTCATTTATCATCTGGACATTAAATGTTGTCTGGAACAATGCACATTAACAAGACAATTTGCAATACGGACGAGCAGTTTATTGCTATCCATTGATTATGGTTGAGATGGAGGCTTAAATGCTCATTTAAAAGTCATTTAACTTCCTCATTCAATGTTCTGTAATAGCTATGAAATGATCAGCTTGAGGTAGTTGTAACAGCTGTGAGCTGGTGCCTGGAAAAGTTGTACGTCCGTTACACTTGCACCATTTAAGTGAGAAATTTATATCTAATCATTAATGTGTGCTTATGATCGTCCTTAATGATGACGGTCATCCTTAATAATGATGATCGTCTTTAATAATGATGGTTGTCCTTAGTAATGACAATCACTTTATAGACAACTGTTTTACACTAGTCATCAGAGGAAGTTTTAAAATAAAATAATTCATTCTCATTAAAAATCACATGTCTATAAATTTATACTTTATGAGAAGATGGCTCAAAGCAAATATAGCTTTAAGAATAGGCTGGATAGCCAAGAAAGATGTAGGGTTTAGTGTGAGGTTGCAGCTTATGAGTATTGTAAGGCCTAAGCAAAGGAAAGCATGTACAACCAAAGACTCAAAGGTGAATAAGATCTAGAATAGATTTAAAAAGGAATTCCCAAGGTGACCTATTATGCAGATTAGGAATGGGAAGTCTGTTGATAATGTGGGTGGCAGTGGCAACCGCATATGAGATAGGTAGCTGTGAAAGGGATAGCATAGTAAGTGAGCACTCAATAAAGTGCCAAGTTTCCTCTCAGCAACCCCATTTTGTTGCGATGTGCGAGGGCAGGAAAACTAGTGAACAATGCCTTGTGAGGAGCGAAATTCAGCAAAGGCTTTGGATGAAAATTCTCCACCACCATCTAACCTAAAGGTCTTAATTTTAAGATTGAGCTGATTTTCAATGGTGGCTTTGAAAAATTTATAGATATTAATGACATCTGATTTAAGTTTAAGCAAGTAAACCCATGCAAATTTAGAGTAGTCATCAACAAAAACAAGATTATATTTGAAGTTATTGATAGAAACAAAAGGGGCAGAACCTCATACATCACAATGAATGAGTTCAAGAGGTGCATTAGATTAAATGGTTGACTTCACAAAAGGTAATTGATGCTTTTTGCCACTAAGGCAATGCTTACAAGGTGAAACAACGGTAGATGTTCATTTGAATACATCAAAATGTTCAATAGTTGAAATAGCAGTATGTAGACTATTATCATTAGGGTGACCTAGTCTATGGTGCCATAGCAACTGTGGGGGGTAAAGGTGTCAAAAAACCATGTGAGCCTTGGGCCTGGTTCGAGAACATAGACCCCACCAAAGGGCTGTAAGCTAAGAATAAGGCCTCCTAAAACGAGGGCCCAGGAGCCCACCGATCAGGACGCTGGCCAGTTGGAAGAGAGTCCGAGGAGATGGTCTTCTCGGACAATAGAATCGGGAATCGGAGGGCGTCGCACGTCGCCCAAGGGAGAGCTCTTGAGGCTTAGTAAGTCATACTGGACTTCAACGGGACGCCGAGGGGGGGGGGCAAGAGGGACGTGCTCTAGGTAAAGCTGCTGCCTCCGCATTAAAGGCTCCCCACCTACCCACCTGGCCGTATTAATGGGGAGGTGACCTCTGAGGGGATGGCGGTCAGCTTTATAGCCATTAATGAAAATTTCCAGGGAAAGGACGGATGGGAAAGGGGTTTGCATCTGCATTGATGGCTCTACGAATGGGAACTAGGAATGGGGAGTATAAATAAAGGGAGGGAGACCACTAAAAGGGGATCCGGATTTCTCTCACCAAGAACTCTCTCTCTCTCCTCCTAGAAAGCACAAGGGAAGCTAGGATAGAGACTCCTCGGCCCACGTCCGAGGAAAGCAAAAGCCGTTCCATCAGCTCGTTGCACACCAATAACGAACTTAACCCAATCGCTGTTACTTTCTACCGTCCCAAGAAGTCTAGGCTTCAAGCCCACTCTCTACAAATTCATTGTATAGGCCATTTGGGCTGGCCCTGTCTTGTACTTGGGCCCAAGGCCTAATTTGTGTCCTTATAGCAACCATTTATTTGACCTATTAACATGAAAAGCTGAAGTAGAAGTGTACTATGTAGAGAAGGATAGAGAGGTGGCATGAGCAGATGTGATTGGATTGTGTGTGGGAGAAGGAAGCTTGGCATGAAGCTTTGAGTAGATAGGATAGATTCCATTCTCACTCAAGCCCCTGTGGAGGAGTCTCCCCTTAGGAATATCCTGAATTTTAACCTCATTAGCATCAAAATGACAAGAACGATTCTTATGTATAAAAAATTTGAGAACAGATAATAGATTCTTAGCAATCCATGGGACATGTAAGACATTTCTGAGTATAAATTTGTGATATTTGGCATGGATAGAAGAGTTACCTATGCTATTGATTGGAAGAGCTTGACCATTCCCCACAGTGACCTATTCAGCACCCTTATACTGAGTTGAAGTGGTAAGGTTGTTCAAATTGGCTGTTAGATGGTCTAAAGTACCAGAAACACTTGCCATAGCTCCAAGTTTGGTAGGTAGATTTTTTACTTGGTAAGCAAAATCCATGTTGTGATAGTAATCCAGTACAAGATGACCTGATTTTCCACAAATTTAGCACACATGACAAGTAGAATCAGTTCCATAGGACTAAAGAAAGTAGAAGAAAGTTGAGAGGAATTCTCTCGAGAAATCGTATTACAAGCATAATAAGAAATTGTACACTAATACCCTATTTATAGTGTTTCCTAAATGAGCACGTGGGTTTATACCTCAGCAAACTCATATCTAACTAATCTAACAAACTATATAAATATCTAATTTGTTAGTAAAAATATCTAGAGTAGCTAAAAAATATATGAAGCTCTAAACATGTAGGCCTGGAGACCAGAAGCAAAGGAGTGGAAGAAGACTCAAGACGACATCGTGTTACTCCAGAAAGAATTATAATTCATTCACCATGAAATGGTGTCGTACAACTTATACTAATGACGTCGTCTAGAGAATAGACTAAACACGGTCTAACTTAACCAAACAATGCCATTGAACTTTAATGAAACGACACCGTTGGACAAGTTACCATTAGGATGTAGCTGTTGTATTTGAATCAGTAATCAGTGAAATGCTTCTTCCTCTTTTAGGGACTCGGCTATTTGGGTTATTGGATTTGGTCTGGTTGTTGATTGTAGCTTGAGCTTCCTAGGAATTCATCATCAAACATCAGTGAAGGCATCCAGCCTTGTAAATCAGACTTCATTGTAAGATAATAAAGTCTCAAAATTGATGCATCTTGGAAAATATTTGGAATACAGATGTCAGTAACATGGTGGTTGTTGAACAAGAGATGGATTTGCAATTGAATAGCGTGACAGGAGCATGGATGGCGGGACAAAATTTCTAGCGCAGAGGGAGGAATGCCACAGTGGTTCTAACTTTTGATCATCGTCTCTCTCTCACTTAAAACGTTTCTCTTCTTCTCAGATTTCAAATTTGGTATGCTATACATCATGTGTGTCTCACATGCATATTCTATTAAAAATTTTAACTGAGAGTAAGGGCATGTTTGATTGTATTGTTTAAACAACAGTTTTTATTGTTAAAATAACACAACACATAAATGTTGTTTAAACAACACAACACGTATTTCTACAACGTTTTTTTACTCACACGTATTTCCACAACACTTAAACAACGTTACTAGAATAACATTATTAAACGGACTCTAACTGAGGTAGTGATATGGCATATGTGTGAAATTTAAGAAGTAAATTGGCCAAATAAAAATTCAGGGTTGTAATGGCCACCGCTTTAAAGTTTAGGGGGTGTATAGACACTTTTCCCTATAAATATATGAGGATTTATAACAAAGTCCTAAGCACCGACTCAAAAGACACAAAATTTTGTAGTGCACTTTAAATTTTGTATATTGCGATGCTTGTTTCGATTATTAAAAATTATTCATGGTGTTGAAGTTGAATCCATAAATGTAGACATAAAACTAGCTAGTTTTATTTCCAGAACACATTAAATTTAGATTGGTGTCGAAGCAATTTCCATTTTCCTTTCTATTTGTGTGCTGTTAGTCCTCTACATGTTCAGGACCAACATCATGCCTTTCGTATTAGAGCTTATAATATAATAAACTGGGAGAAATTATTCAATAACTTTGAGCAAGACAATTTAAGGTGTCCTCTAGGTTGCCCACTTCAAGATCCAACCACAAAAATGATACATAGTTACAGGTAGAACTCATCCTTGAAAATCAACTTGCAAGGGGAGGTGTCCAAGAACATATATACACATTGCTAAGCTCTTATTTAAGCCATGTGAGACACTAAAATCATAACGCTTAGCTTATTACACGTATGCAAGGAAGAACTATTTTGGAGCATTACTGCTCATAACACTTGGCCTATTTGGTATATGCAAGGAACAGCTATTAATGAGCAATATTGCGCATTCAAGTCATATTATACTAGTCATTAACCTATGCGATGCATGGAAAAACTATTAAACTTATGATCTAAAATAAATTATTCACAAAATTATGGTATTAGAATGTATTAAAATTCATGTAATTTAAGTATCCTCTAAAGTAAATACTTAATAAGGACTTTTTTTTACATTTTTTATAACAATATTAATAATGTAAATTTTCAGTTAAGTTTATATATTACCTTGCAGAGAGGTGCATAATATTTGCCTATAGTATCTATACATTGCTATATATTTCTTTATACATTGTTATATATCCTACTTAAACACAATCTATATCATTAGGAAATTGCTAAAAATCAAATTGAATTAACCATTGTTTTTTTTTTTTTTTTGGAGAGAGAGCCTCTTATATTAATGAATTGACAGTAAAGTGCTATTAAATTCTTGATCAATCAAATTGACCAGCAATCAATTAATTATAACTTGTTTCATGACCATATTTAACAAAAAGAGAGGAATTACTAATAACAAATTTCATAATTTAAATCAAAATTCAAATCTACATATATGCATAGTAATTAAAAAAAAAATCAGAACCAAATACTTTTCACAAACTTCAACAACATATATGTTTCTCGAAACACATACACACACCAAAAAAAAAAAATCAACAACAAATCTTACAAACCTCAAAACCTCATTGTTCATGAACACATTCTAAAAATGCAATTCATGAACATATTCTAACATAAAATTTGATAAATAAAAGTGTGGAGATTTTTTTGGCATAACATAAAAAGCAAACCAGAGCCATCCTCATCAAAAAGTCAATATTTCATAAGTATACATCAAAGCACCGTCCCAAAAATTTTGGTTTGGTTTGATTTTTTTTTTTTTTTTTATAGAGAAAAATAGCATTAGGTTTTATTGGTTCTGAATTCTAAACAATAAAAAGGAACCATAAACAGTCACATGCACAAAATAAAATAAAAACTTCACAAAGCAAATATAAAGAAAGACATTAGCTTTGAATACAAACGTTAAACCCTAGATCCACTCACACCAAAAATAAAAATAACACCAATAATAAACAAAATTGAAATAAACAACCAAACGAAGAAGCTAAAGCTGTAATCAAAATATGCCGAAATTATTTCAAAAACAAAAGCGTGAATGAGTGCTTTTTTACCTCGACGGAGAGATCAGAACACTCAAAGAGAAAGAGAGAAATTGAGAGTGCTTAGTTTATATATATAGAGGAAACGTCCCAAAGAGAGAGGGATATCTTTTGCTATTTGGTTTTGGATTTTACTTAGATACCTTTTTTTTTAATCTAAAGTTTTTTTTTTTTAATCCTAATCCTAACGTGAGTCTTTCTAATATTGCAATCTACCCATATTTCAATTCTCATTTATTGTCCTCCATGGCTCCAGGCATTCACTAGTATTTTTATTTTTATTTTTTCCTTGTTTTAGTTTAACTCTTCCACAGTTCCACCTATTTCTTCCTTTTTTGTCTTATCATATTTCGTTCTACTTTATCTTTTAATCAAAATTCTGTATTATTCTCTTTCAATGGCTACACATTTCTCAAAAAGCAAATTTGAATGGTTCATGTCGTTTACTGAGGAGTCTAATTTCAACTTTCACACGAAAAAGAGTGAAAAACAATAAAACTCTGTTCGGTTGAAAGAGTGGAAAAGTGGAAGGATGAAAAATTGTGGAAGGATGGAAAATATTTAGTTTTCCCTCTTGTGTGTCCGGTTGGAAGGGTGGAAAGGTGAGAGGGTGGAAAAGTGGGAGGGTATAAATTGACTAATATACCCTTGTTAATAGTAATGTTAAAATGAAAAAAAAAAAAAAAAAAAAAAAAAAAGAGTTCAACGTTGAAATTGAAATTAAAAAAAAAAAAAAAAAAAAAAAAGTTCACCGTTAACGTTGAACTGGAAAAAAAAAAAAAAAAAAAATGACCAATCCTTCAGGTGGGATGGGGGCATTTTAGTAAATGCTCACATGCCATTGTTTTCTCTCCTATATTTTCCTCCCAATTTGGGAGGAAAATTTTTGTGGGCCCGGGAGGAAAATTTTCGTCCCGGTTTTCCATCATCCCTTCATTTTCTCTCCAAACGAACAGTAGAAAATACTTATTTTCCTCCATTAATTTTCCATCCTCCTTATTTTCTCTCCAAACGGACGCACCCTAAGAGAGAGAGAGGGAGAAAGTATAGAAGAAGATGCAAAGGAGAGCACGCCAATGGATGCCAGTGAAAACGAAGAAGTAATTTGAAAGCAAAGAAAAAACAAAAAGAAGAGAGAGGCCAAAATTCTAAAATCATCACAAACACTGTTAGATCAATCTAACCAAATCTAAATTTGTCCATTCAAAATACCTTTACCAATTCCGGTTGTGGGATGCTGGCCCATGCTTGCTTGACGGTTGTACTGCCCTCAAATTTCTCACTTTTTTTTCTCTCCTTACGCCTTACTTATGTTTTCTTCTCAATGACAATTTTTTGTTTTAATATATATATATATATATATATATATATCTTATGTAGTTAGTTAGTTACTGAAAATGGAATCAACAAAATGAAAAAGCACAATTGTTCAGGTTAATATCCTATGAAACGAATTGAACTAAACAGTAAGTTAAAATCCCAAAAGAAACAATTGTTAAGTGTTTTTAAATGTGGATGTGTCAATAATTTATATAGCCACATGATGCAATGAAACGCGGTTAACAAAAAGTCAAACGTTTTGACTATTAGTTATTACTAGTCGCTAATCCGTACAATGCACGAGCTAGTTGTGAAATTGGATTACTTGTAAAAAATAAATTACCTAATTTACTTAAAATTTATTTATGGAAAATCAATTATAATTTGATCAAAATTTATTTAGTATTGGTCCTTTTGGATTAATAAATGAAATAATATTCTTGCATTTGTTTATAGTGTAATATGAGGCTAGTCATACCACATCAACCACTTTATTAGGATGTTAAAAAAATTAAGAAAAGAAGAACATTATCAAACTTTTCAATTCAAAATTAACAATAATACTTCAGAAAGGAACTCATAATCTTAGCCAAAGAATAAATGAAACTTAGAAACTCATATGGTCCAGGCATATTTAAAAAATCAAAGGATATACATCCCTAAATTTGCCACAGTAATGTTTAGTATAGGCCAAATATATAGGTTAAATTTGTTGGGTGGATTCTCTCTAAATTAATCCTTGCAGAAGTATATGCAAGTGAAAAACTCATAAACAACATTTCAAATCACATGAATATGGTCTAAGCATATTTGATAACTCAAAGGATACGCATCCCTAAATTTTGCCTAGGTCATGTTTAGTTTAGGCCAATTATATAGCTTAAATTTGCTTTTGTTGTGTGGATTTCTAGACTAATTTCCTAGATAAATAAAAGAATTACATGAAAAACTCATAAACAACATTTCCAATCGCATGAATATTTTACAGATAAATAAAAGAATCACAATGCAGCATACTATGCAACTTTCCTTTTCCTAAATGCATTGATTTAATAACCATTAAAAGCACAAACCTCATTGATTCAAGTGAAAACCAAAAAATTGGTGGCATTAAGTTAGTATCATTCATATATTTCATACTCACCCTCAAGCTATATTGTTTAGTTGCTTAATATTCAATGTACCTACCAATCACTCAACCCTTCTACAAAATTCAACTTTCTTATCTAAGTCTTATTTGAATAAATTTTCATTGCTCCAGTTAATTGTATACTTTGATATAGATTTTCTATTTACACTCAATGAAGGCCAAACACGAAAAACATAATCTTTCATGATTGAAAAAATAATACTACAATTCTATCATCAAATTCCTCCCATTTCCTAAATTATTAAAGCAAAATTTAACAGTTATTCAAGTTTTGAGATAAATTAAGGAGGGAATCCTAGAAAACAGCATGAATGGACAACTAATATCTATATAAATGGTAACCACAAACCTAATTGAAGAATCAAAGTCATGGGTTTCACTTCCCAGATTTATTGGCAAAAAAATTCATATTATGACCATCCATTATAAGCCCATCATATTCATGGGCAGTAAAAGTAAAGAAATAATTTTTTTACAAAAGCAAAGAATGTTCACAAATTCTTCACTTAGTTATTTCAGGCCTTGTGAAGAAGTAAAATGTTGAACGGAGGGAGAGGTATAGTGCAGAAGCCAAGAGTAAGGAATAAGCTCCACCACCACAGATGGAAATAGAGTTTCAAAGAATAATTTCAAAATTTGGCAAGGTGAGATTTTATAAGGACACTTTAGTAGGACATATAAACATGACCGTGTTCCTATAATTGAACTGAAAGATATACAAAACAATCCCTACAGTAACTAAATTTTATTTGTTTATTTTTTTTTTTTTCAAAGCCATTAAAACAAATTGCATTGTTCAAACGTTTTATGGTGCAAACAGTCCTGCATAAATATGATTATGCAGGATGAGAATGGTATTAGATATTATCTTAAAATAAGTAAGATTGCAAGATTAAATAATTTCTACTTGGCTCAAGACGTACCAGCAATATTTCAAGATCAAAGAAGGTATTTTCGTTCATCTATTTGTAAGCTTATAAGATGCAAAGATAAAGTGCGTATAGTGAGCCTAAACTGTCTACAATACAAAAATAAATATGAACATAGCGGCATAACTTTCATGAATATTTTAACCTCTGTCCTAATGCCTGAGCCTATCTAATGTATATCAAAAAGAGAAAAACATTTTGTTGTGGCATAAGAATGTCAACAGAGAAATCAATGACTCATGGTAGGTAATTAGCAAAACTAGGAAAAAAATATAGTTATTTTACCAATATGAATTTCAGTCTCATACTGTATAGTAGTTGTCCTCAGCCTTATTGAAATAGATAGATACCCAAACCAATTTAATCCAAATACCCAAAAGGGAAAAAAGAGAGTTATTTTAGCAATATAAATTTAAGTCTCATTTCACTGCATTATTTGAACATGGTAGAAGAGAGTTCACTATTCTAATATGTTTTAACATGGTAGTAATTTTTTTAATGGTAGTAATCAACGGTTGATCTTTTGTCTCAATGAATCTTATGTAAAGGTCTGCAATTTTGAAATAAGGAACCACACAATTCAACGTGATCCAAAATCTACCAACTAAAAAGGGCAATTGATGATTTAAACTATAAAATATTTTTTGAGTCTATCAAAAAAACAAACATATATGGATCAAAATCACAACACAAATAGGAACATAAAAATACAATGCATCCAATAATTTTAATTATCAAAACCTTCTACATCCAACTCATCAGTCTATGAATTCAATTTCTAATTCACCCATGATCCAATTCTCCGCATCACATATGAAAATAATAATATATAACAATAATAAGAAAGTAATGCAAATCATAAACCAATAACCAAAAACTAAAGAAAAATATAGAAGAATCTTCAACCTGTAGAGGAAGAAGCCCAAGTTTGAAAAAAGGGAATGAAAAGAAAAATGCAAGAGTGAGTGAGACATTTTGTCAAACACATGGCGTACATGTTCTAAATGGGATTGAAAGGACAGTTTAACAATATGAATCCCTCAACAAAATACAAAACTGAAGAAAAAACCTTCAAAATGATCCATTAAAAAAACAAAATCAACATTAGAATGTTCTATTATAGAAGAGTAATCTGACTTCTCATGAGAAATTAATAGTCCAGTAGATATTTTTCTTAAGAGTAAAAATCAAGCCACATACACATTGTTCTAATCATGCAGAAATTGATGGTCTCCTCCATGTGCTTGATCAAACCCGACAAAAATCACAATAGATTGCGGTGCCCGAATCGCACAGATCTTGTTGTTCAATTGAAGGAACTCGCAAGAAGGTCATTGCTATAGCTTCCATTGTTCTTTCAATCGTACAGCCAACTCGGTCAGCATCATTGAGTCTCCTGTAAACCTTTCCCAAGTCTCTCTGAGTAGAGATTTGTACGGCTCAGTGCTTCTTCTCTCATCTCATGGGAGAGGGAGAGCCATTGGTGGAAGAGAAGGGTATCGACATTAAAGATGTACGAAAGGGTGTTGTTTGGTCTTTTATAACTACTGTCCAAGGGACCAAACGTTGTCCCTAGTTTATTATAGGCAGTTTTTATTACAGGCAGTTTATTATAGGGACCAAACGTTGTTCCTCGTTTATTATAGGCAGTTTTTATTACAGGCAGTTTATTATAGGGACCAAACGGGGTCAATGGGTGATCAAAAAGGCAGTCTTTTTTTTTTTTTTTTTAAAGAATGAGTAATTGTTCATTTTTTTTTTTTTAAATAAGTGTAATTGTGTTGTTATTATATACATGTTATTTATATAGTTAAAACTTAAAAGATGTTGTGCAACGAATGGAAGTAAACCATAGGTTAAAATCCTAATCCTAAAAGGCATAATGTTTTGTGTTTTTAAATGTAGACGTGGCGTTAGTTTGTGTAGCCACATGGCACAATAGGGTAAGATCAACAAAAAGCCAAACATTTCAGTTATTAGTTATTGTATGGATATAGATTAGAAAAGAAGGGTAAATAGGAAACATAAAAGTTAAATTATGCCATGAATCCTTCTTATTCATTTTTAAAATAAAAAAAAATTAATTATATAAAGATGTTATGCACATAGTATTGAGAAAATAATCCTACACCTATAAGCTGCAAGTCATTTTACTGTTGGTTAATAAGCTACAGGTAGTTTTTCCTTTAATGAAATAAGTGGTGCTATTTCCCACATGTAAAGCATGTTTGTTAGTGCTATCAGTTATTAGTGGAGTGGTTAGTTATTTTTTCTGTAAGTTAGTTAGTTAGTTACAGCCCTGTTTTTTGGAATCTTTTGTAATAAGAATCAGTTATGCATTTTTCCTCAATTATTGCGATACATAGTTCTATAAGAAACGGAATGAAATATCCAAAATCCTTTTCTTGCTGCAACCACAACTTGGTAAAAAACGGAATGAAATATCCAAAACCCTTTTCTTACTGTGCAACCAACTTGCTACTACTCCGGGGGACGAAAAAGGGGTAATCCTGATTCATCTCCAACAATCTTTGCGAATTTTTTCCAGCACGCCATTGCTTTGTCCTTTTCATCCAACATAGTATGTATTATACCCTGTACAAGTAGAAATAAAAGAACCATCATGTTGCCAATTTTGTTTCTTCAGAAAAATATCCGAGTCAAGTAAAAAAAAAATAAAAAAATCTTATAGCTGAAAACATATTCTTGCAAGCTAGGAAGCATGGATACCGGTATGACACGGTGACACAAGTAATTATTGAAAAATGATAACATGAAACAGTCGGTCTGACATGGATACAAAATGATTACAGCACTCCAAATGTGCCCTTAAATAAAGTGACAGCTATGGTTTTGAACTTTTGATTGCTTGGTCAGCTGCCATGCCAATTTTTTTTTTTTTAATAATAAAAAATATTAAATATTGAAGTCTTCATTTGTCAAACTACGAAGTGGGAGAAGCTATAGCCAGACATTCAGCAAATTCACTTTTTCAATAACTTTTTTTCTTATTCTTATATAGTATTCTTGATAATATGAAATTCACGAACCTTGTAAAGAGGAACTCGAGCATCTGATTTGATAGAGTATTCTTTGCTGAGATTGAGACACCGGCATTCTTTGGCTTCTTCATATCTACCCTGTATAAGCAGACATAAACAATATGAACAGCAAAGGCATATGAAGATAAGAAGAATGCTTGGTGGTGTACCCATTCTGCTCAACTGATCAGGTTTACCTCAAGCAACGGACTTTTTTTCTGCTTTCATACATTTTTTATTCATCCTATATTGACCATTAGCTAGGATTAAACCAGTAGTGTTTCTTTTCTTATCCTTGCAGTTTACTACTGGAAAGATAATGAATGTGATTATACTAAAAGATGGTGTTCATTAAGTAAACACAGATGTTAAATTAGGGAATTATGTCAAAAGGAGTTAATAGTTTGAAATGCAGATGCTTTGGCTGATAAATAAATAACATTCGTAATGATTTCCTCCTTCCTGAGAATTTCGATGTTAATGTGCACAAAACATCATACTAAAAAATGAAAGTCTTGCCATTTTTTTATCCATCATGCGGATTGTGCATATGGAATCAATTGGTACACAGCCATATTATTTTTTTGCGAATTTTACTATGGCATTGACATGATAGTCTGTGGTGCATGGTTAGAACTTAGAACCAAGGACAAAGTTTGGTTACGAACTTAGTTGTAGTTATAAAAAAATTTTGTAAATAAACTGTTGTATCTACTTTTCTTATAGTGAATTGTTTATGACATTGGATCTCCAGGACCCGGAGTGGTTTTTTCTTGAATAATTCTACACAATCTACAAAACACATGGGGTCTAAACAGATTTTTCAATTCATTATTTTAATTTTTTAAGGCGAATTTGGTTATGAAAAAATTTGATTTGTCTACTTTCAAGGGTGCAGTACCCAAGTTCTGGTTTTAAGTGATTAAAAGATGCAAGAGATCACAGGTTGCACCCAATCAAAAGTACAGTAGGGTCTATGCTTGAAGTTGTAATGTCCGATGTTCTTGTGCACTAGAGTGGGGAAATTTTGTGTCATACCAGATATATGAGAACTTCAACCAATGCCATTTCAATATTGTAGTGTGGATCCCCGTATTTAGGGTCCGCACTGCTAACTTCATCAAGTGCCTGTCGCAGTGGCTTCAATACTTCTTCATCACGTCCGGAATTTGCTAGCATCTTGGCCTCTTTCTACAACATAGTTGTGAAGAAAGAGAAAAATCATAGGCATTTAGACAATCTGGCAATCAGCTCTAGCTCAGTTGTTATCAAGACATAGTTGAAATTTTTATGTAACATTAGGCACGCGAGGTGCTAGGTGTACAAAAAATTGTGTATGGAATTACATAATGTTGAATACAAATTACAATAAATATTTTTTATCACAGGATATAGGATTTTTACTTGCTTAGAGGGTACTTCAAATGTGAGCAATCCTTATTTTTAACAATCAAAATTGAAGACAAAGGCCAAACTATCAAAAGGTAGAGATATAAGAATCTTCTCCAAATGAACACAACTGTCTCTGCTAAGAAAAGACTATGACAACTTTTTTTAAAAAAATTTTGGATAAACACACACACACACACACACACACACACTCGGGGGAGAGGAATGAGGTTTTGATTGTCCTTTTTTGACATAGATGCACTCCAAGGTTAGGTGTTAAAAATTTTTCAAAAAAGAAAAATATCAATGGAGTGCGTGTATGGAGGTAGAAGAAGTGTATATATACCCCCAATCAGCCTTCTTCTTGTTTGTATAACAATGAGGTGAGTGGTTGTCTTTAAGCTTGCTGCTAATTTAATTTGTCCAATTTATCCTCACTAATTAACAAGGGAAACTTAGGATTTAAAAAAATATTTAAATGGTTTAATAGCTTTTAAAGAGTCACCTACTTAAATTTAATTACTAGTATAATTTATCTTAAAGCATCATAGTTAATTTGCTTTAACGCAAAATAAATTTGACTTGAAATAGAGAGGGTCCTGTATCATTTAGGCTTCATTTTTCAATTGATGAAATTGAGGCCAAAATTGGATAAGCAATACTCTGCAGGACTTTGCGCACATTAAGCATATGGTAACACAAGCTGAAGCTTGACTTAATAATAGAAATAGCTAAAGAAAGAAGAGAATGATACCTTAAGGGCTTCAACGTCTGGAAGATTTTTCCTTGTCGACGGCTTGTGCTTCTGGGAACCTGCTGCAACCGTTTGGCGAGATGAATTGCTTGAACTCCACGGAGGAATTGCATTGGCTATTGGACTCATCCAACAACCGCAACTAATGATACCAAGAACACATGCCATTACCAGAGACGCCCCTACGGACACTCTTACAATTTTGTTGTCATCTTCATCATTTGTTGAATGTGTCGAGAACTTATTTACGGCACAAACAATGGGACTGAAGTCATGCCTAAGTGGGCGGGGGTAGGAATTGTTTGCAAGCGAAAGAGTCAAATGGTTAAGGCCGAAATTAGGCATGGTTACCCTTGCAGCACTCAGATTCACAGGGGAAGAGATGCGTTGTAGGGGCACCCTAGGCAGGGGAGCATTGCGGAGGAAAAGTGTGGATTCCATGGAACTGTGTGCTTTCAGGAACTAGGAGGATATTGCATTGTGTAGCATATTGGATAACAGTACTTATAATAATTGGTCATGAACTAGAAGTGGTCACGTCCGACACAGACTTTTTGGTACTTGAGTAAGGTATAATTTTTTACTGGCAAGGCATCATTTTTTTGCTTTTATTCTAGAAGCAGAAACAACGTGCTACACGAACAGGAAGGATCTGTCTTGGAGATGTCATAAATTACTGTTAACAAGAACCTTAGATTCCGCTTGATTGGGGGATGGAAAAGAGGGGGGACTGAAGAAATTTTTGTATTTCATCATGGTGTTTGGTTTGAGGTGGATAAGTAGAGAGATGAAAATCTATTTTGTTTAGTTGAGAAAAAAAATAAGAAGATGAAAAATATAGTTTATACAAATTTACTCTCATGACCCTGTTAAAAATAAATAAAAAATAAAAATGTAACGCACTATATTTTTATTAAAAAATTGTATATGGATAAGTGCTTCATTTGTAAAAAAGAAAAAATGAGTAAAAAATATATCACTAACAAGAAAACAAAAACGATTTTTCAAAAACATAAGAGGCGAAAAATCATTTTGCAACCCATTTTCTATCCAATTTTCTATCCAATTTTCTCTCTAATTTGCGGAGAAAACAATTTGGTGGATAAGGGGAGAAAACACCGAGACCCTATCAATTTTCCCTCTTAAAATCCTTTCAACCAAACACTCAAAAAAAAAAAATTCTTCCACTTTTCTCTCCCCTGTTTTTATTCCCCTAAAATCACTCCAACAAATGGACCTTTAACAGGAACATGATCATCTTCATTTGAAATAAATACACTTTACAGTTCATATTAGGTATCATAAATTTACAAATGTATCAGACTGTTACAATTAATAGTAGTATTTAATAAATTAGATGAACACGTGGCAAGTTTTTATTTCTTAGTATAGTGAAGTGAACATGAAAAGTTATTTATTTTATTCTTTCTTTTATTTTTAATTTTTGTTTTATGTGTAACTAGACATTTGTCAAAATCCTTGTAATTCAATGAGATTGTCTATTTTTTCATGTGAAAAAATAAAATAAAATAAAACCAACCTTACATTTCTAATGCTCTACTTCAAAGCATAGAATTTCCAAAGAAAACAAGGATAAAGTCCTTGCTTCTTGTGTAGGAGAGGAACAATCCTCTCATATGGCCTTAAATATTCCTTATCAAGCATGTTTCGTGACTCACATAGTAAGGTTTTCATCAGAACCATTTCAATTTATTTTCCAAATTAATATTAACAGTGGAAAAAGTTCTTGCTTCATACGATCTGAAAGATGCCTGAAAAAGCATTAATTTCTTTACCAGCGGAACAAGTTTGTAATCAGAACCATTTCATCTGCTTTGACAAGCTACTATTATAGTCCTCAATGTTTTTCTTTAAGATATCCATCTTTGTTTCTCATTCTCTTCACGAAGTTCTCCTTTCACGTATTTTGGGAGGAACGTTCACTAAATTTTCCTTCACCTAGAATAAATAATTTATATGCATATTTTCTCATGTGCTATATGATTAGAAGCATTGAAACCTACGCTACAAACATGTTCACAAATCTCAGCATACAGGCTAAATATGGATTGGCAGCAACTGCAACACCCATCATCATCTTTGCTGGCATTTATATTGCTTGGGGTTATGCATGTCGTTCTCTGAAAAGAAATCGACCTGTTTTTACGAGGTCCATGTCCATTGGTGTCATTCACGGTGGCAAACCAGCCTTGCAGAGATTGATAGATTTTCACAAAGCTCGACTAGATGCAAAAATACCAAATAAAGCTGTAAGAAATTTGAAGTACGCACTTGTAGAGGAAAAACCTGATTTCTTTCATTTGAAGGTTAGGGGGGTTCTCTACTTCCTATTTGCCAACATTTCAGTCATACTTCTGTTACTTGTTGATAATATAGTTTATCATTTCCACCCATCCCTCCTATTCCAGATAATTGAAGTTCATTAAACATACTTACTCCCCTAAGCTTATTTATAGATTTTCTTGAAACAATTTATGGAAGCCAAAGTTTCTGAATCTTTAATTAAAATTCGGGAAATTAGTTTCATTTTTTCATGAAGGGGGAAGATATACTTTGCTAGATCTCTTATTTGGATAACTTTTCTATAAAAATTGAATAGACTACATTAATTGAACACTCTTCAAAGTTTAAGAATCTTTTTAAGGTATATAATTTTTATGAGCTTTTTGTGTTTTGGTTAAAGAGTGCTGTGGCAAAGCTGGAAATGACAGGAAAAGAAGCTGAGGCAGTGGAAGTACTAGAAGCAGCATATGGGATGGCCATGAAGCAAAAGAAACCACATGAAGCCTACGAGATTGAAATGTTACTTGTGGAAATGCTTATCTACCAGGTGACAGACCCTTCACTTCTCAATTTCCTTTACAAATGCTAATTGTAATGTTTTTGAGGAACTTGTCAACCCCATTGCACCTTTCGAAACATGAATTTAGATAATCCTTGATAAGACTGCTCTTCATTTTGAAAACTGGGGTTTATTAAATTTAGAGAATTACCTCCATGGAAGGGAGCAATGCAATCAAATACAAAAGAAAACAGGGCAGCAAACATTGGTGATGATGGTGAAATTTTTCTCAATTCATTCCCAATCTCCCCCCAGTGCTTGAACATTGGCGTTTGCTCCTCTGTGAAGCCCATGACCTCAGTGCCGCTTAGTGTGGCCAATAAGTAGAGTACCACCCAGAGAATAAGCCAAATTCAGCCATTAAGTCAGGTCTCAAGTGTCTTGGGCTGTCAGCAATAGAAATTAGACCCACAAATCAGGATGTCTTGAAGCATTCTATAGTAATAATTTTAGGATCAAAATAAGCAGCAACCTAGTTGGCTGGACTATGAAAGGTGTGATGTGAGGAATTAAATAACTTGATTTCCAAGTTTAAGAATCCTAGGTCCATTCATGTTAAGCAATTAGTGGTATGAGTCACAGAACCTCATTATTTATCTGACAATGATATATCAATTTCTTCTTGTTTCAATATCTTATTGATAGATTAATTTGGTTATTTGATCAACCGAACTACAGTGATTTTTGTCCACTAAGTACAAACAGCAACCTCTTCTTTTTATGATTTTGTTTTTTGTCACATCATTTTGGACACAGATTTTGCACTTGGTTTGAGTCAAAAACAACCTATCCTTTGTTTTGAATTCAGGGAGAGTTCAAAAAGGCTTTTGATCGCAAATGCTTCGACAATGTAGAGATTTCAGATGCGCGGCGTCCTCTCTTTAAGGTATATCCCCCTCTTTAGACAACTTACTTTAGTCTTTCACACTATAAGGTATATCCTTCTAGAGTTGAGGCACTTTCTGAAAACAATTTAGAGAGTATGACTTCTTCAAATTAATCAGATTCAATTTCAGAGCTCTTCTTGTTCTAGTCACAAAGTCCATATCCTTCCCATGTTTTTAATCAGTATAGTTCATTGTTTTCTGAATTAGATGGCCTTCTCCACGAGGTTCCATAAGGTAGCAAAACAGAATAAGGAAGATATACTGATATTTACATTTTGTGCCTTTTCTGAAAAATTCACAGGCTATTCTTCACCTCGTATTGGGGAACAATGATAAACAAGCCTTAGCTTGTTGGGAAGAGTTTACCAATATTCGGGAAGACTTCAATCGGCAACCTAGTTTGGAAGAAGACATAGTCAAGGAAGTTGTTTCTGATTTCAAAAAATTCAAGGAGGTAGTCAATCTTCTCAAAGATGATATTAAAGAGATTCAGGCCCTTCAGAGAGAGAAAACACCGAAATAATAAATTAATGTATAGCAGGTGCAAGTAACAAATAAGATATAAAATTCCTTACCGACTAATTTGATTACTTTTGCTTTGTTCATTCTTCGTTTCGGGTTAAGATTGTACTTGTGAAGAACAAACATGACAATATTGGCAACCGTCTTTCTCAATGCTATATATCTATAATCAATTTAATGTCCACAGGACTGAGTTGTGTGAGCTCCATCTGTCTCTAGCTTCACATTGAATTTAAGCGCGCCTAAATTTATGTCTCGTATCTCAGGATTCATATCAATGCCATGAATAACTTGATCATAGCACTTGCCCACCATAACCATGTGTTTTTTTGAGGTTATTCATGTCACTAAAGCCTTACCACCTCCAAATGGTTAGCATTTTATTCATATGTCTTCATTCTGCTCTAACAAGCTGCATTTCTGTTATGCTCAAATTTTTGCTACACTGGTGTGGACTAGGTTACACCGCAAAATATATCCCCCCCCAAAAAAATAAAGGTTATACTGAAAAAATTTCAAGCCTTGCAAAGAGATTGCGTTCACTTATTGCATCGTTCTGACATGTTTTGGGGTAAAACCAGAGCTTTTATCAATTTCTAATCTTTCTTTATATTCTAATGATATGCAATCCAACCTAAACATTAAATGCTGAAGACAATGATGGGAACTCGTGGAATTGGGACGATCGATTCAAAATCAAATTTATATTATCATTGATTTTTATATCTAATATTCATCAGAAATGTGGATTCCATTATAACGTGTCAAGTTAAGCTAATGGAATATAGCCATTTGGGCTCTTTTTCTTGTAAATGTAAAAAATCAATGATAATATAAATTTTTCATTCACTTTATTTACAGGGATAGCCCAAATGGCTATATTTTTCATTATGTTTTCAAATAGCCCATTTCCTGTCAATATTACCATTTGGATTCCATTATAATGTATCAAGTCAAGCTCCTGCAAATTAAATCCATCCTGTGGCATTTTCTTCTTTTATCGCATTTGCATTTTTAACCACAATCGAAACACCAAACCATCCCCTGGTTCAAGGTGCAAGAATTTTGTCCTTAACAACTCACATGTCATATGAGTAAAACTATACATAAATGGTCACATCCTAAGTTTAGAGCAAGATAGATCCAAATAAACTTGTAACCAAACTTTTTTATATATATAATTCAAATTTATCATTGAATTTCGTATAATTAGTAAAATATGGGACGGACCTAAGATTTCAAATTAGGGGTGCCGAAATATATCCAAAAAAAAAAGTTGTGACATTTTTAGTTTGTGTTTTTATCTTTGTTACTCACCCAGTCCCAAACACACTGTTATAACGCAATACTAACACACTCTTTCTCATTTTACCATTATTTTTTTCCTGAATCACTTTCCTCTGTTAGTATGTCTGTGCATGTTCCCTATTGTTTCCCCACTACCAAACAAACAGTCAAACAAATAAACACTACTTGATACCCTTTACCGACCCTACTCTCTCTATATATACTATAGCTTCACTCACACAACTCACAGGAAAAATAATTTTCAGTCTTTGAGACAGACTCACAAACACAATCACAGATTTACAATAACAGACCCACAGATCAATTATTCATATATTTAATTCATAATCACCAACACAGAAAAAAACAAAAACAAAAACTAAACAAACAAACAAAAAACCACCGCAATCACATATTCACACAAATTATATACGTATGGCGTGGAGAAAGAGAATCAGAGAAAAATCATATCAATATTCAGGCGAGCCCAAGATTGTTTAAGGCCTAAGGTGAAAATTTTACATGGCCTTTTTACATTTAAATATCACTTAAATAATATTTATTTTTTTATTTAATTTCAAATCTATTATTAATTCTCACTTATTAATATGATTAATTCACCCAAAGTGAATTAATGATAATTACTATATAGATTTTACAAACTGGTAAAAGAAAAAGGTATTCAAACATTCATTTTATTATATTATTTAAGTAACACTAATCATATTCCTGTTACATCAGTTTGTAAAAATTTTTTCCTAAAATTTGTAATAGCTTTAACATTTTTCATATACTTAATGGTAACTTTGTTGTATTTCTATCAATTCATTTTTGTGGAGAAAATGCTAAACTTAGTACAATTTTATTGCAAAAAACTTATAAACTGACAAGGCAATTATGTGGCACTTCAACAAAAGAATAAATGAGTATTAAATTACTTCATTAGTGACATATCAATTTGTAAGACCTATATAATAAAACTTATAATATACTAGCATAACTCTAATATTTTCGGCCTTTTTAAGATAGGGAAAAAAATATACACCTAATGCACCCTTATTAGTAGTACGTTTAGAACGAGAGAATAAATGCTAGAAATTTGGTACATTGGGTTGGCAGTGGCGTGCACTTTGCAGTCTGCACAGTCGTCTGTCTCTTTCTTTTTTCTTTTCTTTTTTTCTTATTTTTTTTTTAATTTGGAATTAGAAACTAGAATGACTAAGCTTTCTTTGTTGGGCTGGGGGCTGGGCTGCTATGTTCTTGGCAGGGAGGGGCCCAAGGCCCTAAACATAATTTTAGTTCCCGATTTATATGCCTTTTTTTTTTTTTTTTGGTGGGGGTGTCCGTGCCTAGCTACGCGTATTTTACGGTACATGTGTTGTACGGGTATTAATTTTTTTTTTAATTCGTGTAAAAATATGGAAACATTTAGCATATAAATACAGTGTGTATATATATATGGGCAAAACTTAGGTACAGTACCTTACATACAGTACCTTAGGTTCTCTGCTTAAAATTTTGACACCTGTCCAATTTAATATCTTACACAAACGGCGTTAAAACTCTTTCTTTTTTTTTTTTTTTCCTTCTTCCTTCCTGTACTGCAAATGGCTTCTCCTCCAAATTCAAAACCGTTCTCTTCCAAACAACCAGGACCCTTCTCTTTGAAACCCAAAACCCAGAAAAAATAAAAAAAGAAAATCTCATATCTTTCTTTCTTTCTCTCTCGGTGTGTGTATGTTTCCTTTCCTGTACTGCAAGTCCTATTTTTTTTTTTTTTTCCTTCTTCCTTTCCTATACTGCAAGTCTGCAAACGGCTTCTTCCAAACCCAAAACATTTCTCTTCCAAACCACCCATGATCCTTCTCTTCGAAACCCAAAACCCAAAGACAAGAAAGAAAGAAAGAATCATCGATCAGAAAAAAAAAAAAAAAAAAAAAAACAGATTCACAAACCGAGAGAGAAAGAAAGAATCATAGACCAGAATAATCATAGATTGGAAAGAAGAAGAAAGACCCATGATCCTCCTCTTCGAAAACCCAAAACCCAAAAAAAGAAAGAAAGAATCATCGATCAGAAAAAAAAAAAAAAAAAAAAAGAAAGAATCATCGATCAGAAAAAGAAAAAAAGAAGAAAGAATCATAGACTAGAAGAATCATAGAACAGAAAAAAGAAAGATCCATGACCCTTCTCTTCAAAACCCATGACCCTTCTCTTCGAAACCCAAAACCCAAAAAAAGAAAAAAGAATCACCGATCAAAAAAAAAAAAAAAAAAGGTAATCAGATACACAGACCGAGAGAGAAAGAAAGAATCTTAGACCAGAAGAATCATAGATCAAAAAGAAGAATGGAAACAGACTAGAAAGAATCATAGATCAGAAAGGAAGAAAGGAAACCGATACACACCGAGAGAGAAAGAAAGAATCATGGATCAGAAAAGAAGAAAGGAGACATACACACACCGGTAAAGAAAGATATGAGATTTTATTTTTTTATTTTTTCTGGGTTTTGGGTTTTGAAGAGAAGGGTCCTGGTTGTTTGGAAGAGAATGGTTTTGAATTTGGAGGAGAAGCCATTTGCAGTACAGGAAGGAAGAAGGAAAAAAAAAAAGAAAGAGTTTTAACGCCGGTTGTGTAAGATATTAAATTGGACAGGTGTCAAAATTTTAAACAGGGAACCTAAAGTACTGTATGTAAGGTACTGTACCTAAGTTTTGCCCTATATATATATATATATATATACACACTGTATTTATATGCTAAATGTTTCCATATTTTTACACGAATTAAAAAAAAATTAATACCCGTACAACACACGTTATATATATACTCAATCACAATTATTATTGTCGTGTCTGACTAGTAAGAGGATGAAGCATGACAATAGGTTGCAAGCAGCTTTTGTGTTTAACTTTCTGTGAGTTTCACAGTTGAGTAAAACTACTCGCTAACTCGTACAATATACGAAAAAATTATTGACTTTAAAAAAAAAAATCAAACAAAGAGTAAATTGACATTCTAAAAATAATAATTAATTGAAATTAATTCAAAAAAATAATATATCAACCAAAATATAGCTTTTAATAAAAAAACAAAAAATCACATGAATCTAAATAAAAAACATTTAAGGTAAAGAATTAAGATCAACATATTGAGATGCAAATACCAAAAACTCTAAGACTTAAAACTCCAAAATTTATTGAATTCCCAAATTCTACTTCAGAACCAAACTAAATTCAAAAAATTTATATATAACATACCAAATAAAAATTTATCGTTCCTTGAGTTAGAAGACATAGATTGCATCTTTATTTGCCATGTACAATATAAAAAAATAATTAGTAGTATTTCAATTTAAAAACCAAACCCACGATTATCAACATGAGTCTCATTTTTTTTTTAGTCTTATCATAATTTTTGTTTTTATATAGATTATCAAACGTTTGAGTTTGAGTTTGTGTTTAAGTTGAACTTATTTGAGAGATAAAGTTTCACTCCTTGTTAAGTTTTGATTAAACAAAAATAATTATATTTACAAAAATGATAATGATAAGTTTGAGTTTAAGTTGGACTTATTAGAGATATAGAGTTTCACTCTTGGTTAAGTTTGAACTAAAAATAGTAATTTTATTTAAATAAAATGATAATTTTATTTAAATATTGTGCTAACGTGGAAAATTGTGAAAGTTTCAGAGGTTTTGATTTTATATACATATATAGATTAAGAATAAAGCAAATACACAATAATTTCATAATGATTTTACAATAAAAACTAGGTATTAAATTGTTAATAATAGGTAAAAAAAAATATAATATCAGTGATAAACTTAAATAAAAATTAGTAATAAATTACTACCTAGGTTTTGTTGTAAAATTGTTATGAAAATATTGTTTGTTGCAACATTAATTAAAAAAAAAAAAGAAGTTGAAATTGATTCTTTGTGTTTGACTTTGAGAACAAAAGTTTCATTTACATTTCTTTAATCTTTTATATGTGTAGTTTCTCACATTGACTCTTTGATGTCAATAGGCTTGTGGTATATTTCTGGATCTTTTATATTTGTCTATACTTAACATAGGATAAAGTTTAGAAACAAAATTGATTGTTGCCTAAGGCTACAACCTTACTTAATAAAATAAATATTACTACATATTTTGAAAATCTAACCATTGAATTGTATAATCTTTACACTTTTAATACACATGTCAATCAAATATTATTTTATATAATCTATAAGCTTATATTTTGTGTATAATTTAAGTTACAAAAATTTGCAATTTAAACAATTTATTGATGACATAGTTATCGATTTTTAATTTTCTAAAAATTTTGCAAGCATAAAAGATGTAGGAAGAAGATATTATCCAATAATGAATTTGTCAAAATTCACCTCCAATAAAAAAGATATTGAGTAATTTTGTAGCCTAAGGCTACAGCTAATTTTGTAATTAAACTTTGTCTTTTAAGTTTTAACAATCCATTTCTAATATTTTTCAACCTAAACATATAACATACTTTTATGGTCCGTTTGGATTGAGGGAGAGGGAGGGAGAGTAGGGTAGAGTTGAGTAGATTTGGCACAAAATTAACATATTTTTAGTTAGCTCTACCTACTCCCCTCCTTCCTCCCTCCATCCAAATGCGCCCTTAGTCCTAAAGTAAAGCATAGAATTTGGTACCTTTGATAATAAAACGGAAGACGCGCACTTTATCGATGTTTACGTACGTACGCGATACACGTAAGATACACATATATACTAACTAGGTAATTTCATGTGTAATCCCCATTGGAAATACATATTCCATTGTAATGTATCATTATGTGACTGAAAAATGTATCTATTTGGGCTCTTTTCCCATGATCGATGTAGGTTATAACACAGATCATCTCCTCTTTTCTAGTTTCTTTTCCCCTCCTTCACAATTTCACAAATTTCTACATATCATACCATATTTGGCTATCCCAATCGCTTTCGGGAGAAACTGAGTTCAATTATTTTTTCGTTTTCCACAATAGTTATGCATGTATTGTGGATTTTAAACCCATAATCTTACTCTTTATAGATATGAAGAGATTTCAACCTATGATATATACTCTATAATAACAATTGCTTTTATCCTACTAAGACACCAATTGGTTTTTTTTTTTTTTTTTATTTAGGTGAGATTCAAACTCCAAACATATTTAACGACAAGAAAGTTTATCAATTAAGAGACTTGGAACCCACAACCACATGTTTTTCAAGTAAAGAAAAAATTATGTACCGTGAAGATATAAAAGTATTTTTCAAACTTCATGTTTCTTATATGTCTATCTAATTTATTTACAAAATTATGGTATGGAAAGATACTCATGATTTCTTTTGATCAATCCATTGAATACATACCCCTTTTAAATGACAGTCAAAATGACTTTATGAAAATGAACATTTTCACAAAGAAGACATAAAACATGCATTGGGCATTCTCGAAATAGAAGGATTTCGTATGGATTTTAAATCCAGTGGATTTTCATCTCTTTTTTTATTACTTAGACAAAAACTTTAGAAAACAAACAAATAGGATTTTGAATCTTTAGCACAATCCATCACTTAAAATAGATCCAAAATTGAATTATAGAGATTTCTCTCTTCTTTTTCTTTTCTTTCTTCTTCTTTTTTTTTTTTTTTTTTTCCTTTTGTGCTTATTAGTCTAATCCTATAGGTTATAAGATTATAGACAAAGGTATGTTCATTTAATTTTAGGTCCGCTATACGGCTATACTATAGCCTTCGGCCAAAATGGGCATTTGCCCCTTTCACCCAAAAGATGTAACAAAATATCCCTATTCTGAAACTATCAAACAAAATGCCCCTGTTTTGAAACTTGATTTTTAGAAAATCGAGTTTCAATGTAAAACTCAATTTGATAAAAATCGAGTTATTTGGAAAAATTCACATGGAACTCGAGTTCCATAATTTTTTTTTTTTTTTTTTTTTAAGTTTGATTGCCTATAACTCAATTTTCTAAAAATCGATTTTCAATGTAAAACTCAATTTTTAGAAAATCGAGTTTCAAAACAAAAGTATTTTGCTAAATAGTTTCAGAACATGAGCATTTTACTACATTTTTTAGGCGAAAAGGAAAAAAGCCCATTTTTGTCCAGATGCTTCACATAAAGAGGAATATTACATTTTTTTTAATAAAAACAATCTCCTCTAACTATTTTTTATTTAAAATAAATAAATATAATGTTATTGACAGTTTGACACATAAAAAATTGGTAAATCATAAAAGAGAAACGTATTGAAACTATTAAATACAAAAATAAAGCTCTTCTATGTACCAATTTATCCGCAAATTTGGGTTCAAACTTATGTCTGCTAATTTAACACTATATATTAAAACTATGTCACATAATTATCTTAAATGCCATATCACAACACAAGTGAATAAAAAAATGATTATTTCTACATTTTTGAAACTTTTTGAACATGCCACTTTCCAATACATAACTGATCGATACAAAAATTCCTTTAAGTGGCTCGAACGGTATTGATTTATATACTTGAAACAAGTCGAAGCAAAGGAGGCGTTTTTTACTTTTGTTCTATCGAAAAAACTGATGAAATTATGACTTTTCAAATGGGGGAGGAATTGGGCAAACCACGAAAAGTAGTTTGTTCGATTAAGCTATAAGCTTTGCTTTTCTTTTCTTTTCTTTTCTTTTCTTTTTTTCATTTTTTTTTTTTTTTTTTTTTTTTTTTTTTTTTTGGAGAAACTTGATCAAGCTTGAGGACATTATGAAATGAGGTAATACAATGAAAGAATAAACCAGCACAAGATTTTAAAATGGGTTTTCAAGCCATTAAATAGTTTCACAATGTATGTATTTATATACAGAAAATATACAAAAACAAATATGCAAATTCAAAATATACAATTAATTGTTACTATGTAATTAGCTCCACAGTTACATGACCTTGCTGATTATGTAACAGACTCCTTAACTATATGGACCTTGCTATCATCATTAGATCCTCGATTCTTGCTAGAAGCTTTTATTTCCTTAGACTTGCTATGATCTTGATTATATTGATATAATTTTTCTTAGAAGAACTCAAACCAAACTAAACTTTTGAAATATTCACGTGTAAGTAGTTTAGTTGGTTAAGTAGTGAAGTCTCACACTGAATACTAATGAAAAATGTAAGTGATTAATTTAAAATAGTTAAGCTCTAATTCATTGTAACATAATTGAGCTCATACCTTGTGAATTAAGTAGTATCTCTATATTTTATATTATCTATTTAAGAAGTCTCCCCAACAAGTGATATCTGAGTCAGGCTTGTTGGCAAGTGTTCATTAGTGGATTCCACCAAGTAGAACTAGGAAGAAAAAGGCACACTACTGGTGCTAGAGAAATATGACACTCGAATTGTTAAGTGTCTAAGTGACTTAGTAGAAGGCGCACGCTTGAAGGGGGGGATTTGTTGGAATATTCAAGTATGAATAGTATGATTGGTTAAGTAGTAGAGTCTCATATTGAATACTAAAGAGAAGAGAGAGTGGTTAATATAATATAATTGAGTTTATATTCATTGGACTTAAGTCTTTTAGGTTAAGTGGTGTCTCTATATGTTGTATTAACTACTTAACGAGTCTTCCCAATAAAGTTGCAAACCAAGGAACTCAACAGCCAAATAGTGACTCCCAAATAACTCACGAAAGTCAGTCTCTAGTTAGAGTGGCCGCAAAACATTCCTCTGTCTCAACCTTGCGAGGATTTCTATCCATTCAAATTAATCTAATCCCCTAAAATTCTCCTTCAAAACATTCAATTGCAGTCTCTCTTCCCTATCGTCGTCTAAGAGATAGAGAAAATTCTCAAGAGAAACTTTTATGGACAATACTAGACTTGAAAATTCTCAAGAGAAAATTTTATGGTTTTCCAAGCATTTTTGCTCCGCTTTTCCTAAATCAAATTAACACGTTGAATTACTATAGGGGAGTGTAGCTTGATGATAAGAGTTCTTGTCCCAGTACCTAGAAAGAAGCAGTTCAAGCAATTGCACCAGTAAGGCCCGTGTGGTACACGGAGTATTACCCATTACCATCACGTAGCGTGAGATTAATGAGCTCATACTAAAGACCCCTTTTTTTTATTCAGCAAAAAAAAAAAAAAAAAAAACAAAAACAAAAACAAAAAAACAAAAAAATTAACACACGTTGAATTTAACAAGAAATAAACTATAAGCATTGGCAAAATAAAAAATATATGTAAGAAAGTTTTTTTTTTTTTATGAAGAGGAAATTTTATTGAAGAAACCGGAGAACCAGCAGCATACAAAGAAATGAAGATCTGACTATACTGCCAGTAGCAAAAGCATTAACGCATTACATGCCATACAAACATAAACACTAACTAATCACTTGCTTTAAAGCAGAAGTTGACATTATTGTCGTCGTAGCCAAGGTTGTAACAACTGCTCTTCCTTCTAACCATTTTTTTATTTAAAAATCCTTTATTTTAGCTAATGGTGCCGCCCAATGAAGAAACTGTGAAATCATATGTTCTGGCTACTAGGAGCTCCTTGTATGACATTGAAGGTCGTGGAAACACATGAAAGGAGCTTCTTGTCTCTTTCAAATTTGGCCATATCTTCCTTTTTCAAGTTTATTTACTCCTCTATTCCATCCCCAAATTTGGTGTCTGTAAATGTAACTAGATTAATTCTTGAAAGACAAGCTAACCCGACCAACCCACAAAGGCTTTCCCACAATCCTGTAAAAATTAAAGATAAAAGAATCTTGTTTCATGACTTTTCCACCCAGATCTTTGAGAAAATTCAAGTGCTCACTATACCTTGTAGTTTTTTCACGTAATCCTTGTCAATTGTTCTTTTTGCATCTCTTAACTTGCCCACAATGCTATTCCACTCTTCCGGCCGGCTGGTTTCTTTAGACACTATGGCTGTTGCGACTCGGAATAAATTTCCAAAAGAATAGTCAGGTAGTGGGGGATACATACTCGTTCGAAAATTCTCTGCATAAAGAATTATGTGGAGCCTTTCAGACTCAGACTTAACTTGATCAGTAGCAGATACATATTGACTCCATATAAAAGCTGACAAAGCCTCTACATATCTTGCTTTAAGAGCCTCTATTCTAAGCCAGAGCTTTCTACATATTTTGCTTTAAGAGCCTCTATTGAAGTAGAACTAAACACAAACCTCTTTAATACAAGCTTCTCTTTTGTCAAACCAGTTTTTGGTTCAAATCCAGATAAAGTACTTGTAGGTGGGAAGAGAGTGGATGATTGAAATTGTGGATATATCTTACCCTCACCTCAAGCGATGGGTGCCCAAGTTTTCATAAACATGCTTAAGGATGAGCCATCAGCAATCTTGTGGGAAATGCATGCACCAATGGCAATACCTCTACAAGAGAAGTGGTTGACTTAATGTTATTTACACAAACTATTTTCCAAAGTTATTTTTGATAGTATAAAACATTTTCTTTTGTCCTGGGTAGTAGAACTAGCGAAAATTATATTCTAGTTTTGAATTGAAGAATGCAAGTGCAACATACCAAAAAACCATGACCTTGATCTTTGAAGATATGCTGTATAAGCAGGTAGAAGATTACATTGATGATCTGGTGGTAAAAGCGAAGAATCCTTTTAAGCATTTGGTGCATTTTAGACAAGTCTTTGAAAGATGCAGAGAGCATAATTTGAGGATGAATCCTTCCAAGTTTGCCTTCGGGGTATCTTTAGGGAAATTCTTGGGATTTCTTGTTCATCACAAGGGGATTGATTTGGACCTTACAAAGGCTGAAGCAATAACTACTCTCAGTCCTCCTACAACTTTGTGTTAGGGTTTGTGCCATAAAATCCAATTTATTGGCATGTCATAAATAATTAAATTATTTAATTATATGAGACTATTTATAAATGAACTAATGGGACATTATCATAGTTCATGAGATGCATTGTATGTGATTTATGTGAAAAGTCACAGAAGATGTAAATCACAAGTTCTTTGTAAACTCAAAATGTAGTTCGTAGTCGATGATGAAATTGGGCGTTTCATCTGCGAAGACTATAAAACATCAACTAAGATAATTTGTCTTGATCATGGAAGTAGAGACTTCTAGTTGATGTGTCGATGTGTCTTAAAAGTTAAGACATATTGAACTAGGCTACTGTGAGATTAATTATTCAATCAACAACTGTCACCTGAATAATTAATCTCACAACTTCTAATTTCATAGACTCTTAATCCTGAGAGGGTAGTGAACCCAATCATGAAATGTAGGTTACTTTGATATATTAGGAGTGAGATCTAATACTCACAGTCAAAATTTTAGTATGTTGGGTAACCACACGTAGTGTTGAGGGAACACATATTCTCAAGATGGAATCCATAATCTCTTTTTATAGAGACACGAAATATCCTCTTGAGATAAGTTTAATGGAGAATGGTTATTTAGGGCGCCCACTTTAGTAAGGAGTTACAAAATCTTATATTTATTGAAATTGAATTTCAATAAATGTGAATAACTAAAAGATTAAATCGGGTACTCAATGATAAAATAGTTATTTACAAAGTGACAGTTTATTATGATTTTGTTTACTATATATATTTCATGGAGGGGTCAAATGATATTATTAGAGTCTTGGGATATAATTTATTAATAAGGCCTAGAGTGCAATTATATTTATATAGTGGTATTAAATATAATTAATGGTAACTTTGGACTTGTCAAGAGTTGACAGAAAAGCCCAAGACCCATTAGAGCTAGTGTCTTATTGGTCCTTTTTTGTCCCACTCCAAGCTACACACTAAAACCCAATTGGAAATGCCCAATAGGTTAACCCAATTAGATAATTAGTTAGTTATAAAGGGAGAAACATACAGAATTTTTTACAAGAAAAAAGAGAGATATCATTGTGAAATGGGTGTATGTGTGAGTGAAGGCACTCAATTATTCTCCTTTGAAAACTAATTAAGAGACCACACTTCTTGGGCATAAAGTGGAATTGGAGTGAAGATTAAAAGTGTTCCCAAGTACTTCTAATATTTTATTTTAAATTTCACCGCACCAAAGTACACTATCTTGTTCTTAAATTTTGAAATTTACACTATGCATGTTGTCAATCATGAATGAAATAGATCCATGTTTGTTGCTTCCGCTGTGTGTTTTGTATGAGATACAAAACCAGATTTTCCAACACTCTGAAGGAGTTGAGAAGCTTTGTGGGAAAGGTTTCTTATTTAAGAAGATTCATTCCAGGCCTAGTTGAAGTCTTAAAGCCTCTCATGGAGGAGACAAAGAAATGAGTAACTTTTGTATGGTATGATCAATGCCAAAAGGCATTTAAGAAAATTCAAATGATATTGGAGGATCCCCACACCATGGTGGCCCCTGTACTTGGGAAACCTTTGCTATGGTATATAGCTAATACGGAGCAATCTTTAGGAGCATTGTTAGCTCAAAAGCATGAAGAGGTAGAGAAGCTAGTGTACTACATTAGCAGACTTATGAAGGAACCAGAGCTAAGATATTCAACTGTTGAGAAAGTATGTTTGTCTTTAGCCTTTGTTGTGACAAAGTTCAATCATTACTTTCTAGGACATCGTTTGCAGCTAGTGACTAAGAGTAATCCTGTGAAGTATCTCTTGACACATCCTCAGTTATCAGGGAGAATGGTGCAATGGGTCATCCTGACATCGTGCCTTGATATTGAATGCATATGACCAATCACCATCAAAGGCCAGACAGTAGCTGATCTGATAGATAATTTTCCTGGGACAAGTGATTTTTCACCCTCCCCCCCCCTAACAGGAAATTATGGTGATGGAGGAGCAAGAGTGGTCTACGTATTTCGATGGGTCATCTGCGCTTCAAGGAGGAGGGATAGGAGTAGTCTTAAAGTCACCAAGGGAAAAGCATACATTTGCCTATAAACTACACTTCCCTTGCTCTAACAATGAAGCATAATATGAAGCCTTGTTGGTGGGACTAAAGGTTACCAGAAGGTTAGGCATAAAAAGGTTGTCTAAATTGGTAATAAGACAGGTTGAGGGAATTTACGAAGTAAAGAATCCTAGTTTGGCTGATTACAGTGCTACAGTGCAAAGGATCATAGAACACTTTACTTTCATAAAATACAAAGTGGTTAACAGAGATGAAAACAATCTTGTTGACTCGCTAGCTACCTTAGCCACTAAGTTCGTATTAAAGAAAGAAAAGATGACACTCTGAGTTAAGAAACAACTTGGCTTAGTTCAAGATGAGCTATGTTTCCCTCAAGATTAGCGAGAACTCTTGTTAAAAACAATGACTCAAGGGAAGTATGTTGAGTCAGAGTTACCAACAAATATGAAAGACTTCCTCAGGATAAACGAGGATTTGTTTCTTAGGGGAGCAGAAGGTTTACTAATGCAATGTGTCTCAAGGCAGGAGGAACTGACATTGTTGGGGATCTCGATGTTAGCCTCTATAGAAGATTACAAAGGTTGGGGATCTTCTGGCTAGAAATGGCCAATGATGCTAAGGAAGAATAACGGAGTTGTAAGACTTGTTCTGTTATTCCTCTAGATCAAGAAGAAGTGCTTAATGGCGAATTACTAGAAGAAGATTGGTAGGATCCATACTTAAGATACTTCTTGCAAGGTGTATTGCCTGCTGATCGCGTACAAAGAGAAAAATTTAAATAAAATTTAACTAGGTTTAAAGCGGTAGATGAGAAGTTATTCAAAAGAAGTTTCCAAGGCAGATAGATGGCATGTATTCCTACTAAAGAAGTTAATGGCATTCTTTTAGACCTACATGAAGGAAAGCCAACAGGACACTCGGGTGGGAGAAAGCTATGGCAAATGGCTTTACACCAGGGATATTACTGGCCCACAATGCAAAGGGATGCTCAAGACTTTACAAAGAAGTGTCAAGAATGACAAAGGTGGGAAGACGAAATACACAATAGCCATCAAAGTCTTCATCCAATTGTGGCTCCATATCCATTCCATAGCTAGAGGCTAGATTTTATAGGACCTATAAACCCCCACCCCCCCCCCCCCCTTGACGGATGTACATGGATACTAATAACCATTGAGCTATTTACCAAGCAAGTAGAAGTTGTGGCTATGAAGAAGGTAACAAGTAGCTCAGTGGCTAACTTCTTAAAGGAGAATATAATGTCATTTTGGACTACCCAACAGAATTATTTCTGACAATGGCACACCATTCCTGAACAAGGATGTGCATCGTTTAACAGACTGGTGCTCCATTTCTCACATGACATCTACACCTTATCATCCCAAAAGGTCAAGCTGAGGCCTTTAACAAAAGATTAGTAAAGATATTGGGAAAAATGACTAATGAGAATGGAAAGGTGTGGAAGGAGGAGTTTCCTACAACTCTATGAGGTTATAAAACAACCAAATCACAAGCTACAAGAGTTTCGCCTTTTTCTCTAGTCTATGGCACAAAGGCTATTATCCCAATAGAATTAGTAAGGCCTAGTGAAACTGGCATAACTGCTTATAAATCTTTGTTTATAATAGCATGAGTTTTGCAAAACACAAAATCATTTTAACATGATGGCCACAAAAAATGTTTTTTTTACAAGGTTAAACATGATATTTCTTAAGGTGAGCTCCACTAAAGGGGTTATACGCCTTTATACTTGCTTAATCTAAATTTAAACAATAATGTTTTGTTGCATGTATTTCCTCTACTATGTATGGTCCTTCCCATTTTGGAAAAAACTTATGTTTAACAGCTCCAACAACTCCTCGCACTTGTGGGAAAACTTTCTAAACAAGTTTTCCCACTTGAAACTTTCTTTCTCTAACTTGGTCTTCATGCCTAGCCTTTATGTTAGCCTGGTAAAGGTGGTTATGAGAGGCAGCATTATCACACATTTCCTCCATAATTTTCAAAGTGTCTTTCCTAGGTATTCCTGCCGGAAGTCTAGATCGTTTAAAGCTCCTAGCTCGCCTTCTAACTTCTCAATCTCTTTTCTCAAAGAGGTACATTCTACAATGACACCTTCTAGTTGAGTTTGAAGGGCAGAACTTGCTTCTTGTTGGGATGTTAATTTCAACTGAAGTCTTTTGATTGATTCTTGGAGCTAAGTGATTGAAGTGGCATGCACCTGTAATGCTGATTTTTTCTTACTTTGCTTTGTTGATACATGAGTTCTCCTTAACTCTTAATTCACGAAGTAAGAACAAAGAATCATGAACAAAGGGTCTTGTCTTCTTTAAGTCCCTCAATGCAGTGAAACGGCTCTTTTACCAGTCGACATTGACACTTAGGCTCTCAACCTCACTCAGTGTGGAAAGGAAATTGTCAAGGGGGAGAGCCAGACAATCCCCTTTACCCTTTGACTGCAGTTGTGATATATAGACCCAATTTGCTGTAAGAGAAAGACCCTAAGTGACAGTGTCCACTTGCTAGTATCCTTATGGTTTCAGGATATTTAGAGAGCAATAGAGAATAAGTAGCTCTCAGATTGGGAGAAACCAATGAGAGCAATGGATCAGATTTTGTATGGGCGCTTTCACCTTCTTGTTCTTTGGAAGTAGCTTCTGTTAAGTCTTCTTTCTCTTGAGGATTTTTTATGTACACCCGATTGGAATCCTCCCTTTCAGTGTTAGACTCTATTTCTTCATTGGAAGTCATTTCTGGTATAGAAATCTATTGGGTTGACGAAGTGACTTTGGCTTTGGGTCGAGCTCGAGGAATAAAGCTTGTAACTTGTCAAAGGTCAAAAATGGAGAAAAGAAGAAAAGTTACTTGAGTCTAGGGATAAAAGAAGTGGTTACAAGAGACACTCACTATAAAGAAAAGAGTTTACCTTAGGCTTCTTACTAGAAGGGGTTTCTGCATTCTTTTTTCTCTTGGTGCTTGAAGGTTTGTCTTTTGGAAGGGGCTTCAAATTTAAATCTCCCTGAATGATAGGTGGAACATCCACTCGTTGGGCACCACTTTCCCTAAAATTCCTAAGATGATCTTTGATGTCAGACCACCATGACTTGAACCTGGGTGAAGTCAATCCAGTTCTGTTAGGGGAAGTGAAGGAGATCTCAGGGCTTGACACTAAAATCTTGATGATATTTTCCTTTTTAAAGGTTAGAGAAGCTATCACAACAGATAAAGCTCAGGTAAGAAGATGTCCCAGTATGCCTTGGTCAAAAACAAGTTGGTGGACAAACCTTTGGGGGTTGTAGGTTTGAGTATCATACTCATCTTGAAAATGTATCTAAAGGTGAGAAGGAAAAGCACAAGTGACAAAAGAAAGTTCTTCTTGAGACCAAAGGGTACCTCTGTAATGAGAAATAGAAATTCTTTCTAGGGAAGTGAATATTAGAGGAAGTCCATCCTCCAAAGTAGAGTAAGATCTAGTTGTCCAATCAATAAGGTCATCTAACACTTTGCTAAGAAAAGTTTTTAAAGATACTGCCACTTTGATCCAACGCCAAGGGCATGGCAAACCTTGGAGTGATGGCAGACTGGTTTTAAAAGAGCTTAACACTCTAGGAACAGAAGCATATTTCCTAAAGTGTTCCCACAACCACTTTTGTAAAAAAGCAATAGGTACGAAAGTTTCAACTTGAAATCTATCACAGAAGCATTGCAAGTCAAGAGTAAAATGATCTAGGTCAGAATATAAAGTTCCTAGAAAATATGGGGCCAGGGGGTAAGATTGTCCTCTAGCTAGGTTAACGGCTAAAGGGAAATATCTACTTAGAATCTTTTCATGGGTATCCTTTAATTAGATGACAAGAAAGTAAAAAGGCAATAAAGGCTTCAAGTTTATAAGAACTAGAGTTACCTTCTCCAACAACAAAGTTAGTGTCTTTCTTTAGGGAGTCTCTATTGGCTTCCTCATCCACGCTATCAGCATACTCCCTCCAAAAGTAATTGATCCATCCCTAAAAGTTAACTCCAGAACCTTTGTCTTCGCCACCACTGGTATCTCCGGGTACTTCATCGCTGGGGGCTTTCCCTTTCCTTGCTGCTTTCAGAATTGGTTTCTTTAAAGTTTTCTTCACTACATCCTTAAGGAAATTCACAGCTTTAGACTCATCAGGAGATAAAAAAATGTTGAATACTTCACCATCTCTGAACAGGGGAAGTCTCAATATCTCATAGACATCTTCTAGAGACAGAGAGATTTCTTAACACCATATGAAGAATGTATGAGTGACGGAGTTCCATCGGTATAAGAGAGAGAGAGAGAGAGGGAGAGAGCAAACTTTCACTATCCTTGATAATCTCTAGATTAGAGAATACAAGAATGGTCTCCACAAATTTTACTCTTTGCAAGATGTCCATAAAGGGAGGATGAGCCAACACTCTTCAATACCAGCTTCTCCAACCTTTGGAAATTGAAGTGTAAAATTTAAAAACCACATCTATAGTGGAAGAAAAATCTCCCTTGCAAGTGTCAAGCTTTGGAATATGCTTCAATTCCAATTCCATAGTCAGAAGATCACCAAGTTCCCCACATAATGTGTAAGAAGGGTCTTTAGAGCAGGGAGTTGAGTCCTAATTGAGACTTTTATAGAATATGTAATCTTCAAAGAAGGGTGGATGATCCACTATTCTTCTATGAAAAGATTTTCATCTCCTCCTAGAAGGGGTTTGTTACCTTTTAAGGCAAAAGGTTTTGCAAATTTAGCAGAGCTAGATCATAGACCATGTTTCACACCCATGAATTGATTTATGAGAAGAACTTTTGGTTTCGGGTTGAAGAAGGAGAAGAAGAAGATAAGGGAAAAAGGACAAAAATAAGGAAGGAAATATTTGTTTTCCTATTATACTTTGAGAAGTTAGTATTTTTCCTCCAAAAGAGAGTGGTTCAAAAAGGGAGACATCTTTTCAAGATTGACACATGTTAGCATAGGGAAGAAACTGAATTTCTGACAAAGAATGGCAGTTGATGGTGATAAAATCAAGAAAACCATCTTTATCGTCCAAGGGCAAAGGCGCAACCCTTCACTAACAGGTATGGTTTAATTCGTTGCATTTCACATTTTATTAACTAATATGTTTATCCTTATGTGTTGTGCAGGAATTTGATATATGATAAAATAAAGATAAAGTACAATATAGAAGAAAAACAGTAAACATGTAATAAATAACTTTTCTTTCTTTCATATATTTTTGTGTTTAAAGTTTCTTTCTACAAAATATAAAACAGGGATTTACATGATTTGGCCCCATGGCTTATCACCTCTTTTCTAATTATAAAAAGGAACAAAAATTTATACCCAAAATAAGTAAGATAATTTTTTTTTTTTTTTTTTTACAAATTAAGCTAAAAGATGGCTAAACAAAACAAACATAATAAATAAAAAACAAACAAACAAACAAACAAACAAAAAAACAAACAACAACAACAACAACAACAACAACAACAAAAATGAAAAGAAACAATGGCAGATTCAACGGTGAGCAACTTAAGGAGACCTTGGTGCATAGGCATCAATGTCATCCCTAGAGTCCTCTTAGGGGTAATTTGAAGCCAAATACTCCATCTCCTCCTCCTCCTCATCATCATCATCCTCTTCTTCCTCCTCCTCTTCACCTTCATCATCCCCAAAGTCAGAGCCATCAGAAGAGCTGTCAGAGGAATCTGCCTCCTAGGAGTCAGAAAGCCCTAAAGCGCTAGACTCCAAGCTTGGCCAACCAAGCCTAAGCCTTATCTACGGAGATTGGGAGCATCCATGAATGCAACAGTTGTTGCATCCTTAGCATCATCTTCAGACTTTCACCAAAGTTCCTCGAAGTTCTCCTCCTCCTTATCGCTCTAGTCAAAAGGAGCAACTCCCTCAGAAATGAAGACTTGAGGAGGTAGAGAGTGAACGGGAAAAGGGAGAAGAGGGTGCACAGGGCTTGGTGCTAAGGAAGGAGTATGATCACTAGAAGCACTCTCAAAGGAGCTTGAGGAGTGCTGTGGGGAGTTAGAACCATCAGAAGAAGAGTTTGACATTTTTTGTGGAGGTTAAGGTGTTTTGGAAGAAAAATCAGAAAGATACAAAAGGAATGAAGGTTGAAGAAGAAACATTCCCTATTTAAATCCTTAATTGCAGTTAAGTGAAGAGACATGACATTTATGAGGGGAAATGTCTGTCTGCCAAAAGACAAGAAACGAAGAGGTGCCAAAACGGCTAGGAGCACCCTTTTAAGCCACGTGCCCGTTTTAAGCATCACAAAGCAAGATTACTGGAGTGTTAATGCCTAAATCAATGTGATTGTCAAAGGCCTTTGCCATTAAACGCCATTAATAGTCAGAGGGCTAATGTACATAACACCACTAAAGCATGGAAGAATGCGTAAATGATTGAATCTAGACTTTACATGTGGAACAACTGTAAGGAAAGGGAGAGTGGGTGTTGGCTAAGAGATTTTGTCTTGGTCAGTGCTAAAGGCATGACTGCCTTGGAAGATTTTGTCTTGGTTTTAGGTGCTAAGGCTTTATTGGTTGAATGCACTGCCTTGGAAAGGAAGCACTTCTGATGTCCCTCTTGATGACCAAGACTTGTCTCCTAAGCAGTCGCAAAACTACCTATCTACGAGTCCCAGTGCCACATTGGCACAGTTCTCATCTCTTAGTCAACAAATAATATCACAGTTGTGAAAAGATCCAAAAGAGAATATGAAAAATTGACACTCGCCTTTTGTACTTAGCCATATTCCTCAAAGTATAAGCAAGGTTTTGAAACCCGGACCGTTCATTGAACCGTAGAAAAGAGAGGTTCAAGGTTTTTAAGGTGATGACGTCATAATTAATTTAATAATTATTTAATAATTATTTTAAATATATTAAATCAATATAAATACAAAATTTGACTAAAATAATCCCTAAATAAATATAAAAATCTATATTTCAAATGTATTTTTTATATCATAATTTTCATAAGATAAATAAAAAATAAATAAATTCAAAGCAAACATAATAAATAAACAAATATATAATTAAATGTATAACAATGTCAAGGTTGATTTGCTGATTATAAAAAACGTAATTGATATACTAACCAAACCAAATAGTAAACCATTGTTATCAATTATAAATCTAATATAAAATATTATTAAAATATTAAAGAGAACAGTTGATAAGCTTAAGCTACTGTGGTAGTAGTGCTATAACAATCTCATAAAAAAGAAATGAATAAATAAATATATCAATACTTATGTGACTGACGTTTGTGGTACACGTAGGGAGATTATTTTTTTGCTTCAATAATAATCACTAATAACAACTTATCACTTAAAATTCATTATAAAAAATGTTATGAAAATATTGTAGACATCTCATTTATCTTTTAAATTTCTTATATTTTTCAAAGAGAAATTATATGTTCACAATATTTTTATAATAAATCTTAAGTGGTAGGTTGTTACTGGCTGTTATTGTTGGGTTAAAAAAGTAATCTCAGTGCTAAATTTAAATTTGAACCAATAACAACTAACTACCTGTGATTTATTGTGAAAATATTGTAAAAATTTTATGGACTTAGCACTTTTCAAATTGCCTAAATACAACCTGTTTTTCCTTTTACCGTTTCTTTTATTTTTTTTCTTCCTTTTTTTTCTCCACCGTTGATTGATTGATTTATCTCTTGCACCGTTTATAATTCTACATCCTTATCTCTTTCTTTTTTCTTTTTTTTTACTAGTATTTTTCTCATCCACTCATTTAAAAGTTTTACCTTCCCAATGCCTCATTTCCTTTCCCAATGTCTACAGCCTACTGACGTTTCTTCAGGGAAGTGGGAACTCTCTCTTTTTTTTATGAACACTCTTCTCTCTTTCTTCTTCACAAATCTCCTCAGTCCTCACAAAACTCTTGCTCTACTCCTTCTCAGTCTCACTCACGGAAACAATCATGGTTTTTTTTTTTTTTTTGTCAAAAACTCTTGCAGAGCATTGCATGCTGTGGCTGCTCCTTTCTTCTTCTTCTTTTCTTTTTTTTTTTTTGTCAAAAAAATTTCGCAGAAGCACTTATTGCTGAAAAGAAATTTTTGCCTAAAGCTATCCAGAACATTGATGCGAGTTCAACGTTTGACAGAATGTTATGGTTGAAGTTTCAACAATGGTGATTTGGTGTTGTGAGTCTGTAATGTTTTTATTTTTTGAATAAAAATAGCTTTGACCATGAACCATGAAAACCGTTCACGGTTCTCAAACCCGGGCGGTTCAATCACGGGTTGAACGATTTCCTGCTTTTCTCACTTAGAACGGTTTTTAGGGGTAAAAGAACCGTAATAGGGAGAGGTTCACGGTTTTTTCGGTCGGACCGTACGGTCCGGTCCGGATTTCACAACCTTGAGTATAAAAGGAACATGCAGCTGTGCTATTAGGGCAAGAATCCAAGTAGATATTTTGAGATAAAAGTGGAGAGTTGGTAGGAAAGAAAAACAACTTCATTGTAAACTGATCTCTTTTTCATACATAATAGAAGCTGAGTCGAGCAAGAATATTATGTTCTTGCTTAAACTGTGGTTTTTTATCCCTTCTCTAGGGTTTTTCATATACATCTTGTGTTGTTTTAGCAATCAGTTTCTTCTTTTTGTTTAAATGTGCGTCTTTTTCATGTCCTATATCACTTTCTTCATTTCTTATTTGAGTGTCATGTCAAAACTTGCATCTTTTCGGGCTTTCTCATGTAGATGTACTGTTAGATAACTTATCTCACTCTCATATATAAACTTAAATCTAACTTGCACGTACACCCATTCAGTTGATCAATGCATGGACCCAAAATTATAAGCATATATGGTTGAGTTTAGATTAAGTTTCTTTTTTTTTCCTTTTAACTTTTTAACTTATTTGTTTATGTATAAGTTTTTGTTAGGTTATGTCAAAATGTAGAGGAAATTGACAATTTAGTCTGAGTATGTCAGAGACTCAAAGTAACCAATTAAGTTGTAATATGACCAATCAAGTTATAAGCAACAGATTTTGTCAATTTAGTTTGCTTGTGTCAAATTAACCAATTAAGTTTTAATCAATTAAAATAGTATAAGGATATGGCATAGGATGTCACCGATCGCAAAAATAACTATGAGATAGTGATATAGTGACAAAGTGGAAAACCGATGGAGAATACTCTGAAAGCAAAACTAGTTAGGAAGTTAACCTTCCCAAGAAGCAACCCAATATAATCAATCAAAGTTATTACAATCTAGCATAAAACCTTTACCTAGACTTTATAATCTCAATAGATCAACTTACACCAAAACGTTCTCCTGCTTCGAAACCTTTAAACTTTTTGATTATATGGATGTTTCATGGATGACACACGTATGTTTCACCTCCAAAACCTCTAACCAACTCCAAAAACCACTTGAAGAGTTACTCCATAACAAACACACTATGATAACACTATGGCTTTAACTTTGAATCACTAATCTTGAAAAGCACCATCTAGAGCTCTATTGTTATGGCTCTCTCTCTCTCTCTCTCTCTCTCTCTCTCTCTCTCTCTCTGTCTCTCTCTCTCCACCCTAATGTGTACTTATATATATGTATGTATGCATGTATGTATATGAATAGCCCAACTTAATGAGTCTAATTAAGAATCAAGATTCACAATTCCTAATCGACCGACAAGTTCTCAAGACTGATCTCGATAAATAGACAAATTGTCAAAAGAAGTGTCAAGAAAACAAAAGCTTTATTTTTCTTAGGCTATTCAGAAACTTCGTTTTAAACTTGAATTTTTTCACAGTTTGCTAACCTAAGCATTATGGACCTAACTCTTTTTTGTTAGATCCTTATTATTATTATTATTATTTTATGGAAAAGATAGAACCTTAATTTGTTTTAAGTAAACTATACTTTTGTAAAATTTCATGAAAAAAAAAACTAATTAAAAATGTATACATGTGGATTCTAGTTAATTCAACTAGCAAAGTTTTTTATGATTGAATAAGAGATTTGAGTTCAATTCTCGCCTACATCAAAAATTAATTAGTGTTTTGATCTAATAATAAAAATTTATTAACAAGAACGAACGCTATAGGTTAAAACTATCTCAAAAAAATAAATTAAATAAAAATGTAACCATAATAGTAATATGCATGTAGGTGTAGCAAACAAATAAAACAAAGTAAACTTAAGTGTTACATTTGCACCATTGATATATATATATATATATATATATTCATTTTCTTCTGTTGATTTTTTTTTTTTTTTTTTTGTTGGCCATCATCATAATTGACAAAAACAATAGTTGTGAATCGCCAAGGCCTCAAATTATTGGAAATCATGGGTTAGAATTTCTTTCTGCTATGACATTATACCATAGTCCCATCAATCACATGCCCATCAATGTCAGAAAATATTGTAAATGTACCTTCAATAGACATTATATTTCCTTTGTTCCCCCCTCCCCCCTACAAATAGGAGACTAAGAGGATTCTCATTTAGAGTTTTAAAAATTTTAGCATTTAGCTATTTAAGTGCATTCTCATTTAGAGTTTTAAAAATTTTAGAATTTAGCCATTTAAAAAATCACTTTATAATATTTAACGTATCATTTTATAATATATTTTAACGTCAAAATTTCTACTTTTTATTATTTTTTATTCTCTCTCTCTCTCAACCCAATAGATAATAAAATATTTTTTTTATTTAAGATTTCAGCTATAGTAAAATGTTAAAGATAAAATTTTACTGTAGCTAAGACGATAAAACTTTTAAGTATAACAACTTTAATTTAGTGTACCTTTTTAGAATCAGATGCTAAGAAATAGCATATTTAGATTTGAAACTTTTAATAAGAATGCTCTAAGCGTTCGATGGATCTCCAACTGAGCTTATAAAATATATCTCTGGGGAGACCCAAACACGTCATTCGCAAACATCGTTGGCTTCTTCAACAGACGGTACATACAAAACTCCTATGATAAACCTGACACTTGGAGATGACGACCCCAAAAGTGCAAAAACTAAGGAAACGAAAGAACAAAAAGTCAGTAAGTAGTTAAAGTATAAGGCGTGGAAAATGATGAGATATCACTTTATGGGGAAGGTAACGACGTCTACACCTCTCCTCTTCAAATCAAAGCTCCTCTGTTTCTCTCTGTTTTACCTCTTCACCGCTCTCTTTCTCGCTCTCTACACCTCTCTATCTCAATCCAAATGCCTCTTCAGATCTTCTCCCTTTGATCCCCTCCAGACCCCTCTCTTTTCTTACCCTTCTTCCTATGGAGAACACAAGTATGCCCTCCCAACCCATCGTTCCACTTGCTCCTCCCCTGTCTTTTTCACGGGTACGTGCCCTCCCTTTTTTTTTTTTTTTTTTTCTTGAATTTTTGCATTCAATGATTGTAATTTTTCTTTTGGGGTAATGGGTTTTGTTTTTTGTTTTCAGATTATTGGACTGTGTTGGAGGAGATCCGAGATTTGTGTAGGAATTCTTCGTTGGCTTCGCCGGTTTTGAGTTACATGCAGGGACAGGCCGATAGTTTTGGTGGGAATTTTAGTACCCAGAAAAGGATTTCTTATTTTGATCATGAAAACTCTAGCTTAGAAGTTCCTTGTGGATTCTTGAAGAAATTTCCGATTAGTAATTACGGTTAGTTTTGACCATAATTCTCGGGAATTCAGCTTCTTTTCTTTCTTTTTTTTTCTTTTTTTTTTTCTCTTTTCCTATCAGCTGATATCTGTTTGAATTGTGCTCAATTCATGGTACACAAATCATTAAAAAAATTCCATTTTTTCTTGATACGACTGATACAAGACTGTTTGAATTGTGTTCTTTTGTGTCAAATTCAGATCAAGTTGAGATGGAAAGCTGTAATGGAGTAGTTGTAGTCTCGGCAATCTTCAATGACCACGACAAAATTCGACAGCCAAAAGGGCTAGGATCCAAAACTTTAGATAATGTATGTTTCTTCATGTTCATAGATGATGTTACCCTCAATGGGCTTGAATACCACAAAGTAATTTCAAAAGAATCCGCCCAACATAAGGTAGGTGTATGGAGAATCGTTAGAGTTTCAAGCAAGGACTTATATGAGAATCCAGCCATGAACGGAGTGATACCTAAATATTTAGTCCATAGGCTTTTCCCAAACACCAAATTCAGCATTTGGATAGACGCGAAGCTGCAGCTAATAATTGATCCATTATTGTTAATTCATACATTAATTGTATCCGAGAATGCGGATATGGCCATATCCAAACATCCATTCTATGTTCATACCATGGATGAAGCAATGGCAACAGCAAGGTGGAAGAAATGGTGGAATGTTGATGCCTTGAAGACCCAAATGGAGACGTATTGTGACAATGGGTTGCGGCCATGGAGTCGCAAGAAGCTCCCCTATACATCAGGTATCACAATATTAATATATTTAATTGTTTTCTTGTTGCACTTTGGTTTGATTATTTGTTTTGAAACTGTATATTGTTGGCAACCTCATGATGATTTATCATTTCAAATTGTGTTCCATGCCTTCAAAGCTAAGTTTTAAGGAAATGAAAAGGTTCATGAGCCTGAAATATGTGAGTTATTTCAATCCAATATGGTTGGGAAATACAAAGTAGATGTTGATGAAGGCGTTTCGTTAATGTGATGAGCTGTAGTATAAGAATTATTAAAGTCTGACTGTTGGGTCTAGTTGTCACGGGTCCACCCAGATCATTTATAAAATCCACCTTCAAAGTGTGTTAGGTTAAAAGCTTCCTTAGATGATAACTTCAATTTAGGTTAAAAGCTAGCTTCCTCCCTTAGATGATAACTTCAAAGATCGTACATGGCTTTGTTTTGGTCATTCAGAAGCTATAACCTATGAGATCTTTCCTGGTGGAGGCTCAAACGTAGGTAAGCCCCAACTCCTCCACTGTTCAGTCTGTTTTCAGAAACCAAAAATGACTGCGTATAAAAGGAAGTGGGGTCGGGGTGTTTTGCTGTATGCGTGAAGTTTCCTTAAAACCCTTCCTTCACGATTCTGTTTAAAGGTCACTCTTGTGGGGTTTACCTACTCTGGTATATATTTTGTATTATTTGTATAGAAAAACCTGTTGACAAAAGCACAAGTGTCCAAGAAAAACTGAAACCATGAGATGAAAGATATGATTTTCAATTTGAAATTGTATCTTCACCTCATGATTTCAGTTGTTTTTGCATTTGTGTGTCCAGACATGTGTGCAAGTTGGTGGGTACATTGGCCATTTGTGTATATATGAATCCAAGGATATTGTGTTGGTATTATTTTTTGAGGACAACATCACTTCCACTTGAATTGATGGTGTAACGGCATTTCAATTACAAAAATTATTTTTATTATGCAATCAATTATAATTTACTGACTTTTAACATTTGTGGAAAAAATTAAAAAATTTGTTAGGTGACTTGTCTAATTATTTTTATGGGTAGGTTCTATAAGATAAGGTCAGAAAATAATAATGGTCGGTGTCCTTGAAGTTAGTCTTGGAGTGTATCACAACTGTTTCTTTTTCTAGTTCAAGCACCTACTTCAAATATTTTAATAATTGTGTGAAAGATTAAAACAGCTTTCTTTTTCTAGTTCAAGCACCTATTTCAACTATTTTAATAATTGTGTGAAAGATTAAATAAGCTTTAGAAAATAGTAATGTTGTAGACACAATTACTTTTACAATTGTTAATAAAATTTGTTATAATAAAAGGACCATTATATGTATCCAGTAGCTAATACCAGTTTTATTATACACTAATTACAAATTATATTAATAATTATATTTTATATATATATAAATTATTGTGTTCATAGACTTGCAAGAAAGAATAGATAATTATCAAACCTTAACCAAAAAAAAAAGGGTTGAAGAAAAATCTCAATAAATATATTTGGCAAAATAAACAAATAACTTATAATTGGATTTTCTATCAACGTCAGGGCAAGAACTGGGAAAGGTACAATTTATAGAATTTAGGCATCTTTTAAAACTATATTCTAAAAGTTACATGAAATTTAAGGATTTAGTAATAGGTACGATTCTTGTTTAAAAAAAATCGAAGGTCATGAAATCGAGAAATGTGCACTGCGGATGGGTGGTCCTTATTAGCAGCTGATCCAAGTGTGGTCCACAAAAATATTCACATTGTTGCGTTTCAATGGCACGGTCACAGTTTTCTAAACTTTGGTGGTTGAGAATCTCACATGCAGACGTATTCACACAAATTTTGTTTATTTATATTTTCAGTAATTCTAATATTATGTAGATTGCTACAATTTAGACCACAATTATTATAAGTATTTGACTGTAACTAATTATATGTCATTTTCATATAAATTTATCATTTTTTTTTTACTATTTACGATCAATCACTTAAATAGTTGTGGCACAAATTATATTATTTTATATAATTTTAAAGTTTTTCTTATATTCTTCTTTTTATTCCTCCGTGAATTCTAGACTATTCTATCCCATGTAGTAGGTTAAATGCCCATACAAACTAATATTTCTTATGAGTATACATAAAATTTCACAACAATTGATTTGACATACTTTTATCAATTCTCATTTAGGCTAATTAGATATAATTTTTTAATTTATCACTAACGTTATACCACATTTACAACTACAGAAATTTTTGTTAAATTTGTTGTCTTTAATTTTTCTTTTCTTATTAACAAATTCTTGGCCAATATGATGTCTCTTTTGTATATGTATTTTTTATGACTCGATAATTGGGGAAGAAGATTTAAATCATGGATTTCATTTTCAGAAACATTAGAATATTTTCTTTTACAAAGTATGTATCATTGATTTTCTTGAGATTTTTTTTTTCTCTCAGATGTACCAGATAGTGCTATGATCTTAAGGAAACATGAATTGAGCAGCAACCTCTTTTCCTGCCTAATGTTCAATGAGTTGGAAGCTTTTAACCCAAGAGATCAGTTGGCTTTTGCATATATAAGAGATCACATGAAACCAAAGCTAAAGCTTAACATGTTCGAGGTTGAAGTATTTGAGCAGGTAGCATTGGAGTACAGGCACAACCTTAAGCACATTGGTGGGACTGGTGGCAGAGAAGAAGGGTCCAAAAGGTCCAAGACCAAAAGAACCAAAAGGGCAGGCTCAGATTTGTTGTATGTTAATGGCAGCTGCTGTAGCAAGTGCCAGAAGTATCTTTCGGAAATGTGGGGTGAATCCCATAAATGATTTTGTCCCAGAAGTATCTTTTGGAAATGTGGGATGAATCCCATAAATGATTTTGTTTCTAAACCTTATACTAGTATAAAAAATAGAAAAAAGTATATGATATAAAGAAGGATATTATTAACATGCTCTTTAAGAGCACATAATATAATATACTATTCTTAAAAGTTTTATCAAAAATTAAAAAATATTGTTTACGTTTTTTCAATTTTTAATAAAAATTTTTAAAAACTAATTTGTTAACTTTAACTGAACTTATTAAAAATGAAAAAGTAAAGAATCTAACAAACTGCATTTCACAGAAAAATTCCTGACACGAAATAGCAGGTTGTCAGGGGATGCTGCTTTTTTACTTGTTTTATCTTTTTCAATTGCTTTTCTTATCTGGTAGGCGTTGACGGGTCATGAAAGCTATAGCCAGTTAAAAAAAACAAAGTGGGATGATCAGATTGGTAATGCTTTTCTAGGTACGGAGACAAGAATCTTAGTATAGTGGCGGCTATCAGAATTCAGAATTTGAATGAAATTATAACGCATCGCTCAAGGTGTCTGGCAGCTTTTTACGACCTTTTTACGCTTAGTTTATTTTGCGGTAAAACATTTTTTTAAATATAAATTATTTTATGCACATTTTTAAATGTTTTGTGTGACAAGCGTAAACTATTAAAATTAGTAGTTCAGTCATCGGAAATATTGGCACCCAACCAGACCAACGACTCAGTTACCAAATGCGGGAGAGCCACCATATATTTTTGTATAATATTTTTCCTAAATTTTTAAAGCCAATATGTTTTATAATATTTTACAAAGGATTTTGTTATTAATAAAAAAAACTTTAAATTTAACTAAATTATACAACAAAATAAACACAATAAAATGCTAAAAATATTTTCCACACTAAAGTATTTTTTGTGGTAACCAACCCAAGCAGGATTGTGCATTTGAGTAAGCCAATTATAAATTATTATTATGACCATTCCATCTTCCTTTTCTTAATAAAATAATAAATGGTGGGCCTTGAGCCCACTTCAAACATTGGATTGCGGCCTGTCCAGCGTTATTGCAAAATCCAAACCACAGAACATGATAGGAATGATTTTGCGGGATCAAGATATAAAAAAGCTATAAAATCCAAAGCAACTAATCCCATCATTGATTCCCTTTAGCATGCTTATATTTATTAATCAATAAAATACCTTGAATATTTTAAAATTTATGTGTTAATTAATTAAAATATGCTAATCATTGCGCATAACACCTTTCCCATGAATAAATGAATACTCAATCTAAACTTAATGGTTAATTGATATTTTATTGTCTAATTTAGGATTGGAGACTTCCAACCATATTAAACCTATTCTTTTTTTTTCTTTTTTTTTTTTGGCTAAAGCATCTTAAACCTATTTCTCTAATAAAAGCAGTTCAACAATATATAGGTGTCAAATCACCTTAGAAAATTATTTGAATGGTAACGACGACTTCACTCTATAGTCTGCTCTTAAAACATTAGTCTTTAGTTTTTACCAAGGAGTCAGTTCAAAATCTAATATCAACATGAATTAATGCTTGTCTTTATTATTCTACTATCCGATGAGAGATTCAAAATCAACTAGGAAAACCTCCAATTTTAAATTTTACTATCACAATTAGTAGCCGATCAAATTATACAGTTCATGCAGTGCTATCTTTCCATTCCACTAGTGTTAAGTTCTCTCAAATTCTAGAATCAAGTTTTTTTTTCCCTTTTAGAGATATTAAGGTTCAAGTCCATTATATTAAAGTTCATTGTAGTATACGTAGTCCTGATTATACACCAGAACTAAAACCCTAGTGTATGTGTCTCTCTCTTTCTATTTATGTATATAAGCGTCAAACCTAAACTTGTTTCAATCTTAGTTTTTTTCTATATGAATAAAATTGCAGATTAGAACAAACAAAAATGTGTATCAATCTTTGCCTAGTATTTAAATCATTTCCAATTATGCATTTGATTCATTTCATGCATTTGTGCCACATTTGGTCAATTTTCTAGGAAAGTTTTTGGGATCACACGTACGTCTAAGTATTCTAAATTCAGGATCTCGTGGATATTTTTCTAAATTTCTAGGAACTACTTTTTGAGACATCACACGCACATATAATTTTTCTAATTTGATTATTGAATCTATATCCCAACCTCTGGTTCGTGCTTTCCACAAGTGGAGCATCTCAGACCGAAATTCTATAAGTGCAACTTTGATATCCTCTATTCCTCTCACATGCAACTAACATTCCTAAAAACCGAATCAACTTTTGTTATGCAGAAGCTAATTTAGAGGCAGATGACTTGCTAACTATGGAGCACCCAATGACCTATCAAGTGTAAAGCACATTGCAAGACTGTTTTATTTCTAACGAAAGATATAAATAAATGATATCCTTTGGGTCCACCGAGTTGCTTTCCAAGAGTCTGGAATTCAATGGACAAATTAAAGCACTAAACAGTTAAAAAAAGTGGGGTCGAATAAATATGAAATTCTCACTGCTTTTTTTTTTTTTTAACAATCTATAGTATTCAGACACAACAAAAGAATCAGACTAAATTGGTCCAATTAAAAGAGCGGTTGAATGCCGAAAGGTCAGCAGTTGGTAAATATTGAGGATTTTGTATTAGTTTTCCCACCATCATCAACTAATCAAAATGCCGAATAAGAATAAATTCTTTCAACACTAAAGGACGAAACCATCCACTAAATGAATAAAGCAGAAAGCTTGAATGCTGATTCTTTTTCCTTTAAAGATTTCCCACCTGCCATTGATCACTTTACTCATTTCTTGATGAGCATTTGACAAGATCTTTTCCTTTTTTTTTTGGACAAAATATAATAACTTGTAATAAATAATGACTGCGACTATGACCACACCTTGATTAAAAAAAAAAAACCAATGACCACCCTGCTACTAATAATGCCCCTATCTCCCCTCAAATAATAATAATAATAATAATAATAATAATAATAATAATAATAATAATAATAATAATGCCCATATTAGTCAAAAAAATATTTATTAAAAGAAGTCAAAACCCTTGGTTAATAACTGGAAGTGCTTGTAGTCAAGCATGCGTGCGAAAATTATTATTAAATTAATTATTGCGTAATGTATTGTACATTTTGTAATGTTTTGTACAACAAATTATCTTAGGACTCATCATACATATATATATATATATATATATATATATATAATATTGTAGTACCAATGGGCCTGAATTACACACAGTGGGCCGGTCCAAAGGCTCTCACAATGAAAGAAGCCCAACCCCACATCTTGAAATGGTCCGAGGACGTAATCAGTCCAACTTACAAAGTCACGTGATAAAAAGGGGTGTCATGCATGACCAAAATACCAAGAAATATGACGTCCGAGGACAACGCAGTCCTCGGCAAGGGTTGCCGAGGACGTGAATGATCTAGCAGTCCAACAACGCCCCTGACGAAGGCCTTTGATGCTGGAATTAATGAAATAGAGATAAAGAATAAAGGGGAGGGGTAGGAGAATATCCAGAAAAAAACTGCTATCACTGCATTTAAAGCTCTACACCTGCTTCTCTGGCCGCATTAATGAGGAAGTGATGCCTGAACGTTGGGTTTGAACCTTATCTTCATCACCAGAGACCTTAGTAAAAAGAGGTGATGGGACAAGTATCCAAAAGAGAAAAAGGTCCAGGTTACACGTGGAAGAAAGGAAAAAGGGGAGAGGCCTATAAAAGGTGAAGGAAGGAAACATAGAAAGGAGGAGGAAAAAATCAAAGAAAGAGAGAAAGAGAGAGAAAGGGAGAGAACTTGTAAGGAAACTCAAACATTTGTCCTCGGCAGTAATATACGAAGTAATATTTCGTCCACGTTTGATAAGTATGCATATGTTCTGTGATCAAACCGAACCTTTATGTTATTTACCGCCCAAAACTCTGGATTAGAATCCTGCTCTCTATAAATTCATTGTTTAGGGCTCATAGGCTTAATCCGAAGACTCGATTCAACACAAAACTCGATTTGTGCCCTTACAAATATATATATGGGCAAAACTTAAATATAGTACCTTGTGTACTGTGCATTAGGTTCCCTCCCTAAAAATTAGACACTTCTCTTTTCTTAGTCATCACAAACCCATGTCCTCTTGAATAGAGACCGTGTACTTTTGGTGGGATTACTCTAATAGGAGTAGTGGTGGGCTAGGAATTCAAATGGGAGGTGGAACTCCAAAGCTTTCATTGATGGATCTAGGATTCGTGCGGGTATGAAGGGCGAGGATGGGTTTAGGGACTTTGCTGTGAAAAGACTCAAATTTGCAGAATTTACTAGTTGTGAGAATTTCAGAGGATATTGTGGACCTATACTGTGCGGTGTGAAGGGGATGGGAAAAAAATTTGGTCTTCATTTTTTATTTTAGGGTTTTTTCCAATATTGGTTGTTGAATAAGTTAATGTACAGAGAAAGATTGAGGCTAAATAAAATTTCTTGTTTTGGAACTTTTTTCCATCAATTTCTAGTTTATTTTTTCCCCTGGTTTCCTCTTCTTCTGCCATTTTTTTTTTTATAAAACTAATCTTGAGTGTGAATCTGAAAAATTCTACAAGAAGTATTTAATATAAATGAAAGGCAAAGATTCAACAAAGACAATAAATAATGGATTAAGCTTTTGTCAAGGCATGATATATCTGGGTTAGTGAATGTGATGCTACGGCCTTCATCCTCTCTTAATTTGGATCCATCAATGAAAGCCTTGGAGTTCCACTAGAGAAAGGGGGGAACGAACAAAGACAAAAAGCATTGATTTTTCTAAGGGAACGAAAAAGTTTTAACGCCCGTTTACTGATATCATGAAATAGCCACATGGCTGATTTTTAGGCAGGAAACCTAACGCACAGTACATAAAGTATTGTATCTAAGTTTTACCATATATATATATATATATATAAATATATTAGATGAAAACAATTAAAATTTAATTTCATCAGCAAAGTAAACAACATTAGGACAAAAGTTCAGCTTCTACGATATTACCCTGTGCATAAGGAGCCAAAATATGTGCAGCCTTGTTTTGCTTCTCTTCTTATCTTCTTATGTGTTCAAAACTCCATTTCCTTATAGCTAGTTTAGATAGAGTGGAGAGAGGGCAGAGTAGAATTAGCCGATTCGGTCAACTATACTCTACTCTATTCTCTCTTCCTCCCTCCTCCTCTATTCAAACAGATCCTTAAGCTTACATCTTCTGATGCAGCAAGCTTGGCGTCCTTTATAATTAATGTGCCTAATTGGCAACATATTTTCTATTGCATTGATGGCGGACATGTGTCTCAACAGCAAAGATATATGGCTGCCCTTTGTGCTACCATCACACTGCTATTAATTTGCCACACCATTTATCTTGCCCTGCACTTCTAGCTCTCTTAGTATCCGTTTAGCAAAAATTATTTTACCCAACTTATTTTATTATTCAGCAAAAAAATTTCAGTTTCAACAAATTAAATAAGCGGATCCCAAACGAACTCTTAATTTTGATAAGAGTTCCTCTGCACACAAACATTTGTTATAATATTTAGAGAATTAATTAAATATTTGAAAAAAGAGAAAACATAAATTATTAAAATTAATATAAGTAAGAATATGGACCTATTACTTGTCTAATTGCGTCTTATTAAATTTGTTTTTATCTTTTGCTTGACTTTGTTTTACTTTTTGCCAAAGCTTTCGTGCAAGAATTCTTATTAACTTACTAATGTCTCGTGTGATACATTTTGAAATATTTTGTAAAAATATACATGTTTTGGGGTCTATATATAATATGTTTTATGTGTTATAATATTTGGAGAATTAACTTCAATTATATTACATGTCATTAGAAAAAAGATAAAATGGAAATTTTTTGAAATTATTATTATTAAGAATACCAACCTATTACTCGAGTGAAAGATGCATAGATAGTATAACATAATAAAGGAAAACGAATGATGAGTAGACAAATCTTTAGTTATTTTCCACCAACTTAAACACACTTTTTTTTTTTTTGCATGAATGCTATTGAATTTGATTTTATCTTTTGCTCTTTTTTTCTTTTTTTGAGAGTTTTATCTTTCGCTTGACTTTGTATCACTTGTTGCCAAAACATGCGTGTGAGAATTATTATTAACTTACTAATGTCTTGTACAACGTATGGTACTTTTTGAAATATTTTTTAAAATAAAATTATCTTGGAATTAATTATATATAATATTTTTAGAATTAACTTTTTTTTTTTTTTGAGAGAGTTTCAACCTATGGCGTCCACTTCTAATAATAGCCATTTATTATCAGATTAAGACACCAATCAGTTTTTGGTGTAGACGGAGATTGAACCCCAGATCTCTTATACAACTATCAAAAACTTTACCAGTAGAATTAACTTCAATTATACTACAAGTCATAATTTAAAAAATATAAATTGTTACGATTAATATAATTAATTAAGAATGTGAACCTATTTGAGTGCATGTTATTAAAATATGTTTTAATCTTTTGCTTGACTTTGTTTCATTTGTTGTAAAAACAATTGAATTTGAGCAAATATTAATACACCAAATCAATTATTTAATATATATATATATATATATATTACCAAAAATAACGTTAAATATTCATTTATATATAATTTATACATCAAAATAAATGCATTTACCATATTAATACTCTTTTTGATTGCATTAGCACAAATTTAGTTTACTACAATGTTTTATTTATATAAATGTGCATGTGTTAAGTTTAATATAATTAAAATATGAACACAATACTTTTGTGAATTCAAGAATATTTAATTATTTTAATTAATTTAAGCACAAAATTATTTTTATAATCTTGATCGTCTGTGTTACTAAATTTGCTTTTGTCTTTTGATAGTGTTTGTTTCAATTGTTGCCTATGAAACTAAACATGAGGAAAAATGCAATATTCCAAATCAATTTTTTATTAGGAAAATAGTTTTTCCAAATGAATTATTTCTTATATTTTATAAGCTTATAAAAATAACAATATGTGTACCCTTTTATATAGATATTTAATATATGAAAATAATTATTCAGCAAAAATATATGAAAATAATTGAATTTAAGCACATTAAAACATGTCGATTAATTGATATTGTAACATAAAACAAATTAATTAGAAATTTTTTATAATAATAGGTCATTTTCAGAGCTAACTTAACTTTTTAAAATCTCAATATGAGAGAATTAAGAGTCATGACTCATGACTTATGACTCATGAGAATTTTTTTTTTTTTTTTTCTGGTAATTGAAAAATGGTTAGAGGCAATTATTGTGATTTTTCTACTTGGGTGTTACTATGTTAGCTCTATAATTGTTCCTAAGCTAGACCTCCGTTGTGTATGCAATGTAGGAATACAAGGACCCACAACGAGTTATTAGTGTGTGAAGGGGACTCGAACCTGCATCCAAAGCAGGGTAGTCGATATTGTACCGATATCGGCTAATGCACCGATATCAGTATACTTTTATTTTGTACCAAAAAAAATACCGACTGCGTACTGGCGAATTCCGACCGTACCGGAATGAAACACAAAATATTGTGTTTCTTTTTTTTTTTTTTTTTTTTTTGTAATTGTGGCAGTTTTTGTCTCTAAAATAATCAATAATGAAAGTATTTTGTAGATAATTTCATTATTTCACCTAGCCTTTGATCTCTCCAATTCTTTTACTTAATTTGGATTTGGTGTTTGAATTAAGAGTTCCATTTTCTTCTTTTTTAATTGTTTTACCTACATCAATTCTAATCTCCAGTTGATCTTTAGGTTGCTGTATCAATCAGTACACAATAATTGAAATGGAAGGTATTTATGAGACTAAAAATTAGAGAGTCTGTGTGTAAATAAAGATTTTTTGTGTGTGTGTGATATATATATATATATATATATATATATTAAATATATAAAATAGCGGTAAATCCGAAACGGTACACCGATATTGACCGGTATCTGAAATATATCGTACCGGTGGCCAAACCGATATAGCCTCCAGTACAGTATTGACTTCTTTGATCCAAAGTTGTGTCAAACCAAGTTCCTCATCACAAGACCACATTAGAACATTTTTACCATAATTCCATGCAAATTGAATGAGACCATTATTTCCTCATTTGCACATTTAGAGTCTGTTTAAGTTCCGTTTATTTTACTGAAAGTACTATAGATAAAGATAAAAATGAGTTGAAATAGTATAGGAGTTATGCTACAGTCACAAACTATTTTACAACATTTTTACAAACTATTGATGTGGCCAATTTCTTATTGATTGGGCAAAAATCCAAAACTGACCCTCTAACTTTCAGTTTTGTCATTTCAATCATTTAACTTTCAATTGTTGTCAATATAGTATTCTGTTAATCAGCTGTCAAGTGTCTCCGTTAAATGAGCAAAATGACGTCGTTTTGGCTCTTTTAAAAAAAAATCGTAATTGAAAGAAATTAAGAAATCTGTTATTAAAAAAATAAGAAGAATTCATTTAGGGAACAAAGCGGAGATTAGCAGACTTGCCCCAAATCAGAAGGAAGAGCAACACGTAGAGCAGCTCTCGGCGGTGATCAGTGACAGCAATGCGGCGATCGGAGATCCAGATATTAGATTTCTTACCAAGATAAGAGCACCAGCTGGTGTAGTTCCTCCGAAACTTGCGCAAAACGGCAACGTCAAGGGCGTCGATGTTGTCCAACGGTGGAGAGAGGTGCATCTAACTGTTGGCGAGGTGGAGAATGAGCTACTCGCGCTGGTTGCGAGCGTTGTCATTTTGGAAGTCGAAGAGAGGGTGAGCTAGTCCAGGAGGTCTATGTGCGGGGCCCATTGGTTGTGCAGCGGCTTACGAAGGTCGCCGACGGCTCGGAGCGGGACAGTAATGGCTCGAACCTCCGAGAATCTGAGCGATGGGTGCTCCGTGAAGAGGTTATGGATGGGGATTATGTTGTATGGGTTGGATTCTAATGGCGGTATGGATGGACTGGACCTCCAGTGACCCTAAATGTTTTTTGTTTTTGGCTAAAATGCAAACTGACCCTCTAAGTTTCACATTTTGTCATTTCAGTCCTCTAACTTTAGTTTCGATCTATTCAATCCTTTTAAGTTGCAAAAAAGTGTTTCAATTGAGGCCTTCCATTAACTTCTGTTAATGCTCTACCTTTAAGTGCATTTTTTTTTTCTTCTTTAGTTTTTATATCAAAAAATGCAAAAAACTAATTTAAATTTAAAAAAATTTAAGAAATCCCATAACTTACCACAAACCCAGCACAAAAACAACAACAAATTTCTCTACATTTATCACCAAAAAGAGAAAAAGAAAAGAAAGCAAACTCACTCACGTCGTGTAAAATCGGAGAGAGAGATCAAGTAGAGAGTGGCAGAGACGACGTGAGTGAGTACCTAACCATCTTGGTGTACAAGTTGTGTAAATCTCTTTTATTTCTACATATCTCATTTCAATTTCTCTCTTTGTTTGGTTCCTGAGAATTCAAGAGAAAACATTGGAAAAAGAAAAGTGAGAAAATAGAAATTCTCTGTTTGGTTACTTTTTAGAATAAGCTCAAACTCTGATTTAGATTCTATTGGAGTGAGATTTTGTCAAATTTAGATCTAAGACTCCATTTTTTTTTATTTGTTTCGTTAGTGATTGAATTAGTTTCTATTGATTCTTTCTGTGTTATTTTTTTTTGTACATGTGAATTTAGATTTGCAGATCTGAGATTGACGGTGTATAGATCTTTTAAATATGTGTTTTTTTTTTTTTTAAGTCTTTTGTGTTATAGTTTAGTCTGTAAGGCTTTGTTTGTTTCCTAGGAAAATTTCTTTTCATTAAGGCTCTGTATATGGAAATTGTACTGTAAGTCTAAGATCCCATTACCTAAAAATTGCAATATTGCAATTCTCTGAAGAATGTGAATAGTTGCACAATACTCTGGGTTTGATTTGGAATTCCCAAATTTGGTGTGTTGTGAAATCTGTTTCATTTGTGGGTTTATGGAATTGTATTATTTGTAATAAACTCACTCACTCACGTTCTGATCTTCAATTTACACGACATGAGTGAGCTTGCTTTCTTTTCTTTTTATCTTTTTGGTGATCAATGTAAAGAAATTTTTTGTTGTTTGTGTGCTAGGTTTGTGGTGTGTTATGGGATTTCTTAAAATTTTTTTTTTCAAAAAATTAAATTAACTTTCTCCATATTTTAATATAAAAAACTGAAAGAAGAAAAAAAAATGCACTTAACGGTAGAGCATTAACAGAAATTAGTGGAAGGCCTAAATTGAAACACTTTTGAAACTTAAAGAGATTGAATTGACCGAAACTAAAGTTAGAAAACTGAAATGACAAAAGGTGAAACTTAGAGGGTTAGTTTTGCCTTTTAGCTTTTTTTTTAAATAAAATTTTTCTTAATTTCTTTTCATTACGGGAAAAAAAAAAAAACAAAAAACAAAAAACAAAACAGTGTCGTTTTGCTCATTTAACGGAGACACTTGACAACTAATTAACAAAATACTGAATTAACAACAATTGAAAGTTAGAAGAATGAAATGACAAAACTGAAAATTAGAGGACTAAAATAAAAAATGCCTAAAGATAGAGGGTCAATTATGAATTTTTGCCTATTGATTTTCATTAACATCACTTTTTCATTTACTAATAATTACTTACTACATTAGTAGTTTGTAAAATTTTTTATAAAATAATTTGTATCTCTAGCATAATTCATAATATAGTAAGATTTATAAATAGTACCAAAAAATATAATAAGACCCATAAATAATAGTAAAAATAAACTAATTAGTAAAATAAATTGATTTTTGAATTTAGGTTCAAATTCGCACTCACTTCGTAATTACCATCCCCAGTTTCCACCCGTGCCTCAAAACCTCCCACCAAAACAAACAAGCCCAACCCAAGCCCATTACTGAAAAACCACATGTGTCTCAATCCACAGCACTCAAAAGTCCACAACCCATTCACTTTTATATATATACCACAGACCCACTCAGATCACAACAAAACAAAATTCTCAAACACAAAATGTCGAGGCAGCAAGTCACAAACCACAGAGAGCAAGCAGAGATCTACCATGGCGAAGAGCTGTGCAAGCAAAAGTCTCAGGATCTCCTCAACGAGATCTCTCTCCCAAAAGGCCTCCTCCCTCTAACCGACGTCGTCGAGGTCGGCTACAACCGCACCACCGGGTTCGTGTGGCTCAAGCAGAAGCGCAAGAAGGAGCACCGGTTCCGCTCCATCGGCCGAAACGTCTCGTACGACAACGAGGTCACGGCCTTTGTCGAGGACCGCCGCATGAAGAAGCTCACCGGGGTCAAGACCAAGGAGCTCCTCATCTGGGTCTCCATTTCCGACATCTACATCGACGATCCCAGTTCCGGTAAGATCACGTTCGCCAATCCTACTGGCATCTCCAGGTCTTTTCCGGTGTCGGCTTTTGAGCTCGACAACGAAGGGAATAGCAAAAAATGAGCGTAGACTTTCTCGATTTTGTGTTCTAAAGTAATGGGTTGCGTAAAGGTTTTGCTGTTGTAGTGTCACTTTATTGGTTTTTTTACTGTTTTGGTTGACTCAGATACTTTGATTAAAATCCAAGTCTTCTTTGTCTCTCCAAATCTCAATTTGGATGGCGTGCTTAACTGAGCTATCTTTTCATCTTTTGCAATTATTGTACCTTTGCTTAAATTATTGTCGCTTTTTAATTTTCTTACGTTATATACAAAACTCTGCCTGCCGACCTGAATACCTTGGGGCGTTTGGTTTGGAAATTTTCTACTATTCAGATATGTTATTTTTAAATCATAAAAATGAAATATTTAAATATATAATTTGACAGTTCAATTCTTTATAATAAAATTGAATAGTATATGTTTATTGACTTTTTTTTTTTTTTTTTTTTTATCAACTAGATGTTTATTATCTGTTTCACTTTTATGATGTCTACGAACTTTTGAAGCACGGATATCGACCCTACATGCGACAGGGTTAATGAATTGAATATCAAAATATATATATATATATATTGGAGTATATTTAATATTTATATTAGGTTTTAGGAAATAGTAAACATCCATCAAAATCATTGAAAATATATTTAAAATTAGTTTAAAACAGGGACGGACCTGGCCAGTAAGAGCTCGGCTCCCTGGCCCAAATAAATAAATAAATTAGTTATATTTTGTCCTTTTATTAGTTGGGCCCTTCTCTTCCAAACTTTGTGGCCCTATTAGCTAGTCCAGTCCAAACCATGATCCGAGTGTACGGTTTAGATTTACAACTATGGTCCCCACTTGTTTTAGCTCAAGGAGTTAGCTCTCTTTTTTCTTATTTATTTCTCTTTTATTTTACCACCACGGGGACATTTGAGATTCTTTTCTTGATTTTTATTAAATTAATTATATTATTATATAACATATAAACAATATATATAATAAGCTACTTTTAAAATAGATAAATATATATAATATAAAAAAATAAAACACTAAAATGCGTACAATGTAAATCGTTATTTGATTAGATTTTTTTTAATGCATTTAATTTCAAGGATTGTTTGTCTACTTTGCAACTTTGACTTGTTGGTATTTTTTTTATGTTAGTCATTATAATTAATGGATTATAATTTATTTTTAAATCTAATCCCATAAGCAAGTTAAAAACTATTTGATCTATTCATGGTAATATTTTAGAAAATAATACTATACTTTTGGATTACAATGTTGAGTTATAAAGTAATTAACTTATATATTGAATAGTATTTATATTCTACCACTTTAGACTATTATATAAATGATGCTTTAGACTATTATATAAAATATGAATATAATATATATTCAAATCTTGTTTTCATTTAGCCCCCCAAATACAAGTTCCAAGTCGTTTTTTAATAATCATCCTAATTTTTTTTTAGAGTCATCACTAGCTATGTGGATACTTATTTGAAGTTGTTTTTTTGTTTGCTTAAACTCCAACTTTCATAGTTTGAAATTCTAGGTCCGTCCTTAATTTAAAACCAATACTAAATTATAATGTACATTAATATCCCTAAAAAAATGTAATTAAACTATTAAATCAATTATTTATTGGTGGATTCCAGTTAGCCCAACTGATAAAGTCTCTGATGGTTGTATAAGAAATTTGGAGTTCAATCCCCACCTACATTAAGAGCAAACGCTATTGGTTAAACTCTCAAAAAAAAAAAAAAAAAAAAAAACTATTTATTTCATTTTCTTCTTAAAACGCTACTTATTATATTTAAATGTTTATGTTCAACCTTGTAACACTTTTAATCTTCAGAGAGGAAAAAAAGACAACTTGAAGGGAGTATAGCATCAACTTATTTTACCATAAAAAGCATACTCACACACATGCACATGCACATACCCATGCCAAAAGCAAAGCAAATATCCATGCGAGAGATTGAGTTGGGTTGATGGTTGCCTATCAGGTTGGCTATGTTGTGACTGGCTACTAGCTAGTCACCAACCTAAGCTTGAGAGAGAGAGAGAGAGAGAGAGAGAGAGAGAGAGAGAGAGAGAGAGAGAGAGAGAGAGAGAGAGAGAGAGAGAGAGAGAGAGAGAGAGAGAGACTTTAGTGCTCAAAATTTTCAAAATGAGAAGGGTTTGACCATAGTGAATCGTATCGTGAATTGATTTTTGGTGTTTCCGTATCTTGTATCGTATCATTTCATGTATCGTAAGATACACAAACACTAAATAAAATTTATAAAAAAGTTATAGATATACATATATAAAGGATATATTCATTATAAATTTTTAATAAATTCAACTAATGACTAATTTATTCATCACTTATGTAATAATATTTAACAAGCTAATTGAATAAATCAAACTAGCATGTGTATATAACATACACATTCAAATTGCTTAGATTTCAAAAGTGATAATATATTACAAACGACCCAAAAATAATAATCTATTTTCATCATATTGCATAATCAACCCCATGTAAGTCAACGCTATCATTATGTTTATCCTTTTGAATGTTTATCAAAAAAATAAAAATTCATTTTGAAAACTTATATCTTCACTAAAACTTTCTTTATCATCATTAAAATTTACTATCTCTTCTTGTTCTTTTTATTTTAATAATTTTTATGCAAAGTATATATTTCTTCTTCCCATTCTAGTTTCTTGGGCTTATAACAATAATGACAAAAAAAAAATTTATATTGTCAATTAATATATTATTCATAGTATATAAATATAAATTTATAAATATTGAAGTGAAGTGTAACTGTGTAATCTAAATTTTGTAGGAGAAAGAGAAAAAAAAAAACTTATGAATATGTAATTTTATTAGGCTAAATAAGGAATCTAATAATTTTGTGTTAAAAATAAGTCTAATAACTTATTAGATTCAAATAAAAATACAAATTTTAGCCCAAAAAAAACTCTCAATTTAAAGTGTTTGTTATGTATCGTACGAAACGTACAATTTTACAATACGATACGATTCATACAATATACACTGTATCGTATGATTCATAAGCACTTACGATATGTCGATACGTCAAGACGATACGAAACTTTTTACACACGATACGATATGTATCGCATATCATATGATACTGACAACTATATTGTAACTAAAAATAAGATAAATGGTAGAGATTCAATCAAGTGTAAGCCAATCCAATGATCCTCAATTTCCTCCTTTTCTTTTTTTATTTTCCATTTTTTGGCCTAGACCGTGTTGCAACTTGCAATTGTGCTCGGTTCGTGTCCCATTCAAAAAAATAAATTTTTTTCCTCAACAAATACTAGACTCAAACAAATGTGTGTCGACTAAGAGCTTTTCTCTCAACTGAGGTTGTGTTTCGAAGACACCACTTGCTTCGGCGTTGTTCCCCAAATCTTTTTTTTTTTTTACCCCAAAGCTTTCCCCTTATCACTTCTGATCTTTCTTTTCCCTCATTCACCTACCACTGGCTTTTCCCATTGTTACATCCCATTAGCTTTAGTTTGGACTATCGTTTTGACAAGTCCAAGAAATAGTGGTCGGATTGTACCTCTTGTTCAACTTTTCTTTATTCTCATAAATTACCTCTCTAATGCACCTTTTCAACTCCTTTTCCCACTTGTTCACTACTTTTTTCTTTCTATACTTCTTTGTCTTCTTCCTCTCCATGTTGTACTCTGTTTTCTTTTGGAGTCTTACTCTTTGACTTCCTTGCTAAACATAGGGGACCAATTTCCAGCAAGGGAGTACGGTTGGACTGAGAGTAATGGATCTGATATAAGTGTTGGCCCTTTAACAGAAGACATTGATGCCTATTCCCAGACCAGTGGTGAAAATGAGACTCCTTTTGCAAGGCATGAGCCTATTGTTGAGGCAGATACTAAAAATCTTAACATGCAACGAGAGTTCTAGAATCATTGTGCTATTGGATTCCTGTTGGACTTTAGGAAATTCTCCGTTCACCATCTACAACAAATTATCAATTCTGCATGGAGGATCAGAGGTGTGGTTTCTGTCATCGGAAGGGATTCCTTTTTCTATCTCATGCATTTTGAAATTCTTGAAGATCTAAACCATTTCTATGCTAAGGGTCCATGGGCTATAGATGGTGCATTTTTGATTTTGGAGAAATGGCGGCCAAATATGGTTCTAAGCCGTTTACAGCTCAATTATGTTTCCTTATGGGTTCAATTACATGGGCTTCCTTTAGAGTACCAATATCCTAGTTTGGCAAAGCGCATGGGTCAAATTATGGGCACTTTGTAAAGAGTGGATTGTGAAGATAGTATTCCCAGAAATATTAGATTTATGAGAGTGAGGGTATAAGTTGATCCTTGGCTTTCTTTAACAGCGGGTTTCATGCTTCGCCTTGATGATGACACTCGGACTTGGGTATAGTGCAGATATAAAAGGGTACACAAGCTTTGCACTCAGTTTGGGTTAATTAGTCAAATGAGGGGTCAGTGCAATGAGAGCATGGATGAGATTGAGAGAATGCTCATTCGCTAGAGAAACTGGATACAACGCATTCACTAGGTCCAATATGGGCTTGATTCATTGGAACCTCATTTTCACAACGAGCTAAGGGCTTTCTATAACAGAGGACGACGGTGGACTACCCAGGTAAGGCATGGGAACCTTTAACAACCTCATCACACACATGCACATTTTGTTTCTACCCCTGCTTCCCTTGTTCCTAACCCCTCTCACCCTATACACTTCCAAGATGTAAATCTACACTTGTTCCCTGACCTAGAGACTCCACACATCCCTAATCCACCGGGGATTTTTTCTACTCAACACCCCATGGCCCCCTCCCAACCAGAATATGAACATGCAACACTTGATTCGGCAATTTTATCCTTATCCTTAGCTAATCATCTTGTTACTCAAACTCCCCTTAATTCTCCTGCTTCCTCCCTTGATCATCTCCCTAATCCTATAAAGCCTCCTAAGTCTAATCTGGACCAACCTACTAATACCTCTCAGCCTCTTGACCTCAATCCTGAAGGTATTGCAACTTTTACCCTACACCTTCCGTGTGCCTTACCTTTGGAATCTAATTTGCATTAGACCTGGATATTTGAAAATGACCCTTTTATGACAAATGGTACTTTAAGAGAGAATTCGAGGTCTACCTCTGCTACTGGAAGTGATGAGACAAAGCTTATGTTCAATTTGGATAGGCTCAATAAAGACTGCCCTGATTGGGTATGTAGGGATGCATGGAGTAAGGGACAAATACCTGAGATTCTTGATCATTTTATTGACAATTTAGTCCAAACAGTGAATAGAAATAGATTTAGATTTGAAGTCGGTGACTCTAGTGCTGGGCCTCAGATTAGAGGGAACCAATACTTAGTTGATGTTGAACCACAGATAGAGATTGCCCATAGTCATATAGTTAGCTTGGATACTAGGCTAATTAACTTTCTTAATACTGATAATACAAACCTTGGCCCAGGCTTACACTCCCCTGCTTCAATTGCTTCTGATCTGGGTCAGAGTCTTATTTTGCAGTGCGGGGAAGTCTTGGATAGCAGTCAAGTGCCTACAAAGAAGAGATTCCGGACTGAATTTGGGCGGCTAGGGAGGAACATCCACCAGAAACTTCTCTGTGGATTTTTCTCAAAGGAAGGTACCAATCTTGTCTCTGTTGAATCTCCATTTGATTCTATTGATTCCATTTGTCATACTAATGTGGAAGCTCCAATCTATCCAAAAGGGTGTCGAGAAGCTGACCCTAATCAGCTTCCCTAGCAGCCATGAGGATCCTGAGCTGGAATTGCAGAGGTTTGGGCAAACCCTCTGCAATTCTACAATGCCAACAAAAAGGCCATAAGTTCAAAGCTGATTTGATATTTTTTATGGAAACTAAATTAGTAGAAGGCAAAGGTAAAGATGTATGGGCTAGATGTGGTTTCTTAGATTGATAGGAAGTTCCTAGAATGGGTTATAGTGGGGGTCTGGTGTTAGCTTGGATGCATAGACCTAATCTTAGGATTAATTTTATATCTAACTATCTAATTCACATTGACCTTTTGGATAATAAGGGTGTCCCTGTTTCTATTACTTTTTTTTATGGTAACCCTGAACGTGCTAAAAGGGAGGAGGTTTGGCAACAACTTTCCTCTCTCAAAGCTTCTGCCCATCCTAGCTGGCTCTGTATAGGGGACATCAACCAAGTCTTAAGTAATGAGGAAAAGTTTTCTTTTTCACAAGGCAGTATTATGGGTGCTAAGCTCTTTCAACAAGTCATATACAATCTCCAATTATGTGATCTGGCTGCTACAGGACAAAAATACACTTGGATGAACAACAGAGAGGAGAATGAGTTTGTTATGGAAAGACTTGATAGGGCTTTTTCTACTGTTGAGTGGGTCAATAGGCACCCTCTTTACTCTCTTAGAAACCTTCCAATAATTTGATTAGATCATGGACCAATCCTTTTGGACTTTGAACTCCAAACCCCCTTCAGACCTAGACCCTTTAGATTTGAATTTATGTGGACCACTCACCCCAATTGTAAGAGTATGATTCAACAAGAATGGTCTATCAATTCTATAGGATCTAAAGCTGCTCAATTAAGCTGTAAAATCTTAAATGTTAAGAAAACTGCAGTTCAATGGAACAAATTTGTGTTTGGGATGGTAGAGAGAGATATTAAGCTTAAACAAGCTCAATTGCAGCAATTTCAAGATTTCTTAGGTTCTATTGAGGATGTTAGGAAGGAGAGACAACTTAGTTTTGAATTGGAAGATCTGATGAATAAGGAAGAATTGATGTGGGCACAAAAGGCTAGAGCTAAGTGGATTTTACAAGGAGACAGGAACATCAAATATTTTCAGACTGTTGTCAAGTAAAGAAGAGCCAAAAACAGGATTTTACAGATAAAAGATCCTCTTGGAAATACCACAGATAATCTGATGGAAATTAAAAGTATTCTGGTTAGGCATTTCAAAAATTTTTTTGACAACAATACTCAGGCCAATCTTCTGGATATTGTTCAAGACCTACAATCCTTACCAATCCCCTCTCTTTCTGATCAGCATAGAAGCCTTCTTAATGCTCCCATTACATCTGCTAAAATTGAAAACACTGTTTTCCAACTTTGCTCTTATAAAGCACCTAGACCTGATGGTCTTCCTGCTTTTTTCTTTCTAGAATTTTGGAACATTGTAAAGTGGGATGTCATTAACACTGTTCAAGCTTTCTTCCACTCAAGTTCTCTTTTTAAACCTCTTAACCATACCTTCATCACTCTTGTCCCTAAGATCCCTTTCCCTGATAAAGTCTCTCATTTTAGACCCATTAGTCTTTGTAATGTTATTTACAAAGTCATTTCCAAAATCTTACTGAATAGACTTAAACCTCTCATGGACTGCCTAATAACACCCTATCAAAATGCATTCATTAGACGCAAAAACATTACTGATAACATCATTTTGGCTCATGAGATTCTTGATGTTAATAGGAAGAAAAAAGGAAAGCGAGCTAGCTATGGAGTTCTAAAAATAGATATGATTAAAGCCCATGATAAGGTTAACTGGACTTTTCTAAAGGCTGTACTAACTGTTATGAAGTTTGAGAATAGATGGATTCACTGGATAATGGAATGTGTGACTTCTTTGAGCTATACTTTGCTTATTAATGGGAATTTGACATCTTCTTGTAAAGCTTCCCAAGGATTAAGGCAGGGAAATCCTCTTTCTTCCTATTTATTCCTGTTTTGTGCAAATATTCTTTTTGTTGCCTTGGTACAAGTTGAAAGTCAGAATCAATTACAAGGTGTGAAGATTGGTAGGAATGGTCTCTCCTTTACACACCTTCTTTTTGCGGATGACTCTTTTCTTCTTTTCAAAAAGGATAACAAGTCAGTTACCAAATTGCTTGCTATTTTGGACAAGTATTGCTCTATCTCTGGTCAGAAAATTAATTTGGAAAAATCTGATTTATATTGCTCGCCAAATATGGCTGCTGTGGACCAAGAAACGCTTGCTACAACCCTTCATGTTAACCTGGTACAAAATCCCACTAAATACCTTGACATGAACTTTAAGATAAGGGGTAATAGATGTGCTGACTTCCAACTTCTGGTTGATAAGCTTCAATCTAGACTTCAAGGTTAAAAGGCTAGGCTTTTATCCCAAGCTGGTAGAACAAGACTCATTTCTTCTGTTCTACAATCTCTTGCCCTCTATGCCTTTTCCTGTTTCAGAGTACTTGATACCATTTGTAACAAGATGGATGCTGTTACAAGAGCCTTTTGGTGGGGGCATAAGACTGGGGAAAGGAAACTGCACCTCATCAAGTGGGATAGAATCTGTCAACCTAAGAGGTTAGGGGAGCTTGGTTTGAAAACCTTTAAATCCATGAATCAAGCTATGCTCACCAAGTAGTTTTGGAAAATACGCCAAAACCCCTGGTCCCTTCTAGCCAGGACTTACAAAGCAAAATATTTTCCTAGAGGTCCAATCTAGGCATGTTACCCTAAACCTTACTATTCATGGTATTGGAATAACATCATTAAATAGGACTACCTAGCTTTGAGGGAAGGAAGATGGTGGATTGGTGATGGATACAACATCCTCTCAATCATAAAGACTGGGTTCAAGGGCCTTCCCTTAACCTACAGGACAAGAGACTCCTTACTTGCACTGTAAGAGACTTAATTAACCACACCTCTGCCTCTTGGAATTTTGACCTGGTTAGAGCCTTTTATCCCCCCCCCCCCCCCCCTCTCTCTGGCTAGACAAATCTTTCAACTTCCCATTTTTAAAACAAATGTTGTCCAGGACAAATTGGTTTGGAAGCACTCTATTGATGGAGAGTATAAAGTTAAAAAGGTTTATGAAGTTCTTAATTTAGAACACTTGCAGCCTGCTAATCACAATTATCCCAACTAGGTGGTTTGGTCCAAACTTTGGAAAGTGAAAACCCCTTTGAAAATAAACACCTTTGTGTGGAAATTATTACTTGGCAGTTTACCTAATTTTTACAATTTAAAGCAAAGAGGAGTCTCAGTTGAGTCCAATTGCCCTTTCTGTAATGAACATGAGGAGACCATCACACATTTATTTCTTCTTTTCCCTTTCTCTAGGGCTTGCTGGCATGGCACCACTTTGGCCATTCACTCTTCTGACTTCATCAACATTTCAGTTCAACAATGGCTAACTAGGGTTATCAATACTCACAACAGCAAGGACCCTACTGCTATGAACTATCTGCAAGTACTATTCACAACCCTATGGGCTATTTGGAATCACTAGAACAAATTTGTTCATGAGGGTATTTCTCCTAATCCTATGCAAGTAATTCTCATGGTGCAGTCTCTATCTTGTAGGTACAAGGATGCATTCTCAAAACAATACAGCTCACACTTGCCCCCAAGAAAATCAACAACTCCAATCCAATCTGCTGCAGGACCCTAGCAATTAATTATCATAATCATTGGGTTCAGAGATAAGAAAAGAAATAGGAGTGCTTTTGTTTTAGAAACTGTCAACATCCAGGGAGATTGTGTGTTTTTTGCTGTGAGTAGTAGTCTAACTGGAACAGCATTTGGGATTTTGCTGGAAGCTGTGGTGAATGTCTCTCTTACTCTAAATATCATGGGTTTCATAGTGTCTTATTCCTAACTAATAGCAGAGGTATGATCAAGACCTTCAACACCAAAAAGGCTTTGGATTGGCAGACTCACTCAAGACTTGCTGATCTAAATTTTCTTATACAAAATGATCTCCTCTGTCATATGATCTTAGTTCCCCATTTGCTACTTAAGTCCTTATGTAATATAGCTAAAAAGGCAATACAGGTGCCTGTTAAACATTGTTGGCTGAATCTAGCTCTTTTGTAATCTCCCTTTATTGGTATCAAAAAAAAAAAAAAAAAAAAACAAAACAAAACAAATGTGTGTTGATGTGATATTCGAGTCCGACACATGTTGGATAAGGGATGATAATTTTATTGATAGTTGGAAAATTACATAATGTTTGTGTTCACTAAAACTAATGGATATAGAAATAGAGGACACTCCTCCGCCCAAATACAATGCTCGTAGCTCGAGTTTGTTTGCTCGTATCACATCACTGCATTTGATCAACCAATGTAGTTGGCTCAATCGATTTAGGTTGGTCAATTGGATTAGCAAAAAAACATTGTTTTGATCTCTCTCTAGACTTTAGGGCCAAGTCTAGGAACACATTAAAAGTGGTGCATTGATACAAGCCATTTTTGCTTAAAATTATTTTTCTAAAAGAAATTTAGTAAAATAAGTAAATAACACTATCAACAACTATAGACCAATCAGTTTGTGTAACTCGGTCTATAGAGTGGTCACCAAGATTATTGTAGCTCAGATCGGACCCCTCCTCAACAACCTCATCTCTCCTATCCAAGAGCATTTGTCCCAAGAAGGAGAGGATTGGATAATGTCCTTATTGCCTAAGAGCTAATTCACTCCATAGACAATAAAAGGAAAAAGTAGGGTACATGGCAATCAAAGTGGACTTGGAAAAAGCGTATGATAGACTTGAGTTGAATTTTATCCACAAGGTTTTGCAAGGTTTCCACTTTCCTAACTAGTTGATCAAAATTATAATGAGCTGCATATCATCCACTAGCATATCCATCCTGTTTAATGGGGGTACTCTGGAAACCTTTAACCCCACGAGAAGAATCTGCCAAGGTGACTCGCTCTCCCCTTACATTTTTATACTATGTATGAAATATTTAGGCAACCTCATTGATAAGGAGTGTATGGAAGGCGATTGGATCCCTATAAAAGCATCCAAAGACAATATTGGCATCTCCCATCTATTTTTTTTTTTGCTAACGATTTAATGTTGTTTGCAACAGCAATTGAAGAGAATAGTGAAACCGTCAAGGATGTGTTGGATTGGTTTTATGCTAAATCAGGGCAGAAGGTTAGTACATGCAAATCTCGGATCTACTTCTCTCAAAATGTAGATGTTGGCTGGAAAGGAAGAATATGTGAAAATCTAAACAACCAAGCCACTAACAACCTAGGAAAGTACCTAGGATTCCCTCTAAATCACAAAAATGCAAAAAGAAACCAATACAATTTTATTGTTGAGAGGGTAATTAATAAACTTGCTAGATGGAAATCCAAATTTCTCTCCTTCGCGGGTAGAACTATGCTAGTCAAGTCAGTCATGTCAACTATGCCCAACCATGTGATGCAAGGAGTGGCTCTACCTTCCCACCTCTGCGAGAAACTCGACAAAATTAATAGAGACTTCGTGTGGGGCTCCTCACCCAATGGAAGAAAGTAGATGCATCTTGTTGGTTGGAATAAGATCATTAGACCTAAGGAGCAAGGAGGACTGGGTGTTCAATCTGCAAAAGCAAAAAATATTGCACTCATTGCAAAACTTAACTAGCGGATGTATTATGAAAAGGATGCTTTTTGGGCTAAGGTAATATTCAAAAAACTATTGTTCATAGTCCAGAATGAACTATAAGGACCCAGAGAAGCTGCCTTGCTCTGCAAAATGGAAAGCCATTAACTTTTGGACAGATAGATGGTTGAGAGGTTGTGCACCTAAAGAGCTAATTGAAGGCCCAATCAATAAAATGGAGTGTAAACTAACTGTGGCAGATGTTCTTCAAGGGTATGAATGGAACTGTGCTGCTTTGTCATTTAATTTCCCTTCTCACATTATGGATAGGATTAAAGCCACACCCATCCAATTATTTGGGACAAAGGACATGTTAGTATGGAGGCAATCTAAGGATAGGGAGTTTAACACAACATCTGCCTATATGCTAGCTAGTACTGATGATGATCAAGCCAATCCTTTCACTAGGGTTTGGGTTTGGAAACTAGACCCCTTGCCTAGAATCCAATCATTCCTCTAGCAATGTCACCATAATAGTGTCCCAGTGAGAGAGATGTTAGCTAACAGAGGAATTGAATGTGATATCACATGCCCCCTTTGCAAAAATGCCAACGAAACTGTCCTGCACCTCCTCAAAGAGTGCTCTTATGCAGTGCAGCTTTGGAGGAAGGTTGGTATGCCAACCCTGCTCGAAGCCTCATACAACCTGGAGCTGTTACAATGGCTAAAAGTTAACTGTTTAAGCAGTCATGACCTTTCCAATGGTGTTCCCAGGAAAATTCTCTTCACATTCACTATGTGGAACCTTTGGAAACACAGAAATAGGTAGTTTTTTAAAATTTTGTCCTAAATCCTAGACTGCACTATATTTGCATCAAGCAAGTCGTAGATTATTTTTCCTGCATTGGAAAATCTATCCATACCAAAATATGGAGAACAATTCAAATTCAGTGGATAAAACCATGCACGGGCTAATGTAAGTTGAGCACAGATGGTGCATCATTAGGGAATCCGCGGAAAGCAGGTGGAGGAGGGTTAATCTGAGATCATAGGGGTGAATGGTTGAAAGGTTTTAGTCGTGGCATAGGCAGCACCACCAGTGTGATTGCTGAGTTTTGGGCTTTTAAGGGATGGCCTTCTCTTAGCAGCCCAAATGGAAATTCCATACCTAGAAGTTGGGTGTGATGCCAAGATAGTGACAGACCTCTTGCTTTCTAACTCACTGCCTAACAGAACTTACACACCCCAATTACTTGATTGCGGTTCCCTTCTCAACAGATTTCAATAGGTCAAGGTGACTCATACCTTTCTGGCAGCGAATAGCTGCGTGGATGCCATGGCGAGATTGGGGTGCTTGCAGTAGGAAAATTTATTGCCTGAAATTTCTTCTTTTGTTGACTTTGATACTAGTGGTGTGTACTATGTAAGGCGCTATGCCAATACAATGCCTAATCTGGCTATGTAGCTTTTGTGTATAATACATTCCCTTTTAACCAAAAAAAAAAACTATTTTAAATTTGTTTGGCTAAATGGACTTTTAATATTTTGTCTCTTGGAAACATGTGCAAGTCTCAACATCAAACTCCGATTCTTAAAGAAGCAAGATAACATGGCTAACACGACTCTTTATTAAATTATTATCCACATGAATCTTGTATCTTGACGACAAGAAATCCATTGAATGCCAAATTTCAAAAATCCTTTTGTTGAGCCAAAAGAAAAATCCCTCTCTCTCTACAGTCTATACTTCCTTGTTTCTCTCGTTCTACCCCTATCACGAATTTGCTAAAAATCAAGCACCTCTCTCTCTCTCTCTCTCTCTCTCTAAAGACTTCCTTGCACAAGTGCTCTTCAACCACGCCTTTTTAAGTTGTGTGGAAGCTTTAAGAAACAAAGGCAGTGCTTAGAGATTCAAAGCCGGTAACTTGACTGACTTCAAGCAAGTATAAATAGGAAGACAAGGACTCCCATTTCGCGTGTAGCAAATGAGTTAAACGTGTGTGCATAGGTGTCTAGAATTAAATTATGAGCAAGAGTGTATATACACACGCACGCACAACACACTCTTGCACATACTTTTATATATATATATATATATATTTCTATGCAATACACAACTTGATAAAAATTTATATATAAACTAATTTTTTTTAAATAAAAACAAAGACTTATTAAAAAGATAGTAATAATTAATGATAAAAGAAGTAAATAATTTTAATAAAAAAATTGTTTTTAAGTTCTGATTGTTTAGAGTTTAGACTTTAACTTAAATAGGTGTCTATTGTTTTGCTTCTTTATAGTAAACTTTCTTTGGCATAATATTTTGCACACAAATTCAGGAGTAAAGAACAATTACTAAGATGAATTTATTAGATTAAAATATAAGCATAAGTTGCATCTTGGGGGGGAAAAAAAGAGAATAAAAAATACAACAACATGAGGTGTATCGTCAATCGTGTGAAATTTAATTATAAGGATGACTTTAATGGTTAAGAGAGATTATATCAAAAATCTCTAGCTTAATATATATATATATATATATATGAAAATTTTGATAATAGACTAATAGTTGGAGTAGAATTTAAATTTCTAGAACTTAGATGAAAGTTTTTTCTAAATTAAATTATTGTGAAATTTAATTCCTTAGTGAAGAGTCTTGTAGCTTAATATCCAAATAAAAATTAATTTAATGTTGGATGCAACTTGAGGAAAAAAAAAAAACAAAAACAAAAAAGTGAGCTATGTGAGATTTAAGTTTAGAAAATTTTGATTATAGACTTTTTGTTTTATCTATACTACTATTTCAAGAGCTTCCTCTGTCTAGGATCCTCAATTTTGATGCACCAAATACTCTTAAATTCATCTGCTTCTAAAGCTTAAATTATAGGTTTAGACATGCAAATTAGTAATTTAAAAACTCCTAATTTTTAGCTAAATTATAAATAATAATAAATAAAAAACAGTTTTTCTCCCACCTCCACATTTCTCTCTCACATTAGTCATCAAAGTACTAATACAACTTCTTCTTTTTGAAATTTTTTTTTTTAAATTGCTTTTTTTTTTCCCACAAACTTACCATTTTTTATTATCACTATTTTTTTTTTCTCACCTCCACATTTCTCTCTCAAATTAGTAGTCAAGTACTAATACAACTTCTTTTTAAAATAAAAAGTAAAATAAAACTGCTATGATTAAAATGTGTAAACCCAAAAAATAAAAAATAAAAAATAAAAACCACATCTCACGCACAAAGCACGTGTGATAAGACTAGTTTAAATTAGACAATTGTTAGATGATATCCCATAATTTTAAGAAATATATCATAACAAATAATGCAAAATTAATTGTTCTAAAAATGTTGGTAATAGACTTCTAGTTGGAGTAGAAGTCAAAATGTTTTTCTATAGAAAGAAGATGTAGGTTGTTGTCTAGAATTTTAGTTTAATTTTTTTTTTTATAATATACTTTAAGTTTGAATACAATTTAAATTTGTTGAAATATTTAAGTTTAGAAATTTTTTATAATAGAATTTTGTTTTGTAAATTTGTTGAAATTTAAAAGATAAAGTTTTATGTAAATTAAACAATTGTGAAATATTATCCTTTAATTTGAGGAAATATATCATAACAAATAATATAAAATTAATTTATTAATTAGTTGTTCTTAAAGTATTTGTAAGGACTAGGAAATGAAGGCCCAAACCCACTAGGAATAGTGAAGCTCGTACCTCCTAATTAAGCCCAAATAGATAAAATTTATGTAGAGAGTGGAAAAACTAGTCTGGTGTGGGATAAATTAAGTCTAGGCCTACAACCAAAGATTTAAGTAAGAAGGAAAGAACTGGAGTTGAAGTGAAATTTGGATTAATGCTTTCCTCGGTCAATTCAAAGAACAATTCTTACACAGTGATTTACACAGGCTTTTTTATCTCTTCCTCACCACTATTCCTTTGTTCTAAAACTCTTTCCTTTTTTTTCCCAGAAAAATCTCCCTCCCCCTTAGCTAGGAGTTCTCTTCCTTTATATACCCTTTTCTTCTTGGCATCTTAACCCTCCACCTGTAACCTTATAGGTTTTCCTTATGACACTTGTCTTGTCAAGCTTCTGCTAAAGGTGGTAGAAGGAGCTGCTTAGCTATGAATCCATTATTCAAGTATCATTTCCTCATTAATGCAGCTGGTAAGGTTGTTGTCAATCATTCAATGTGGAGGAAGGGAATTAGCTTTTGCAGGAAACGTATCCCAGCTTCCTAACCCTCTCCAAGAAGTACACCTCTTCCACTCGGGCACCTTATGAGATACTGTACATTTTCTCCTCCTCGCCTTAGGCAAGGGCATAATCTTACGTTCTCAGATGCTTCACAAAGGAGTTGATGAAGGTCAAATTGTTCCCAATCTTCCTCAGTCCTTGGACCCCCACAATATTGATAATAAACTTTTAGTTAGAATATGTTAAGGACCAAAATTTTACAAAAAAACCCAATCTATGAAAAGTAAAGAAAGATCATGGGTCTTAACAAAAGAAGGCCCAATTCATGAAGCTGAGAAGGATCATGAAGGCCTAAAATCCCAGAAAGAAGAAAAAAGAAAGAAATAATAATAATAAAAGAGAAAAAAAAAAAAAAAGAAGAGGATCTTGGACAAGGATCCCGGCCAGAGGAGATGCAACAAGGATCTCGGTCAAACTAGAGGACACGCAACAAGGATCTCGATCAGGCCAAAGGATATGCAGCAAAAAGAATCAACGTCAAGGCCCTATGTATGTTCAGATTTCCAGCAAAAAAGCCATTAAAAATCCAGCAAAAGAAAACAGGTATTATCTTTGTAATCCATGGTCCAAGCCTGTGGGATCCCGAGTAGATAGTAAGGGAGGAATAGTTTGGTTGGTAAGGGAGTGATTTCTGGTGAAAGGAGGATCCTGAAACTTTCCCTTGATTCATATATTTGCTTGAAATGCACAAATCAATGGAAAACTCAGTTCCCCTATATGCATGACACCTCCCCACATTTTCCTCTCAACTATCACTTTCAACCAAAGCTGTCATAGTACATTGAACAGCCCACCTATTATTTTGACTTTCCCGGAAAGAATCTTTCATTTATAGCTAAAGTCAAATGCCCCTTTTGAGTTATAATTGCCCAAATAAGCTAAACCTCTACCCAACGCAACTTTTCAGGTCACAGAAGACAGAATTTTACCCAGCAGACCTGAGGCGTCCTCTCCCAGAGTACCAGACCAGGTCTGCTATAAAAGGAACACATTCGCATAGCAGAAGAGGGGGGATTCAGAGGGGAGAAAAATGGGGATTTAGGGGAAGAGTTTAGAGGTTCAAAACACATATTCTTAGAGCTTTAAAAGCTAGCAAGGGAGAAAAAGAAATAAACAAAAGAGAGAGCCAAGGAGTAGGGAATTTGTCTTATATCCTTGAAATTATTTGAAATATCACTTAGTCTCCAAAGAAACATAAGCCAAAAACATGCACACATCAGATATCACTCTCTCTTACAAAAATCCTTCTCACCTAACTATCTTGGAAGGCAATGCCCAAGCAAAGCCACTTGGACTTGAGTTCCAAATCCCACAAGTCTTGTGCAAAAACACTAAGTTTGTGAAAATTGGGGCCGGGATCCTCGTGGCTGAATCATTCTTATGAAATATATATATATATATATATATGTATGTATGTATGTATGTATATGTATTAAAATGCGTATCCTAATCTAAGAAACTAACAATTATTTGAAGATATGTGTATTGTGTAGTGTATTTTTCTGCAGAACCTATAGAAGTAAAGGGAAAGGAAAAAAACTCCATTGCATAATGAACATGGAGAAAAATCGTATAGTTCAGAGAATTAATGTTCTAGGATTACAAGCTTTATACGTCAGGGCTACCACAACAGAACGCCTGGCATATCAAGTGAAGGAACTCTTTTAAATGTTTATACAATAAAAGATAAGCCTCAAATACTCTATTTCGATCTCCTTTTCATTATGAATACTTATTTTACCTATTTCGTAACAGTAAACGGTCATTTTATGACACTAAAACACTTATAATGGTATTTTATTACTCATAAGGAATCACAGGTTTGCCTTGAGGAGATTCATGTGACTTGCGCACAACTTGATTCGTAGTTAGCCCCCATTTAGCTGCAGTGAACCAAGCCTAGTCCACCAAATAACAAGTAAAGTGTCCGGGATCCTTATTTCTACATGGGCCTGGGTACTATCCAAAAAAGGACCCTCACAGAGTAGAAGTCAAAACATTGGTTTTTTTTTTTTCTTTTAGAAAGAAAACGTGGGTTGTACGAGATTTAAGTTTAGATTTTTATTTTTTTTTATAATAAAATTATAGTTTGAATATAATTTGAATTTGTTGAAACTTAAATGATAAAGTTTTACTTAAATTAAGCAGTTTTTAAATATTATCCCTTAATTTGAGGAAATATATCCTAACAAATAATATAAAATTAATTTACTAATTTGTGAGAGTAGCTCTTCTAAAAAAATTGTGAGAGTAGCCACTTATCGCAATCATAGCTTCTAAGTTTAAATTATATATATGTTGATCTGATAGTGTTTACTACTATATTTTAAGAGTTTTACTAGTATATGCTCATTAGTAAATCGTTTTAGAAAACTTTTTGGAAATCTAACAAGTTTTATATCATTTTATGTCACCTCAAATTTCAATTTTTGTAATGACTTTTTTAAACCTTTTACTTAGGGTTCGGTTAATGTGCATTATTTCCCATTTAAAAAAATTTGAGGACAGCTTAGTCATTTTGCTTAGTTCAATCCGGCCATGTCAAAAGATTATCAGCAATCACTTGGCATAGTAAAGTTGGAGATCTGACAAATTATATATCATTTCATGTCACCTCAAATTTCAGTTTTTGTAATGACTTTTTTTAAACGTTAGGATTTGGTTAATGTACATTTTTGTCTCATTAAAAAAAATTGATGATTGCTTAGTCATTTTGCTTAGTTCAATCCGGCCATGTCAAAAAATTATTAGCAATCACTTAGCAGAGTAAAAAAATAACCTTTTTAATTTTCATTTCAAGTTTCCATACACGTAAGAACCATACCAACAACCTTATAAACTATGCCCTTAGGGCACTTGGTAATGAATGCCATATTATAATTTATAAAAGTATAGGTAATATTTACATGCTCCTCTCACATGAGAAGTAAGCTCCATGGTAGAACCCATGTGTGGAGCCCACCTCTCGTGAGAAGAGGGAGCATTGTTTCCGGACTATTTAATAATTTTCCAAAGCAGGTTGAATAGTGCAAAAGTGTGTGTGATGTCTAAGCAAAAGCTTTTGTTATCTTGTATTTGTTGTGAAATATTTTTGTTCTCTTGCCACTCGTTGCTTCTTTGTCTCACCGAGATATTTGAACAGACTGTCTATGTCGAATAGGCCTCCCCTATGCAGCTTTAGTTACGTTACTGGACTTTGATTTGGACTTATCTCGACCAAAGCTGGGTTTTATAAAAAAGTGGATCTTGTCTCTTAAAAAGACGAGTTCCATGTTTTAAGTAAAACTTGTCCCTTGAAGAGACAACACTCAAACACAGGTGGCCCAAATGTCTTTAAAATGGCCATATGAGCTTTAGCCAGATCCGCACGGTTAAGTATTAAACAGTGTTATTTTGTCAAATAATTTTAAACAATGTATTGTTAAAGCAAAAATGGCTGATTTAAAAGAGTTGTGTACGTAAATATTTTATACATAATATATATATATTATTAAAAACAATGTTTTCAATGTTTCATTACTATTTTAGGCAGATCTAAAACTAACCCCATGTAAAGCTAGCTTAGAAAATTCACATCACAAATTCACCTGTAAAATTAACATCACTTGTGCAAAACATCACAAATTCAAACTATCCCTCATGCAAAACATTCATTCAACATAACATATGCGCTTGAAAAAATCAGGTCAGCAGCATACACCATTTTAGGAATCTATCTAGAATTTACAGGTCATGAAACAACAAATACACCATTTTAGGAACCTAACCAAACGGGCTTTTTGGGCGGGCGGTTTCAAAACGCGTTTTTAAGGCTGGAAAAGTTGAAACAAACAGGCACTTAGTCACTACAATACAACACAAAACAAACGATAGTGAATCAGCAATGTTCATGACTCCTTAAATACAATATGATGCAAAACCAAAGAAAGCAATTTCCATATGCCAATAAAAAAAATTAAAAATTAAAAATAAAAATAAAAAAAGAAAGCAATGTCCATGATTTATACTTATACAATACAAAGCAAAAGAGTAACTAATTTAGCTTTAGTAGTCTAGAAACAATGCTCCCTCCTCTCACATACTGCTGGATCCCATTGGTTGAATACTTGAATTCATGGTTGGACCATTCATTCATGTAAAAAAGAAAAAAGAGGGGATAAAAAACCATTACTTCCAGAATATTGAATAATTTTCCCATGATAATTCATAACATAGGTCATTCTCCACTTCAGCCACCAGCCCACCTCAAATAAAACACTCGACCACAGTGAAAGAAAGCTGCATCTCACAATGTAAGCAAGTTCGCTAAGCTAACTTTCAGTCTCCACTCATCTACTTGAATGCTCAACCAGTTGAGGTAAGGGTTCCAAAAAAGAAACCAAAGAGAGAAGACAGATTTAAGGAAAATACTATCCTTAAAAAAATTTATTTGCAGAATAATTATAAGTTGTTAATATACAGTCACGTGTAACAAAAGATCCTATACCCTTCATTCAACATGCTGCCAAATCATTCTATATCAGTTCTGTATACATAACACCACTCTAACCTAAAATAAAACATATATTAATTAACAATACTAAGCTAATACCCACAACCCACTTACAGAAAATTCAACACTACACCATATCAACATTGCCAGGCTAGCTATCTTCAACCAGGATCTCAGCTTTGGTTCCTGATTAATCTCTCAAAAGAAAAGGTTGTACTTGATGTGCAAGTTAGTTCATGAAAGACATATTTGGACACAAAACTGATGTTGAGAGGACATGGTGGGAGATTCCAGGAGATAATGATACATACACAATGATCAGTTATGGAGAATATTACTACTTAAAAGCCAAAGACACCTGATTCTCAAAAATAAAAGGGAAACGAAAAGGCAAAAATAAAAAAGGAATTAAAAAAAATTGCAAACAGCAAAATTACTCAGAATTTTCAGAATCACTGGAAAAGCTACTCCAAAGCCATTTGTCACTGTTAAAGCTAGCAAGATTGCCTTCTTTATTTTTTATTTTTGCTTTTCAAGATCCAAGCCTAGTACAAATACATTTATAGCCAAAATTTGACAACCTGTTAGGGTGATGAGTTCTGTCAACATTAAATGCTTTGGAGCACCTGATACATTTCCTTCAAAAGCCCTAGGAAACATAAAAAGAACAAGATTTGTAAAGTTCATTCTGCCATTTGACTATATTCACAAAGAAAAAAGCCCATCAAATTACAACACTGTAAAAATTGATAAAAGGTAGTTTCTAAATCTTTTTATTTGCCATGGACAACAAAAAGACTACAAAATGCATACATCAAAATTCAACACGAGGAGCCTGTGCAAGTATCAGAAGTTTATATCATACATGTATAAATGTCAGTTTAAATATTCACTTAAATCAAAGCATGTAAGCTAACATCCCTATAATTGTTCTCCAAATAAGAAAATATGCTTCAAATGATTTCATTCTTTAACTTGAAAAGATTTAAGAGTATCTACTTGGCAAATACACTTACCACTGAAATCAATTTCAACATGCTGCATTGAGCCCATCAACTGATATCTTTCAAGAACAATCTTTCAACTAATTTAGTTTCCCAGTAAGAGCCAATAGTTGTCCTTTCTCAAACTCCAACATGGGGATATAGTTTTGATGGATTTTAAGCTGAAAAACTTCTAAAATTTAACTCCTTGAGCAAAGATGGGTGGATGATATCAATCATCTAGCAATCATCAGAATGAATTATATCTGCTTTCCAAAATCCAGCAGATGACTAAAATTATCCAAGAACCCCTTAATGCCTCCAGCCTGATGGTTCCTTATCCCACATGGGACTATCAAGAGATAGGGGGTTGGATCTGTGGTGACATGGACAATCAGTGCTAAGCCATGACATTTATCCACAGAGACAGTTGTACCCCAATGGATACCAGTGTCTTATCTCCTGAAGCATATTTAAAAAGAAGTATCAAGAGAGGAGAAAAGGAATGCTGTCAAACAAAGAGTTAAATGATGACGATTGTGCACTGTTGTCAATGTAACTGTAAAATCTGCCTATCTCCCAGAAAACAACCATTACAATTTGTAAAACAACAGACAAAGTCCAGGTCCTTAATTCAGGAAAATTTCAGAATCTTTTGACAGTTGGTGATTCCTAGAGTGATTTCAGATAATGTACCATGCCATTAGAGTCTTGATATTCATAAGAAGCTAGGGCACTAAATATCAAGCAGAAACTGATCTGGACTAAGTTTGTAGCATCCCAGAGTCCATTTTTAATAATGACAAATAAAAAATTCAACAAGTAGTGCAATTTCTTTTCTAAGCTTTCAAAGAAGTGCATAACCTCACATAAGTTGGTAAGAGATATAATCATTCTAGAAAGCCTAGAAATTCTTTTTTTCTAATGTGTATAGAACATCCACTCTCACATACTCAAATAATGCGGAAAAAAAAAAAGACAACTACAAATCTAAAGACAGGTTGAATTGAATTTTATTATATTCCAGGTTAACTCTATGGTAAATTGCAATTTCCTACCCTAAACTATAGGGTCACTTGCAATGTCTCCTAGAGCTTTAAATTTGAGAAATCAACCCCCTAAACCATGTAATTAGTTACAATATCCTACTACTATTAAAATCTCTTCAATTCCTTCATATTTGACCTCACTTTCTACATGCTCATCATGGGATATCAGGGAGGAAAGATAAAAAAAAATAAACTCTTGAACATGGTTAAGCATGTGAATTTTAAGGTAAAATACAACACAAATTGGAGAAACTTTAATGTTACTGAGATATTGCAACTGACCCCAAATCTACAAGTTTGATTTACTCAAATTTAAAGCTTACAGAGAGACTACAATTAATCTCATAATTCACGGTGGGAAAATGCAATACACCATTAAATTTATCAAGATTACAAAACTTCCAAATGAAGCTCAAAAGAGAGTTGCTATTCAATTTACAAAATACCCAAATTACATTTAACAGGGACAAAAAGGCTAAAGTTGTTACAATTTTATTTGTGGACATATCTGCATTGAGGTTCTCTAAAGCTTTTAAATTAGAGAACTGAAATTCAGCTTGTTACCTAGTATTACTTCCCTCTCAAACTGATGCTCTTTCGCTTCTCGTTCAGTGCAACTCGTCTTGCCATAGCAGGATTGTAGAACTTTTTCATATGCTCTGAAAGCCTGTGGATGGCACGGATATCACCAATCACCGAAAGCTGCATCAAAAATGAATCAAACTTCCGATATGGCAATTTCATTCCCTTGTTTACCATATCTTCCAAAAGAAAACATGCATCTTCAATCTTATTGCAACCAAAAAGCCCATCAATCATCAAGCAATAAGTATCAGTGTCCTGTGCACAGCCTCTCTTATCCATCTCGTGCCAAGACTCGAATGCCCCATCAGGATCTGCCATCTTAAAGAACATTGAAATCAGCATATTATAGGTCTGCACGCTAGGCACACAACCCACCTCAAGCATTCTGCCATAAAGCCTAAGTGCTTCACAACTCTTTTGATTGTCACAAAGGACCTTGAGAAAACAATTATAAGTAACAACATCAGGAGGGTAACCTTTATTACCCATCTCTTCTATGAACTTGTAAGCTTCCTCAATCTTTCCAACCAGACACATCCCTTCAATCAGCTCTTTGTATGTCGAAACATCAGGAAGGCAACCACTGTGTATCATATGCCCCAGAAGTTTAAAGCATTCATCCATTCTATCATTCTGGACAAAAGCCACAATCATGATTGCATAAGTTTTAGCAGTGGGAGAAGACATGGTAGAACCTTTCGTTCTCATGAACTCAAAGAGTTCAGCTGCTTCTGTTATCATCCCTGCCTTGCAAAAGGTATCAATGGCGGTATTGTAAGTAAAATTATCAGGCGTATGACCCAAATCAATCATTTCTTCCAGTACCCTCATTCCTCTACTTGGGTTTCTTACTCTGCACCATCCAAAAAACAATATATTGTAAGTATTTGCATCAGGCGTAACCTTGTTTTTCACCTTCTTAAACATGGCTTCAGCATCCTTAACCAGACTACACTTGCACAAAGCATCCAACAGCAAGTTAAAGGCATTGATCTCTGGCTGCGTTTTCACCCTTATCCTCTTCGTTTTGGCAAATTTCTGCAAATAGGTTAGATGCTTTTCGGTGTACTGTCTCAATATTTTCAACAGAACTTCCACAGGTACAGCACTCTTATCATGCCTCTTCATGTAATCCAATAAATCACAAACAATTCGAAACTGCTTGACCTTGTATTTTGTACTAGAAAGTATGTCAATCATATCATTATACGCTTGAGGCTCATGGGCATAGTTCTCTTGATGCCCTGCCCACGTAAAAAACCTAAATGCTATTTTCTCCTCAAACCGGAGCCTATGAAGAACCTGTACTACTAAATCAGTAGTCAATTTCACACCAACTTGTTCAAGAGTCTTCTCCATGTTATGATGCGCGTTAGAGTGCTCGACAACAGCATTGTACAACTTATCACCATCACTTTCTAAGCGTTTATTATCCCCAACATCTTTCACAGCACAATCAAATGTTGGACCCAATGGAGCAATTTCTGAACAAAAGGGCCGCACACAAACCTTGAAAGCAACATGCAGACTCGAAGGGTATGAAGATTTGACTAAATCAAAAACAGATGTTTGTGGTAATGACATATGGGGATGAAGCAACCATTGAGAGGCAACAAAAACCGGAACCCTGCATGTTGGTTCAACTGGTCCATTTATCTTAAAATTATAGAGTAAGGAAGAAGGGTTCCTAATTCTAATAGCAAATAAATGTTTACAGAGTGTCCTCATGTTGAAGGTTGTTTTATTTTTAAATTGCAGGATATTACAATGAGCAATGCAACTGGTGGTGAGAGGTATGAGAACCACAACTACAATGGGCAAATGGAAATGAATCTTCTACTGACTTGGCTCCCATCAGTGACACCCACTGAAATGGAACAGAACAATTTTACTTCAACAAAGATAAATACACACACACACACTAGTGGGCATTTTGTGTGCACCTAGAAATGTATACCCTGGCCAATGTAGATGACAAACTGTTGAGGCAGTCAGTCTGACCATGAAAATTCAGTAAGTCCACTTGTTAGGCCTGCGAAATGGACACGGCACAGAATAAGAACTAAAAACAATCAGGAATTTTATCAAACAGTTTGTGTGCATGTAACTAAGTATTGGTATCAGAATCATCAAGAAAATAGAGAGAGTGAGAGAGAGAGGAGCAACGAGTTTTTTTGGAGACAGAACAGAACACTCAGGAATTTTATCAAACGTTTCGCGTGCATGTAACTATCCCACCAAAATTATAAGACATATCCTTTCAAAAAAAAAAAATTAAGACAAATTTAGAGAGAGAGAGAGAGAGAGATTTGGTAGCAGCTCATCGTCTAATGCGGCGTCGTACCGTTTGATATTTATACTGAAAATGGCACAGTATTAACCGCTAAATTACCCCCTGAGATTTGAGAAAGAAACGTATTATATATACACACACTAGCAGAGGCCATCCGGGCAAGGAATGGAAATTGCATGAAATTTGGCCGTCGAAGGAAAATGCCTAAATTTAAACAAATTACTTCGTGAATGTTTTAAAAATAGTATTTTTACTAATTATAGTAATATTTTTTTTTCTCTTAATATATTTTAATTTAAAAATTATAATGAATTTTAGTAATAACGAGTTTTGGTAAAAATCATTATTTTACCACCTAATTACGATATTAGTACAAATTAAGGTTGTTGGGCATTTTCATAATTGCCGAGGGGTTTCTTTTACTATTTCAATATATTGTAGCCTTCAGGACAATTTAATTTTTAGATTTATAAATATACAAACTTTGTTTATTTCTCTTTAGTAGATTCCAAAACTTTATTACTTTATGGATTCAAGGGATCCCTCTTATATTCGAGGTTTTCATTCAGAAGCTAACGTGTTTAGTTTCTTTTTCCATTCAAAAAACAACGTGTTTATTTTCTTGTAACTTTCGCAACATCATACATAATGCATATACATATATACATACAGCAAGAACAGTCATTAAAGAAAGGGGTCCGTCTAGTCATGTATAGCTTTGGCAACAAGCTATCATTATTTTTATTTCTATTTTCTTTGATTAAATAAGTTTTTATTACTATCTAAATATAAGTATTTTTTTTATATAGGTCAAATAATAGCAGAAACGGAGCCAAGACTTGAAGTGCGGCAACTTCAGCCTTTGACTCTAGTACTTTATAACTAAGGATTTTGGTTTAAAACTTTTTAAATGGCCCAATTGTTTGTTTTGGGTAAAATATATTGTTTGGGCTTAATTTTTTTTAGCTTTATTATTGATATTTTTTGTTGTTGGGCTAATTTTTTTGGACTTGTATATTTTGTTTTAGATTTAATCTATTAATTTTTTTTGCCTTTAAAAGGTGAAAAATGCTAAAACTATAATAATAACAATAACAATAATATAAAATCTCATATATATATATGTGTGTGTGTGTGTGTGTGTGTGTGTGTGTGTTATGGAGGGTGTTGATACAATTTTATTTTGGTGTATATAGTTTTTCATTTCACTTACTAAATAACAACAACAACAACAACAATAATAATCATCATCCAAACCAGTAAAATCTATTACTTGCATGAGAATGACTTTCTGTCATGGCCCATGAGAATGAGTTCCGCTGCAATCCCTTTCTCCCTATCTTGTCTTCTTTGGCCCACACGTATAACAGCACTAGAATTCGGATTCTTAAAACATTTGTCATTTTACACTATAAAAGTTATCTCATCTATTTTATCAAAACTCATTTGACATTCTACCCCAATACTAATGCTTAGTAGATATTTTGGATAAAAAAATCTCTAAACTCTAGACGATTCACTGGACTCCTTTATCTTTCATGATCCAAATCCCCGAGTAGCTGTGAGGCACAGTAGTGAAGAACAGTAGTGGTTTTCAACGGGGAGGCATTGTCGTACCCTCTCTCTACTGAAATGCGTTTTGCTAGAAATTTTGAATGCCATTAAAAATATCAAAATTTAAGTTGTATTTGTTAATCAAATATGTAATTTGTTAACCAATGACCTAATAGACACATCCTAAAATTAAGAACCAAATACGTTATATATCCTTAATAGTTTCTTGCAAATCTCCTTATTAATGATATTTATTATTCTTTGTTGCCACTTTAAAAATCCTAATATGAATTTGTTGTGCCAATGTTGACAAAATGAACTTGGACCATCCAAGTTTGTAAAGCACCTCTTGCTATTAATATTTACCAAATGTGCCGAGGATAGATCCAATATAATTTAAATCTTAAAGCAAAAAAATTCAACTATTTTTTTTTTAGGAATAATTACAGTAAATTCACTTGCAGTATGACCCGTATTCACTTGGCCTACTTGTGGTTTAATCATTTACACTTTGCCTACCTGAATTTCAATTCATTACCCATCCGTTACCCACCTCACTATCAAACGTTAGAAAAACATATTTTTATTCAAAATCAAAACATAACACGGATAAAAAACACGAACACACTCTTCTTTTCCTCATGAGCCCTAGAAACATGGAAATCCCTTATATTGAGCTGAGGTTTTGATTTGGGCATTGATCATTTGGTGTGGAATGTGGAGGCTTGAACTGGGTTTCTCTTCATTAGTTGAGTGGTGGATCTGATTCTTTGTTGCCGGTCCTCATATGAGTTTGTGAGTTCTCCCATTTTGGCTTCTGGGTTTTGAAAAGTTCAGATTTTGAATGGAAATTCTGTTTCTTTGTAGTTAGGCTGGGAACTTTGTACTTGAGTTTCTCAATATTGGATCTGGGTTTTGTAGAATTGTTAAAAATGTTGAGGTTTTAAGGGATTGGTTCTTGTATAGTGGACTTTGTGTGCTTTGTTTTAATGGAGTTGTTTGTGTATCTGTGTCTGAATTTGTACACTTGAGAGGTAAATATGGCTCCATTAATAGATTTTTGTAGTTAGTTAGCCAAAACAGAGTAAAAGGAAGGTTAATCCAGTAGTAGTAAGTAGTAGCCATGGAGAACCACAATTACTCTGTACTAGATATGAATGGTTCTAAGGCTGCATTCTAGTGGGTTGAGAAGGATAGGGGAAAGAATACAAAACAATTTACATGGGTTTGCTTTGGGTTTTGCTTCTAAAGGCATATCAAGCTGTCGGTTCCATTGCGTGGCTCAGAAATGGTCTTTGGACATTGCTTGGTGTCATTAAGAATAGATTGATATTTGGTCAGGGAGTTACAATGGAGAATGAGAAATCGAATAAAGGAAAATTCTTGTTTAGAATCATTTTAGCATTCTTCGTGATGGCCTTGACATTTCTAGCAGTTGAAGTGGTTGCCCACTTGAAAGGTTGGCATTATTTCCAGAACCATAATTTGCACATCCCACAAACTTCGGAGATACAAGGATGGTTTAACATGATCTACATTGGGTGGCTGAAGATTTGTGCCAATTATATTGCGCCTCCAATTCAATTTCTCTCTAGCTCTTGTGTTGCTCTCTTTATGTGAATCAAAGCTACCATCAAAACTTTAAACCCCAAAACCCGTGTAAAGCAGAAATGTCATACCTGGTGATGATCTATCTTCAAATATTCAATGCCTCAAGACAACCCAAAGTTAGAACTTGGCCCTCACATGAAAGCATGGTTAGAAAAATCAAAACCCTAGCTCAATACAAGGGATTTTCGTGTTTCTAGGGCTCGTGAGGAAAAGAAGTGTGGCTTTGTGTTTTTGATCCGTGTTATGTTCTGATTTTGAATAAAAATGTGCTTTTCTAAAGTCTGATGGTGAGGTGGGTAACAGATGGGTAACGGATTGAAGTTTAGGTGGGTAAAGCGTAAATGATTAAACCACGGGTAGAGAAAGTGAAAACGAGTCATACCACATATGGGTTTACTGTAATTATCTCTTTTTTATTTGTATATTATTTAAATAATATTTAGTTTATTAAAGAAACCACCGATTTATTACATCAACAACAATAAGTTGCAATAACATATAATTTTTCAGTTGCAATAGAAAAATAACATATAATGAAGAAATCGTTGCAATAAATTAATATAAAAAATTTTTGAAATCTATTGCAATGAAAATTTCAAATTAATAGCTTATTACAACAAAGTTATCATTGCAATAATTTGATATTAATTCTTTTACAATCTATTGCAATGGCAAATACAAAACTGCAATAAATATATCATTGCAATAACCTGATTTCAATTATTTCATTATCTATCGCATTGAGAAAAATTAAGTAATTATCTATTACAGTTAAAATATCATTGCAATAATTTAATCCAACTTAAAATTCGTGAAGATATCGTTACATATATACATATGCGCTAGTCTCTTATTATCAATATGCTAAAAAATCAATATTTTATCTTGAATTTGCTAGCTATTAACCTCAATAAATATGTAAACACTAAGGTCTTGTTTAGATTTTGCAAAACTCAGTTAACAAAATTGAGTTTTGTTAACTCATATCCCAAAAATCGTGGGCCCCACATGTATAATGTTTGTTTGGCTGATTTTTGGGTGTGCTAACTCAATTAACAAAACTGAGTTTTTAGAGAGTTGAGTTATCAATTTTGGAAACTGCTGGAGGTTGTTTTCAAGATATGAGTTATGGGATATCATGGCAATTTTGTAATTTAGAAGCACAAATTGGTCCCACTACTAGTGTCCCATCCCATCCCTACGCAGCTCCAACGGTCTTTTTGCCTTTACTCTCTGTTTCTCTCTTCTCCATTTCCTTTACTTTTCTCTCTATTCTCATTGTTTTTCTCTAATCTATCCCTTCTTGTCTCTGTTGGCGTTTCAATGGTGGAGTAGGGTATTGATGTGTGGCTTTTCGGTGGAGTTAAATCAGTGGTGGAGTTGAATCGGTGGCTGGAGTTGAATCGGTGGCTGGCGTTTCGGTGGTGGGTCTCATGTATGGGTCTGTTTCAACTAGGTTGGGTCTCGTTTATGGGTTTGGGTCGTGGTCGTGGGTTTCAGATCGGCTTTTAAGTTTTGGGTTTTCGGTAGGCGTAGGCCATGTGGTGTGGGTTTGATTGTGGTCGGGGTTTTCGAAGGGCGTGGGCCGTGGGTTTGATTGTGGTGTGGGTTTCCGATGGGCATGGGTGCGGGTCGTGGGTTTCTAGTGGGCGTGGGTTTGATTGTGTCGCAAGACCGATTTGCCTCTTCGCGTGATCGATTTTCTATGAGACCGATCCAGGAAGAAGCATTTTGGCTATGGAGAGGAAGAGTTGAAAACAAAATTTCTATTGTGACTATCTGTGAGTTGTGTATTTGTGGGTTCCAATTTGTGTTGTTAAGATCTTTGTAGGTTTTAATTGGTGTTTTTGAGGGTTGTGATTGTGGGTTTGTGGTGTTCTATGTGTTGGTGAGGGGAAAAAAAAAAAACTAAAGAATAAATTAAATCAAAGAAAAGGAAGATGGGTTTGTGGTTACTCTGTCTGTAGTGTTGCCGACGATGGGTCTGCCATGGGAACTTGCTGGTGGTATGGTGGGTTTCTCAAGGGAGGTGAGTTGATGATTTTGATGGGTTTGGGTTTGTGCTTTGGGAGAGTAAAACAGAGCTGAAGGGGGAAGGGGGAAGGGGAAATGAGAAAAGAGAAAAAGATGGGATGAAAGCTTCCGTGTAGCTTTGCTCTGACAAGGTACATGCATGGGCCCACAAAATGTTGAAAATTTTGAGTGATGAGAAGATGAGTGAAGTGTGCCAAACGGGTGTGTAATAGAAATTAGGATATTTTAAATGATGAGTGACAAAAATTGAGTAAAGAGTGATGAGTGATGGAAAAAAGAAAAAAAAAAAAAAAAAAAAAAAAAAAAAAAAAAAACCCAAACAGGGCCTAAGAGGCTATTTAGAAACCCACAAAACTGAGTGATATCACTCAATTTTCATAAAACATGATCCAAAACTCGTGGGTCTCACTGAAAAAATCTTGTTTGGCTTGGTTTTTGAGTGATGTTTCCATCACTCAAAACTCAAAATTTTGAGTGAGGATGATGAAAAATGAAAATAGAAAATGGGAGTTTCCAAAAGTTCAAACATAGTTTTCAGTGGCATATTGGTAAATAGAGTGACTTCATGGGACCCATAGACAGTGTATTGTCCCATCCAATTGAAATCTGTTCATATTACCGTTGCTCTTCACTTCAGCTCTTCCCTAAATATTTTCACAGAGCAAAGTTTCCCTCTTTCCCACTTCCCTCTTTCCCTCTTCAACTCTTCTTCAAAATTAACACATCACATTTCCCCTTCTCCATTTCCAACGGTGTATGTACAGAAAGTCTGAAGTACTGAATGAGGATGAGATGAACATTCCGTGATCAAAGACAAAATACCAAGGACTGTCAGACTCTTCACCGGAGACTGCGAGCTTTGTCATCGTCGGAATCTTCACCATTAGCTATCCTTATTTTCATGATCTTCTCCCAAGTGGTTTGCTCTCTCTCCCTCTAGATTTTCCATGTCCATTCTCAGGTTTGTTCATTTTAATTCCTATTTTATGGATTTTTAATGGTATTCTACTTTGGATGTTAAAATGGGTGTTGCAATAACATATAATTTTTTAGTTGCAATAGAAATTTTAATATATTAGGAAAAATTATTACAATACTTAAAATGATGAAATTGTTGCAATAAATTAATACCAATTATTTTTGAAATCTATTGCAATGAAAATTTCAAACTAATAGCTTACTGCAACAAAGTTATCATTGCAATAATTTGATATTAATTCTTTTACAATTTATTTGCAATGACAAACACAAAACTGCAATAAATATATCATTGCAATAACCTAATTTCAATTATTTCATTATCTATCTCATTGAGAAAAATTAAGTAATTATCTATTATAGTTAAAATATCATTGCAATAATTTAATCCAACTTAAAATTTGTGAAGACATCGTTACATATATACATATACGCTAGTGTCATATTATCAATATTCTAAAAAATCAATATTTTATCTTGAATTTGCTAGCTATTAACCTCAATAAATATGTAAAAACTAAGAGACTGTTTAGAAACCCACAAAACTAAGTGATATCACTCAGTTTTCATAACTCATGATCATACATTGATAACTGCAAAGCCAATTAAGATGAAATTGATATGCCCTGTGTGTGTGTGTGTGTTTTATTGCAGCTTAATATTATCTTATAAAAGAAGTAAAAAAAAAAAAAACGCTGAGATTAGGAGCTATATTTGTTTGTGAGGTAATGGGTTAAGCAAGTGATCTTAGAGATAGAGAGAGACATATATATATATATATATATAGGTGGATATAATATTAAAGGTTCGGTTTGGTTGCTTGTTTCTATTTAGCTTTTTGTGTTTTGAAATATGTGTGGCTTTTTGTGAAGTGGGTTTGCTTTGATTCTCTCAAAGGATTAATAACTTGGGGTGTTACTCTGTGTTTTTGCTTTTTGAAAACTTTTACTGCTGTTTTTGAGTTAAGGACAAGTTTTAATGGTTGGGAGTAATGCAGTTAACCTCAATGAGTCCATGGGAATTAGCTGAATTCATGATTTGATTATCACTTTGATTGTTTTGATTGCATCTATGTTATTATAGTCATTGTTTTGACGATCATGTATCTAAAAATGGGAAGTTTTTTTGTTGGGTCCGTTTGAATATCGGATTTTGGGACTTTGATTTTTGGTCTTGGGAAGTTGAATGTTGTTTTTACTAAGTTGAGGTTGGCTTTAGAGCTGTTTTGTGTGGGTCTTTGACATAAGAAATGGTATTTGTTCTTGAAAGTCAGATTGTTCTAGACTAGGCATGCTGCACTGGGAGAAAATGTTTTGCAAGAGGTAGGAGAAATCCCCACGCGAGCACCAACCATAAGCAAAAAATATGGTGTCAGTTTGTGGGCTCCACCATTTTGGCAAAAAGTAGACTTAAATTTTGAGTTATGTGACTGGGTTCTATGGCCAAATAAGAATTTTGGAGTTTTTGAGAAAAAGTGGAAACTGAGTTATAAGTTTTGAGTTTGAGTTATGAGTATTGAGTTATGAAAATTAAGTCATAGCCAAACCATAAGGCTACATATTTTTGATACATCCTTGTGACCAAAAACAAAAAATTTGGTACATCCTAGTAAACATTGGTACCCAAAAAATTCTTTGGTCTAAACAAAATCAATTATTCCAAAAATATCATCCTTAAGACAAATTAGAATTGAACAGGATAAAATACAAATCCAGCCTAAGAAATTACCCACAAAACAATCACAAACCAAAAATATCAAATCCCTAAAATTGGCTTATACGTTTTCTCTCTCTCACTCTTGTTCTCCATCTCTTTCTCTTAGCTCTTGCTCTCTGCCTCTCTCATTCTTTCTCTCCACTAAGCCTACTCTTAAATCCTTCTGTTGATGGCTCATGCGTCCTCCGATCTAATTTGTGATCACCTTTAAACTTTGTGCTCTCTGAGGAATTGTTTTATTATTTCACTTTCTTATATGATCTTTCCTCTGCAAATGGAGATGGTGTCGTGGTTTTGTATTATGGGTGGAGTCTTAGAGCATTGGCATTGTAAATTTATTGCATTAGAACCATAAAAGTGTGTATTATCCAGAACTCTAATTGTAAAAAAATTTACAATTATGCTACAGTTCCATCTTATAAATAAGATGGTATTGTAACAATATGCTATTTTTAAAAAGAAATATTTTATTGGGTTTGGGTTTTATTTGGGTATTGGATTATATTATTTTATTGTGTAAATATTTTATTTTAATGTGTTGTATGGTAAAATAAAAGTTAGAATACTAGGTATTGTAGGGCGAATGGGCCCAAGATATGTGTTGGGCCAGCCCAAGAGTGTTTGTAAGGTTGAAAACCCAACCCAACAGTATAGATGGTCTGAGGACGTGAGAAGGTTCGCCCAGGAGGTAACGTAAAAGGATGAAGGAGTTATACCTGGTTAAAATATTCTGAGGCATGATGTCCAAGGATGGAAATGTCCTCAGCCATTGATGGCCGAGGACGAGAGATGTGATCTGGCAGTTCAAGGGTATCATTACTGAAAACCTTGGGCATAAAGGTAAAGGATAAGGAATGTGAACATAAAATATCTAGGGTAAAGCTGCCACCACCGCATTGAAGGCTCTACAACTACTTCTCTGGCTACATTAATAAGGAAACGACGTCTGAGTGTTAGAATTCAGTCTTGCAGTTGCCGCCAAGGACTTGAGAAAAAGGGATGATGGGACAAGTATCCAAATAGAGCATCTGATCCACACGTGGAAAATAGAAGATAGGGAGGAAGGCAATATAAAAGGGAGCGCTAGAGAGAGACAAAAGGGGAAGGAGACAGATACAAGGGAGAATTGTAAGAGAAAACCAAATATTGTCCTCGGCATCAATATACAAGAGAATTTTCATTTACGTTCAGATGTTATGCATGTGTCCTGTGACCTAGCTTAACTTTCATGTTATCCCACATCCATAGACCTAGATTCGAAGCCCACTCTTTATAAATTCATTGTTTTGGGCCCTTTGGGCTGGTTCCCTTGGTGCAACTGAGGTCCAGTACTATTTGTCCCTTTACAAATATATTATAAAATGGTATGGTATAATAGATAAAGTAACTTTTGAAATGGTAAAATTGGATATTTTTTAGATACCGAATGCTAATACTATTATAGTCTTATCTAATAAGACTTGTGGGTGGAGACGTGGAGTCTTATCTTTGGTTGGGGCCGTTGGCCCTGGAGTTTTGTATTTACTAGTTTGGGCTACACGTGCTAGCTAGTATGTTGAATAGTGATATAAGATCAAGTATAGAACCTACCATAGCTTTCACCCATAATACAAATCCCACATCTAAAATAAATTCCAATTGAAGAAGGCACATATATTATATGTCATAAAATAATGAAAATATATCATTATATGTCATAAAAATTGATCTTTCTCTTCACTTCTTATACTTTTAATTCTATTTCTGGTCCGCACTTCTTACTCTACCGAAGGTTTAGGCTCTCAAGTATCCATTGTCTTAAGTCAAAACCTTCATAAGTTGACATCACCATATCATACAAGGTGACCACCTATAAAGGAATAAATGTTGCTTACTGCACCATACATACAATACAAACTAACAAACAAAATTCTTTTATGTAAAATAGGAAAGAACAAAATCAAGTAATCGGCTGTATCTACCATCTAGCAAGACAAATTGCTAAAATAGAATCAGATCAATGTTAGTGTATGGCAAAATTTTTGATAAGTAATGTAATAACATCTATTTGCAAATTTTAAATAAAAGTTTGAAATAATATGACACTCTTGTTCAAGATACATGATGCTCGCCATTAATCAAAATGAGGAAAATTTAACATGTATAGCTGGACCAAATCCATTTTATAAAGCATTGAAAAATATAATCCCTTGGACCAAGCTGCAAACAATGACCAAGAGATCATGAGGTTCCTAATTAGTAAGCACCAATCAAAATCTATCCCAAGTACTCAAAGCGCGCGCAATTACAACAAACAACAACGTTTTCATGATTTTAGGATTCTTACTGTCACTATCCAGTTTACACTACGTACAATGAGGCTTTAGAGAATTTGATTGAACAATAAAAGTCTGAACAATATATTTATTTTTGAACAATGAACTAAAACTCTTGACAAATTTAGAGACAATCATTACAATGAAACTAAATTGTTGATAGTAAAAGTATATTTCTAAAGAACTTGCAATACTTTAGAAGGAAGTCTAAACCAATTCTCTATAATTTATATTAGAGAGCTTGCAATACTTCAGAAGGACGTCTAAACCAATTCCCTATTTAAAAAAAGGCATAATTTTAAGGCTGTAGCGTTTTCAGTGTTGTTGAGCCTAAATTGAGAAAATGGCTTAAACATTTACTCTACTATAACATAATGGAGTATTAGACTATCAGTGCATGCCTCTTTTTTAACTACTCAAATACTTCTACATTGGAAGCTTTCATAAAACATTTTGCGTGTTCAACACAAATACCTTAAAGAATTGATTTCCAAAATCAAGATGGAGTGTCAATTTTTTAATTCCACAATCCAAACATGGCTAACTCATAGCAAAATCGTATAAATACAACACCCATAGTCAATTGAGCCTAAATTTGCAAACAACAAAAAATTTGGAAAAACCTTTCAAACAAAAACTTTATATATATATATAATTATATTAAAAAAAAATTATATTAAAAAAACTTCTGACTGCACATCTATATATATATATATATATATATAAATAATATATATATATTAAAAAAAAAAAACTTTTGATTGCACATCTATACATATGTGTCTCTACTGCCATCATTTCCGCCAATCTTTCTCACCAACTTCCCTGCTCCAACCATCATTACAACCTTCAGATGAAATTGGATAGTCAGAGGTAAAGAAAATAGCTCAATCTTGCATACTCTTTAACATGGAAATGATGAACAATTCTATCATATTGGAAAGGTCGTTTAGAATAATGAAACCTCATAATATCAATTTTATATGTAATTAAATTTCATGAAAGAATGGAAGTGCATAATCCTAGCACGTACAAGTGATAAGGTTTTTTTGTGTGGGAAAAATAAAAGAGATAAAAGCTGAAACTGCTTATTTTACTGAAACTAAAAAAATTTGTTGAAAGTAAATAGAAAAAAAATAAAAAATAAAAATTTCCTTTTGGAGTAATGAGACTCACTTGACAATACAATGGAACCCACTTTAGGAGCAAAGATAAACTAAAAAAATAAAATGAACAACTATATACTTGTGATGTCAAACAAAAAGGCCACGCATATGTGAATTCACATATCTTTTGTTGCACCCGTTTTGGCTTTTATTTCCTCGTGTATTCAGAATCTATTGTGAATACCTGTTTCAAAAAAAAAAAAAAAAAAAAAACTCCAAGACAAAAAGGGGATTATATATATATATATATATATATATCAAATCACTCAGTAGCGCAATTTTCTTTTTTTATTTATTTCCTTATCTATAAATCCAAAAAAAAAAGGTATAAAAATTGTTCTACTCTCCAAAGTTTGAACTACCCTGAACTTCTTATCATGTAAAACTGTGTAAATCTACTGCACAGAAACAGAGAGACACCTGAGGATTTTATGAGGAAAATAAGAGAATGAGAAGAAGGATTTTGATAAGCTAACTAAACATTAAACTCTAAAAAAAATAAAACGACACCTTCCTCTCCTGACTCCTCTCTCGTTGTAACCCGGCCCAGATTGGATTCGCCTTTCTCTCTCTCTCTCTTGGGTCGGCGGACTTCACAAATGGCCTGAAACTGTGGTTTATAAAAGTCATTCAGCGTGAGCTGATTTTCGAGTTTCCAAGAAAAGCCTCCGCAACTGGGCTTCCCCAAAAAGCCCAAAAAGAGAGCAAGCTTTAGCTAAAAAGCCTGTTTTCTAAAATTTCTACTCACATACCAATAAAATGCCGAAAACTCTTCTGTAGGCTGAATCTTTTCAGCCCTCCCAAATGGGGCCAGTCTTGTTGCGTAACCCTAGGCCCAATGGAACCACTTTGATATATATATATATATATATATATAAAATATTTATTTATAGTTTTTTATTAAAAAATGATAAATTTTAACTATAAAATTAATTATAGCTTTAGGCTACAACCTTACTCAATATCTTTCTATTAGAATTAGAGGTGAATTTTGATAAATCCACTGTTGAATTACATTTTCTTCTTATATCCTTCATGCTTGCAAAATTTCTAGAAAATTAAATATTAAATAGTTATATTATTAATAAATTGTTTAAATTGTAAATTTATATTGTTTAAAATTATACATAAAATATAAGCTTATAGATTATATAGTAAATAATATTCGATTTACACAAAATTTGACATGTGTATTATGAGCGTAAAAAACATGCAATCTAATAATTAAAATTTTGAAATATGTAGTAATGTTAATGATATTGAGTAAGATTGTAACTTTTTTTTTGAGAATCGAGTAAAATTGTAACTTTATACTAGCTACAATCAATTTTGTAGCTAAATTTTGTCCTTAAAAAAAATTATAAATTTCAGCCTTTCTCACTTTCTTCCCCTCCTGATTGTGACTCTCTCAATCTACCAATTAATAATTCATAAATTGAAAATCGAAAAAATTGGTATTATCCACACGGAATTATTTAGTATTTAGTGTGAGTTTGGGAAGCGCATTTTGCGCGTTTCTCAGCGGGTGTGATTTTTTAGTGGGTTCTGTGCATTGTTCACATGACCCGCAAGTATTTTTTTCAGCGAAAATAATGTTAAAATTGAATTATTTTGTTACAGTGTTTTTAGTTTTCAACAATAAGCGACATCCAAAAAACCCCTTACATGTCCATAATTAAAAATTAAAGCTAATATTATTTATTCGTTCAGTTAAATTTTAAAATTAATCATTTTAAGGATCAACCAAATTAAACTGAACTAAAAATAATCTTATACATGCATGTCTATTATGAGACCTTTTTGATAAAAATAAAAATTAGGTTTAAGCTTTGGTAAAATCATGATCTGGGCATGGTTTTGTACGTGAAAAAGAACAATTCATCCTTAATTTCACAATAACCATTTATGATGACATGATGTTAAGTTTAAGGAGAACCTCATTTATGAAATTTGTATATGAGATTTTCACATATATAAAATTATCATTTTACCTTTAATGATAAAAAATGTATTTTTTTTAAAGGTAAAAACACCATGTTGGTCTCTACATTTTGGAGTCACAATCAATTTGGTCCATATTATTTTCAACTTAGAGTCAATTTGATTCCTACCGTTAACTTATTAACGAAAAATGCCTAGATGACTAACGGTGTGCTTTCTTGGCATACACGTGGCAATATATATATATATATATATAATTAAATATTTAACATTTAAAAGGCCATATAAGCATTTCAATAACAACAGAAAAAGCCATGTCAAACCAAAAACTAATTTGGAAAAATTAATTTTTTAAAAAATAAAGAAAATGTTTCTTTTAATCCTCAATTTCTTTAATTTTCTTGTGTATTCACTACAAAAAAAGGGGGCTTTAGCCACGTTTTAAAAACGCAGCTATAGACCCCAAAAACGCAGCTATAGGACAAAAGCTGCGTTTTTATGGCCGCGTTTTTAAACGCAGCTTTAGCGGCGTGACAATAGCCCCTTGCGGGGACCTATAGCTGCGTTTTTAAAAACGCAGCTATAGGTCCCCCTATAGCCGCGTTTTTTTTGCCTCTATAGCTGCGTTTTTCATCCCCTGAAGGTTGGGACCTATAGCTGCGTTTTTTCAAAAACGCGGCTATAGACCCTTTTTGAGCTGCGTTTAAAACGCAGCTATAGGTATAGTTTTGGCTGCGTTTTAAAAACGCGGCTATAGCCTCCTACAGCTGCGTTTTTAAAACGCAGCTATGGGTATTTTTAAAAACAAAAAAAAAAAAATTCGGGGTTATTTTTTTTCCCCAAAAAATTCAAAATTCAAATCTACTCAAATGCCCAAAATTAAACACGAACCCAAAAAATTCAAACACAAAATACTCACAATACAAACACACCTGAAAATTAAAAATCAAATACAACATACTCACAATACAAACACACCCAAAAAATTCAAAATCAAACACAACATACTAACAATACAAACACAACTTGCTCCAAAATATAAGAACACAGACCCATAAACCTCCTCTCATTCAACAAAATCAACCCAAATCTAACACTAAATCTAGTGTGCTCAAGAACACAAACCCATTTAAATATAAGCACAATATCAGTAATACAACAGCACAAGCCACAATATCTTACTAACTAAACATAAAATAACAAAAAAAAAAATATATATATATATATATATATATATATATATAGATCTATAGACAATCAGTGTGCTTGAGATGTGCTAGAGTGAAAAAAAAAAAAAAAAAAGTTACGTTGGAGTGAAGAAAAAGGAGCAAAAAATGAAAGAAAGAAAAATGAAGCAAAAAAAGAAAGAAAGAAAGAAAGAAAAAAGAAGCAGGAACTCTACAGAAACAAAGAAAAAAAAATCTCTACAGAAACAAAGAAAAAAAAAATAAAAAAAAGTTACATTGGAGTGAAGAAGGAAGAAAAAAAAGGAAAAAAAGAAAAAGAAAAAAGAGAAGAACCTGAAGAGTTAGTCAAGAAGGAAGAAAGAAAAGGAAAAAAAAAAAAAAAAAGGAAAGAAAGAAGAACCTGATGAAGAATTGCCTTGAGTGTAGAATGAAGAAAGAAAAAAAAAAAGGAAGAGAAAAGGATAAAAAGATGAAGTAAGGGTAGGTGGGATGCAGGTGGGAAACGGGGAGAGCACGTGGGAAGCTTAAAATTTTTTAATTATGCTGGAGGGCCTATAGCTGCGTTTTTAGAAAACGCGGCTATAGATCATCTAAAGCTGCGTTTTAAACGCAGCCAAAGGGGGACCTATAGCCGCGTTTTTTAAAAACGCAGCTATAGCTCCCCCTTTAAAATAAAATTTTATTCTACTGGAGGGCCTATAGCTGCGTTTTTAGAAAACGCGGCTATAGATCATCTAAAGCTGCGTTTTAAACGCAGCCAAAGGGGGACCTATAGCCGCGTTTTTTAAAAACGCAGCTATAGATCCCCCCTTTAAAATAAAATTTATACTGCTGGAGGTCCTATAGCTGCGTTTTTTGAAAACGCGGCTATAGATCATCTAAAGCTGCGTTTTAAAACGCAGCCAAAGGGGGACCTATAGCCGCGTTTTTTAAAAACGCAGCTATAGATCCCCCTTGAAACAAAATTTATATTGCTGGAGGGCCTATAGCTGCGTTTTCTAAAAACGCAGCTATAGGCCCCCTTTTGGCTGCGTTGTAAACGCAGCTACAGGTCATCTATAGCCGCGTTTTTTAAAAACGCAGCCATAGGTTTAGTCTATAGCTGCGTTTCTTAGAAACGCAGCTATAGATCAGCTATAGCCGCGTTTTTGAGAAACGCGGCCAAAAAAAACGTGGCTAGAACCCGCGTTTTTTGTAGTGATTCTTGCACTTTCTTAGCTAACAAACACAGCTAAACAATACACCAATCTGAGATAAGCTTTGGCTATCTCATGTATCTTTATTAAGACCATAGATGAGATTTCTTCAGCAGCAAAGTGCTTCTCGTCACCTTTATAGTTCACCACAATCATAGGCTTGTCACCAAGACCTTCAATGACCTTAAATGGCCACAAGTTGATATCCGTTTGAACCATGGGATCACTGAATCTCATACCAATCAACCACTTTGCATTTGCAATATAATGCCCTATTAAAAAAAATGAGGTTGCTAGATCGGCCATGGAGGCCCGATTACAGGTCGGGGTTGTGTAAGTGAGAGCGTAAGAGAAAGTGAGATAGAGAGAGAGGGCCGGCATGGGGGTCAAGGTTCAGAGAGAGAGAGAGAGAGAGAGAGAGAGAGAGAGAGAGAGAGAGAGAGAGAGAGAGAGGATGGAAATTTTATTTTGGTTGGGATTTTCAAATTGGTGTATTGCTTGGCTGTGTTTGGTAGCTAAGAAAGTGCAAGAATACACAAGAAAATTAAAGAAATTGAGGATTTAAAAAAAAATTTCTTTATTTTCTAAAATTAATTTTCTAGTTTAGTTTTTGGTTTTACATGGCCTTTTCTAATATTATTGAAATGCTTATGTAGCCTTTTAAATGTTAAATATTTGATTTTTTTTTTTTTTTTTTGCCACGTGTATATGTCAAAAAAACACACCATTAGTCACGTAGATATTTTTTGTTAATGAGTTAATAGTAAAGACTATATTGACTCTAAGCTAAAAATAACAGGAACTAAATTGACTACTACAAAAATGCAAAGATCAAATTAACCGTGACTCTAAAATATAAGAACAAAAATAGAGTTTTCGTATAAAAAAAAAAAGGTTGAAAAAAAGGTCTCCACTCTCCACAATTCTATATTGTTAGCTCCCAAGAAAAGTACCAGTTTAATTTATATGTGCTTTTATATCAAAATGACTGATTAAGTTGTAATTGGACTCCTTGCAATTATTTGTGAATTCAAGATTCAACTAAATACCCGGATTCAACATACACTTGCATAACACAATTGATCAAATCCACACAATTTGGCTAGTATCACATACTAACTCAGAATAAATGTGAACGAAGATATAAACAATAGTTTTTTATATTAAATATATATGTTCATTGACTAAAAGAGGGGTCTATAACTTCATGAAATATAGATCCTAAGTATATAGATTTGTGTAAACATTGCAAATAGAGCCAACCCATTGCATGCATGGAGTACACGCCACGACTATGTTGATAATCCATGTAAAACCGAGCCCCGTGAAACAACGCAAATTAATTCACATGCTTCCTTCCTGTATTTTTGGCTAAAACTTGCTTGACAAAAACCTATTCACCCTCACTCTAAGGGGGAGCAATGAAAAACAAAGATGTCAAAAAGTAACAGACATCTCAGTAACATGCCTAAATTCGCACACCATTAATGCAAATTCCATTTGAATTTAGGAGAAAGTTTAAAGAAGAAAAAAAAACAACTACGCAAAGTCAAATTTGACTTTTAGAAAGTGGCATCTTATTTCGCACAACTATCTAAGATTCTAAGGTATATATCTTTGCTATTAGTTCTCTAGGAATATATTATATACCCTTAATTGCTTTTCATTTAAAGATAGAAAGTTATATTATTCCAGTAAAAGGTTGATACAAAGCCATGGATTGCAAGGGAAATTTCCACAACAAAATCCAGACTAGGAGGTACAGAAAGTGTCTTGATCAAATAGTTTTTGCTGATGTTAATTAATTCTGGTTCTTTGAGTAGACCCCATTGAATAACTTGAAAATCTTCATGATACGTGCTTCTTTCTAAAATAGCTGGCCAAATGGTGAGAGATCATGGAGCTGAGGAGATATATTCAGTATTTTTCTTGAATAGATAGATTCTCGTGTATGCTAGCCAGAAAAATGTGTCACCCCACTAGATTTTGCCATTGACAACCCATGAAGCATTAATGCCACAGCTAGATCCTCCTCATCAGAGCTCATGTCTATATTTCGCATAAACCTTGGGTTTTGCAATAATATTCTCCTTGGTCATTTCACAGCATAATCCTCATACTTGTAGACTGTATATAGTATGTCTTCTAAGCTGGCATCTAACACTTACAAAGGTGAGTATTTGAAATCCAACTTGTGGAAGCGACTTTCTTGCCTGATTCTATGATTCTAACATTTCTTCGCGGGTAACTTTAATTGTTACCAATTGAAAATGAAATTCACGGTTTGGTGCATTAATTACAGAGAACTGAGAGAAGCGTTAGTAAATACGCTTATCAGCCTGAATTTATCTAATATTTTTATCTTTGTGGGATTCAAACTATCAAAGAAATCCACTTCCACACAATAACAAAATTGGGTGCATAGACATAACATGCATTAAATAACATTCAAGAATGAATGACTCAAAATTTTACCTTCTGATTTCATCTATATTATTGCCTGACTATTATCATCCATGTTATCCTCATTACAAGATCAACAATGCTATTGACATATACTCAAAGCCACCCTTTTGATATGTAGCTTAAAGAAAATAGACAAAAACTGTGACAAAGACACCAAGAAAGATATAAAGAAAATGCATTATAGAACATAAACCTTGAGACAAACCCATCTTCATCTGTGTTCTATGGAGATTGGACTCTCAAGGTTTTGTGTTGGAGAGGGTACAATATAAAGTTTCCGACTCGGGGTAGTCATTGTGGCACCTAGATGAACCGGAGGGAGGGACAAAACCCTTTGGTAACATTGCAAAGAAAGGCCCGGTTCCAGAGTTCTTGATCTTCTTTCTCCTCATCTTCTTCTTGTTACTCCTTTTCTTGTTGCTGAGCTCTTGTTTGTTCAAGAAGAAAGTTTCGGTGTTCTCGAGGTAGAACATTCGGTACTTGGCTGGGACGTTAGAGAGAGCTTTGAGTTGGATTTCATGGGATGATGATGATGATGATGAAGGGGGAAGAAAGGACACGAGGAGGAGAGAAAGGAACAGTAAGGCGCAGAAGAAGCTCTTCAAGTTATTATTTGAACCCATCTGACTTGAGAGTTTGGTTTATGGAGCATTTGTTGTGTAATTTTGTGAAGGCAATTTGCAAAAGGTGAGCACTGAGATTTGAGAACTGTTAATTCCAAGAGGGCTTTTGTGGCTTTTAAGAGAAGGATTAAGAGAGAAGATGTGAATGTATACGTACTAACTACGTACTTAGCGTAACTATGACTTTCAAGGTCTCCGAAAGGGTTTTTTTAAAGACTTATCAAGGGGTTAAGGTCTATGTTTTATTGTATACTGTGCAATATCCGACTAATTTGTATTCACTCAAAAATAAAAAATAGAAAAAGACAGCCAAGATATTCTTGACTCTTGTTGCCAGATGGGTTTCCTCTATTGTTAAAGTTTCATTGTACGCTCTTTGTAGGATGCTAGGATTGTCTTTTCCCCTATGTTCTTCTTCCTGGTAGGTTCCTCTCTCTCTCTGGACAGTGACAATTGTTTCTTTTAGTTAGTTCTAGCATTTTCTGATGAAGAAACCCAAATACATTACAATCCCACCACCTCACCTTCTGTTTAGTTTCCTTTTAGTTTCCTATGCCAGGAATTTGGGGCATCCTATGGACTCTAAGTTCCATGCTTTTTGGACAACCACATCAGTACTGCTTTCCCTTTCTTATCCAAGTTTCTCCCAATTTGAATGGTGTGGGCCCTTCGAGCAGAATGGGTAGTAATGACTGATAGTTTACATAAGCTTATAGTGTCCTCCATTCCGCATTTACAATTGCTCTGTACAAGTGCCCATGCAATTTTTGATAAAAGGAGAATGGACATTGGATCTCAAGATAGAGAAGAGATAGACAATTGTTTTTGTAGATTTTTACAATGTACCGCTTTCAATCATCAAATTCATGCTAGCTGGTTCGAGAAGCTCCAACACATCGTAGAACCTGTGTCATCACTGACGAAGAGAATTAATGAAGAACTTACGGGTGTTATCCCATCACCTGAGGAAATCAAGGTTGCAGTTTCCAGCTTGGGGTCAACAAATCAATCATCTCAGACCAGCATGGGGATGGATTTTAAGGAAAGTCGCAACTTGACATTTCTAACACCTTTGAAACCTCCTTGATTGCTATGAACACCAACGCGCACAACCAACAGCAATGAGATATACTCGTCTATATATATACTATAAAACTGAAACTACCATTTTTTTTATTTTTTATGTTCTCACATTTTTCTACATCAGTAATATTTTAAAATAAATGAACCACTTTCTCCCCCAAATACAAAACCTGATACTTCTAAAAAGAAAAACTAAAACACGATTATTAAAAAAAAAAACTCTCAAACACTCTGCTCCATTGATTTCAATTTCCAATAGTAGCTTGATCTCATGAGGCCATAAGGCTCCTCCAACACTGGGTCTTGATATTTCCCAGTTTCAGGTTGATGGCAGTCAAAATTTTCAGGAAAGAAGTAGCTACTTGCTTCATCAATCCAAGCAATGGATTCGTGTAATGTTGTTTTCAAGTTCACTCGAAACATATGCGGAAAATCAACAGTCACAAGCTTAACAAATTTGGATCTCCATCACACAGAGAGATAGAGGAGGGGAAAAAAAAAAAGATGAAAAGTTAAGATTGTGTGTCAGCTAACGTGAAGATAAAAATGTGATGAAATTCAAAAGGGGTCGACGTGCGTGGATGAGAAAAAACAAGAGAAAAATAAAAATTAAAAATAAGAAGAAAGTGAAATATGGCTGGTGAGGAAATATTAAAATAATAAAATGTTGTAATAGAGTTGTCTTGGACAGATGTTTTAGCCTAATTATGTAGCCACTACTATCCAGCCCTAGTTTCGAATTTGCCTTTGTTCCATTAAAAAAATTAATTAGTAATTTAATTAAAGTAATAGTAGTTTAAGTTAATTGGTTAGATTAATTTTAAAATAACAATTTATTTTAGGGACAAAATAACAAGTTTCTTAAATGTATGAAAATATAAATTTTATGTTTTTTTTTTTATATATAAAAAGTAATAGGATATGAAATTTTTTTAGAAATTTTGAAATACTCCAATACGCTGAAATTGGCCGATATCGAAATATTCCATTGCATTGGACAAATTGAAATGAAATTCATAACATTGATATATATGCTCTATCATTGCCGTAACATATAGTGTGTAGTTGGTCAAGCTTGGAGTCCTTAAATTGCTTTATTTTATAATTTTAAGTATTCTTTTCTTCAAAAATAATAAAATATAAAATACATTAAAAAAAAATTCTATTTTTCAACCTTTTTCTCATAAACAAAATAGGGAAATAAATTAATAATTGTCAATACAATTAAATTCCAAATAAACATCAAACAAAAGACTAAAAGTTATTTCTTTTACTCCACTTACCAAGCAAAAAAATATGTATGGGATTTATATATGTTGTTAATGTGCTATCTAAGCTTTTGATAATAACTATTTCTATTTCTACTACCCATTTTATTGGAAACCATAGTATTCTCGAATTTGTAACCTATATACTTTTCTTTGTATGGTTGTGGTTGGTGACATTGCTGTAAATATTATATTTTATATCAATTATATTCTGTTTTATATCAATAAATACATGATAGTCACACTATCTCTCTCTCTCTCTCTCTCTCTCTCTCTCTCTCTCTCTCTCTCTCTCTCTATATATATATATATATACATTTTTTTTTTAAATTTGATAACATTTAAACATTACTACTATTTTTAAATCTCTTTAATTTGATAACATGACAGTAAAAAAAATCGTTTGAAAATACTTCTACTATTTTTTTAAAATCTTTTTAAGCATTTTTCTTGTATATTGCATAGGGTAGCCACTGGTTTTAAATATTCTTTTGTGCACATTTATTGACGTATAAAATTGTGTATATTTTTAGAAAAAAAAATTTAGGCCGAATATAAAAGATTGGCAACATTCTTTGAAAAAAATGTATACATTGAATATATAGAATATTATACATTATTTGAAAAGATTGTATATGTTGAATATATGAACTATTTACAATCTTTGAAAATTGTGTACATTGAATATACAAAATTTGGTATATTCTTTTAAAAATTGTCGACATTGAACGTACACAATCGTATACATTGTTTAAAAGATTGTATTCAATAAACATATAGAATTTGCACACCCATTGAAAAGATTTTTACATTGAATGTACAAAATTGTGTACATATTTAGATAAATTATGTATCTTTAATAAAAAGAATTGTGTACATTGAATATATAGAATTACTTATTTGAAAAATTATATACGTTAAATATACAAAATTGTTTACTTTCTTTGAGCAATTGTGTACATTCAATATTTATATATATATATATATATATATATAGATAGATTTATGAATACTCTTTTAAAAATTGTGTACATTAAAAGTACAAAATTGTGTACCTTGAATAGATAGAATTGTATATATTTTTGGAAAAATTGTATATATTGAATTTATTGAGTTTTGCAAATTCTATGAAAATTTGTGTACAATAAATATTCAAAATTGTGTACATTCCATGAGAAATTGTGTATGTTGATTATATAAAATTGTATACATTTTATAAAAAAATTATGTTCTTTGAAATGTATAGAATTGTTTACATTCTATGAAAAATTATACATATTTTTTTTTTTTGAGCCCAAAACGATAGATGGAAAATTATACATATTAAATGTATATATATTTTTGTATAATCTTTAAAAAATTGTGTACATTGAATGCTCTTAATTGAGTACATTATTAGAAAAATTGTGTATGTTGAATGTACAAAATTTTGTATATTCCTTGTGGGGGGATGGGGATCCAAATGGCTAACAAAGTTCATATGGAGGCGAACCTCGAGGAACATAGGCAAATTGTCCTTGGAAGGTATACACTTAATTCACACCTGGACTATACAACCATAGCTTATGAGGATGTCAAGGATGTCTACCTAACCTTGAAGAGTCGAGGGACAAAGCCAGAGGGGGCATGGGGCAACTCGAGGGGGAACAAGGCTAACTTGGTATTGAACAAGGAAGAGAAGAAAAAGGAAGTACAAAATGGCTGTCCTCTTCATATTAAATGCATTGCAACTACTTAGTTGGCCGCATCAATAGAGAAATGACCTTGAATAGTGTTACCACAGCTAATACTTAAGTGTAAAAACCTTCTAGCAAAATTTTAATGGGACGAGTATCAAGATAGTTTGATCATGGCCTTCCAAATGTAAGATCCAGATACATCTTTGCTAAGTTATATAAAGCCAAGAAGCACCTAGATCGAGGGTGGGAGAAAAATTAGAAAATAGAAAGAGAGAGATAATTCATGCATCTGTAACATCATCCTCAGACTAAACCCGAGGACCAACAATTAGTCCTTTTTCAGCAACTTCCTACTTGAATATTAATCACTACGCTAGTAGTCTTTGATAGGATTTACATCTTTCGTATTGCAACAGGTACTCAAGGATTAACCTTGCATCCCATCTCTAAAAATGAATTGTGTGAGCAAATAGTAGCTGGATCTAGAATCAAACTTAATTCACCCTTTCGACTCTTTGCCCACCACATTCCTTGATAAAATTGTTTAGGTTATAAAATTTTTTTACATTTTTTGAAAATTTTGCACATTGAATGGACAAAATTGTTAACATTCTTTAAAAAATTATGTATATTGAATCTACAAAATTAGGTACATTCTTTAAAAAGGCAAAAAACCCCTTTTAGTCCCTACATTTTCATGCGATTTTCACTTTGGTCCCTAACTTTTTTTTCCATCGATTTTAGTTTCTATTCTGAAAAACGCCTTTCGTTTTAGTCCCTAGCGTTACATCAGAGACGGATTTTGCACAATTGGCAAACGACATACACTGTTGATCTAACGTGGCTATTAAAGTAATAATAAAAAATGCCACGTCAGCATTTAAATTAAAAAAAATTAATTTATTAATTTTAATTAAATAAAAAATTTTAACAACAAAATTAAAAACTAAAAATCAAACCCAGACCCAGAAATTACAAAAAAAAAAAAAAAAAACCCTCAGATCAAGAACAACAAGAACACGTTTCAAGATCAACAAAACAACCACACTCAAACCCAGAAATTTGAATCTCAAACCTCCACAAACACATTCCCGATACAGAGGCAGTGCAACCATCACCATCACCATCATCACCAAACAACTTCTCAAACTTAACACTACTCTCGCTTTTCTCACTCTCGCTCACTAGAGAAACCAAAACCCTCACAATCAGAAGCAACCAAACAGCACCTCAAGATCAAAATCAGTTGCTCCACGCTGGCCCACACCTTCGCGCTCGACCTCGTTCCTCGGAAAATGTCGCGCAGGTCGGAGAAGAAGAACTGCTTGAACCGCCGATCAAGATCTTCGAACAGAATGTTTGAGAGAGTCCGCAAGGACTCGAAATCGGAGCGGTGAAGTGGTGCATTTAGCGACAATCTACTGGCTGAAGGGTATTATGAGTCGGATCTGGTGGCGGAGAAGTGGTGGGTTGTGGGTTTGGGTCGTGGTGGGTCTGAGGCATGGTGAGTGGGGTGTGGGTAGTTGTGGTGGGTTTGAGGCATGGTGGTTGTGGGTTTGGGTCGTGGTGGTCTGAGGCATGGTGGTTGTGGGTCTGTGGCACGGTGGAGTGTGGTGAGTCGTGGTGGTGCAGTGGTTTGCTGGAGCTAGTTGAGGGAGAGAGAGAGAGAGAGGAAGAGGAAGAGAGAGAGGAAGTTGAAATAACACAAATATTATCTGGGTTTGGTCATCATCTTCTGATATGGGTTTGGGTTTGGTTGCTGGATTTGGTCTGTGAAGAACATGAAGAGCAAGTTGAAAGAGCATGAATATTAAGAAAAGAAAATTTTTAATTAATTAGATTTAAGGTTTTTTTTTTTAATTTAAATTTCTGAGTGTGGTTGTGGTTGTTTTAGATTCAAATTTCTGGGTTTGTTGTTCTTGGTGTTCTTGTTGTTCTTGGTGCTGATCTTAAATTTAATTTTTCAAATTTTTGGGTTTGTTGTTCTTGGTGTTCTTGTTGTTCTTGATCTGAGGGTTTTTTTTTTTTTTTTTTTTTAATTTCTGGGTCTGGGTTTGATTTTTAGTTTTTAATTTTGTTTTTAAAATTTTTTATTTAATTAAAATTAATAAATTAATTTTTTTAATTTAAATGCTGACGTGGCATTTTTTATTATTACTTTAATAGCCACATCAGATCAACAGTGTATGCCGTTTGTCAACTGTGCAAAATCCGTCTCTGATGTAACGCCAGGGACTAAAACGAAAGGCATTTTTCAGAATAGGGACTAAAATCGGTGGAAAAAAAAGTTAGGGACCAAAGTGAAAATCGCGTGAAAATGTAGGGACTAAAAAGTGTTTTTCGCCCTTTAAAAATTATGTAAGTTAAATGTATAGAATAGTATACTTTTTTTTTTAAAAAAAAATATTGGTGTATATTCCATGAAAACTTGTGAACATTGAATATAAAAAAAATTATATAAATTCTTTAAAAAAAAATTGGATCCATTGAAAGTAAGAAATTGTGCACATTTTTTTAAAAAAATGTGTACATAAAATGTAGAAAATTGTGTACATTCGTTGAAAAATTGTACAAATTGAATACAAAGAATTATGTACAATCTATGAAAAATTATGTACGTTGAATGTACAGAACTATGCACATTGTTTGGATATTTGTGTACATTGAATATACAAAATTATGAAAAATTATTAATAATAAATATATAGAATTCTGCACATTCCTTAAAAAATTATGTATGTTGAATTTACAGAATTTGTAAGACAATCAAAAATTGTGTGAGTTGAATTTACAGAATTAGTTATATTTTTTGAAAAATTGTATATGTTGAATATACAAAATTCGGTACTTTCTTTGGAAAATTGTGTACATTGAATATAAAACATTGTATTCTTTGAAATATTTTGTACTTTAAACATAACGAATTTTCTTTAAAAAAAAAATGCATACTTTGAATTGTACTTTGAAAATTTTTTGTACCTTGAATATACAGAATTGTATATATCCTATGAAAAATAATGTAATTAACTGTACTAAATTATGTGCATTGCTTGAAAAATTGTGTACATTAAATATATGGAATTGTAAATGTGAGGACACTAATCGGCTTTGTCCGCTTTGGGTTGCCAGGCCCTCACGGTTTTGTCCTCTGGCAAATTATGCCTGCATTGTGTGGGAGTGGTACTTGCAAGCTCCAGAATAAAGCACTAGTGGGAGGGTGTAGGCGATGTGGGATAAATATATCCGATTGTAACAGTAAATATTCGTCGAAAAATTATGTGCATTAAATAAACAAAATTGTGTACCTAGAATATATAGAATGGTGTAAATTTTTTTAAAAATTGGTACATTTAAAGTACAGAATTGTGTATATTCTTATAAAATTTTGTACATTGAAAATGCTAAATTGGTATATTCTTTGAAAGATTGTACACTTCGTTTATACAGAAGTCATGTACATTCTCTAAATATTTTGGTATGTTGAATAACAAAATTATTAACTATTCTTGAGAAAATGTGTGCATTGAATACACAAACGAAAAAATGGTGTACATGCCTATTAAATGTACATAATTATGTACATTCAGTGAAAAATTGAGTACATTAAATGTACAAAATGTGTATATTTTTTTGAATAATTGTGTATATTGGATATATAATATTGTGCACATACATTGAAAATTTTGATACACTTAATACACAGAATTATGTACTATTAATATACAAAATTCTATACATTATATATATATATATATATATATATATTATTTGAAAAATTGTGTACATTGAATAATTGTGTATATTGAATATACAAAATTGTGCACATATGTTGAAAATTTTGATACACTTAATACACAAAATTATGTACTATAAATATACAAAATTCTGTACATTATATATATATATATATATATATATTATTTGAAAAATTGTGTACATTGAATAATTGTGTATATTGAATATACAAAATTGTGCACATATGTTGAAAATTTCAATACGTTCAATTCACAAAATTGTGTAACTTGAATATACTAAATTGTGTACATTCTATGATAAATTGTGTACTTTGAATGTATAAAATTGTGTATATTCTTTGAAAAAAAATGTGTAAGTTAAATATTCAAAATTATTTGTACTTTTTGAAAAATTGTGTATATCAAACATAAAGAATTATGTACATTTTTTGAAAAGTTGTGTACGATGAATTTATAGAGCTTTGCACATTCTATTATAAATTTACATTGAATGTAGATAATTGTGTACATTCCTTTTAAGAATTGTGTACGTTGAATATATAGAGTTGTGTGCATTGAATATATAAAACTATGTACATCCTATGAAAAGGGTACATTGAATATATAGAATTTTGAGCATTATTTAAGAAATTGTGTACAAATTGTGTTTGCTGATATATAGAAATTTGTACATTCTCTAAAAAATTGTATATATTGAATGTTCAGAATTGTGTTTGAAAATTTTGTGTACATTAAGGGTCCGTTTGGATAGAGCCTATTGCTGAAAACTAAAAACTGAAAATTGAAAACACTGTAGCAAAATAATTTTTAAATGTGTAAATAGTATTGCAGGACCCATTTTTAATAAAAAATTGTTAAAAACGTATATGAACAGTGCACGCACAGTGCGCGCACAGTACGTGCACAGTACGCGCACAGTGCGCACTTGCCACTTTGTCCCCCAGCAGAACCGAAAAAAAAAGAAAAAGAAAAAAAAAAGAAGCAAAACGTGAACGCAGGCTGAATAATCTAGATCCAAACCCCACCCGAATGTGCAATATTGTGTACCCCAAATATACAAAATTGTGTAAATTAAATATACTTTATATTTTTTATTTTTTGAAAAATTGTGTATATAATTCTATATATAATATTGCTTACATTTTTTGAAGAAAATGTGAGTTAAATGTACAAATTTTGAACATTTTATAAAAAAAATAATTGTGTATATTGAATTGAAAACATTCCACAATCAATTGTGTAAATTGGACTTACAAAATTGTGTACAATGTACAATGCACATACATACATGTGAAATATCATCTATGTTTTATTTTGCCCCAAAAATTTAATAATGGATTGTGTTAACGAGCACCACGGTGCCTGTTAACCACAATTTTTTTTTAAAACTTTTTTCTGACAAAATTTTTGTCTTTTTTACAGTTAATGTTAGTTTTTCAGTTTTGTAGAGATTACTTGGTGTCTTTTTTGATTTTGTCTGACAAATTTATTTGTCTTTTTTGCATTTAAGCGATGCTTGTTAACATTTTCCTTTAATAATTTGTAGTAGGAACCGAAGGATGAAATGTATTACATTTCAATGGATTAAATTTAAAAAAAAATTAATTAAAAATTTTTGAGGGCGAACTATAACCTAAATTATATTTTTTAGAACAAAAATTTTTTTTGAAAATGAAATAAAAGAAATGAGTTTTTAGGTACAATTAGTTGACAGCATACGACGATTACAACGTTCAGGTGGCGGAGCTCCATTGACTTGAAGACAAAGCCCAAAGCCTTTTCACAGTTTCAGACACTATAAATTATAATCTCTCTCTCTCTCTCTCTCTCGCTCTCTCTGACCGAGTAGACGCAGACACGGTTGAATGCTCAAACGCATTTTTTTTCCGGGAATCGAATTCCGTCACTTTCTCGGGAATTCTCTATCGAATCGCTTTTCTCACTTTGCATCTGAGCGGAGCGGATCAGATCACGGAACCCTAACCGTTGATCTGGATCCATCTCCCCCCACCCACCCACCCACCCACCCACCCAACTATGTCTTCGTCCAACAAGTCTCTGCCTTACACCACGAAAGATGTTCACTACGACAACGCCAAGTTCCGCCACCGATCCTTCTTCAAGGTACTAAGATCTCATCCTCTTCACGATTTTGGATTTTTGTGAATTTTTGGTTTATGTCTGATCAAATTTATGGTTAATCATTAGCTTGAATTTTGGCTCTTTTTGTTGTTTGTGGTAGTAATAAATCTTTGATTTCTTCGTGTTTTCGTTATTGGATTGTGTGTTTGCATTTTAGAATTGGGTGTGATCATTGCGATTTCTGCAAAATGAAATGAAAATTTTGTGTTTTGAATTGAAATCAAGTACGTTTAGACATTCATACCATTAATAGTTTCATTATATTACAAAGAGACTAAGTTTGAGCTTTTTTGTGTGAATTTCTTGACACTTTCTCGTGCTTTTAAGTGTGTATTGAATATTCTAAATACCCGGTTGGTTTTTAATTGGACTTTCAGATTGCGGATAACTTTTAGAGCTGTTAAAGAGGGCGAAAAGTTACGGATGCCCTAAGGGCATTGGTTTAAGAAATATTTTAAGAAACTTTTGGTGGAAAAAGAAAAAAGAAACTGACTTTTTTGAAAGAGTGGTATCAAAACTTTCCTAAAATAGCCCATTAACAAATGCCCTAAGGGTATATGTTAATGGGACCCTTAAAGAAGTTTCATAACCTTAAGCAAGAAAACAAGTCAAATAAATTATGGGAAATGTTAATGGATGCACAAGAGATGGATAAAATGACAAATTTAAAATTTAAAATTCCAAATACAAAAGGTTTTCTCATAGCTTGTGATATTCTTTTATTGTTTTCTTCTTTTATATAGTTTTTATAACATTTGAGATGGTATGCTTTACGAGCTCTTGCTCAAATTGCACCTTCTCTGCTTAAGCTTTGGGTAAAGGATGAGGTTCTGGATTCAAGACCAATTATAGAAAATAAGTAATTATCTGTTGTATCAATAGCTAGTCGCAATGATTTTATATATGAGATTCTCAGCTTGAAATGACTCCCAGTTATTAATTTTTTTTTCCAGGTTATTTATCAGACCTTCTTCACCAGTAATGTCAAGCGTACTTCTTTAAGTTGTAGTACAGGGAAGTTTTTATCGTTACTTTTGATCTTTGGTATAGCATATCTTATGCTTACACATACGAGTCCGACCAATTCTGTAACTGATAGACTAGGGAAAGGCGTTCAGAATAGTAAAGATAAGCTTGTTTCATATGGTGGCAGCAGGTTGGGGAAGCTGTTGAGAAAACCGCCAAGGCTTCCTCCTCGATTATCACCTGATCAGAAAGGTTTTAATAATAGCTCTAGTCATGAGTCTGATAAGCTAAAGGCCGGGTCAAAATGGATAGCTAGGCAACAAAGTGTTAAGGATGCCTTTATCCATGCATGGTCTGGCTATACGAAATATGCAATAGGTTATGATGAACTTATGCCAGTGAGCCAGCATGGAGTTGATGGGTTAGGAGGTCTCGGTGCTACCATTGTGGATGCTCTTGATACTGCCATGATAATGGGTGTTGATGAAGTGGTCTCTGAAGCTGGCTCATGGATTGAGAAACACCTTTTAGATAGGATTACTAAGAAAGGCCAAGTCAATTTGTTTGAAACTACCATACGTGTTCTGGGTGGTCTTTTGAGTGCATATCATTTGAGTGGTGGGGAACAAGGGATGAAAGTGACACATACAGGGCCTAAACCAACCGTTTATCTAGAAACTGCTAAGAACTTGGCCGATCGTCTCCTATCTGCCTTTACTTCCAGTCCAACCCCTATTCCCTTTAGTGATGTTATTCTGCATGACTCCACAGCACATCCAGCTTCTGGTGGATTAAGCAGTACTTCAGAAGTTTCCACTTTACAGCTCGAGTTCAATTATCTCAGTGCCGTTTCTGGTGATCCCAAGTACAGCATAGAAGCCATGAAGGTCTTGGAACACATAAAGACTCTCCCAAAGGTGGAAGGACTGGTTCCTATCTACATTAGGTACTAGCCTTACCTATTTCAAATAAGTAGCTCTCTCTCTCTCCCTCTCCCTCTCTCTCTCTCTCTCTCTCTCAATTATTTGTTCCTTCCACCATGCACATGGGGGGGGGGGGGGGGTGATACAACGAGATGCCTCATTTGAATCAACTTTGCAAGAAACTGCAGTTTAAAATTACAATAGCTGCCTTATTTTTAAGGGCTGTTTGTTTATTATAAAAAGATCTTGCCTTCTTATTTATGGTGATTATTCTATGAGATCACTGTCCTTTCCATCCAAAAGCTTCCCCTTTAATCCATAATAAGAATCGTATTTCCTCTTTTTCTACTTTATTGACGCATTTTCATATTTCCTGCTACTAAATGCAGTCCTCAGACTGGTGAATTTAGTGGAGAAAATATAAGATTGGGATCTCGTGGTGATAGTTACTATGAGTACCTGATCAAAGTGTGGCTTCAGCAAGGAACCGCCCGAGATAATAATTTGACTTATCTATATGATATGTATATGGAAGCAATGAAGGGTGTTAGGTACCGTCTAGTTCAGAAATCAATTCCAAATGGACTAGTTTTTGTTGGCGAATTGCCTTATGGATCTGAGGGTGCTTTTAGTCCAAAAATGGATCACCTGGTATGCAATAATTTCTCTACTACTTGATGTTGATGTAGCTTTTGGAATTTTTGTTTTTGGATGAAGTTTCTCTAAGATTATTTTTGCTTCTTTTTTCTGGGTGGAAAACTTTCCACTACTATGTTAAATAAATTAAAGATTTTGTCTCCATAACTTCTTTATGATGAAGTTACTAGTCTCCTCCATATCCATCTACTAAAGAAAAAAAATTGGAAGTCTCTCCTCATTCCTGTTAGGAACACTTCTGCATCCTCTTGCTCTTATGTGAAAAGTTCTGTGCTTGTAATGTATCTCATACTTTGTCAAAAGTAATGTTACTTGATGTGCTATGTAAAACATAAGCTTGTCTTCTGTGATCAAATAATAGGATAAAGAAACGCAATCTGCAGTATTAAGGTTTTCTGTTGTACACTTGTACTGCATGCATTGGGTATGATACGGTGCTTTCTTTGTTCCAATTCTAGGGTGCATGGCCATTTGTTTTTCTCATGAATTGTATGGATTAAAATATGTCTTGGGGATTTCTTTGTTAAACATGATGCCAAGTCTTTGAGTTTGAAGCTCTCCTGTTAGTAATGAAAATTTTTTATGACATTGAAATGACCATTGTAAATAAGCAATTAAGTGGGTGGAATACACACACACACACACACACTATTGTACAGATTATCAGTTAATGTATGTTGATAGTTGTGGGTAAAAGCAATTTTTTGTACTACCTTTTAGGTGTGTTTCTTGTCTGGTACTCTTGCTCTTGGCGCCACTAAAGGCATTACAAAGGAAAAGGCAATGAAAGACAATTTGCTTAACTTTGAAGACTTGGAAAATCTGAAGCTTGCAGAGGATCTGGCTAAAACATGTTTTGAGATGTACGCAGTTACTTCTACTGGTCTTGCTCCAGAAATTGCTTACTTCCATACAAAGGTTAGTTGGATATTTATGAACCATGTGTTGGAAGCACTGGTCAATGAATTAAGCATGTATGTGCCCAAATGCGTTATGACTATTATTCTCCTTCTCTTAGATTTGTTGCCATTTTTTTTTCTAGTAATTATTAGCTTCAAAATTTTTTTATACCTTTGTCTATGTTGGATACTTTGACCTATTGTCTATGTTGTACAGAAAGTTGACACATTACTCTTATTGAAACAGGATTTTTCTGAAGGAGGTCTAGATGGTGGGAACAAGAGTTCGGAGTATGTAGAGGACATAATAATCAAGCCTGCTGATCGCCATAATCTTTTGCGTCCTGAAACTGTAGAGTCATTGTTTGTCTTGTATCGTATCACAGAAGACCCAAAGTATAATTCCCCCCTTACGTGCTAGTTTTTCCTGTCTAATTTATTTGTTGTCTGAGAGATACACACAGACACACATGGCAAGGGAGGCTCCTCCCTAAATTTATGTTGTTCTGAAAATGATGAAAATATTGTGTGTTGCAGATACCGCGAATGGGGTTGGCAGATCTTTGAAGCATTTGAGAAATACACAAAAGTGGATACTGGTGGATACAGTTCTCTTGATGATGTTACAAAAATTCCCCCCCATAGAAGAGACAAGATGGAGACCTTCTTTTTGGGCGAGACACTCAAGTATTTGTACTTGCTCTTTGCGGATAGCTCACTTATTCCATTGGATAAGTTTGTTTTTAACACAGAAGCTCATCCTTTTCCAATAAAAGGCACTAAGAATGATTCTTAACAAATTGAAGGATTTATGCAAAGGAAAGCTTGTACAAAATGAGAAACTCAAGCATTTTGTAGCGGGCACAGACTGGAATGCTCTTTCTGAGACTTACTGCTGTATCATTATGTGGTCTTGTAGCGTCTGTTCCCATAGGAAGTGAAAGTGACTGGTTAAATTATGAAGAAGTATAGGGGTCTTTTAATTTGTTTCTTTTCATATGCGATGCATCAGTAATTAAATCTGCAATCTTCTACATCACCATCGAAAACTTGGAGAGAGACTTTTATTTATTTTTTTTAAATTTGATATACTTGTAGAGAGACTGTAAGATGTATTGTTCCAATGGATGTTTCAAGTAATTACTGGATGGGGTTTTGCCCATCAAAAGTATTGAGTAGAATTCCACCTTTTGTAATCGACTTCTCCAGTTTCCAGTGATATTGCTGGTTATAGAGGCTCAAATTACCAGTTGAAGCAGTAAAATTTTTGTTACTAACTCTTTATACATTGGCTAAAAGTTACAAGTTATTGGCATGTGTACATCCTTGCCTTTGAATAAACATTAGGTCACATTGCAATGCAGATTTTCACAATTGTTTTAAAGGAGAAACAGATGATCGCTGTCTCGAATAACATTTATGTCATCTATTTCTGCATTCTCCGCATTAATGACTTTTGTAGGTTTGTAGCCTCCAAACTTCTCACCTGCAGTTTCACAAACCACTGGGATAACAAATCGATAAAACTTGAGGAAGAAACTACGCTTTTACTAAAATAGTTTTACTAGTTCAAAGTTAAGTTTTCCGTTTTAATTTTGGCTTCAATTGCATCCGTCATCTAAATTTGTGATACTAATTGGCTAATTATTAATTAATTAATTATAATTCTCAATTTCCAGGTTCACTTCAAGTCTTTTGAGTTCAAACAAAGCTTACCAGCTATTTTGAGCAGCTCCTCTATCGAATCGGGTAAGATTATTAGCTTTGCAAGCTGCCTCTGTGATGAAATGTTATGTTGAAGCTGCATGTGGATGGTGACTCTCTTCTTGATCGATGTAATAACATCTGTATCACCTGGATAATTAACTCTGGTTGATAAGAAGTCTGTGGGTTTCTTTTTCGATTGGGAGTTAACAGATTGGCAGTCTTGTCTTCTAAGTCTGCTTTGACTATACACGCTGTTTTCAGCTGATTCTGGGCCAATTAAATCTATTCTGTGTTCTTCCAGTTTCCTTCCATTTTCATAACTTAGTAGGAGGTCATTTATGCACTTGTTTTCTTGCTGTTCGGCTATAGCTTTTGGTGTACATCCTCTGGCATCTCGTTTATTTACATTTGCTCCTCCTTCCGGCAGAATCTTCTCCATCTTAAGATGCCCCATGTGAATAGCAGCATGAAGAGCTTTTTGGACATCCTCATCCATGAAATGCACATCCATGGCAGATCTGTTAAACATTTGACTTTGGTTTGTTTCACTCTGCTCTGTAGACTCTGATCCGAGGAAATGTATGCCTGTTGCTTCCTGCATTGGCGTATCATCGTGTGAATTATGTTGATATCCTGTAGGTGAACAGGTTCCTTCAATGGGTCCTCCATCTGGCCATTCACTCAGGATCGGTCCAGGATCTTTATGTGGGTATCCAAAGCCTGAGCTTTCTTGCCCTTTCAATTTCTGTAGATGTGCAGATTGGTTATCAGTTATTAGTCTTGGGAAAATTATTTGGGAAAAGAAGGGCAAAGTCTAATTAAAAAAAAAAAATCCCACAATAGAGGATGACTAATAATGCAAATACCTGGAAAAGATTGCTCATGATAATGCGCCCATCCTCCTTGTTTGTTTGTATGGTGTTCATCAGTGATATTCTGTGGATTCGGAGAATTTGAGAAATCTCTTTCGTCCGAACTTTGAAAGGTTGTGGTCTGTTACACAAGACTCCAAACTCTCCAAATGAATCTCCTGCAATTGCCTTTCCAAGAACCTGTATTGTGAATAAGGCAATTTGAATTTAGAATGGTCTTTTGTTTAATATAGACAATGTATAACTGTCAAAATTAGATGACATACTTTTTCTTGCCCATCATCAATATTGCACAGGATATCCTGCACCATAAATCATTCAAAACCAACTTTATGTTAGTAGTAATTCTTTGGGATTTTTGGATGCTATATAAGTTCAAAATTTGCTTACCACCACACCGGAGACCATTATGTAAAGATCTGTTGGAGTCTCATTCTGCAGAATTACATCTTCCTTGGGTGGAAAATACTCTGCCTCCATTTGGGAAACCTTTAAAGAAAGTGAATCAGCATTTTTGAACTTACGATAAATGCTATGAAATACAATGACTCATGTATCTACTTCCTGGCATCATTTGTGAATTTAAGATACTTTCTTAGCTTAAAATAGAAAAAAAAAATGGTTAAGGTAAAAACAATGTCCTCAAAACTAATACGTCATGTGAAGTATTACCAATTGGAAAAGGAAGTCATGAGAAACCCCTTGGAAAAGGTATACTTTCTTAACGACGTCGAGGAATAGATGCTGTGCAATGCTTGAACGAATAGCTTTTGGTAGACCGTTCAAGGCATCCTGTTGCTTCAATCCTTCTGTTTTGAACTTGAGAGATATGTGTGCCAACATCTGATCCTGTATGGCAGGGGGCAGATGATTTCGTGCTGCAAATTCTGATGCAGCTCTCACTGTATCTCTCTGCAAAATCAAAGCACGCCTCATTGGATTAGCACTCTCAAATTGCTCTCTTTTGAATAGAATATTAATTGCTTTTACCAAAGGAACCGAAAAAAGTTTTATCATGCAGGTCTTACTTTAAAAAATTAATGGCCAGTTTGGAAGGAAAGGAAGCAGAATTAGAGTAGAGTTTACCGGAAATTAGGCTAATAAGGGGAAGGGAGTGAGATTACAGGAGAGTTGACCGGAAATAGCTTCATGCAGGAAGTGGAAATACATAAAGAGTGGAAAATATATCTTCAAATGATTTTGCCATAAAATTGCCAAATATGAGGTAGACAGATGACTTCCAAGTTTTTTGCCTCAAGTACTGGGGACTTTAGTAGTACTGATTGTGATTTAGGATTTATTTTTAGTCCAGTTAGAATATTTGATTATTGAAGTTCTTTTAGCAGATGAAAAACAAAAACAAAAAGAAATTGGAGCAGTAAATGAATCATTAGGTAAAGACGACATACGAAATTTCTGGTGCGGCTGGTCCAGTGAACAACAAGGTTTGTCATGTTTCCAATGAGGTAAGATGTCAATCCCAAGTTGAACAACATGTAAAATATGTCAAATAGCATCTCACTTGGGTTTTCAGCATGCAAGTCTCCGTAGCCAGTAGTTGTTAATGTGGTTATAGACCAGTAAATTGCTGTCACATATCTATCCCATACACCGTCTTCTTTGAAACTTGGGTTCACTGCACCAATCCAGGTTCTTTTTGGATCAGGGTATCTGTCTGCAATCAGATAATTAATGCATCCGGCAAAGTGTACAGCAAACAAAGTTACCTGAGAAATAAACCAGAAAGGACAACAACCCAAATTTAAAATTTTACTTTAAATGGCTTTGCTGGAACTTTAGAAGAGAAACAAATGGTGGTAAATTTAGTGTCTTACAGAAATGAGCTTTATGCAGCGAGTCCAGAAATAATTGAAACGAATGTCCTTTTCAAGTCTGGAAGGAAAGAAACCAACTAGTTAGTACTGTGATTCTTCCACCTTAACAATTGGAAATTTTGAAGAAAACATAAGGGGTTGTGGACCTTGCAAACAGGGAGCTGACTCGTCTTAGACGCCAGAGTCTGAGCATGCTGAGCAGTTTAAACCCAAGTTCACCGCTATTTTTTGTGAACAGCAGGCTGATAGACTGAAATGGTGCGGTGGAACAGACATCGAAGATAAACCAAGTAGAAATATACCTGAAAGTTGGATGAAGAAGGCCAAGTCAGTGATTTCTCTTGAGGAAACAGAATTGTTGATTCATGTCAAACTGAATGAAGTTTACTATTATAGGGTGCAAAAGTTTAATTCACCTGAATGCAATTCTCTTGGGTTCATCGACAAGAAGATAGGATTGAGTGTCGAGAAATGCAACAAAGAATGTGAGAACGATGTCAATGGCAAAGAAGCCATTGACAATGTTGTCAAAGATGAAGAGTGCATCTTGCTTGTAAGGCAGAAATGCAAACTCGAAAGGGCAAATCCAGGCAGAATAAATGACTAAAACAACCAGTAAATTCTCCCAAGCCCTGAAAAATAAGTAAAGCCACATTATACAAACTATTAGAGTGAATACTACATATCAGTATATTGCAAAGGTCATCACCTATATCGGGGGCTGAAAGGAGAAAGTATGTACTGTCGAAGCTTAGTTGCCTGGTTGATTCTGGCTCCAAGTGATGGTAAGAGATCACTAGAGAGGAAGCTGCCGCTACGAGCAACACCCTCCATAGGAAATTCATCCATACAGAACCTCTTCATGAAGTCTTTTACACACGAATACGACATGGTGTGTGTGTGTCTGTGTTTTCGAATTCCTCGAGAGGCTACAGTTGAGACTGTTAAAAAACTTAAAGCAGAGGTAAGTCCCCTTCGAACGGTTATATGTATTGAACTTTAATTGGTGACTCTCGTGACACACGTCAACACTTTTTTTTTTCCTACTTACATATGACTCTGCACGAAGCTTCTGCTGCCAGTGTGTCACTAAGGTTGGAAGATAAGAGTGGTAAACACGTGAAAGTAGATTATTTATGTAAATTTTTTCCTGATTGAACTAGAAAGGTAAACCAGAAACAGATGGTAGAAAAAACGAGGAAGTGCTGTAAGTGGCAGACATGAGAGACATTTTGTAATGCAGTTGCACAGCTGATGAGTAATCTGAGAGACAGAGAGAAGGAAGGAGACAGGAGGAAATAAAATGGTAATGGTGCTTCTGGTTGTGTAAATGTTGTCGTTGGTGATGGTGGTGGTTGTGGCCTTGTGGGAGCTCCATAATATGTACATGCGTTGTGGTGTAAGTGATATATATAGTATGGACAATGTCACAAGGCTTTGAAGAGAGATGTTTCAATGAAAATTTATATGCCATGTGGACCAATGTGAGGTTGTTTTAGAGGGCTTGACACTTCTTTCAAAGAAAATTTCTAAGAGTGCTTCACCTCGGTTTCAATCTTTATGAGGGTAAACTTATAGTAAATGACCTAACAAATGAACGTTGAATTGTTTATGTGACTAACGTTGAATTGTTTATGTGACTGGTGACACGTTAGTTTATAAATCTCATATAATAAAATTTGTAGTGTCTATAACAATATTCATAATAAATTGTAAGATTGTCATATTAATTTGTAAGATTTGTAACACATTAGTTTGTAAGTTTTGTGATATTAGAGTCTTTTTGACATAAGCTTATAAAAACTAATCAACTTATAACTTTTAACTTTTATAGACAACTTTTTAAAACTTTATTTTTTTTTTCCCACATTCTGTCACTTGTTAAAAAATTACAAGTATACTGTAGCACAATTTTAGCAAAAAACTAAATAAGTTATTCTTAAATAAATACTTATTGTTACTCTTTTACAAAACCTTACAAACATAATCAATAAGTCTATGAACACAAATACTTTCACACAAAAATTGACAAATAATTCCAAACCTTGCAAGTTGTTAACAGTAGCTAAAAAAGGAATGTTAATGTTGGAACCAAATAAGAATTAGTATTAGGCTTAGATGAGAGCCAATAAAATTTTGTCAACTTAATTACTTTGAAAAATTGTTATGTCTACAGCTTTAATTAGAATCACTCAAAATATAATTTTTAGAGCTATATTATTGACATCAATTCTTCTAAGACTATACACTTTGTCACAATTTAATGATATGATTGATTGTGATTGCTTGATTGCTGAACTATCACTTTTCCTCTACTAATCATATTTTGATCACATTAAAGTAGTTGCGCACAAAAATTAAAATTGTGCACACAAACTTTCTTTGCATGTATCTTTTTACCACTCAACAACACAGACTGATTAGACTAACAAATTGTGATTGTTCTAACATCGTTTCATAATTCATATCATTGAGTCAATTATTTTCTTTACTCACCACACTAACATATAAAGTTGAGGGGTGTGAACAAGTGTGTCCCTAGACTTCTTGTAGTTTTAACTCATTCATTCACTCTTCATTTTCTTAGTAATTGCCTAGGTTGTTTGTTTATGCAATGCAATGAAAACCATGAGTGTGAAATAAGATTCCCGCCATATATTTTTAACCACCTCTCTCTCTCTCTCTCTCTCTTCTTGCGTGTGTGGGTGTGACCCGTTTCGAATCGACCGACCTGAGTGCTACATTTACTGATTTTCACGCCAATTCTTTTTGGCCCACATCCGATGATTTGTTTGATGATTATCAGTTGCTTATCGATTCCAAATTCCAAAGAGTTTTAAATAAAACATTTAGCTGCTAATCGAATGGTCGAGATTGCTATCTTTATCTTTAATTGTTCATTGTATTCTTTCCGTTCATTCCATGTTCTTCTTTAGACAAATTCATGTTACTAATAGTTTTGAATGATTACATTGCAATACAAAAAAAGCTTAAGAAAATATAAAATTGAGAGAATTCATTGAATCACGAAATATGAAATTTTGACTAGAGAGGAATAAAGGGCTTTTAGTTCCTGAAAATATAGGAATTGGAATAGTTTTTTTTTTTTTTTTTTTTTTTTTTAATTCTATATTTTTTGAGTACTTTTAGTTGTTGAACATATAAAGATTGGAATAATTCGTGAAAAAAGAACTAATTGTTTTGACAAATTTTTTTTTTTAAATGGATGATTAATATATGTCATTAATTCGATTTTTTTTGAGGGAAATTGAAATTGAGTTGTAGTTGAAAGAAGAAAACACCATAAAATGTTCTCGTGAATTTTGCACGTATCAAGATGGCCAGTTGCCTAGAGAGGTCCATGGAGAATCCTTCAAAGATCTCATTCCCAATTCCCAAAGGTAATGGACGGGCAGATTTATGTCCACCGGCCCAGCTTTAAGGACATCGGCAAAAAGAATGGGTGGGAATATGAATAAAAAAATACTAGTCATTAACCCGTGCATCGCTCAAAACATATTATAACTTTGTTTTAATTCATAATAGTGCAAAATGTTAAACTAAAAGCAAAATGGGGGAAAATATAAAGAGAATACAAATTGACTAAAAAAAGAATGAGAATTTTAACAAATTTAAGTTCAGAAAAAACAGTTACCGATGTAAATCCAAAGACAAAGGATTGGTTTTCTAGGTAGATAAGAGATTGGATTGGAGTGAGAGATAAGGGAGGTAGCAATACATATATCTAATAGAGTTTTACTTGAACTAAACTATTGTAACACTTGATAAGATAATTACAAGGTGTAGAGAAATAATAAATATATAAGATATAAAACCTAAAATAAAAAGAATCTAAAAAAAAAAAAAATAGCGATGACGTGGAAAATTGTGGAGCAAGCAGAGCTTCGGTTTTATATATAGATGAGTGATCAGAAACAGAACCTTTTTCTTTAAAAGGTTAAAATTTGAATAAATTTTTTTTGATCATTCCAAAATAATGATTATACTAACAATTCAAAATTAAATAATACATGAAAAAAAATACAACTAGTCAATATTTCCAAAACAGCTATTTTTATAATATTTCAACTTAATCATTTATAATCTATTAAAAGGAAATTAGGTACCCTTTTTCTTTTCAAAAGCCCAAAAATCATCTATAGTTGATTCTAAACTACTAAATTTAATGGTGACTTCATTCTTTATATACAAAATCAAAGATTCCAATTAACAACTTCCTTTTTGTTGGTTGCCATAAAAATTGGAATATTAAGTATAAGTGCAATCACTATTTAAATAAGTTAATAGACTATTAATTTTTTGGTTCTTACTAGCTATTAACAAAATGGAGCAATGGTTGAAAATGCTTGTTCCATGGTTGTCATAGAAATTGGAATATTAAGCACAAGTGCAATCACTATTTACATAAATAGACTATTGATTTTTTCGGTTCTTACTAGCTATTAACAAAATGGAGCAACCGGCAACCTTCAACATCTCTCGTAATGTGTTATATATATATATATATATTTCCTTTCTTTTTTGGAAAGAAACACTGTATAAACTTTATTAAGGATGAAAAATAACGAGTATATTATAGAGAAGAGTTTATTCAATAAAATAAGGATTCTCTTCAATCTAAACAAAGAAATTAGCAGTACCAAAAATATGCTTTGCTAGTAAATGAGGAAGCCTATTACCTTGCTTACAAACATGAGATATATCTACACAACGAAATTCATGTGAAGCAGCCAATGAGCTATATACCAGAGCAGCAACAGCAGATGGTTATATCTTATTGAAAGCTAAATCCACACAAAATGTCTAATACATAACTAAAAAATCATCTATCAATATTTAAATGACTAAATAAATACCAGCTTACGAGCTGAACCCCAACAATGGAAATATTTAATATTTTCTAAAATGTAGATGTCAAGCCACATTATGCTTATATTGATGCAGTTCAATTCTTTCTGGAGACTTGAATCTAGATCATTTCCCTCCGCACTCTACAAGCATTTATATTTGTAGAGTGATCACTGCACCAAAGATTCACAGTAGTATTAATTCAGTGATTCAATTCTTATAATTGAGAATTATTATAGCATGAAAAGTATCTAATCTTTAATGATCCTTACATGTTAAGTCATCTCATTAATGTAAAAACAATCAAACAATCCATTAGGTGGAACCAGATAAAATGACAACATCTACACCCTCAATATATATATATATATATATATATATCATAGTGTTGTGCACATTCACAAGTCATAAGTTGGCTTTTTCTTTGAGTTGAGATTTACTCTAATTAATTGTATTATTTATTAAATATTAATTAAATTATTTATAACGATATTGGTTCAACTAAAAAAAAAAAAAAACCACTATTGTGCGAGCCGACGTACGCTTGGGCCTGTTGGGCCAGACACGTGCTTGGGCCTCACAATTTACTTGTTAGGTGGGCTTTTGTACTTCCTACAATGGGCGATCCCATATAACATTCATTCAAGTTGTCAGGGCCCGTACCTCTGCTTCTCTCTCTCTCTCCTCCTCCCCCCTTTTTCTTCAACCCTTTGTTTTGAATCTTCCTCGCGTATTTATAGGCCAGGGAGTAGTGATCGCATGATGGTTTTCTAGCTCAGTGGAGGGGAGGGTCCAGTCTCCTCTCTCCGTAGTGGGAGTATTTAATGAGAGTGGGACGACATTAGTGGCCTGGGAACTAGACCCACCGCGAGGCCTGTTGCACGGCGGCGTCGTCCCTAGGTAGTACGGGGGTCCAATACAAGTGGTCACCAAGCGGTGGGTGGGCGTAATTGATGGCTTAGGGCTTAGTTCCCTAAGCAATGGAAGAGGAGGTCCAATGCTATTTCTTCAAAGTGGAGGTTAAACGGATGGTTGGGCGGGGGCGAGAGTATCCGGGTAAGTTCCGCGGCTGGGTCAACTGGTCGGCGAGTCAGCAGGCCTCCGTGCATGAGACGTTGCACGGGACGCCCACAAGTTCTGGCCGAGCGCTTTCGGCCACGTGGCCTCGTAGTGACATGCTTGCGTGGCTGGATAACCCCAGCTAGGTTGACACCCGTACATTAGCCCCCCCTTGATTCATGTTGGAACGTTTGTAATGAATCAAGGACCTAGTAGAGCGCCTGGTGATTTTAGGGTCGCCGAGGTCTCTTCGTATGAGGTCGGCATGACTGTTGCTGTTCCTTTCGGGGGCCGTGTCGTGCCAGGCTGTCACATCTGCAGTAAAAGCTCAGGCGTGGATGGGCTGTTTTGACGGCTGGCGAACTGTCTGACGGTTCGTAACTTGTGCCTATGCGTGTGGGGGTTTTCCAAGAAGGCAAGGTGGTTGGGCGGTTTTCTCCCCACCCCGCGCCCCATTAAATGCTCGAGGTGGGGTATATATACATGGGTATAACTCCCGTCGGGCTCTTCTTTACTCTTTGCGTCTCCTTGTTCATCAAATCTTAGTCTGCCGAGCATCTTTCTGAGCCAGAACATCCTCTCTGCCCCCTCCCCCACTCCTATTTTCATTGATAGCAACGCGTCCACGGGTTGCGGCACTCGGCTGCAAGTCATAAACCTTGCCCCGAACTCCTGAATAAGCTCCGAGAAACTGCGGATGGAGCCCTTCTTTAATCCGTTGAACCACCTCAGGGCAGTGGGGCCGAGGCTCGAAGGGAAAACCTTGCACATCAGGGCATCATTTTGTGCGTGGAGGGACATCATTTGAATATAATGACTTACATGCTCGACCGGGTCGGTCTTTCCCGTGTAGGAGTTAAACGGGGGCCGTGCGAACCTGCCGGGCATGGCCGCCTCCTCGATATCTCCTGTGAAAGGGGACTGGGCGGCCTGGCGCAGCGCTCGGCCCATCGCGTCCATGGCAGCATTCCGTGGCCTCTCCCTGTCCGGGGAAACTGACCCGCGGTCAATATGGCGGGGAACGCTCGCGGCGCCGACGGGATCCGGACTGATGGGACCCTGCCGCGTATCGTTCGACGCTGACCGACCTTTCCCTCCGATCCTCTTGATCTCCCCTCCTACGCCTTCCCCGTCCCTGTAGTTCCAAATCCCTTACTGTCCTGCGCAAGCGCTCCACCTCCCGATTCGTCTGCTCAAGCTCCTGGTCTCTCCGGTCACGGCGGTCGCGCCCCGAGACGTCGGACGTCGTCCGGAGGGTTTGGTACGACTCGTCTCCAAACCCGGACTCTACTTCCAGCTCATTCCTTCTGTCCTCCTGCCTCTTCTGCCTTCTTTCTCGCCACGTGGAGCCTCGCGAGGACCCGCCTGAACCGCTCTCTGCATGGCTTCCCTGTCTGCTCCCGGACATTCCTCCGAGCGTTGCTACACTGGACCGCAGCTTGGTAGGAGATTCCCACAGACGGCGCCAACTGTGCGAGCCGACGTACGCTTGGGCCTGTTGGGCCAGACACGTGCTTGGGCCTCACAATTTACTTGTTAGGTGGGCTTTTGTACTTCCTACAATGGGCGATCCCATATAACATTCATTCAAGTTGTCAGGGCCCGTACCTCTGCTTCTCTCTCTCTCTCCTCCTCCCCCCCTTTTTCTTCAACCCCTTGTTTTGAATCTTCCTCGCGTATTTATAGGCCAGGGAGTAGTGATCGCATGATGGTTTTCTAGCTCAGTGGAGGGGAGGGTCCAGTCTCCTCTCTCCGTAGTGGGAGTATTTAATGAGAGTGGGACGACATTAGTGGCCTGGGAACTTTTGCACGGCGGCGTCGTCCCTAGGTAGTGGGGACGGGGGTCCAATAATATTGCCCCGGAGTGGTCACCAAGCGGTGGGTGGGCGTAGTTGATGGCTTAGGGCTTAGTTCCCTAAGCAATGGAAGAGGAGGTCCAATGCTATTTCTTCAAAGTGGAGGTTAAACGGATGGTTGGGCGGGGGCGAGAGTATCCGGGTAAGTTCCGCGGCTGGGTCAACTGGTCGGCGAGTCAGCAGGCCTCCGTGCATGAGACGTTGCACGGGACGCCCACAAGTTCTGGCCGAGCGCTTTCGGCCACGTGGCCTCGTAGTGACATGCTTGCGTGGCTGGATAACCCCAGCTAGGTTGACACCCGTACAACTATCTTTTTTTGTTTATTGTTTGATCCCTTTTTAAAACCATAATATGAACGGCAATTCAATTGATGAAAGTGAAGAAAAGACCACATAGTAAACGAAATGAAAGTTGAGTGACAGGATATATATATTTTTAAGGGATAAAATTGAAAATGGACCAAATTTGGAGAGTGTAATTTGCAATTAAAAATTTATTTAAAAAATATTCTAAAAAATTATTTAATTAGAAAAATAAAATTACGCCAACTTTGTAAAGAGAAATATCAATGATCTCCGAAATTTTCAAAAAATGGCAAGTCCCCCTGAACTTCTTGATAAAAATAATAGATAACATTTTTGGACTAACATACCCTTAGTCAAATATGTTTTAACTTTACTTTACCATTTCTTATCAATGAAATTCTTTTTTTCTTTCCTTAACGTTAATTGATAAAGATTGCATTTGTGTTTATCACAATTTTTAGAAGACAGTATCATTTTTTTGCAAACTTTGCAATAGTTTTCTTATAGCTCAAGTGCTATTGGTTTAATAATATTCTTAGTAGTATGGAAGAAGATTAATGTAACAATTAGTCCCTATCTATCATTGTATAATGTATTAAAGGCATACTTCTAGCCCAGCGGGGAAATGCTTGGTTGTAAATTCTTGCCGTTTTGAAAAGGCTGAAAAGAGAAGGGCGATCACCGGGTGAAAGGATATCTTGATTGTAAAATTTCATAACACAACGTACACATTGATAGGTCAATATGTTGTGAGAGATCTGTTGCATGTAGCGGATACAAGATATACATTCTTCACACCAAATATAACTTATAAGCAATTAATCCACTGTAAACTTTCATAACACATTAGGCTCTCCATATTGATAAGGTCCACATGTTATGAGAAATTTATTGCATAAAACAAATACAAGATATACCTTCTCAACCACCGGATATAACTTATAAGCGCTTAATCCATTTTTAATTTTTTTTGGCCGGTGTAAGGCAAGCATGCAGGAGGGAACAAAGCAGGGGCGACGTTGTGTTCAAGCCAAGCGGTTCAAATGAACCCCCTAACTTGTCATTTTTTTTTTTTATATATAATTTTTTTTAACTTTTGTTTTGACCCATATAAAATAAAATTTTGAACATTCCGACCCATATAAAAGTATTGTGTATTGAAAATTTAAAAAAAAAAAAAAAATTCATTTTTGCTCCTTTGTTAAATATATATATATATATATATATATGTATATTCTTTGCTGACTTACTTTACTTTACATTTGTGATTCTTTCCCATTCTCTTTATCTCTTTTTCTCTCTTCTATATTTTCTTAGTTTTTCTCTTTATTTAATCAAATTGTTTGATAAATACTCTATAGATTTTCAAGTCCAAGAAGCTTTTTAGTGCTTGCTCAAATTCTAAGAGAGCGATTACATGTATGATTAACAAACCATACATGTTTCTAAAAAAATAGTCATACACTTCAAAGGCAAAAACTTATGTTAGTTACTATTTTTTTTCTTTGTTTCACATTACTCCTAGTTCTACTCTTAGGTGTGTTAGTATTCTTCTTTATCATATATTTTTATTTAATTGACAATACATATAAACATAATAAGTTATTATTAATTTGACAAAAATTTATGATTAATTATTTCATTATATTTTTTGTCTTACTGATCTTTAAACTATTAATAACTTTTTTATATTATTGTACAATATAGTTGTATTATATATTGAATTGTATTTAGAATACCATTTTAAATTATTGTATATATTATAGAAGCTATATGTACGGAAAAAAAAAATCATTTTATTTTTTATTTACTCATGACAAATTTCTTGCCCTATCATCGTTGAACTCCAGAAAAAAATCTTAGAATCGACACCGCAACAAAAGATGATATACAGATACGTTAAATCTTTGCAGCACTAACACCACGTGCATTTCCGGCCAAAACAGAGAAAGCAAAAGAAGAACACGTGCACCACATGTGCCTCAGAGTTGGGAGTTTGGTTCAACTAACCCTCTCCATTCGCTCTTTCTTTTTTCTTTTTCTTTTTTTCTTTTTCATCATTCTAAAAGTTGCCAGCCTTGCCTGTGTCCTTGTCATTTGATAGTTTTGAAATATTTCATATTCAGTTAAATTTGGTAGGGATCCAACGCATCTCGTTTTTCATGCATAAAATTTAGGTATAATTATTGGTGTATTGTACCTTACTTCACTAATTAAATTTAGTGTGAAATGAGGTAGTAATAGAGTACTTTTAATTCTGCCGAAAAATGAAAGTGGCAGTAAATATTAAATGGTAAAGTGCAATACAAAATCTTAAAATTTTTACTCTTTTGTTTATTTTTTCCCTTTTTTAATTTTTAGCAGTAAACCAACATATATCAGTCAAGTTCCTCCATCTCTCCTTCTCAAAAAAAGAAAAAGAAAAAAGAAGGTTCCTCCATCTCAATGCTCCAAACCCATTTGGCTGTTCCAAAACTTCCAATGTGCATGGTGAAAATACGATCCGCACGTACGTTACATATTTTCATGGTTGCATTTTATATTATACTATTTGGAGATACAGATTGTAGTGTACTAATAACGTGATTAGTTTTAACAATTATCAAACCAATGCAAAGTTACTAGTTAAGCTGCACGATTGAAAAACTTGGTTGAAATGAAATCCTGGAAAAGAAATTAGAAGAGTTTCTAGTTTTAACCCCTCCAAACTGTTGATAGACGTATTTAGAAGGTGATTACGAGTGTGTGTGTGTATATATATAAAACATGATTTAGAAAAAAAAGAGAAAAAAAAAAAGAAAAAAAAAAAAAAAGAAGTGGGGGTGTGGGATTCATGTGACTATCTAACTATAAATCTCTGAGTTTAGATGCTAGATGTTTAACCATGCAAATTCTACCTCAAGGAATTAAAAATAATAATTAAAAAAGAGATCAAAGAAGAAAATTCCCGTGATGCACGGTTGGAAGGCTGCGGCCAAATTTGAAGGCTGTAACGTGGTCGTCTAAAATGATGGTTCATCATGAGATTTGCCCCAACTTTCTACTCCTTCTCAATCATGTGGTCCTTTATTCGTTTTATTATTTTTATCCCTCTTTGCTGAAAAGTATTGAACTATTGAAAGTATTATTCAACCAAGTTAAGGTCCCAAACTGCGATTGATGTGGCAGCTTGTATATCAACCTTTAGAGCCTTGTAACTTTTGTTTTCGGACTTTATCAATTAGTAGCTATCATCATCATCATCACCACCACCACCACCATCATCTAAATTGAATATTCTTGATTAGACCAATTATGCAGCGGATCAATCAATTAACACTCAATTAAGTTGATTTAGTAATCACAATTATGATAACAACCACAACCACAACAATGACTAAATACGTAAATTAAAGCAAGAACCAATAGAGACAAACATATTTGGTAACGAAGTAAAAAACTAACGGAGAACAACTCCAAAGGAAAAAACCCTAAGATGGAAACAAACCCCAAAAAGGGGTCCACTATATGAGGAGAAGTTACAATCTAGTTCATGGCGCTTGAGCCTAGAACACTACAACTAGTAGATGAATTAACTGCTGCAAGCCACACTAGCTTCAAAACATCTAAACTCTTTGAACATGGATCTCTTTACGAACGACCCATCCGTGTTCATGACCAAAACCTCTAACCGACTCCAAAGACCTCTCCTTGAAGGTCTGATTATCGCAATGTCACACTATAATTGGTGGTTTTGTGGTTTCACACATTGACGATGCAAATAGGACATCAACACTGTTATGAAAATCAGCTTTGTAAACTCACAAGTTAAAACACTTGGATGCTTGGGTTTTGTTTTGTTAGGTTCTGAATATTTATATATAAATGTTTAAGTTCTAAATGTTTTGTATGTTGGCAAACTGAGTACATAAACTTGTTTAGGAATAAATCTTAATGTCTATGAAGTGTTTTAGACGTTGCTTAAAGTGATATAAGTTAGAATTCGAGAACATACAAGTTGCAGGTTCAGGATTTGAAAATCAAGCTAGCTCGATCAATCAAGAGAAATTTTCAAAGGATTGAATTGCGATTCTGCATATTTTAATTAAAACCCATTAGTCCATTAAACATTTAGGGTTTCAGTCAAGAATTATTTGGTATATTAAGGAAAACCTTTAAGTACGTTTTTCAAGTCTTAGAACTCTACTTTTTTTGAGATTCGAGAGGTTTTGTGCTTTCTATTCTTTCAAGCATCTCCTGGAGTTCATTCTCATACTACAATTACCAGTGGAATAAAGATGCAACCCAAGCTTCAGATATCAAGCTTACTAAAGATCCAAGGCATGACTTGGAGGTTCATGTTAGAGCAGATCCACATCAAAGAATTATGAGGGTTTTAGAGCTAGGTTTGATAATTATAGTTAAGTTTAATACGAATTAAATATTTTTAATTGTAAAATATAGTGGCTTGTTCTCTTAGGATAGTTCCCCCCAATTTTTTTACCTTAAAAATAGATTATTTTATTAGTTTTCTTAGATCATTATATCTATGTCTTATTTACTTTTTCACTGCATGATACGTGTGATAAAATTTTAACCTAGATCTACGTAATTGACGTAAGTATAAACTTGGCTATTAAATTAGGTTAATCACTGTTTTAGGGGTCTTAAAACTAATATGTTTAAGTTCGATAAGCCAAATTTTCCTTTAATAGCCTAGAGAAATTGAGTTATAACATGTTTTTTTATAGTACGGTATGAATTCCAAGGCAACTAACTTCAAAATTAAAACATGTCATTTGAGTTTACAATTTTCTATTGAACCAACCGAATTTGAATTGCTATTGAAAACTCACTTAGTGTATAAAACACTTGTGAATGTTTAGACCCATAAAAACAAAATTTTCAAAACAAGCTTATATTCAAATAATATATATGCGGAATATGAAATATAAGCAATACCAAATTAGCAAACTACTCTGAGCCATTAATTGATCATAACCAGCAACTTAAAAGTTAAAAGTAAGGGAAAGAGAGATGCAAACACAAGATAACACTGGCAAGTGTTATCGAAGAAGAAACTGAAGAATTCGGCGAAAAACATTTCCGTTACCCTGCAAGAGCTAAATGATTTACTAGAAAATCAGTTGTGATACATGAATTGCAATAGACCCTCCAAGCCTAATCTACCCAATACACCTAAGCCCTCCAAGCTTCTTGTTCGAACAAGGTTACGTCGAACCGTGTCAAATCTAACTTTCTAAATCTCGCAGTTAGCCCATTGCATTAACCAATATGAATTGGTTCTCCCTTGAACTGCTTCTGAAACACTAAGAACCTTCTAACAACTCTGAATCTGGTAAGGTAAGGGTTTGGTTTATAATCCTCTTATAGGTATGAAAATGGAGAGGGTGAGAGTAGAGAAATTTGGAGAATCAAATATATAAGATTGTGGATGAATCAATCTTGTTTTTCTCTAGAATTTCTCTTTCAAAATTCTCTCTAAAAGCTCTCTACATTTCGTGGGTATAAGGGTATTTATAGTAGAGATGAGATAGAATGTGAAAAGTCATTTTTCAGCAAAATAGGGTACATTGGCGTGTCACTTGCGACTAGGATGAGTCGCGAGTTCCAATCACCAATTACCAGATTAAGCCAAATTATGCTTTTTGTCCTGTAGTGATCCAAATGGCCTGACTCTTCATCTTTCTGCATGCTTCGCACGTGTGCTTCATTTTGGCAACTCAACACTCGCGAGTCAGTCACGAGTCACCTTCTTGTTGCACACTCTTGATCAAATTTTCACACTCTTTTACGCACAATCTTTACATTATTCTCATCTAAATACTGAATTTTTAAATGCTGAATTACAAGCAAATTTAGCATGGAATAAAGCCAACATATAGTTGAATAAATTCAACTTTACAGCTGTCAAAATCTAAATTTCATTCGATCAAATATCAATCAAATGTTTGACGAAGCATTGAAACTTGATTGATTGAACCTCGACGGAATGGTAGTCAAAACCTAAACATAATATCTTGTTTATGCTGCTTCTTCACAGATTGTCCTTCAATACCTCAATGACAATTACAGCCTACGGTGTCCTACATTTGGCTTTTAACCTGTTCTTTATTTTCAATGGCAAGAAGATGAAAAGCCTTGTGTATATACCTTTAACTTGCCTTCACAATGATCTCACATCCCTTTAATATATAGATGATCATAGATGGTTTCATAGAAAACCATAACCTTAAGACGAGTTCGTATTGTGAAGGAAATTAACTGTTAGGTTTAATAGGTTTAGTGTTGGCAAACCATGACAAATTATAAGTTTTGTTGAATGATAAGCTAAATTTTTAAGTTGAAGACGAAAACTAAAGTTAAGCTCAAAGAAAGAGAAGTTTCTAGATTCTCCGTTCTCGATAACTTTTTGATTGACTGAAAGGTATCAAAAACCAAGGATCAGTTTTGCTAGCGTGTTTTATTTGAAGCTGCTGGATTGTTTTTAACCCTATTGGAGTCTCCTATATAAAGAAACAATCCATCCATGTAAGAAAATTTTCTCAAGTGTACAAGTCTGTTAGACTCTACAGCTCTTCGATCACCATTCAACCGATCAACGTTCGGTAGCTTTTCGATCATTGCTCAATCAATCAAAAATCATGGTTGGGGTGTTTTAATTTCAAAAAGTCAGTTGTGCTTGTAATTCTACACCCTAGTTTCTATCAATATAAAAGGGATATAAAAACATTACTTTCCTTAAGGTTTTAGAGGCTACTACCATTGCACTTAGAGAGATTCAATTCAAGCTGGATATTGATCATCCTATGACGGCGAAAACCAAGACATTGACCCTTGAAAGTGATTAAAGACACTGAATTCTAGATGCTACTATTACTATTATTCTTGGAGTCAATCGGAGGTTCTAATTGTATCACAGGTTTGTCATATGTGGAAGTAATTTGTAGAATTAAAGTCCAAACGTTCTAGTGCGGTAAAAGGCTCTCTTGCTATAGTGGATTTTCTTTATTGGAGCAGGTCTGACCTGCTATGGTTTTTCCTTTGAAATAGTTTTTCCATTAGTTTTCCCTGTGTCACCACATTGCAGTATCATTTCTGTTTGTTTGTTACTTGCTTAACACGCTTAATTTTGTGAATTGATAAATTGCATAATTGAACTAGTTTATTAAGTTATGGTGTGATCATCCTGATATACTTGAAAAGAATTGTGTGGGTGGCATTTGCTTCACATGGAGAAGTCTCTAATTTCATTTTGGTCAACAACATGCCGATTGCACAAAAGCCAGTAAAAAAGTAGGCATGCCATTGAGGATGGGCTAGATATGACTCCCTATCAAAAAAAAAAAAACTCATAATATCTCCCATTTCAGCTCCCCCGTCTGGCCTACCAATTCTAATCAAAATCATTACCACCCCCACCTCCTAAACTCCCAAAATAAAGGAGGAAAGATATATATATATATATATATATATATATATATATATATATATATATATATCAGTTTGGTAAATAATGACTAGTTAGGAGTGGGTTTGAGTAGCACGGGCATAATTAATTAGCAATGAATTCCTCGATCAACTTTCATATATATTGTGGGTTTGACACAGAGCTAGCTAAGACTTTGACAAAAAAAAAAAAAAAAATACCAAATTAAATTAGCCACTTTTCTCTCCCACTATCTTTTCTTGGGTGACAAAGAAACCTAGGCTGTGTTTGTTTCAACTGAATTTCAGTTCCGGAAATTGTTTTCCGGAAAATTTTGTGTTTGGTTCATCAAGGAAAATTCGGTCAAACTGAATTGGTTTTCAGTTTGACCGAAAATTTGCATTCAGACGACTGAAAATCAATTCAGTCCCGAATTTCACTTCAAATCATTTCCGTGGGACGCGCAAAGAGAGAGAGAGAGAGAGAGAGATCGCGCGAGAGAGAGAGAGAGAGATCGCCTGATCGCCGCCTGCGATCGCGCGCCACTGCACCGGCGCCGCGATCGCGAGGCGGCGATCGCGATCGCCAGTGGTGATCTCGCGAGGCGGCGATCGCCGCGGCACGATCTCGCGATCGCGATCGCCGCGGAGATCGTCGCGAGATCGCCAGCCGCCTGCGATCGTGAGTCGCGATCTGGCGACGCGATCGTGAGGCGGCGATCGCGATCGCCGATCTCGCGATCTCGCGAGGCGGCGATCGCCGATCGCCGATCCCAGATTTGATTTTTTTTTTTTTTTTGGGTTTTATTTCTTTTGTTTTTGATGGTGATAATGTTTGTTTGGAAGCTGAGAAAATGTGAGAAAATGTAAGCAACAAATAAAAAATGTATTTTTTATAATATTTTCAGGATTACAACCAAACACCTGAAAATATTTTCCAAAGTATTTTCCAAAATGCTACCAAACATCTAAACATATTTTCTTTTCTAGAAAATACATTCCCGAAAATATTTTCTTTTCCTGAAAATGATTTCAGTTGAGCCAAACACAGCCCTAGTTTCGTTGGTCTAACTCATATTAAAATCATATAAAATTTGTATACTAGAACACGTTTTTACATCATTATTACACAATGAAATATACATACATACATACATACATACATACATACATATATATATATATATATATATATAAAATAAAGGAAACTCCATCCACATCATTTGTAAGAATGTATGTAATAAAATATATAATTTCCCTAACATCACTCTAAACAAGCCATATCTTGATTCAATTATTAAAATAAAAAATAAAAAAATTGTTGACTGGTGATTAACTTTTATTTCTCACTATTTTCATTGATCAGGCCCAACTTAAGTTGGCCCAGCCGTCGCACTGAAACCAGCTTTTTGTCCTTCCTGACTGACTACGTCAATTGTCAACCAAACTATTACAGAAATGTTTTGTTTAAGTTAAAGATCATTACTTGGAGGAAAGTCAGAATAATCCACCAATAATTAACGACGTTTATATGTATATATATACACACACACACGTACCTTGAAATTACTGACATGATTGCGTGCTTGAAATATACTGACATATTTATATGTTATATGAAAAATGTAAACTATATATCTCTTATTTATATTTTCCATATACACCTCGATCTCATCTCTATTATTGATTTTGTATTAAAATTAATTCATGTTTCCACCTTTTCAATTTTTAATACTGCTAACAATACAGAAGAAAGTAGTGTACGCAAAACGGTTGCAAGTTGCAACCAACACTACCTAACAATTATCTTTTATTTTTTAAATTTATAATAACACTACCTAACATAATAATATATGAAATGGAATTTATATGATTCATGATACTTCCTTGCTTCATTAGATTTAAATATTTAAAATATATATCAAGCAAAATGTTAAATAAATGTGTAAAATATGATACAGATTTCAGGATATACATGTTTTATTTGCTAATTTTGTAGCTAATAATGATTATATAAATAAAACTTGGTATAAAAACCAGCTATAGTATCACCATATAAAACTTCCTTTCTAAAAGAAAAAAGGTATACAACTTCAGTCAAATTATTATTTTTATGTAAGTAGTATACATTAAAAATACGCTAATTTAGATGATTAGGGTTTTATACAAGAGACACAAGCTTTTTAAAAAGTATATATATGTACGTATACGTAACTTACAAACTATACTATCCAATAAACAAGTCACTCAGCAATATTGACAAACATAACATCGATCAAAATCGAGAATAAATCAAATTACACAAACTTTGACATTGTGGCTCTTTAAACTCGAGGGTTGAGTTAGGTGATTCGTATAAGTTGAGTCCATGGAAAAAAGATGTCAAATATATATGATCGATGTTCCCCACCACAAGGTGATTGGCCAGCGCAGCCCATTAATTTCTTTTATCGAGGATGCCAAGCTAGGGACTAAAGATAACTCTATGTTGCCGTCAAGCTAGGGTTTATGCATCTTCCAACATGAGGTGTTAGGCCAGTTACAAGTACCATAAGTGTGGCTTTTTGCGCAATCATCTCATGCGATAGACACATTTTCTTGGTCCACACTTTTGTTAGTGGTAGACTTGCATCTATCCTTTTACTCTAAGATATATATTGAAATGGTTTTAAATTTTTAATGGACATGGAAAAACGAATATCCCAAATGCACAATGACATTATAATGCCACATGTTCAATATTAGACGCCTCGTTTTCTTTGTAGGAAGAAAATGTTTTTTTGTGAGCTTGATATATATCTCTTGGCATTGTTTGCTCCAATGTTTTGCTACTAATGAAATGAGTTTGAGATTCTATTTAAGCTAGATTAGATTGAACGTAGAAAAGACAAAATTAGTGATATGGTTAAAAAAAACGAATCCTCATCCAATCTTTGGGTAAGGACTAAGGAAAGTCGAGTGGTCTTTCTCACTGAAAGTGCCAAACTCGGTAGTGTGGTCCATTTAATCAATTGATACGCACTTTTTAAGATTCATTTTCAATCATAGTGTTTGATTATATATACATGGGGTCATATTTATAATGATTCTGACATGCAGCCATCATATTGGCCGTACCATATATACCAAGTTGCTTCTTGTGTTACAGCGAGGCTTCCGGCGAGCCTGCCATTGTGCTGGTTGCTATAATGATCATAGGTGTAAAGGTTGTGCTATTCATATTCAAACTAAAATCATGTGAACGAAATTGCAGTTTTTGTAAGGAGTGCAAAGGTGACAAGTGGTTCTTGGGGATTAAAAAGAAAGAAAGAAACATACAATCAAACAAAATAACTATGACTGCCTAATATATTGATATGGGAAAAAGGTATATGCAGTGAACATGATCCTCTTATTTTGAATTGAAATTAAGCAGATTCGTTTTATAGTTAATATTTGATTTTTTGGATTTAACTATGTAATAGAGGTGAACATCGGTCCGCATGGTCGACTTTTGGGCATTTTTTAACCAAACCGTGAAGGTCGGTTTGGCCATAGCCAATATTTATAGAGACCCAAATATCAAAACAAAAGGAAATCAAGATAATTCAGTCATCCTAAAAAAAATATAATTTAATATTAATGTCTACTAGAAATAATTATTATTAATTAGTTTAAAACATCCAATAAAGTACGAATAATAACTAATTCAGTGATTATTCATAAACCCAAACACCAATAAGTTGATTATAAATATGGTGACAATATTGGAATTTAGTATCACCTCCTTGATTTTTCAAAACATTATTAGAATTTGAAATTGATATAAGGAGACGATTATGAAAAGATATTGAAAACTTAATTAAGATTAATTCAATTTTTCAAACACACCCATTGAATTCGACAAAATGGAATATAATATTTTAAATTCAGATGCTAAATGTATTCACCTATAATCTTGATTGCCTATCGCATAATTAATGAACATAAAAGATTAATTTCATAAACAGAAGTAATTGCTCACCAGAACTCAGGAAGTTCATCTTTTTACTTCATTCTTCTTGTTCTTAAATTTTAAATTATAATAAGTTCTACAATAAAAAGATCAATTGCAAAATTTTTGTTGGATAAAATACAATAACTCAATGCACTGTATCTGATGTCTAACGTTCCCAACTATTGAAAATGATTAGTCACAATGTTGCTCTTTACCTTAGTTTGTTCTCTTTCTTTGTTGATAGCAGCCAATCTAAAAACCATAAAATAAAAAAAATAAAAAATAAAAGAAAAAAAGAAAAAGAAAACCTATATAGGAACACTCTAGCATACACAATTCTCATCAAAAAAATAAAAGAAAAAGAAAAGCAATCTATATATTCATTCCAAGAAATATTAAACAAACAATTCTAGGAAATAAAGAGGGAGAGTAGAAAATCAACCTTCACCGAGGAGAGGGATGCAATGATACTAATGAGGTTTGATGTTTGTGTTGGTGCTATAAAGGGAGGTTTGTATGCGAGAAAGAAAAAAAACCCTAAGGGTTTATGTTTGTGTTGGTGTTGTACAGGGTTCTTGTGCAAGAAAGGAAGAAACCCTAATGTGGCGTTTGGTATAGGGGGATCCATATTACTCCTGACATCCAAATTCCTAGGAATATGATTTCTTGCAATTTGGATGCTTAGAAATATAGCTATTCCTGTGTTTGATTTCATTGGGAATCTAATAAAATTTATAGGAATGTAAGATGATAATATTTGGTTTATTTCCAGAAATCTTAAATAAATTATTTATTTTTCTTATTCTATCCTTAGATTTGAATGTGAACTACCAAGTCATTTAAAAAAAAAAAAAATCTTCCTCTAAATAAATAATGAAAAACAAAATATAAACTATAAATTATAAAAAATTTATTAAAACTATAGTCTATCATGTTTATGCTTTTTTGGCGGGAAAAAATAAAGACAATGGAAAAGATATTGATGATTTGTTTTATCTTTTATCTTAATTGCTTAAATGATAAGAAAAAATGGTTAAAATTGTCAATTTTGATAGGCTAAGAATATGTTGACCCCTTGTGATAAATTAACCAATTAATTAGTCAAATGAATTAATTAGTTAATTAACATACAATACGCGTGGTAACACAAACAAATCACCAACTAAGTTAAATGCAGTGAAAAATAAAGTTGACACAATAATTTTTTTACGAATGGGGAAAACCTCCAAGGTAAAAACCCCACCAGGTGATTTTAAAATCACAGCTCCTGAAAATCTACTATTATCACAACAAGCGGTTACAAGTAAAAGAATCTCAATAACTTACACCAACCTATAATTGAACTTTTACCCCAATACATAATTGGACTTGTTCTATAGTGACAATCTCTCATTTTCAATGCATGGCTCCTAGTATGTGACTAACCAATTGATGCGTAAATCCTAGTATGCGGCTTACTCCTTTGCGCTAATCCTAGTACGTGACTAACACACCAACTTAAGAAGGATGTTGACAACAAAGTTCTTCAGCTCATCAACACAATGAAGATCATGAAGTTTCTTAGTTACAAAACTCTACGGCATACAAATGCAGCAGCTTCTTCAAGAGAAAGATGAACTAGGACAAATTTTTTCTCTAGTCACAATTTGCTTGAACAAAACCTTTGCATCAAGTTTCATCAACTGAGATAACCCTTAAAATAATCCTTATATACGTTTAGGGTTGTGAGAAAAGAGAGCCTAAGCACATACACATAGATATGAGTGAAACCAGATCTGAAAAATTGATTTTCGTAAATCTTAATAGATAGGTTATCTATCGAGCAACTGTCAAGTATCAGGCTAAAACTGCCTTTTAAATCTCAATAGATGCTATTCGTTGAGCTAGTTTTCGAGCTTTAAAATATAGCACTTCTTCACTTGTTTCTTGAACAGATATGCATGGCTTTAATTTTAGACTTGAACAAATAAATTTCTTGAAGATTTAAACCATCTTAGATCTACCCAATAACAAGTAAAGTGTTTTTTGTTAAAAGATTAGCTAATTATAAATGACATATGTTCTGAACACGATTCATATATGTCCTAACAATCTTCCCTTTTGGCAATCTGTGACAAAACCACAACTAACAAATGAACATATGAAAGAGGTCATAAATCACTCAACTCATACTCACTTGTTAAATACAATAAAATCTATCCTAATACAAACTCTTGAAAAATTTTGCAAGAAGAGAGTTCATGACAAGAAAGACTTTGATAACTTGTATTTCTAAAACACTTTAAACAAAATTCATCACTGTATCTTAGTGTGAAATAGAAATAAAAGATTGCATACAATAAATAAGAAGTATGTGCATAAAAAGAAACAACACATGAAGATATAGGTGAAAAAATGTAATAAAAACCTTAATATATATATATATATATATATATATATCAAAAATAGTACAAGGTTTGCTATCACAAAATGAAAACAATGTATCTCAAAAAGAAAGAAAAGAAAAGAAAAGATACAAAAAGTCCTCACTACATCCCTCATAAACAAAAATAAGCATTGCCACTAACAAAAATATCTCATATCTCTCTCCTTAAGTACATGATTACTCTCATACCCAAAAGTACTCCATTTTTTTTATCACAAATGACAAAAAGTAAGTCACTAAGAAGCAGTCATCTCCTTGTCATCGGAAGAGCTAGAAGCCTCATCCTCATCAGCATCACCATCAGAGTCACCACCGTCGTCCTTGTCCTTAAAAGCCTCTAGAGAAGGAGAGAGAGACTTGATGAAGCCACCAAGGTGAGCTTGTCATTGTGCAATATGACCGACATAAGTGTTCACCTGACACAACTCATCACTGAAAGTGTTAAGGTGAGCATCCATGTGCTGAAATTGCGCCATGACCGCCTCAAGGGTCACACCACCCGCAGAAGTAGAAGGAGCAGATGTGGATGGAGCAAAAATAGCCAAAGGAGTTACCGTCTCGGTCTATGGCCGCTTCGGTCGAAGCTGGGCCTTGCTCCGTCTAACGGTTGCCGCGTCAATTACACACATGACGGGAAAGTGATCAGACTCGGGATAAGAGACAGATGCATGGCGAAGAATCTGTGTGATAGTAGAAGGGAAAATAAGCTTATCATGGGTCGTCGTATCCTTATAGACATCTATAAAGGAAAGTATGAAGTGAGAGAAAAAATCTATGGTAAGCCTCTCAAAAAAGGACAACAAAAATAGAGCATGAGGCTCAATAATAGAATTATAGTGAGACAAGAGATATAAAACAAATGTCATAACCATATTTAAGAACCTCGGACCTTTTGCAAAGGCCAAGCAAATGGTGTTTTGACGGTCACCCCAAGATAAAGGTGTCTCACAAAAGAGAGACATAAGTTCGTCTTTAGACACAGTCTTAAAATGACAACAGCCAGGGTAATTAGGATGCGTTACCCTTGAAACGTGTAGCACTTTAGATTTAAGATCTGGAGTGACTACAATACACATAGCTCGAACGGGAGTGAATATTTGAGGTACAGAGTAATCAAATTCGTGCATATTAGAGTAAAACTCATGTATGATCACGGAAGCACAAGTGACCAGGATGTCACAAAGGGACTTCTAACCCTTACTGTAGATGATAGTTGGAAGGTCAGTATCGGAAAATCCCGAAAGGATGACTTGGCATTCCGAATGAATGCTGCGTCAAGAAAAGTTCTCCTGAAAAGTCCTTATGGGCTTTATCATCACGAAACCTGACATAAGGGGGGATAAGATCAACAAAGGAAGAAAATGATGCCCTGGAACGAAGAGGGTTCCGGGACGGAGTAGACTTACGCTTTGGTGCCATTGCACAGACTACCCGAAAGAAAGAGAAAGAGAGAGAGACACATGATTTCAACATAGAGAACACACATCTATAATGTATGAAACATTGTTAAAATGCAAATGTGATGCAATGCATGAGCATATAGGATCATTTAAACAAAACTCATCCCAAAAATTTTACAAAAACTTCGTCAAGTTTGAAAAACCCAAAAAAAAAATTCAAAAACCCCAAAAGTTAGGTCAGAATGAATGAAATGCATGATTTATGAGAGAAGAGAGATCATACCAGAGAGAAAAGCAAGGATTAGGCCGAAATCCAAGTGGAGAAGACGAAGAGTTTTAGTGAGAGGTGTTTAGGAGAGGGAGAGACATTTTTTTGTTTAGAGAAATTGGAGAAAGTGAGAGAAATGTCACGCTGAAGCCATATATAGAAAACTCAAAGCTCAATGGATTGAGGGGTGTCGAGAGCTATCGAGCACTAAATCTCAACAGATGAAGCTATCGAGGTGCTCTCGAGAGCTATCCATAACAAAGTGAACTTGATGGATTGAATTGCTATCAAGCATCTATCAAGTAGTTAGAAACTTTCTTGATGGATTGAGAATTTGTCGAGAAGCTATCGAGAAAAATTCTCAAAAATTTTGATGGATCGAGATTGCGATAACAGCTATCGAGAAAAAAGATCAAGAGGCTCGATAGATAGCTTAACTATCAAGAGGTATTGAGAAGCATCGAAAAGTGCACAAAACAGTTTTTCAAAGAAGAGAAAAACATAGATATGAATGCAATCAAGCACGCTACTCAACCAAAGATCCAATCAACATTTTAAGCTCTCAAAAACATCTCTCAACCAATTAATTGACCTCTTGTGATACATTAACCAATTAATTAGTCAAGTGAATTAATTAGTTAATTAACATGCAATACGCATGGTAGCATAAACAAATCACCAACTAAGTTAAATGTAAGGAAAAATAAAGTTGATACAATAATTTGTTTACAAATGAAGAAAACCTCCAAGGCAACCCCACTAGGTGATTTTAAGGTCACCACTTCTGAGAGTCCACTATTATCACAACAAGCGGTTACAAATAAAGGAATCTCAGTACCTTACACTAACCTACAGTTGAACCCTTGCCCCAATACACTATTGGACTTGTTCTATAATGACAATCTCTCATTTTCATTGCATGGCTCCTAGTATGTGACTAACCAATCGATGTACGGATCCCAATATGCAGCTTACTCCTTTGCATGAATCATAGTACATGACTAACACACCAACTTGAGAAGAATGATAGCTGCAAAATTCTTTAATTCATAATAATAATAATGAAGGGATGGGAGCATTCTAGTTAGTACTACTATTGGAGACTAGTTTGACACATCCAAAATCTCAGTGGCAACAAAGATTCAAGGAGGTTGGAGTTGGCGAGTGGCAACCATAGAGGAGGATTCAATTCATTGACAATGACACTAAGGGTCCGTTTAGTTAGAGGGGTGGAAAAGTGGGAGACTAGAAAATAGTGAAGAGATGGAAAAATGGGAGGATAGAAAAAATTTTATTTTCTCTTCTTTTTGTTTGGTTTGGGTGGAAAAGTGGAGGAATGGAAAAAATGAGTTTGAATAAATTTACTAGTAAACCCTTGTTAAAGAATGATGCCCAATTAAAAAAAAAAAAAAATAATGAAGAACCACGCAAAAAAGAGCAATCATCCAAATTTATTATAAAAATAAAAATCATGTCCCAAAAAAAAGAAATCACATCTAATAAAAAAAAAAAACAATAACGCTCAAGCCCTAGTAAATCAAAAGAAAAAAAAAAAGATTAGAAAAAATAAAAGAAGAGGCAACGTTAATGCCAAAGAAAAAAAAAAGTGGCAACTGGCAACATGATTGCCAAGAAAAAGAAAAAAAAAATAATAATAAAAGGGGGGGGGGGGGGGGGGGTGGCCAACATTGTTGCCAGGAAAAAAAAAAAGCAAAAAGAGGAGCAACACTACTGCCCCAGGAAGAAAAAAAAAAATAAAGCATCTTGAAGAAGTTCATGTGCATATGCACATGGGCATTTTTGTCAATCAAGAAAAAATTCATCTCTCCACTCACTTTTCCTTCCATTTTGGGGAGAAAAAAATATTTTGGTGGACCTAAAGAGAAAACACCTGGGCCCTACCATTATTTTTCTTCCTCCCTACCCAACCAAATACACTTCAAAAAAGTTTTCTTTTTTATTTTCTCTCCAAAATTTTTCATCCACCCTATTTTACCTCCAAAAAACACACCCTAAGGATGGGAAGGAAATTTACGAGAGGGGGTGAGACTGAGAGAGAGAAATCAAAGTGAAATTGATATGAAAGAGGGAGAGAATTTTTATTAGGGTTAATTAGGGACAAAATGGCATTGTTTAGTTCAACATTAAAGGTCATAGTTTTTCTTAAATACACACACACATTGCCCAATTCAGTACACATAGAAATGCAAGATCCATCACCAACTGGGCAACAACAGTGGCTCAATATGTCAGTCCAAGGTTTTAACAATACTATTATATACAAAATGTCACATCATTTATAATTTTAGATGATATGAAACTTAATATATATGTAGATTTGCAATATCTAATCTAAATAATAAACCATGAATAGATCCATTTTAAATGGAGATGATGGGTGTTAGTTGCTTGTAGTGTCTAACAATGGAGTAACTTGCTTTTTTTTAATGAGTTTAAATTTGTAATATTGTTGCTAATAATAATTAGTTTTAGATTTCACCAATGAACTCCCTAAATTATTTTCGAGGTGCGATTTCCCCCATGGTTTAAATTTCCTTAATTTTATAATATTTAAGTTTCATATTTAGTCTCTACATGCTTATCACATTACCATAGAAAATGTATAAAGAAAAACTAGCCTCTAAGCACACATGTTGAGCATGCTCAGAGGCACTTCTATTTTTTGGGTAAAAATTAATAATTTGCATCTATTATAATTTGGAAATATATTTTTTTATTTTTCAAAAAAATAAAAATGATAAAATTTAGAGATAAACAATAATTTCTTTTAAGCTGAACGTGAGGAGAAAGAATGCTAAATTTAGGAGTTCTCTTGATTTTTTATTTTTAAAATTGGGGGCGTTTCACTTTTATTCAAATGAAAAAAGAATATAGAAAGATATATGCAAAATTTTATGAAATAAAATGATGAATGTGAATGAAAAAATCCTAAATTTTAAGAGTTCTTCTTTTGAATTCAAAATGAAATTTGTTATTTGACATTTATGACTCTATTTCTAAGAGAAGTTATCATTTATTAATGAGAGTATTTTTGAACCATTTAAAAGTCCAGTTCAAAAAAAAGAATCCTCTTATAAATAGTATAGATAAATTGGTGATCATAGGATAATACAATAACTATGTAAATTTTGAAATTAAGTATATCAAAAATTTATTCTAAAAAAAAAAGTATATCAAAAGTTGGAGAAATTTTATGCCTTATATATGGTAAAGGAACTTGCAATTGAACTCTGATAATAGAGATTGATCGCTCAAATTTAAAGCTTATGAGATATTGTAATTAATCTCATAGTTTAGGCTTAAGGGATTGATTACACAAATTCAAAATTTAAAATTAGGAGATATTATAGTTTTTTTTTTTTTTTTTTGAGAATAAAAGAGATATTATAGTTGATTTCATAGGTTAAGGAATTGACTATTCAAAATTGAAATTTCCAAGATATTGTAATTAATTTCATAATTTGGGGGTTGATTGTTCAAATTTAAATTTATGTTATATCGCAATTGACCTCATAGTTTACGGAATTGATTGCATGGATTGAAAATTTATGAGATTTTGTAAATTAATTAGGTGGAAAAATGCATATTACACCTAATAAAATCTCAATAGTTCAAATTCTCAAAAAAAAAAAAAAAAAAAATTCTCAATAGTTCAATGTAATAATTTGTTTCTTTTTTCAATTATTTCTAGGATCCTATAGCATTATTTTACACTTTTCTGATTTCTCTATATTCTTCAAATATTTCTTTCTTTTTTCTTGGCCCTTTTCTCTTAGTTACAATGATGTGTCGAAAGTAGACTGGTTCCAAACAAAAATGCTGAAGTACTTTTTCTTTTCCCGCAACTCTTTGACCCTCGTAACATTATGAGGACCTGTCCTTTTGAAAGAGAGAGTACCGGCAAATAGTATTACCAAAAGAAACCATTAATCGGCAATTGAGCCTAATGTTAAAGGATAATTGCAAGTTTCCACTATAAGTTGTCCACTACTTTGACACGATTACTCTCAACGTGAATTTAAAAAGTAATGCCATTTTTCCAGTAATGATTGTCTCTCCACAACCTTCTAATAATATCTCCTTAGCAAACAAATCTGCTCGTAACTACTTTTTTTTTTTTTTTTTTTTTTTTTTTTTTTTTTTTTTTTTTTTTTTAATACTAAGCACTTTAACACACACAAGAAAATGAAAGAATATTTTTTTAAAAAAACTTACAGTAGTATATCTCCATAAAGGCTTTACTTTTGAATATACAGTACAGACTTTAAACCTCTTAAACTCACACTCATTTTTTAATGTGGGATTAACCCACTGTTTTTTTTTTTTTTGAGAATACTATGTATTTTTAACGTGCACACACAGAGAGAGGAGAAGACTTTTTTTTTTTTTTAAAGAAATTTATAGTGGTGTATATCCAAAAGAAGAATATATATATATATATATATATATATATATATATAGTTTTTAGTTTTTGACTTTGCACTATTGGTCCAATCAAGAAATGCCTTAGGGCATGTTTTAATAGAAAATTTAAGAAAGTTGTGATGCTATACAAACTTTAAGTTATTTCACCCCAAATCCAAATGATGAAGCTATAAGTGATTAGAGCTTAGAGATTACGACTTATTAGGAGTTAGTAATGTCTAACATGAAACACCCCACTCCAACCCCCCCCCCCCCCCCCCCCCAAAAAAAAAAACCAAAACTCTCTGCCCAAATATATTAAATTTCAAATCTAAAGCAAGTTAGTATTTCTGTAATATTTATGGAAACATATGCATCTTCACTGCCACTTATTTCAAGAATGCTTCCAAAGTTTCGTTTTTTGAATTAAGTCTCAGACCAAGATATTGGATTTGCAAACAACTAATCCGGCCAGAAACCTTCCTAAACCTGTGCTAGTTCTACCTTATGCCCACACTGGGAAAAGTTGGTACCAACAAGCCGTGGCTCAAATCGTATCCTCAAGATTCCAATATGGAAGGAGCTATTTGTGATAGAGTGGGTGAATAATTAGGCTGGCTGAAGATTTGTAATGAAAAAGCTACTCATGCTTTTACATATATCAAGCATCATTTTTTGTGGGTTCTAGTTAACTTAATTAATAAAATATTTTGTCACCGAATAACAGATTTGAAAATTGAATTCTATTTACACTAATAATCAATTAATCCCTTAATATGTGTGTGTATATATATATATATATATATATGATGATAAAAAGTAATCATTAAAAGAGGACACCAATTGTATTTGTCAAAAAAAAAAAGTATCAACTTTAATTATGATATTATACGGATTCCACTACTAGGAGCAACTCCATATTAGTCCTTAAGTTCTCCATTGAAAGGAAATAAAGCTAACAAGTACTTTGTCCCCATTGTTGGGTCAAGATGTAATCAAAGCTAGCTAGACTTCTTGGGGGTTCGATCTTAGAACAATTATATATTTTGGGAAGGTTTGGATCCAATTCCTACACAGTTAATTATTCTGCATTAACTAGGAGATAAAATAGTGCGGTATTTAAGTGGGGTGCAGTTAAAGCATATCCCATATGAGAAAGATTTGAGTACGCGGGAAAGTACTTACATGATTATATCATATATGACTATCCAAAAAAAAAGATTATATCATATATGCTTCCTTACATATATACACACACAAACATACATGGCTCATTTACATATAAACGCAAACATACATGGCTCATTATACTTTGCGTTGGGCCTTTGGTTCTTTGTGCTCGAGAAAGATCTCCATTTCCTTGATTCCATCCTCTCTAATAAAGAATTTGGATGGTGGGGTAGATGGTCTCTCTTCCTCAGATTTCTGTATTTGCTTTCTTTAATAAAATAATGTCACTCAGAAAAAATAAAACATACACAAACATACAACATAATACATATAAGGCAGAGCCAGGGGTTCAAGACGGGATTGCCCCACAGTCCCACCAAATATTCGCCCTGCCCCTTCTCGATTATTATACAACCACAATCTCAAAATTTTAATATCAGTTATAGATTCTCAGCAAACTAATATGTAGAGTCAATCACATATATTCTTTTTCACTATTCTATTATGTCCAAAATCATACTTTCTATTACCTTTTTAATTGATTTCTTTTTTTTATTACTACTAATTTTGGTTTAGGTCTTCCTCTACCCTTTTTTTTTCTTTCCTTCGACTCGAATCAACTCACTCTCCTTCACTAGTTAATAACTATCCTCTGCAAGAGCAAACTATATGACCCTTCCACATCTCAACTTGTTTTCACACAAGCTATAGCTTTGTCATACATATCCTTTAATTAACTTAATATACCTCAAAGAAACTCATTTCTTTTCTAAAATAACCATATAACATCTCTAGGTATCCTATAATACGTTTTCTCTACGTTAATTAATAAAACTCATTTGGAGATCTTTGTAGGCTTCTCCACATTTGTCCTTTAGACGTTATAATAAGAAACTTGCTTAAATGGTAGATCGCCTTAGCATAAAACTAAATTAATTCTCTAAAATTGTTATTTCATGTCTTAACCTAAGCTCAATCACTCTCTATCAAAGTTTCATAGTACTCATAACTCATAAGCTTATTCCAAAATAATTTGTATAATGTTGAATGTCTCTATTGTTCTTATAAATAGGTATTAGAGTGCTTATCCTTCACTCACTAGAAATGTGAACACTAGGAAATCTATTTAAAATAATCAACTTCAAACCTAAAGGACTAAAATGATTTTTGGGCAAAGTTACTGGACTAAAATTATCAACTTCAAACTTAAAGGACTAAAGTAATTTTTGGGCAAAGTTATTAGACTAAAATGACCAACTTCAAACTTAGATAACTAAAATGATTTTTAAACAAAGTTAGTGGGTGTAAATTAGATATTTTTTTAAGACTTTTATCAATGATTATACCTATCATACTTCTATTTTTTTTTCCTATATATCATAATTGATATGTTATATATGCTCAATTTCTTTAGATTTCTCACCTACTTAATCCCCTAAAAGCACATTATGTTTATTCTCCTCCTAATTATTGTATCTACTATTTCAATTAGTTTATTAATTAAAGCCATTATATTCCAAGTGTCTATATGAATCATATTTATTCATTCATAATAAAGTAACTACATTTTATATTAGTCATCTCCTTACCACAATCCACCTCTCTTTTTTTAGGATTGTGACCGACTAGGAACAAACGCTAAGTATAGATACAACATAGCTCTCTTCCTATGTCATACTTCTTCTCTTCTTCTTCTTCTTTTTTTTTGATATGTCTCTTTTATATCACAAACTTCATTGAAAAAAATATAAATAATATCTATCTATTTTGTTTTTATTTATGATGATACAACAATGAGGTAGAGGAGATTCAAACTTTGGTTCTCCTCATAAAATGAAAGAAGGAAAATATCAGCGAGTTATAAGACACTTGACAAGGAGATGAAAGTATAATGTGTAAAAAATTGACAATTATATCATTAATTTGTTGAACTCTATACTTGAGAAACATGAAGGGAAAAATAGGAAGTACATAAAAGTTCATTAAATCTGAATCCCTTCCCCTCCAAATGTCCCCAAATTTGAGGAATTAAAAAATTAGGTTTGGAGGAATTTCTATTCTACCCATCTAAACCCCTTAAATCCTTTCCCTTTCCCTTTCCCTTTCTAAAGTTATTCAAATAAATGAGAATTAAGTTTCTCACACTCATAATATATATATATATATATATATATATATAATAGATATGTTATCTTTTTATGGTTTTTCTAACATTAAAATATCACTCAATATTCACATGAATAATATTTTCTTGTCTAAACCAGTCTTAAGTATTGTGCGTATGAAAGAGAGAGAGGTCATTTCATTATAAAATTACACGTACATATACATTCAAATTTTTTGATATGGACAATTATAGGTTTATATTGTATTATTAATGTACAATTTACATTGTAAACTAAAGAAATATGTATAACATTCCACACATTTACACAAATAATACAATATTGTACATATTTGCATCAAGATGTATAATGTTGTATACATTTATTTATTAGTCTATGATGTAAATCTTATGTATAACGTAAACTAATAATTTTTCTTATAATATTAAATCCGATTAACTAAAAAAGGAAAGAATAATGTTCATCGAGGTGAGTTACTTTGGAATCCTCCCACTTCCTCAATGTCAGATGTCCCAATAAGATCGCACTTATATGGAATAAGTCAGTGAGCTTAGTGGAGTACTTGAAGGCAGGTACCTTATTTGGCAGCATACATGTATCTTATTTCACTCTGCTAAATTGCTAATTGTAAATGGAGGAATTGCCGGCAATGCACGTAATACGTATGATCATGTATTCTACGTACGATAATTTTTCACATTACAAAACGATATCGATGTTGGCTAGTGATAAAGCTAGCATTGCTTATTGTAATAGACTAGTTGTTTTGAGTTAATTCCAATCGTTGTTTACCAAAAAAAAAAAGAAGTGCTTCTTGCACTACTAGATTTCATTCATCGAGAAGCTCACCACCTTTCTCAGTGCCCCTTTTTTAAACCAGACATCATATGGCCCATTTCTAGTTGCTCCATCAACAGTCCTCCATAATTCAATTTTGTACGTACGTTGCAAATTGATGTAATTCTCTGAAGTTATGAAAGAACTTTGCTAAGACAATTCGATTTTACAGCTGGGTGGTAGCTAGTGGGTTCTGTCGTGTAATTACAATGCGTAAAGATTTAAAAAAAAAAAAAAAGCGTGGTCTTTTCAAAGCATGCGTGTGCATCATGATGGGTACACCCCTGCTCAGGCTATCTCGCAAACTTGAATGGTGGCAGAGAATTGTCAATCCCATGAGAACGAATTACTCGGAGATTTGAAATCAGAATTGCCAAGTTTTCAAAATATTGCATTATGGTAATGATGATGCTAAGACCACGTGAAAATTGTTCAGATGAGTTCATATTCCCTGTATATTCTTCTACAATGGTGTAACATCACTCAATGTCATTCATAAGATCATGACTGTTGTCTCTTCCACTCTTATCTTTTGTCGGCATGATATGAAACGCTAAATTTCTTCTAGGGTTAGGATGATTCAGAAAGCAAACTTCAGTAGATTTTTTCAAGCTAAATCTCTGATACGCTTTTCCAGTATGGATGAACCTTAAACTAATTATTTGGAACAGTTTCAATTAAAAACGTGCAACCTGTTGAACTTTTTAACTTAATCAAAGGTGAAACCAGATATTAGTTGAATAAAAAAGGAGATATTTGATATGGACTTATCGATTCCACACTATATAACATCAATGGGTAATACTACTAAAACTTTGATGGGGATATCATCACGAACACAACAAATTCGTTAAAGTATTACTACTTGAACTACTCAACTCATACTAAGCATTATATGAAGAGATACAAGAACTCTTACCACCAAATCACACCCCATGATGGTGGTGGCAGTGGCAGCGGCAGCAAGAGACCATATTTAAGAGTTGCTTTTAAAATATACTGCATCCTATTGTATTAGAAGCACAGAATCATATTGTACCTTATGGCATTTTTTATAACCATTCATTAGTCATTACTGCAATTATCCATCTCCTCGACTTTTTCTTTCCTTGAAACAAAACACACATGAGTCAGGGCTACATGCCACCCATTTTGGACGCATATTCATAGTAGAACCTTATGCAAGCATGCACAAGGATGCACATTTTCTGAAGCTCTTCATTTTATATTCGATAAGCACCAACGAATCCGACAAGCAGTGTGTTATTGTTTACTTTTATGTAAGTAAATGCAGATAACATATATGTCATGGTGGATAAGACCCTTATGGGGAATGGCCATGGACGCATTTGCTATAGGCCATGTTTTTGAACTAAAATTGTCTGGCACTGGACTTAGCCTGGCCTGACTTATCTGTTCGATTTAGTCTTCTTGCATATTTTCTGTTCGTTTTTTTTCTCTCTCTTTGTGTGTGAGAGTGTGTACACTCTGTCACTTAACAATACTTGTGTTTGTAGGGTTGTGATTCTCTGTTAAGAGTGTGTAAAATGTATAGAATCGCCGCCAATTATTGAGAATTTTTTAAGGAGTGATTGGTCACATTTTTGAATTGGTTTAACCTAAAATCCATTTCCAAGGGTCCTCCAACTTAGACTAGGTGAAACAATGTCTCAAACTAAAACATAAATTCAAGAGTTGAGTTACACGTGAGGAAAGTGTTAGGCACTCTATGATACCAGACCAAATTTGGTATATAATTTTGATTATCCCTTCCTAATGTTATAGGATACAATATATACAAAATATTTGACTTAATTTGGCTATACATTTTTCATGATACCATGCATGTGGAATGTATCAATAGTTTTGCTTTTTGAAGGAAAAAAAAAAAAAAAAATTTGACAATTTGTGCACCGACAAGATGCAATTGAAAAGTTGACGCAACTTAAGTGTGGTCGCATTTTGGGATTTAACCCAGCTTTTATTTAGATCCTATCATTCAACATTGCGTATCCATGCATGTTTGCAAACTGTGTCCAAACTGTATCTTGATTTGTTAGTGATAAGTATCTTTTAGTGATAAGCGATACTGCTATGTACTTGATTAACTAAACTGGAACACATTACATAATTGGTAATTTTAATCAAGTTGCCTAATTTGGATTCAAATAAATCAAATCGGTGTCTAAATTCACTTTCAAGTGATATCAGAACAATTACACTGTGTTGAATTTATTTTCTTGTGTGTGATCATTGACCCCGATGTCAATGAATCTTGGACATTCCCTTGTAAATTTCTCCTCACTTTAATGGCACCGAGTGTGCATATTAAAAGGTGCAGATAAGAGCTCTCGATAGAAAAGTCTAGCTCTCTGTTGAGACCGAAATTAATGTCTTGGAATGTTGAACAATATTGGTTGTTGCTAACAGAAATAGTAAAGTTTTAATTATTATATTTAACTAGTTGCTAACCCGTGCGATGCACAGAAAATTTATAAACTATGAAAAAAAATCAACAATGAATGAAGAATAGTTAAACCCATGGAATGAATCTGAAACTTTTTTCAAAAAGAAAGAAAGCCTTAAGTGAAGTTTTGTCAATATGATGCCTTATGTTTTGTGAAAATGAAGATCATATTTGATATATTTCATAAGCAAATAAATATCTAAGTAAGCATATATATTTGATATTTTTAAATCCCAACTTTTAGGTAAATAAAAATATTAAATTCTAAGTAAGCATATATAGATATTGAAGTTTGATAGTCTAATAATATGTCAAGTTTTTAACCCATATTATCTTGTTCTCATAGGATTTTATTTCCTTAACCAAACAGTCTCCAGTTAAGTGGGCGAACAATCCAAGGAAGCTACAAAAAAAAAGTAAAAAATATTAACATAAAATGAAAAGTGATCAAGTTCCAAGAATGTGTTGGCAGCACAACATCCATGCAAAGTGCTTCAAACTTTCATAGTTGGCCTTTTTATTTTCTTTGGATAAAAAAATTTCAAACTTTCTCTTTATTTTATCTTTGAAAGTTTCAGACCATGTATAATCAAATTATCAGCGGCTAAAACTTAAGTTTCCTCCACCGTGCTGGTGAGTTTCTGTTCTTTTTTTCCATCTTACCTCCCCTGTTTTTTTTTTTTTGTCAACAATTTCTTTCACTTTCTTTATCTCATCTCGCTATCTCTTCTCTATCATTTGAACAAAAAAGTCCCAAATTTTACGAAGAGAGAGATGTAATGGAAGATCTGAGAGCGGAAAGAGAGAGTGCATCTGAAAGAGACTGAGATGCAAAGAATGAGGTTTTGTGATTTGTGGGTTTGGCTTGTATTTTGTGATTTATGGGTTTGGTTTATGCTGCTTGTGCACTATGTTTGAGGAAATGTATGGGATGAAGATGAAAATGATGAAGAGAGATGAGATTATTTTGGTTTTGATGATTTATGGGTTTGGTTTGTGCTGTGTGTGTAATGTGTTTGAAGAAATTTATGGGATGAGGAAAAAGATGACAAAGTTGGAGATGGGGTGTTTTGGTTTATGTTGAGTTTGTGGTATAGAAGGAGATGGAGATGGAGATGGAGATGGGGATATAAGGAAGAGAGAGTTGATCGTTCTTTTTTTGGGGAGAGAGAAGGAGATAGGTAGGAGAATTTTTTTTTTATTATTATCGGGTTCTTGTTTTAGTTTTTAGAATAAGTATTGAGTGGAGAAATAGGGATAAATAGTTTTTTTTTTTTTTAATGTTGAAAACATATAACAGAACTAATTTAACTTTAAATTTGTGGAGGAAAAAACGTCAGAGAAAGAATTACCCGTCGGAGTCATTGTTAACCAAAAAGTCAGAGGGAACTCTTTTTAGTTGACTTCATATGCCTTCTTCTTCTTCTTCTTTTTCTGGAAAAATCAAAAACCAAAAAGGTCATTTTATTGAGAAGTAGTTCTCTTTTTTCTTGATCAGAATGTCTAGAAACAAAGATTGAAACAGGTCTTTAAGTTCAGAATGATACGTGATCCTTCCAACCAGTAAGAATCTGGGCTTGGATTATCTTACGGCTTGATGCAGTTGGCGAACAGATCTCTCTCTCTCTCTCTCTCTCTCTCTCTCTCTCTCTCCAGATTTATCAGTTTTTTCTCTTTCTCCACTCTTTGTAACTCTCCCTCTGTTTCTCAGATTCTCTCTGTTTTTCAATTTAATCGAATTTTTTTTTAAACTGTGTGGGATAAACTTTAAAGCCCTCAAACGGTGTAAAGAAATGGAATAGGGCAGAAGAGCAGATCTCAATGAGAGTGACTTTGAAGTTTTGATTGGGAATGCAGCATTTGGGTTTGTGTTTTTATAAAGAAGTTTGATATGAAGACTCTCAAATGGTCGGTCAAAAAGAAAAAAAGAATCTCAAACAGTGTGCCGTGCGGTTTTTTTAAGATTAGGCTGTAAATGTGGCGGTTTTTTTAAGATTAGACTGTAAACGTGGCAGCGTTTTAAGTGGGTACTTTTTCTAACGTGGCAACATCTCCTTTATTATTGGAGATACTTCTGCTATTATATATAGTATTAGATTAGATTAGATTAGAATAGTTTGTAACTTCATGCATATATACAGATATATTTAAAAGATACACATTAAGATACATAGAATAATAATCTTACATACCTAATTTAAATATAATTTATAGTCATTTATATATTTTTTTAACTTTTTAAAAAGTCTTGTAAGAATGTTATTAGGTAAAAAATGTAAATTATCCATTTTTTTAAAATATTTCTATGTTCATTAATTCTAGACTCTTTAACGCTCTGTTTGTTTTAATGGAAAACCTTGTGTAAAGATAGTTTTTTTTGTTTTCTAGTGTTCATTAATTCTAGGTCAACATAAAAAGCATGACTTTTTTTGGAGATTTTTTCCATAATTTTTTTTGGAAAACAACTCTATCTCATAGCAAGTTAAATAAGAAAAGTTAAGAGGTTTTTCAACTCATTTAAAGTTACTACCAAACATTAAAAAATGAGATAGTTTTATAGAAAATGTTTTTTAGAAAATAACTCATTTTCTAGAAATCATCATTGTTGAAACAAACAGAGCGTAATTTTTATACACAATAACTCACTTGAATGAATATTGATGATATGATCCCACATTTGATTACAAAATTAAGAAATAAAACTCTTTCTAAAATAAATAATGGTTCATAATTGGACTTCAATTGTAGTAGAATCTAATTGGATTTTCTCTAAACTTTACCTTTATATATATAATTTTTGTGTCAAATGAATTGTTTTTAGTTATAAAAAAAAAGCTCATAAATATAAAATCATTCAAAATTTCTCTTCTTCTAATTTTATATATAGTATTAGATTTATAATTATGTTTTTTATGATTTTTTTTTTATATTGGACTCCTTGTTTTCTGCTCTAAATTAACTCATTTGGCATAAAAAATTAAAAAAATTCAATTAGATGGAACATGTGCTGTAAAATTAAACTCTAATTGAAATCTAATTTTTACACTAAACTAACTAATTTGGTTTAAAATTTTAAAATTTTTTATTAGATGGAATATGTGGCTCAAAATTAGACTCTAATTAGATTCTAATTTAAAATCTAATTAGATTTTCTCTCAATTTTACTTATTAATATATATATATATAAACTTAAATTGTTTTTAGTTTTACAAAAAAAAAAAACTCATAAATATAAAATCATTCAAAGATTATTTTTTTTTTATGATTTACTTATATTAGACTTCTCGTTTTTTACACTGAATTAACTCATTTGGTACAAAAATTAAAAAACTTAGATTAGATGAGACAGTACATGTCACAAAATTAAACTCTAATTGAAATTTAATTTTTATATTGAATTAACTCACTTGGCTCAAAAAATTAAAACTTAGATAAGATGGGACATGTGGCACAAAATTAATTGAATTCAAATTTGAAATCTAATTCGATTTTCTCTTAATTTTACCTATTATTATTACTAGTATGTAACTTTGCTTACGCACAAGAATGATCAATTGTAATGATGTTATTGATGTTAACTTGGATTATTAAACGTTGGCAGCCTAAACAATCCTCTAAAAAAAAGCAAAAAATGGTTAATAGTTGCTTAAACCATTTGAAACTCATCTGGGTTTCAATTTCAAACCTTTTTTTTTTATACCATGAAAATTATTATACACATTTTCCATGAAGTTAAACCAAGTCCACTTACAATCAGTAAGTATAGAAATATATACAAAAAGTCTGAAAAATGATATGAGCGAAATTAGTTGACTACATGTAGACCATCTGGTGAGTAAAATTAAACTTTAATAATCACCCATAAAACAAATTCAATTATCGTCAAACATTTTCAAGCATATTATAGTGAACCTTTGTTGCACTGCATAACCATAATATTTTTGTTTCAACCGAAGTTCGGTATACCAAATCCATAACAGATGATGCACAGTATCAAATATTACACAAGCTCATTAGTGAACTTACTGAAACCTTGCACAGAGGCCATGTGACAAATTCATGAACAAAAGTCATAAAATTTAATAACCTAGTCTAAATCTACTAATTTTTAAGATTACCGTTTCAATATTCAGATATCATAAAACACATAAAATAGTTCTTGACAATGTAATAAACCACATTAAATAGTTATATGCCACGTCATAAGCCAAATAAGCTAAAATAAAAATTCCAAATAATGTCTTCTTTTTTTCTAGAACGCCATGAGCTTTCTCTTTGTGTCCTATCCCAGGTGACTTTTGGGCATTTGGGATATCTTCTAGATCTACAATGCAACAATTCACATAAATTACATTACTGATAAAAAATTGGCTAGCCCAATTACAATATCAATAAGATAATGGAAGGTTAAAATGTCAAAATTATAGTGGAATACAATCGAAAAGTTTATTATTGGGCTCCTTTCGTGCAATTAGAACTTCCCAGTGTTCTGCCTAAACTGCCTATTGTGATTTTCTTCTTATTCTCATAATTTAACTTTCTAGGCTTATCATCAGAATTTTTTTTGTTCTTAAGTTGATAGTTAAAGAACATAGAGATGTTTTATGGTTAGTGTTATCTGGTTTTATAAATAATGCTGCGCAAAACAATATGTTCGAAAAGAAGAATAGGCACAAATATGCATGAGCTTATATTATTACTTAAAAAATAGATGCATATTAAAATTTCTACGTAATTAGTTATATATTACTAATGGTCACTTTCATATTCCTGTCAATGCTTCAAAAATTAATATTGTCATTCAAATAGATGGTCTTAAGCTGAATGGTAACACCAATCACGTTCAATTATTCCTAGACTATTGGCTTTCGTAGGAATAAGATTTAGTACGACGAAAAAGATATGCAAACCACCATAGTACCTAAGGTTTTTTTGTTGTGGGGGGGGGGGGGGGGATGCTTAAGAAAATATGGCCTAATCCCAATGAAACCAATTCCCTTTCTTTCAGTTTCCATGCTTGGCAAAATTTCAATTCATTGACCAATCTCTTTGGGTGGGCGTGGGCATATGTTTTTGGGCATTAAGACACTGCTGGTTGCTGATGATGTGTAGATTTTGCAACTCTAGATGGTATTTTGATTGTTTGTTAATTTCATAACAAACAACTCAAGCCTTTCAATTGCCTGTTTGACAATATCCAAATTACCCAAGCTCCACAATCCATCGAAGCATTTCCTATCTCATGTATGGTTCAAGTAATAGTTATTAAAATTTAGACCAAAAAGGAAGAATTTGCAAATAAAGTCTTGACATACCTAATTGGCAGATCTGTGTATAAATTTAGACCAAAAAGAGTTCTTGAAGCACCTAGATTAGGGGAGAAAACAAGTAGCATTAATTGCTGATATAAAACACACTCAAAAGAACAATAAGTACTTCACTGCAAAGACATTGTAGATTTTAAGAAATAAGTATAACATCCAAATGATGAGGTGAACGACTTAATAGAAAGCTAGATTTAAAAGTGTAGATGCAATATTCTAATAAATACAAAACCATAATCCTTTGCCAATTGAGAAGGTATGGGAGCCAAAAAAACAAAGGCAGAACTCATGTAATTTTTCAATTCACAATTATTGCAAACACTTTTATTTATTTATTAAGAATATTATAGAAAACACTATTATTAGATAAAGAAAATGACGAAAATGATAAATATTAGATATTGCATGGCCAAAGGCATCACCTGGTAGCCATGTCATCACATTGTGCCTAGGTTGTTTCACACTTTAGTGCAACAGCAACAACCTATGAAGGATTATTCAAAAAAAAAAAAAATGTTAGGAATTAAATGCCCAAACAACAAAAATTAGACAATGGAATAAGAGGAAATTGTGATTTTCATAACAGCTATAAGCAACTTGAGCATTGTAAGCTTAGGATAAACATGACCCTTTTTGTGTGAATAAGGAATGCGATTGGAATTTGCACCTTTTATTTGATTGAGGAAGTTGACAATAGTGAAGAGACCACCTACATTTAAAGTTCAAGGGTTATCGGAGCTGGTTGTTATGTGTTTCCTATAGTCTGGGTTTCTGCCTATGGAATGGAAATAGATAGTAAAACTGTCTCTTTGATAATACTCTGCTTACATTGGCCAGGATTGCATGGAACTTTTTCACGAATTTTTGCATGTCCAAGATGTTGCTTGATTTCAACAATAATGAAGAGATGTTGAAAGACTAAATTTTGAAATAGATTGATAAGGACCGTGAGAGTCTTAATTTGTTGATCTAAATCCATGAAGCGAGGCTATCAAAACTCTATCTAATTAGCTAAGCGGATGCAAAAGTCTATAGTGGTAGGGAAACAATAACCACTAATCAGCTAGAAGGGTTAAACATTTCTTATTCCTTCTTTACGCTATTTATGGGGGTTAGGGGTGTTCTCAAAGTTGTTTCAAAATCTTTGAAAAGTGTACCTGTCACTTGATACCTTACAATTACATTTTGATGCCAGAAGAAGAAAAGCCTTTGACTTTACTTTTCAAATAAGAAAAGCTCTTGACTTTGGAGTTTGGACATAAGTAGCATGAGAAAGGGTCAAGTGTGGATCAATAGCCAGAGAGTTAGAAGGAATATATATGCTATTGGACCTTATCTCCAAAAATGCCATAGGTCAACAGAATTCCTTAGTAAAATATCAAACAATAACTCTTAGTGCAAAGTGCAAACCCATGACCAAACATATTAAAACAAATTATTGGCAGAACCTCTATATGTCCGTATACATACTACAACTACCATTACCAATATATAATGCAGCAAATAAAATATATACAAACGAAAAGCAGAAATCAGCCAATGGGTGAAGGTACAGTTTGTAAGGCTCGGGTATTTCGTTTAACCCACCTAAGTTCGAATCTGGCGTAGCTTAGCTAACTCCATTCTTTTCTATCAAGAAAAAAAAAAAAATCAGACGTTGCAAAAAGAACTTCAAAAACCCAAAAAATAAAATAAAATAAAATAAAAAATATCCATTAGAAGAAAGCTGAAATAATGACCCAAACAAAAAATATAAATGCTCAATTTTTCTCATCCTGTTTTATCGACAACCAAAAAAAAATTTAAACAAATGAAAAAAGAGCAGAATAATACAAAGAAAGAGAGTACCTTCCATGGTTGTAAATCCAACCGATAAATAAAGAAAACGAAGGCAAGAGAAATAGAGAGAGGGAAGACCTTTAATGGCTATCAAATCTGGGCTAAAATCGGTTTTAGATATTTTCGATGGTGCCCTTCTTTTCTTCATCACTCAACCTCCTTCAAAACCAATAACCCAAAATAACAAAAGCTAAACCATATTTGATATCATTTTTTGTTGTTTAATAATTCCTCTACCGGTAGTGTTTCAGGCGGAATATAACGGTGGCGGGAGCCTGGGCTGAAGGTAGATGATGGTCTGACGTGGTGGTGGCCTTCAAATCTCTCTTTGCCTTATGGACATTTTCTCTCCCTCATAGTGCCCTTTAAGACTCTCTCCCCTTTCTCATCCAATTTTTTATTTGATAATTTGTCATATAAAGCTAAGTCAGCACCAAGATCAGAGCTTGCTGGATGGAGAAGATTGGTGCTTGAAGAGACCAAAAAGGAGTGAAAGATCTCTATTCTCACAGGGCTGGGGAAGCCAAGAAATGCTGGTGTGCAAGGTGGATGTGAGATTACTATCCTTATCCTTAAACTCCACCTTCTCTTAGGAGGAACCCAATCAGACCACTCTTGCCAAAAATGATAAAATCGCAAGCAAAAAACTCATATCCTTTGTTCCTTTTTGTTTTGATGCCCTCGAATAGTCTGATGCTCAGGTTTGGTCTGTTTGGAGAGATAGAGAGAGTGATAAAGAGAGATAATCAGAGAAAGGAGATGTAGTGACGGAGAGAGTGGAAAAAGTAAAGAGAGAATTTTGTGGCTTTTTATGGGCGTTTGGATTGTTTTATTTCCACGGCATTCATCCATATTAAAATGGTAGAGACCTGAAGAATAACAACGGCAGAGGAGCCGACACCTTTCATTGGTATAAAGACCGTAGTTTCTTTGGTTTTCACAATTTGGCAGCAAAATCCAGAAAAATTTTAATTATGCAGTAACTCATCTGACTCAAAAAAAAAAAAATAAAATAAAATCACATGACGAAAATTATAAATTTAACTGAAATCCAATTGAATTTTTCCCAACTTCGTCTATTATATTACATTATATATATATATATATTATTATTATTATATAGATATACAAACTAATCGCAAACTCACGTAATGCATGAAAAAATATAATATAATTAATTTATAAGAATAAATGTAAAATTTATATGTTATATAATGCATGTGTTATTTAAAAGTATTTTTAAATATTAGTTTTATTATAATGTCTTTTGCAATAAAAAATAATACATAGTGATACATACATATATATATATATGAAAAATGTAATTTAATCAAAATATTTAATTACATAATTATAATTTATAACATTGTTTTATATAAATGGAGAAGGTGTTATTAAAATTAATTTTTTTTTAAATACATTATAATCAGTTGATGACTAATTTGAACATATTCAAGAATATTAAAAAAATGTACACCCCGGCCCCATTTCATGAAACACATGTAACATATTACATTAAGTTTAAATTATTATATAAATTTAAAATTGTAACATTTTTTTTCTTTCCAAATATAAGTCTAGTGCCTATATTATTGAAACTTTATTTTTAAGGTAATTTTTTTTAATATTTATCATTTTTATTACTTTTTTTTAAGGTTCATATCTCTCATTTCTAATGCTTATTTGTTTGTATTATTTAGCCCAAAACTAAATAATTTAGCCCAAACAGAATAACATTTCATACATTTCAACTCAAAAATTAAGGAAAAAAAAATTTGAGCCCAAAACTAAAAAAGGCAACCAACAAAAGAATCAATCTGAGGCACAAAAGTCCAAAATGGATCGAATGACCAAAGCGCACCAAAATGAAACCGAATTAGACCGTAATGGACCAAAGATGACTAAATTGGATAGACTGTAGTGGACCAAAATACTATGTTTAGATGGTTCAAAACGAGTATAATAACAATAAAATGTTACTCATCATCTTTTTAGATATTATATAGATTTGTAAGACTTATATCTAGTAAAATTTGTACTAGCTATAATATCACTAGAAAATAATTAGTTAGTAATTTGTTATTATGTTGTTGATGTGATTCTAACTAATCATGTCACTTTGTAAATTTTAATTGTTAATGTAAATGTTCTTTACTATTAAAAAATTAAATAAAAACATTCATAAGAGTCATTATTTCAAAAATCATATTGTTTGATTCATATTAATTTAAAAAAAGCTTAAATGACTTCATGTACTTATTGATTTGAACAAAACAATTAAAATAACTCATTTAATTATTTATTAATAGATTTTACAATTAATATGGACTGAGTGGCTCAACAAAAACATAACAACAATTAATGCTACACTTATACAATTAAGCTTTTAAATATTATACAGATGTTGTGAGGTGGACTTTAAAAGAACAAATTAGCCACACACACACACATAAAAAAGGACCAAAAATCGCAAGAATATACCAGAGCATACTGCACCCAATATGAAAGAGGTTGAGTGGTTTGGTTGAGCAATAATGAATAAACGTCGAACTGTCATGATAGTGTTACGTGTTTCTTGAATAAATAAGTGTCGAACTATCATGATAGTGTTCTGAGTTTCTTGAATCTTCTAGCTTCATCTCTTTCGACATAGCACTTGTGTCATGTGTGCTACCAAAACTCACAAAGATAAAAGATTAAAAATATTGTTTTTTTTTTCCTATATGAACTTAATTTTTGTAGTTCATTTTCCGCTCTTAAACTTTTCAAATATATATATTGTTGAAGGATAAATAAATGAATTTTTGTTAAGTTGAAAACATAAAAATTTCAAACGTTAGGACAAATAGTAAAATTCATGCAAAAATATTTTAATAAAAAAGCAATATTTTAGCCTTTTTATTTTTCCAAATGAGTTGTCCTGTACCTCACATTAGGTACACCATACGTAAGTCTTGGGCCAAAATGGGGTTTTGCCCCTTTCACCACTTTCTCAAACTATATAGGGATATACCCTTATTTTGAAATTTGATAATATGAGACTCGATTTTCATAAAAAACTCGATTAACCTTTAAGGGAGTTACTAAAAGGCTTGATGGTCATATAGTTGAGTTAGTATGAGCTTTGTGCCGCGCTGGCAAAGTAGACGTGACTTTTTCCAATAAAAAAATGCTCATGTATACATGCATAACTCAATAACTAAAAAATCAAGTTTTCTTTAACAATTTGAAAACCTAACATCTCACAACACTTGTTCACTTTCTCCCTCTACACTCTCCCTCGTTCTCTGCCATCACTCTCCCTCTACACTCTTCCTTTCTCTCTGCGATCACTCTCCCCCACTCTCCATCAGTCTCACTTTCACTATTCAGTCTCCCTCACCCTCTTCGATCAATTGTTGTAGCCGAAACCTTGGTGTTTCCGTCAAACCTTCATCGTACCCGCTGCTGTTAATTACAGGTACGTTGCTCCACCGTTGATTACTGTTTTGTGCTGCATTTGTTTTTTTTTTTTTGGAAATGGATGATTATCAATTTGATTGAAGATTAATTCTTGGTGTTTGATGCAGACTAATGTGGGTTTTTTGAGCTAATTCTGATTTATTGGTGTTAGGACATATGTGATTCACATTAGGAATATATGTCATCATGTATTGGCTAATCTTTTGACAAAACACGCTTTGCTTATAATTGGATAGATCTAGGATGTGTTTAATGCTTCAAGGAACAAGGTTTCAAATTCAAGTGTTAAAGCTATGCAAGTCTGTCCAAAAATCAAGTGATGAAGTGCTGGATTTTAAATCTCGACAGCTAGTATCTATCAAGATTTAAAAAGCTGTTCAAGCCCAACGCTCGACAGCTGCTCGACAAATAAGTTATCTATCAAGAATTATGAAAATCAGATTTTCAGTTCTAATTTCATTCCAATTCGTGAATATGTGTTCAGGCTTTCTTTTCTCACAACTCTAAACATATATAAGGAATATTTTAAGGGTCGTCACAGAGAGCACAGTTGCACAAGTGTGAAGCAAAGTGTTGTTCATGCATATTATGAACCGAAGACATATGTCCTGGTTCATCTTTCTCTTGAAGAAGTTTCTATGTTTGTACACCGGAGGGTTTTGTGACCAAGCAACTTCGTGATCTTCATTGTGTGATAGATTGAAGAACTTTGCAGCCAACATCCTTCTTAAGTTGGTGATTAAGTCACGTACTGGGATCCACGCATCCATTGGTTAGTCACATACTGGGAGTCATGCATTAAAAGGAGAGATTGTCACTACAGAATAAGTCCAATTGGGTATTGAGATAAGGGTTCAACTGTAGGTTGGTATAAGGTTGGTATCAGGCTGATGGTTCAGACCTTTTTTTTTTCTTCTTTTTTTTTTTTTTTTTTTTTTTTTTGATAGTTTGTACGGATTTAGTTCATGGTGCCAAGGACAAGCTCTTAAGGGTTTAAGGCCTAGTGAGAATCCCTACTAAGGTTCTGCACATCACCACTAGGATGTCCCCTTGCGGTGAAGGTATATTTTCTATATCTTACTATAGGATTCAATTGATTAAGTGTGGTCATAATCCATATCATTAACTGTGAATTTTAGATGGCATTTATGTGAATATAGGCTTGGAGTTAGTCAAACCATGTTAAATTTTGTTCTCTTGAGTGATTGTTTTATTTTATTTTTATTCGTACGAAAGCACTTTCAGTAGTCTTAAATCACAACAAATTGGTATCAAAGCTTAAAGTTTAGTCAAGTTCACCAATAAATATGTTTAGTGTATAATGGGGAGCTAGAGAGGGCCAGGGGGGTCATGGGCCCCCCTAGCTTTTTGAAAATTTTATTTCTAGCTGGAAAAATTCAAAATTTCACCATAGCTAGATAATTTTCACATGGTAGGACATAGGAGTAGGATAGGCACTATGAGGTTGGGGTCGATACAATGGTAGGACATAAAAAAATAGTTGAGTTCTCCCTTATCCACAAAAAAAAAAAAAAAAAAAAATAGAGAGAGGTAGTTGAGTATTCAATTACAAACTTAAGCTTTAAATAAAAAACTCTAATTGTTTATTGAGCTTTTACTTTATTTAAATTATATATATATATATATTAATTGAGGTGGAAGAATTTGAACTATAAGAGTGTTTGGTTTGAGTTGTTTTGAGTTATATAACTCATCACTCAAAACTCAAAATTCATGCAATCCACTAAATAACAACTTGTTTTCGTGAGTTTTTAGTATTTGTTTCTGTAACTCATATATCAATATTTTGAGATAGAGTAACGAAAACTAAGAACATGTTTGAGGGTATTTCCAATTTTTAAGAAATAAGTTTGATGGCATGTTTGTAATAATTGCAAGTGTGTGGGGCCCAAATTAGGCTCTTGGTAAATCTTTGCTCGGTACGTTGGAAGCTTTTTTTTTCTTCTTTGAGTTTACCTTCAGCTTCACAATTGTGTGGAAGTTTTTTTCTTCTATGTGTGGGGCCCGATCCGTGGAGGTTGTGGGCTCCACCAATATGTGATAAAATTGAGTTATAGATTGAGAAACACAAATTGAGCATTTTTTTCAAACAAGAAGTTTTGAGTTTTGGGTTATAGATGAGATAGAGTTTTAGGGTCCGTTTAGTTGGGATGATGGAAAAGTGGAAGGATAGAAAATAAAGTGAGAGGATAAAAAAAAAAATCTTAATTTCTCTCGTTTATGTTTGATTGAGACGGTGGAAAAGTGGGGTTATGAATTTTGAGTTTTAAGATAGACTCAAAACAAACACCCTCATTGAGTTATTATTATTTGCTCTTAGTCAACTGAATATATGAAAAAGCTCATAAAAAAATTGATATATAATATATATGTAATTAGTAAATATTTATCAAATCAAAAAAATCAAATTAGAAAAAATTGAGGCTCATGTAGTTTGTGATAACATATCCGAAATTGGAGCCATTTCCATTTTTTTTCCTTTCACTTTCTTGTTAGCTGTATGTTACATCTCCTATATGCACTAGAGTACTCAAGTTTCTTCAAGGTAGTTATTGGTTGTTTGGCCTTGCCCAAAAAATTAACAAACATACATGGACAGCACAACATGCTTCGCTTAAGATGTTCCCAATAATTCCTTCAATCTTGCTTTCAATCACAAGTTAACCTATGTCTGGGGAAGGACCTCGTTGTTGTTCTCGGGGTTGAAATCTCGTTTTCGGTATCTTATAATTAATAATTGTAAATATAGAGGTCGATTATGGCATATATTAATCATTCATTTAAAAAAAATTCATAGGAATAGAAAAATCTATCAAGAAAAGTTAGTAACTTTTTTATTGTTTCATAAAAAGTTTACGTTAATAAAACCCATTTATGTAATAATTGTGACAACGTCTATTGATTAGACATAGACTAAAGACTAAATCTATGTAATAATAGAGAGAGACTCTGATTGATGCACAGATTTTCCTACTTTTTTAAGTCACGATTAATAAAAATATATATTCTACTTTTGTCATGATTTATCATGTTGGCCCTCTCTAAGATTTATTTTTTATCCTTATTTTTCATCATTTTAAATTATTTATAAATTTTGAAGTTATTTTATAAGGAATAGAAAAAACTATCAAGAAAAGTTAGTAACTTTTTTATTGTTTCGTAGAGTTAATCCTCAATAATTGCTAACAATCTATTTGTTGTCATGTCAAATATGCAGGCACTGAATTCTGTGGATCCTGGACCCAATGATAATACCTAGTTGAGGTGGCAGTCGGATCATTGGTCAACTCCACTTTGGAGGCACACCAACAGTGAGATATGTAGTTGTATTATTAATACATAGTCGTTTTATAATTATCTCGCGTGCACTACCTAACACAATGTTCGTCTGTGTGCAAGAGGTGCCTAGCGTCGTAAAGTGTTGACGCCGTAAATGTGTACTACCGCAGGGTGGGCTAGACCCACATATCATGCAATACATTGATGCAGCAGGTTTCACTGGATTATTCAAAAATCTTGATATGGAGGTTGACCACGCTTTGATCATGTCCTTGGTTGAGCAGTGGCGTCCGAAGACGCACATGTTCCACTTACCCCATGGAGAAATGGTTATCACCTTGCAAGATATAAAGGTGATGTTGGGCTTTCGGTGGATGGGTTGCCTGTCACTGGAAAGACAGACATGAACTGGAGTTTGTTGTGCTTACAGTTGTTGGGCCATGAACCTCTACCCCCGATAATCAACTCAAACAAGTCTATCCTCTGTGGGGTGAGGATAAGATACACGTGGTTTGATGCACGGTTTGCCACTCCCCCAACTGCGGATGCCATTGATGAAGTAGTGCAGCAACATGTCCGCTACCACCTACTTGTTTGGATGAGGGCCTTGTTGTTCATGGACAAGTCAGCGGACTGGGTCTCACTCATGCCTCTACAGCTCTTCAACCTAATCAGTAATGCGAGACAGTAAAGCTAGGGTAGTGCAACATTAGCCTTGCTCTACAAGCACCTTTGTACTGCATCAAAGAAGGATGTGATACTGATTGGAGGAGCACTGTTGTTAGTGCAGCTGTGGGCCTATTCAAAGTTCCCACGAATATGCCCAATTGCAAGGCTGCCTTTATCGCCAATGCAATCAGGTTCCCTTGCCTCTAGGTACATTCATTGTTTCTCTTTGATATAATTAAAAATATGCTAAACTAAAAACAAAATAAACTTATCAATGCTTAGATACTGAAATATATAGATGTGAAATATCAAGCAAAATTTGTCCAGGTTAAGAAGAATATGGTACACTACGAGTCTTTTTTATTTTTTGGCAAACACAGCCCGATTTGTTATGTATTTGAAAATTTAATCCTAGAACTCCAGATACGGTTGTTTGTCCCTTAACTAAGCTCTTTGTGTATTGAACTTCTGAATGATTGGATTTGGGAAAGCAATTGTTGTCCTCATAATATATTTGCTACCAACTATGCTCCAATTTCCCCATGAATTTTCCTTTGATTAACTCACTAGTGGGTTTCAAGATGAGCTAAAAAGTTGAAAATCAATTTCACTTGTGCTTTTTCAGCATGTTGATGGTCAACATAGCACTCAACGAGGTCTTCATCCAACATAAGTAGTCATTACTGTTTGAGCAAACCCAAATGATGGTTATCACTAAGTGAATTTTATATTAGAGGGTTAATGGATCTGTAGTAAAGTTATCTAAAGTTTCAATTCCCCAGTTATATTTTTTCAATGACCAAAATTTATTCGAGAAGTATATCAGCTCTCTCTTTCTCTCTTTTATATATATATATATATATATATATTTGTCAAAGTTTCTAGGGGACTAGGACTAGGACTTCCCATTTTGTTGTGACTCAGTTTTTGTCTTTTTTTAATACACATTTGTTGGGAAATTTAGACCTCAGTTGATAGATTTAACAAGTTTTAAACCCAAGTTGTTAATTAGATTTATTAAGCATAAAACTTGTTAACACAAACAAACATCAATATCATGTCAAATATAAGTGCAGCGGAAAAGTAAATAAGACAAGATATGATGACCTAGGAAAACCAATGAAACCAACCAGTTTCACAGTAAAAAACCTGGGGGGAAACCTTCCCGAAAAAGCAATTCACTATAGTAAGGAGAAGCTTTAGATCTAGTACAAAACCTTTGTCCCTAGACTCTACAATCCTCGTAGATGAACTCACAGCAGAAACCTTCTACTGCTTCAGAACCTCTGAACTCTTCAATATATGAACGCCACCCTTTGATGCACGGATCCCAGTACGTGACTAACTCCTTTGCACGAATCCCAGTACGTGACTCACTCACCAACTTGAGGAAGAAGAATGTTGGCTGCAAAGTTCTCCACTTCATTAACAATGAAGATCAAGAAGTACTTGGTTACAAAACCCTAAGGCGCAAAGACGCAGTAGCTTCTTTCAGAGAGAATAAGGCTTCGGTCACCTTTTGCATATGTTCTCCTTGTATTCTCTTATATGACGGCCTCAAAAATAAGTCTTATATATGTTTAGGGTTGTGAGAAAAGAAACCCTACACAAATACAAAAGCCTGGCCCAAAAATCAAATCTGAAAATTCTAATTTCCGTAACCTCGATAGATACCTCGATGGATAGCAAGTGTCAAGCCTCATTAAACCTCGATAGATAGCACGATAGATAGCTATCTGTCGAACAGCTATCCGCAGGTGTCCAGCAGGTGTCCGCAGGTATCCAGCAGGTGTCCAACTTTAGTACACACTTTTTCTTCACTTGTTTCTTGGTCCAATCTTCATGGCTTTAATACTAAACTTGAACAACATGTTCTTTGAAGTATTAAACATATCCTAAATCTACCCAAATACAAGTAAAGTGCGTTTTGTCAAAGGATTAGCCAACTACATAAAATATGTCCTTAACAATTCTTTACATGTAAAGGTTGGTTCATTGAGAACTTTTATTCCCTCATAATCAATATATATTGTTCCCACAATTTGGGCTATATGTAGATGGTGATATTCAATGAGGAGTTGTTTCCCTTGTCATAGAAGACGCAGAATAATTCAAACTGTCCCTAGTCTTGTCCCTTTCCCTTTGTGACCACATTGTTCACAGTTCATCACATGAAAATTCACTAACGAGCATTTGTCGAAATTACATGTTTGCTAGGTGGATTGGGCCAAAGAGCACCGCACAACATGCCACACACGTCCTTGTTGCGTACTGAACGTCGCTGTCTACACTACGGGCAAAGCAGGTATTCGGTTAATTTACGTCCTCAATATTGTTGATATGATTTACCCACATGTGTCTATAATTAGTGGAACCATGCATAGCTGCGTTTTCATTCCATGCATTAGTAAAACTAGACATGTACCAGCGCAATGCGAGGGCTTTATATCATTTTCATTTGCTACTTTTAACCCCTAAAAAATACAAATTTAAAATCAGAAAAGCACATTCTCTTACAAACTTTTTTTTTTTTTTTTTAAGAAGGACCTACTCATACAAACATAAAACAAAAGAAATAGAAATATAGTGAAAATTTTACAATGGTCTACAGTAGTTTGGTAAATTATAGCAGTGGTAGTAGCTACTCAGGTTCATGATTCACATACCATAGACCTAACTCAAGTAAATGAAAGATGCATGCAAATATGTTTTTATTTATTTATTTATATGTAGCTCTGTACATATAAGAGAATAACTTGATCTGTTTTTTGCTGAGAATAACTTGATCTTTAATCTAATATTTCTTAGCACATAACATTAAACACAATGATGGAGGACAATCAACCGTACATCAATTTTTTTTTTTTTTTTAACTTTACGTAGATCTATTGAGTTAACAGTGTCTGGGGAATTGTGACAGAAAAACATAATATGGAATAGGTAGAGAAGTGGATATTGAAATAAACTTTAAAAAATTAATTAAAAATAAAAGAATATTGCAAGGGATGCGCTGCTTGGCAAAATTTTAAATTAAGTCATGGTGAGGTCTTTACTTTTGCAAACTGCAGAAAAAAAAATACAAATAAATTGAATAATGATTTTATAATTCAATAAAAATTGCCTTAGTGTACAACATAATAACTCCAAAAGAAAACACCGATATTCAATCTTTATAAAAGTACATCACATTCACATCAATCACTAAATATAATAAATGCAAAAGAAAAAAAAAACAAATATATATTTATAATATAACATAAAGCAAAAGGAGAGAAATTCTGGATTCATCTTATTTTTGTTGTTTGAATTTGACTTGTTTGTCTTTAAGCTTTCCTCTTAGTAACCTTGGCCCCTTGCCTTCCACAACATGTAGATAACCAAATTGAATCCTTCTTCTAGTATAGAGCAATGCAAATTGCATGGTGATTAACTCTGCCCACTCCACCTAATCCTTGATAATTAGACATTCTAATGTGCATGACAAATCACTGAACTTTTATGGTAGAGTTTTATAGTTCATCAACCAAAAAAAAAACTTTGTTGTAAGCTTCTAGTACTGCTATCAAATGTTGAAATACCAATGTAACATACACACACACAAAGGTATAAAAAGAATTTGAATAATGTTCAATATTCACCTAGTGTGAGTACCAATCTGTTGATACTATTTTTGCTAATGGAACTCAAGTTTCATTATAATACATTATGAATAGAAATTATCTACCAAGAAATTAGGAACATGCCTACTTTATAATATACATTATGTGCTGTATAAGGACATTAATATAGTGTTTTTACATACCTATTTATATGGTTTTATCAATTTCAGACATTTGTGGTTTTATGGAAGTTGATAATTTATTTGATTTTGGCTGTCCACTTATGTAGATTGTATAGGAGACGTACACACATGTGCTGGGCTCCCTACCTACGTATTGCACTACCAGCCAACATCTTTAGAGGGCCGAGATGCCAAAGATATATTTTTGGATAGTTGAGGGGTATCATCCCGAGCGTATCTTCCATCAATTTGGGATGAAGCAACCACATCCAGAGTTTGTGGATACATCAAGCGACCTTCACAAGATATCCCTCCAAGGTAAATGGGACAAGGATTGGTTTAATAGAACATGCTATCCATATTCAGCAATGGGGCAACTGAGGGCAACTTGTTCACGCTACCCCTCTCCTGGACGGTGATACGATGTACCTTATTGAGTATATGAGGTGGTACAATGGCAGCACAAGGTGGTACATAACACTAGAGTCTAAGTACTGGGAAATCATGGTGAGGCAACAATTCCTTCCCATTTTACAGTTTTGCAACATGTGTGAGTTGCCGAATGCTTTCTTTTCAACCAACACGGCCCCTTATTATAGTTTTGCATCATACCTGCATTCCTGCTTTTATGACGCCCTTGTTTTGTAGGTTCGGTTGACGCTTAGGTCTCTACGGAGGTGTGACCCAGGTTCCGACATGTACAATGACCTTAAGCTGACCCTAGAGGTTGTGAAGGAGCTGGGCCGACTTAAATTGGTGGATGCATTCACGGAAGCATCCGACATTGGTACGTAGGCCCCGGGTTGCGGCTGGTTAAGTAGTGGGTCTCAAGGGCATGGACGCCGTGGAGGTGGTCGAGTTGGTCCCGGTCGTACGACCTAGCCGGAACCCATCTTTAAGGAAGGGGATGAGTTAGGTGTAGACGAAACATGGCCTAAAGGTGATTGGGTATTGTCTAACAATGGTGGCGGGACAGTGTGATGCACGTCTGATGTTGCTATTGGGCCATCCCACACCACCGGTCATGAGGACACTATTCTAGCCAAGACTATGTCCCGTGGTGCTAGCGAGGAGTACGAGGACCCACTACAATCCCCCCATATGCTGCCCCCAGTGTTTAGTGGATCTGCCCATGATGGTGGATGTATATTTGTCCCCACACTAGGCATGCCCACCCCACCTCTAGTGCATGTGGATCCCACCATGGAACCTTCATCTCCAACCCCCAACGAAGAGGTTGTACAGATTAAGCAGATACCGGATGAGAACATTGAGCCAGTGGAGGGTTTGCGAAGATCACAACTCCCTCCTACGTACACTCCCGATTGCAAGACTGGTGATGGTATGTAATTCATCTACACTTCTCATCTTCTTGAGCTAATTATAATTTGCTTTTAATTGAATATGTTCATTTAATTACGTTGTTGTGTCTGATGAAACAAGTAAGATGAGACCTGTGAGTACATATGAGCGAAAACGTAAAGGTCATTGAGCAATCAGAGAGGGCAGGGTGTTCATGCTGCTGTGGTGGCGCATTTCGGACAGATAAGCCTATACCAGCGCTTTTTGAAAGCGCTGGTATAAGAAACCCTATTACGGCAACTCAAAACCGGCGCTTTAGAAAACGCTATAATAGGAGGCCTATAGCGGCATTTTTCAAAAACCCTGGTATAGGAAGTCTTATTGCACTGGAATAGGATTACTAATTTCCTTTCTTGAAAAGACCTATTACGGGGCTTTTAAAGGCGCTGGAATAGGTGGACCCTATTCCAGCACTTTCAAAAGCTCTAGGATAGGTCTTTCTCTACAAGGGAATGGAGAGACCTGTTCCAGCGCTTCCAAAAGCGCTGGGATAGGTCTTTCTCCACAAGGGAATGGAGAGACCTGTCCCAGCACTTCCAAAAGCGTTGGGATAGGTCTTTCTCCACAAGGGAATGGAGAGACCTGTCCCAGCGCTTTTGTAAGCACTGGAATAGGGTCACCTATTCCAGCGCTTCATTGGGGTAGGTCTTTCTCCACAAAGGAATGGAGAGACTTGTCCCAGCGCTTTTGAAAGCACTAGAATAGGGTCACCTATTCCAACCCTCAAAAAGCGCTGGGATAGGTCGTCGATAGTGCATTTTTGGCTATTTAATTATATGCGTCTTAATGGATAAACCCATTAATACCCACTAAAACCCATCTAAAATTTAAATAAACAGCATAAAATCCAAATTTCTAGAAAAATGACCAAAATACCTCTAAAACTAAAAAAATAACTAAAATACCCCCAAGACCATAAAATGACCAAAATACCCTTGAAACCAAAAAATTACCAAAATACCCCCAAAACACACAAAAAATGACCGAAATACCCCCTGAAACCGATAAAATGACCAAAATACCCCCCAAAACCTAAAAATTACTAGAATACCCTTAACATCCAAAAAATGACCAAAATACCCTTGAAACCTAAAAGATGACCAAAATACCCCAGAAATACAAAAAAAATACCCCTAAAATCCAAAATATTACCAATTTACCCCTTGAAACCTTTGAAATGACCCAAATAAACCCAAAACCTCAAAAATGGCCACAAACAACCTAAAACCTCTAAAATTACCAAAAAGAACAAAGTTTCTCTACAAACTCTTCATATATCTCTCTCTTTTGTGTGAATTTTGAAAATATAACCGTTGAATTTCATGTTCCTTACATTCTTAACATGCATATTAAATTTCATTCAAATTGGATATTATTTACCATTCAATTGACAAACTTATTTTTTATACACAATTTTAGATCATAAAAATTTGATATTTTAACATTTGTTTGATGAAATAGCAATTGATCTTTGATCTTCTTGAAATTTTACAAGCATGAAGAATATAATAAAAAAATGCAATCTAACGGTTAGATTTTCAAATTTCACACTTAACATAGAAATATACGAAGAGTTTGTATAGTTTCTCTCCAAACTATTGGAGAGAAACTTTGTTCTACCAAAAATACCCTGAAAGCCCTAAAACGACCAAAATACCTCTAAACCTACAAAACAGCCAAAATACCCCTCAAAATATCTGAAATGATCAACATACCACTAATCCTATAAGACGAACAAAATACACCCAAAACCTCTAAAATTACCAAAATAGAGGTTTAGGGGGTATTTTTGTCATTTGTTACGTTTAGGGAGTATTTTGGTTAGTTCTCAGTTTCAGAGGGGATTTTGGTAATTTTCTAGGTTTAGGGTGTATTTTTATTGACTTACAAGTTTAAGGGGCATTTTTGTCATTTTATAAGTTTCGGGGTATTTTGGTCATTTTTTAGGTTTTGGGGATATTTTGGTCATTTTAAGGTTTAGGGGTTATTTTGTTCATATGTAGGCTTTAGGGGTACTTTGGTAATTTTCTAGGTTTCAGGGGGTATTTTAGTTAATTTTTTAGGTTTTGAGGGTATTTCAAACATTTTTTAGGTTTTGGGGGTATTTTGGTCATTTCTAGATTTCGTGGGTTATTTTGGTTAATTTTTAGGCTTCGAGGTTATTTTGGTAATTTTTTAGGTTTTGGAGGTATTTTGAACTATCTTTTTAGTTTTGGGGGTATTTTGGTCATTTTTCTGTTTCAAATGTGTTTTGGTCATTTTTTGGGTTTCATGTGTGTTTCATTTTTTATGTTTCAGGGGTATTTGGGTAATTTTTAGGTTTTGGGGGTATTTTTGTCATTTTTTTTGTTTCAGGGGTATTTTGGTAATTTTTAAGTTTCAGGGGTATTTTGGACTTTTTCTTTGTTTTTTTGGGGGGGTGTGGATTTTGGTCTTTTTAGGTGAGAGAGAATCTTTTGGTCCATTTATGGGTTCTAGGGGTATTTTGGTAATATTTAGGGTTTCGGGATATTTGGTCATTTGTTTGGGTTCTGGGGGTATTTTAGTCATTTTGTAGGTTTCGTGGTTATTACTTGGTAATTTTGAGGTTTTGGGGTATTTTGGTCATTTTTAAAGATTTTATAATACTTTGGTCATTTGCACTTTAGGGGCATTTTGGTCATTTTGATAATTGGGTAATTGGGTGAGATGTATGAGGTTTACCCATAATAATTAGGCTAAATTGGGTTGGGTTTGGGTTAGAAGCAATTAGTTAAATGAGTTTTAATGGGTAAGTGAGTTTTATATGCCTAACCCAATTAAAATAATAAATTATATTTTAATATTGCTGGTCCTCGAGTCTCATCTTACATTTTTTTTAGCTATTACATTGTATTTTACTAACTTTTAGTGAGGAATTGTATTTTATTAATTGGAAGTATGAAATTAAAATATATTAAATTAGTTTAAAGTATTAAATTAAATTAAATTTTGTTAAATTGAATTATTAAAAAATATTTGTATTAATTAATATAACTTATTTTATTAATTCGTACATTGAAATTATATTTTATTAATTTCAAGTATTATATTAAATCTTATTAATTATTAAATTGTACTCAATTAATTTGTAGTATTAAAATATATTTACATAATTCAAAGTATAAATTATATTGTTATTCATTAGTAAATTATATTTTATTGCCAATTGTGAATTGTAGTATTAAATTTAATTTTAGTAATTTGAAGTATTAAATTATTTATTTGTTAGTTTGTAGGATTAAATTATATATTTTTTAATTATTTAATTATATTTTATTAATTTGAAGTATTAAATATTATTTTATTAAAAAAATCCGTAAAGAGCTATTACAGCGGGCTTCAGTTTCGCCACAACAAGTTATATTCCCATCATAATAAATCTTAGCCTACTCTTTCTCTATTGCAACAACTTTAAATCCACTATAATAGGTCAAAATTTTGTTACAATAAAAATATACCGAATTCCCTCTAAAACTCTTCGGGTTCCCACCAAAAGTTCGCACACTTAGTAAAAAATTAGGGTCTCTCACTGAAATCAAACACTTAGTCAAAATTCCCAAACTCTCTCTCTCTCTCTCTCTCTCTCTCTCGGCTCACCCAGCCCACCACCGTCCTCCTCGCCGCCTACCTAATAGATACGGCTTCTCTACTTCATTCTCTCTTCTCTCTGTGGACCCATTCAATCCTCCAAAGTACCCATTCTACCCTGACACAACCTCTAATGCCGTTACCCCCCATAAAAACCATCAAAAACGACCTCAACCCAACCCAACCCAACCCTTCCTTTCTTCTCTTCACTGCAACGACAAAGAGAAGAGAGCACTTTCAACACAGCAGCCTCACTCTCTCTCTCTAAAAAATTTTCTCTCTCTAAAACTCTCTCTCTCTGTAACATTTTCTTAGCTCTCACACAGAAGAAAAACAGGTACGGTTTGAATCACCTCCGATTCCTTCTTTTTCTTTTCGTATAAATTAAATTCTTTTATATATTTATAGCTTTTTTTTTATTTAATTGTTAGTTTTAATATTTCCAAATTTGTTTTCTGTGTTTTCCAAAATCATTTTCAGTGTTGACTAAGAATTCCCACTTTTCCAAGCATTAATTTTGGATCTCTCTATCTGAGTTTCGATTTTTAATTTTAATTTTAATTATTTTTTTCTTATTTTTAGGCATTTTTTATTTGGACTCACTCTAAAACTTTCCCTTAAGATTAGCAGATTGATTCGATTTTCAAAAACCCCTTATTTTTCTGCATCTATTTTCATTTGATTTTGTTTTTCGTGTTTCCACTTTTTTATTTTTTAGTATTTTTGGTTTGGTGTGGATATTGAGTTTGTTATTGAAAGTAGATAAAAAATACAATTTTCAATTAGATAAGTGTTGGGTTTCAACTGTAATTTCAATTAGATTGATAACTTTTCAATCTTTAGTCATTTTTTTTCCATTCTCAAACTAGTTGCTTTTCTATTCCTTCTTTTGCATTTGTTTCAACTTTCAGCCGCCTCTTCTCTCAGCAACCATCGATGTTTTTTTGTTCAATTCCGAGCTTCTTGGATTCACAGAAGTTTACTGACCGACTTTCTCTCATTCCTTGGTGAGATTTCTCAATACCCACTTCGAGTTTTTGAGTCTTCTATGCATTTGTATGACTTTTATTTATTTATTAATATTATATTGTGAATAATTTGCAATACCCATTTCAAAATTCTGTTTTTTTCCGACAAATTTTAGAATTCAGTGTGCTCCTTTCTTCCTATTTTCAAATGGGTTTCCTTTAATTTTGAGATTTGAGTTTGAAGATATGTGGTATTGTGCTTCTCAATTTCTTCGCCTTTGTTGATTGGTTTTATGTGCTTTGCTCTTTTTTCTTTTCTTTTCCTTTTTTCTTTTTTTAAGAAAAAATTTGTCTCTAAGTGAGACTTTCATGATTGGCTTGGTTGGACATGATTACGTGCTAAGTGTTGGGTTTCAATATGGTTTTGAGCTTATGGTGTAAAAAAGCAAAAATGAGCTTTTGATGGTTGTTAGCCGCTGAACTACAGCAGAATTGTTTGTTTTGTTTTAAATTTGCAATCTTTGTTACTGTTACTTTTCTTCACTTTTTAAAATATCTGTAAGTAATGATTGGGCTTGGATATGGTTTTTTTTTTTTTTGCTTTGTGAATAAATCATAATACTAGTTGACTTGGATGGTTGATTTTGGTTGATTCAACATGATGGTTCTTCCTCTAGCTTCGTTCCTTTGGGTTGATTATGATCTGTAAACAAGTTATATCTATGCTTGAATTGGTAAATTTGTTGCCTTCAGTTAATTTTTTCTATTTCAATCATGAGTTTTGACTTTTTGCTAATTAAAGAACCTTAATTTGGCTAGTGGGGCTTTTTTCGATGATTATAAAGTTTCTAAGCTTAAATTTGTATTAGAGGGTCCAGTTTTATGTTGGAACTAGTTTAAAGCTCATCTCAAGCCTGGGGCTGGGGGTAATGAATAGTAAGAGTAAGAGTATTGTGATCCATACTTAATTGGAGAACCATAATACTTTTCAAGTTCATTACTAGTGTTCCATTTATTATATAGTGTTTAGGATGTGAATGATCTGCACTCGTGAACAGTAGCACAAGATGCTCATTTGAGATCAACTTAATTTTGCTATTATTCTCAGGATTATTTGTCAAAGGCTGATCAAATTGTATCTAAAAAAAAATGAAAATATATATAAGTGAATAAGAAAGTTAAATGAAAAAAAAAATCTGGAAAACAGATTGTAGTGTAGTGAGTGTCCCAACTAACCCATACACCAATTTCACATTTTACTTTTAGAGTAAATTGTAAATTGCACCTCTAAAATTTGGAAATATTTAGATTGTACACTTTAATGTCTTAAATTTTGGATTTTACCCCCAAAATTTTAGGGGTGTTTAGATTTTGGATTTTGCATAAATTGCTCACTAATAACTTTTAGAGAAATTTATTGAGACTAATACCCAATTGATATGCTTAACTGAAATCAATCATTTTGAGTGTGTTTTAATTGCTGATGTGGCACTTGGTAGTAATACTAGTGATATTGTGTCATTCAGCTACTAACTCTGTTGTTTAGTACACTAATTCATTGTGTGTTTCTTAATTCGTAGGATGGTGATGATGATGGTGATTCTGCAGTGGATATCCAGTCTCCCGGTGCTCAATGCTTATCATTTGATGATACGCAGTAGGCAATACTTTAGGCACTTATTTTGGAGTATGCGATACACAGTAGAGTGTTTTCTTTTGTGTAGGACATTGTACATAGTTGTTTAGAATATATTAGTTTGTTCATAACATTCTAGACATTTAGGATGTGCTATTTTGTGTATAAAATTCTAGACATTTGGGATGTCATTATTGATATGGTGTAATTAAATATATTTAGTTTCTTGGTTTAATGTGGTATGGTATTTGCTATTGGAAAATATGAATTGTAATTCATTACAATTGCTAGAAAATAAGAATTGGAAAAAAAAAAATATGTATTTTAGGAACATTACAGGTGCCAAAAAAAAAAAAAAAGGGACTTATACCGGCGCTTTTGAAAGCCCTACCATAGGTCCTTTTAAATTATATTCATTCAAGACCTATACCAGCACTTTTTAGAACGCTGGAATAGGTACTGCCTATCCCAGCGCTTTTAGAAGCGCTGGTATAGGTCTTTTAAATTGTATGCATTCATGACCTATACCAGCGCTTTCAGGCAGTACCTATTCCAGCGCTTTCAAAAGCGCTGGTATAGGTCTTTTATATTATATTCAGTCATGACCTATACCAGGGCTTTTGAAAGCGTTGGTATAGGTCACGAATGCATATAATTTAAACGACCTATTCCAACGCTTTTAAAAGAGCTAGGATAGGGCTTATGCCTTTCCCGGGGCTTTTGAAAAGCACTGGTACAAGTCCAGCGACCCTATACTGACTGTCACTGCGCGGTGGTTTGAAGCGTCGGGAAAAAAAATGCCAGGATAGGAATTTTGACCCTATCCCAGAGCTTTCTGAGGCTGTTCCAGCAGTTTTGAAAAAGCTGGGATAGCCCCATTTTTTTATAGTGACATGTGTTTGTTGTTGCCATTATCGTGTGCTTTCCCATATATTGTGTAAATATTTATTCATAAGAGAATAATGGTTTAGGCTGTGTCATTAAAATAGACTTCAAACAATCTATGTCCACTATCTAGGAAATCTGTAGGTAATTCATTGAGTTAATGGAACCTTGTGTTCTAATTTTCAATAACAATTGGCTGCTTCCATTCTTACGTGCAAACTGGAAAGGGTACATTTCCACTTAATTATAGCGTTGAAGTACCTTAAAGTACCTTTTGAACTGAAAGGCTCTTTAAGCAAAGAAGTGGTTGTTTGGGAAACCCAATAAAAAAGAGATTTATTGGGTCGTGGAGGGTGAAGAAAACTTTAAAGTTAAAGCTAAATTACCATCAATGTTCATGCTTTACAATTTCAAAACTCTAAACTGCTATTCACTATCGTTTATCAAGCACTTATATTAAAGAACTTTTCATGCGAAGGTTTTATATAGCAAAATATCTATCACTAAAACTTAAACTTTACAGTTAGAAACTCTACTAGGGTACAAAATGTGCAGCCTATGACCAACTATGCTTTTGGATAGTTTTGTTTTGTTTTTTTATTTGTTTTAACTGAATTGTGTTTTGGAATAGTTTGGTATAGGAAAACCCTAGAGTGTAAATGCGTGTATAGTAATAAAACAGTCCATGTGTGTGCTCTAGTAGACTCTATCCTTTGGGTATAGTTATTGTAACAAAGAAAGTTGAGCCATACCTACAGTAAATTGAGAGGTGTGGGTCATCATGATCTAATTCATAGCTCATTCGTATATGTCAACTCTGTCTCTCTTTCTCTCACCCTTTTTCTCAAGACCCATCTACATTCCATATATCACACCCATGAATCTGGCAACCGATTGGATTATAGTACTGTACCACAATAACTGTACAACAGTATTCAACAAATATCCAACACAATTATATAGTACATGACACCCATCTTCAGTATATAATATCTATGCTACTATAGAGCAAGGACATGCATTTCAACAAGAAATAAAAGGTCATGGAGTAGACGAATAAATAAAGAGAGAAAAGTGAAGGTAGTGATATTCATATATAAAAATAAAAATTTATTTACTGGCTAAGAGGGGCTGTTCTATGAGGGAAGAATTTGTTATTTTTGATGCCCCATCCTCTGTTGATTTAGTTAATCTGCTTGTATCGGATATTAATGGTCGGTCTGACTTTAGGCTTGTAACCACGACATTGGCCTCTGTGGCCACTTTGTAGTATTGTTCTGTTTGTTTTGTTTTATTAATGAAAGCCTATTAACCAAAAAATAAATAAATAAATAAAATTTTAATTGCGTCTATACCCTTGATATCTTACAAATTCCCATGTTTGTTTACTCTCATCTACTCCAATATCTATGCAACTATAGAGAGGATATGCATTCCTACAAGAAATATAAGGTCATGAAATAGACAAATAAATAAAGAGAGAAAAAGTGAAGGTAGTGATATTTATATATAAAATAAAAATGAAGGTAGTTTATACCATTGCTATCTTACAAATTCTCATGTTTGTGCACCTCTCCAAGTAGATGAGTGAAAGGGTGAGAAAACCATGTTGGAGAAGGGGAGCACATGCAAAAGTTCACCTAGCCATCACTAGAGCTATAGCTTGCACGTGCCCTGCTTCTCGCAGGGGTTAGCTACTCACCCACCATAACCATATCTCTATCTTCTTCTTCATGAGTCATGACCATATATAATAATTGAGCCAACAGGACACTGCATGAAATATGTGAAAGAAGCTCAGGCATTTATATAGAAGTCCTAGCAAGAGAGAGAGAGAGAGAGAGAGAGAGAGAGAGAGAGAGAGAGAGAACAAGTGAGGGAGAGTGAGAATTAAAGAGATTGAGTCTTGAAGTGGGCATTCTTTAAAGGCCTCATATGAGATGAGAAGCAAAAGAATTCAAGGAAACAAATATTCACCCTCAAGTGTCGCTGTGAAGAAAAAGTTAGACATGCCCCACCCCCCCCCCCCCCCCCCCCCCCCCCCCACCCAAAAAAAAATCCTTAATGGACTTGGGAATTTGCATCAAGAGCCTCTAGGAACACTTTGAAGACTATGACTTTGTGAGACCAATTATACATCTTACGTTTAATGGATGAAATGCACTGTCCTATTGCGTCGCCCCATGTTGAGAAAGTTATACATATAGCTAGGCTCTTAAGATTATTGAATAGCATTCCATAATAGATTTGACCCTGAATTTGACATGACCCCAGTGAATCTTATTCTTACCGGTTTGATCAACTGTTTGATTAGTGGTGTCCAATATAATACGTATGTCTGGGTCAGTGTTTTGGATACTTTCTGCCGCCAAAGAGAGTACTGCAACTTGTGATTAAAAAAAGAAAGTACTCTCACAGCCACTTCTTCTTATCCAAAATCATTTTTTTATTTTTGTAAAATAAGAGTGAAGTTGGGATACTATACAATTTTTCTCATTCATGTAAATTTTACATTTCGATTAATAAAAAGTGATTCAAAACTTTATTTATTATGTTGTTAATATGACATCGGTTACATTAATTTGTATATATTTCGTAATAAAATTAATAAATTGAGTGTTTCTCTTTTTATAAACAATATGTTCTCTATATGTGTAATATTCAATTGTTGTTTATAAATTTCAGCATAATACAAAAGTTTCATGATGGTCTCTCATAGTTAGGCATATACTATTTATAAGTTGAAATGGAAGCTGAGTTATTTATAATATAACCCATAAAAGGGTGGATTTTACAGTTTACAATTTGAATTTGATGTTAAGGTATTTATTGAATTCATCTGAAGGGCAAATTTTAACTAACGACTTGATTTTTACTCTTGTTTATGAATGTAGAGAGTTGATAATGACATTTGAGCATATTTTACAATGCACACGATTGGGAAGACAAATTCATGTGCTAAAACGTTTTTTTTTTTTTTGTTTTTGGATAAGACATGTGATAATGGTAGAAGTAATTTCATGATAATGTCATGAAAAGCTGGACAAAACGTTAGAGCCTTTATTATAATATATAGTAACACTACTTGATCATGTTATGTTATGTTATATTAACATAAGCATATATTGACCGCTTTCGTTCTCACGTGTCTATTGATTGCAATCATACACAAGTAGTTTGCTGACAAATAAGTTTTTGATTTGTCTGATGATGCAGATTCTACCCTCTAGACATGTATCTGCTGCAGTCGCGACTGCTAGTTCCTTTACAAGTACTACCAGTACATATAGGAAGAGCATTGCAAGAGAGCAGCAATGGAGTCGCCTTGTCCAGCTTTTGGAGATGTCTCTGCTATTTAGTTTGTACAGACAGTTGTAAGGGGCAGGGAGGGAATTGGAAGTACAACAGTGCCTGTTTGCGTATTTTGTCATGAATTGGGTTTTGAGCTGTGTTTTATAGTTTGTACCAAGCTTGTTTATTTGGCCTAAATCCAATTAATATAATTGAGTTAATTGAATTATTCAAAACAATTGAGGCAAAGGTGAATTATTGGACAATATAATTTATTCACCTATAACTCAATCATATGCTTCCTTAAAGATTTTCTACCAGCTCTTAATTATATTTAGTTGTATCTTGCTTGCATGATTGTAGGCACCTTTTAGGTAAAATTTAATATAATTTCTGTTGTTGTCTCGGGCGTTCATCTCTTGTGAAGGTCTTATGTGTAGAGTGGACTAGGACCAGGTGTTCTTTGTGGACTTCCCAATTCCCTCCCTGTAACTAATATTGTCAGTTGATTTGGTTGGAATAAATTTAATATATCCATGTGGCTGACCATTCATTATCTTAATCTTTTTAGTAAGATTGTATCCTACGTTTTTAAAATATTTCCTTTTAACATTTCATGCTTCTATGTTAAGGGGCATCCTCCACCGCGTCATCAATGAATCGAGATAAAAAAAGTAGTGCTTCTCAAAAATAATAAGGTTAACCAGAAAATGTGATAAATGAAACAATTAGCAGGGTTGTTATGATGCATCGTAAAATAGTAAGACATGCTCCCAATATAGCCACAATGCTAGTCAAACAGCTAGAAAACGATGGCACTTCTAGTTAACACGCACAAAACTATTTACTTGGCATATATACATATCCTATTGAATACCACAACAAGAAATCATACTTTTGCATTCATTTACCTGTACGTTGTCGCGTCAGTTCATTGACTTCATCATCCCCCACAACATGAGCCACCACTTCATTCAACATTTTTGCACTCAAGGTTGCAATCCTCCTTGCGTGGTCACGCTCCTGAATGGCAACTTCCATTTGATTCCTCAACAAGGTGTTCCTAATGTCTTCACTGCTATAGTTGGTTCCTTCGCTTAGAGACGTGCTCGGTGGACTTAAGGTCGACATGTTTGGAGTTGCCCAAGATGCGTACGCACCAACTTGCACGTCCATACCATTACGATGAAAATACTCCATGTATGTGGCTTCTTCTTCCCTTCGATCTTTATATGATTTGTGATTGGTGTTTAGGAACTTATGAACTTGTCTGCTCGCATCTAGCCAACTACCGTATATGCCTGGAACACAGCCATTAAATACAAAGTAGCTACATCCCATCCTGCTCTACGAACAAGCATTGCTGGGTTGATAATGCTAGACGTTGCACCTATTGACATTGGGGGCTAGTTTAAATGAGTCAACTTGTACAAGTTCAAATGCTTCAAACAAATGCAATGGGCACCTACTACGCAATACCCAATCACAGCTGACAAATTGTAGTTGCCTAGACAGTAAGCATTCCTTTCAACACATGCATAAGTACTAAATACTATGCAGATACTTTCTATGCATTACAAACCTAGAGAGATTGATCATATATGACATGTGAGTCTTACCTTCAGAAATCAATTGGAAGTAGTACTTTGCCGTCTCCGAATGCGCTATCCTACGAAGTCCTTGCACCAGAATGGTGGATGCATATCTTCTTAATAACAAAGTAGGTCTAGGTGTTTATAGAGAACTTGGGAAAAGTAACTCGATATTTTAAGAATCGAGTTACATAACTCGATAATTTTAGAATCAAGTTATACACAACTTGATTCCTTATTTATGGAGTATCTGAAATTGCCATTACGTCATCAGCTTTTTGTAAATGTTACTCAGCCACTGAGAAATTGAGTTTTGTAATAACTCGACTTTGAAGAAATTGAGTTATGATTTGTTACCCAAGGACCATATATCAAAACCCATGCACAACTTTGGCTTTTTAGTTTTGAAAAGCTTGAGAGTGGTTTGGGTGGTCTAAACAGGCCCTATGATCTTCATATCCACCGTGTTGGCATTTTCCTTCTCACCCCAGCATCTTCACCAAGCGTACTACAATTGTGGTCCCCTTCTTCTCTGTTGTGGCACATCTCTCCTGATAGGTACAGAGCTGTAAATATATGAGACTACAACTATATCTTGACTTTTGGGGAAAAAAAAAACCTTACTTACTGTGGAACTTTAGTATGAATGTGATTACACTTTAGTATGCTTCTGATTACACTTTAGTATGATTGTGACACTGTGTGTGTGTGTATATATATATATATAAGAGAAAAAGGTCTACTACCATCATCCATATCATAACCAGATGTTAATATGTTCAAAGTTAAAGCTTTAACAATATTAGGATCATCCAAAGCAATAGCAAGATCAGAATAACAATCAAAGTAAACAGGACCATCATACAAAGAAGCAGTAATCATGTCAAGAATACTATCATTAAATTGTTTAAATCTAGCATCACGTAAACATATAAGCACAGAAGCATTAATACCTTTTCTTGTTAAAGGTTTAACAGCCACTTGAACAAGTCCAATATGTAAATATTTAACTTTCTTAGTCACAAAACTGTTAATATCTTTTCTGGAAAATAAACAGCATTTTTCATGAAGCTTAGAAATAGAAAAAGTTTGTTCAACAGTTCTAACTCTATATTCAAAGAAAACAGTATTTTCAGACCATCCAAGTTCGTAAACAGATTTAGTAGAAACTCTGGGAATATTCCATTTTCTAAAATCAAGGTATTCACTTTTCTCTACAGTATGGTCTTCTTCATTCACAATATCAGGAGGACAACCAGTCCTGGAGCTAATAGAGGAATTGGATCTCCACATTCTTTCTATAACTATCCTAGTTATAACACTCAATTATCATGTTTTTCTCGCTTCCACTCCTGATGCTCGAATTCGTGTTCCTAAAATGATTAAATGGGAAGACATTACTCTTCCTAAAGAATGGACTTTGGAAAAAGAAGCACCTCCTGTTAAACTTCCAAAACCTGTTTTTGATGAACTTGATCTCACTCATATTCAACAATTTAATGATGGCACTGTTAAAATACGTTTTGATGATGATACTTGTTTATCTCAAAACAAGCCTTTGAGAATCAACGAAGGAAGACATTCCTTTGCTGGATCTGAAAGTCTTGCTAAAAGAGATCATGAGAGATTGATGAGTTTTTTAAAAAGAATTTTCGAAAACAAGATTTAAAGCTAAAAGGAGTTGCTAGCAACACCTCCCAAGTTAGCAATGCTTTTTATTCAACCAAAACTGATTTTCCTCTTGATGATACTCATGATGATGATGATGCAAAATCTGATGCTCCTTTTGCTACTGATTTTCCTCCTATTGAAACCCTTATTTTTCATAATTCATTACGAGTCATTACTAGATTCGAACCTTTTGAATATGATATGGTTTTTCTATATAATGAATTTATGTTGTTGAAAAACCGTCCAAAAAGGAAATATTACCAAGATAATTTTGCTCAGTCAGAAAAAGACAGAGTCAAAAGGAAATGGAAAGAAAAAATGGTTGAAGAAGGAAAACATATTTTGTTTTTGATTATCTTGAAAATTATTATGTTTCAAAAAATGATGTTCATACTAATTATTTAAATGTTATCAAAAAATTTAATTTTGTTAAACCTGACAACACCGTTATTCGGTCTAGTCATCCTCCTCTTGAAACTATTTTAATCACTTGCCAAAGTGCTAATGAGAAAGTTGAAGTGAAAGCTTCTCCTTTCAATATTGCTGATGATAAAACCCCTGTTTCTGCTATTATTGAACAAAACAATTTTGTTAATGAATCTTTGCATATCATTGGTCAACAGCTTGATCGTATTGAAGAAAAAATTGTTCAAAAAACTGTTGCTCCAAAACCTGAGATTCCTTTGATTGATTTGAGTGATCAAAGAGAAAAAATTAATTTCAAAACTTCTTAGAGTAAGACTGTTGACTTAGTTGCTTCCCAAAATTCAACTCTTGACAAAGTTGAAAAAATGCTTTCTGATTTAAAAGTTAAAACCGAGCAGACTTCTGCATCCAAAAGTGCTGCTTGTGCTATTTCAAGAAATGAAAAAGAACCTGTTTTTGAAGAAACAACAGATTCTGAATCATCTTCTCATGTTTCTTATGAAAATGTTTTTGATGATTTACAACCAGAAATTAAAAGATTTATTGGAAAACCCAATTCCATGTCTTTTACAAAAAACTGGTATCCAAAACCTACTCCTCCTAATATGCAGTTTGAACAAAGATCTTTTCAAACTCAGTTTTCTGTTTCTGTTGATAAAATGTTTGAATGGAATATTGATGGTTTGTCTGAACAAGAAATTATTAACAAACTTGCTCACATGTCTATGGTTGGTTTTGCATACATGAACAATCATAATGATCTTGATCATCCTAATGTTGTTAACTTGCTTGTCACTAGATTTTCTGGTACTCTTTGTGGTTGGTGGGATAAACATCTCACAGAAGAATCTAGAAAACTTATTAAACATTCTGTTAAAAAAGATGATGATGGCATGCCTATTTTTGATGAAGATATTGGACGAGGTATTCCTGATGGTGTCAATACCTTGGTCTATATTATTCTCAAACATTTTGTTGGCACTCCATCCAATATTTCATCTCGCATTTCTGATTATCTAAATAATTTGAAATGTCCTACTATGTCTGATTATAGATGGTACCAAGATGTCTTTCTCTCTAGGGTTATGCTTCGGAATGATTCCCAAAAAGCTTACTAAAAAGAGAAGTTTATTGATGGCCTTCCTCCTATCTTTGCTCATAAGGTAAAACAAGAACTAATGGGTAAAAGTGATTCTATTGATTATGATAATTTAACTTATGGTGATATTTTCAGTACAATTAAAAAACTTGGTATTAACATGTGTAATGATGAAAAATATTTACGACAACAATTAAAAAATAAAAAGAAAGCTAAATATGAAATGGGTAATTTCTGTGAACAATATGGTTTACCTCCTATTGCCCCTTCTAGGCAAAAAGGAAAAAGTAAACATGATAAGGTTTACAAAAGTTATTCCCATAAAAATCATAAAAGATACCGTTTTGTTAAACCCAATGATTTTTATTCTGAAAAGAAACCTGCTTTTAGAAAACATGTTAAACAAAGATCGGGTAAAGGTAAGTGCTTTAACTGTGGCAAATTTGGTCATTTCAGTAAAGATTGTACCCAAAAGCCTGGTAAACTGAAAAACAAATTAAAAATGTTAAACATTAATGATAATGATCAAAATGAACTGTTTCAGATTCTTGAATCTGCTGTTTCAAGTGAGTCTTTTGAAGAGGATTTCTCCTCTTAAAAAGACAGGGGAGGGGCCCCATTCTTCTTCAGAAATGAAGCTCTTAATGTAAACACTGTGGTAAATAATTTTGGATTTATCAGTGAGATCATAAATAGTTCTGATCAAAACAGCTTCTTCCTGTTGCAAAATCTCTGAATAATATTCTAGCTTTTTATCAAAATGTTCCGGAATCCAATAGAACAATGGAGGGAAATAAGATCTGGCAATTTGGAGGGGGTTCCTAATTGTAGATCTATTTGGTTCAATGAAAAATAGATTCTGAAAATATTGTTTTTTAACATACTGGGCAGCATTGGCTTTTTTGGAGTAAATAGTTTTGACTGGTTGGTGAACAGGGGTTAAAGCATAAGGATCATAGGCTAAAGCCAGAACAGAAGAGTAGTTTGGCTTAGGAATTGTTCCTAAGGGAGTAAAACGGTTAACAAGCTCGGTAGGAGAGACTGGTTCTTTTTTGACTAACTGTTTTTGAGGTTCAACAGGGTTTTTGTCTTTAGATCTTCTACCCTTCATTAGAATTCTGCAGGAATTCACGAGTGAGAAAATCAGGGACACTATTTTGAGATCCTTTAAGATAATCAATAGTAAAGTCAAAAACACTTAAAATAGCTTGCCATCTAGCAAAAATATGTTTTGAAGCAATATTTTCAACATCTTTCTCAATAACATATTTAGCACTTTTACAATCTATTCTTAATAAAAACTTTTGGTTTAACAAATCACTTTGGAATTTAGAAATACAAAGTACAATAGCTAAAATCTCTTTTTTTATAGTACTATAATTTAATTGTGCTGTATTCCAAACTCCTGAGTAGAAACGAACAATTTGTTCTGGGGAGTTTGGTGAAACTCTTTGTTTCAGAATACCTCCATAACCAATATCAGAGGCATCGGTTTCAACAATCTTGAAGGCATTGACAGTAGGAATACCAAGACAAGGTAAAGTCTTGACATGGGACTTGATTTGTTTAATAAGAGAGGTATGGACATCAGTCCAAGGAGGAGGATTACTTTGCAACCTATCAAATAGTGGTTTGCATTGTTTCCTCAGATCTTTGTAAAAATCAGCAACATAGCTCAGGGAACCAAGGAATCTTTGTAACTGGGTTTTCAGTTTGGCCCTGTTACTGATATTTTATCTAAACCATTATTGACTGCCTATAGGTCCTTTGAAAGCAGTTTCAGGACTGATGCTCATAATGCCAAATTTCCTATTCTCCTCCATTTTGTTAAACAATTTAGAGTTCCTTGGATTTTAGAATGGCAATATGAGAAGAATGATGATGTTCTTACCAGGTGCTAGTATGTTAAATGGTGGGATAAGTTTGGATATGTTAAACACATTATTAACTATCTTGCCAGACCTTTGCCCAAGAAACTTTCCCCTGCTCTTCAGGATAGGAAAATTGATTCTCCTTCATCTTCCAGTAAACCCATAAAAAGCAGTTCTCCTTTTGATGAGTTAAGTAAGGAAGCTCTTTGCATTCTCCTTGAAAGAAAAATTAAAGAAGAAACTACTGCTTCTAGAAGCTCAAATGAAGGTTCCATTACAGCAAGCCCTTATTTCCCTCATCCCCAGCCATTTCCCAAAGAATGGTTCAGTCGTGATGAAGATTATGATGAAGAAGAAGATACTCCTGATCTAGGAGCAAATTGATTGATTCCCTGTTCTGCCTAGCCAGCTCAAAAGGCCAATAATGATGTTGCCTTCACTATTGATCTACCTGGAAATGATTCTCTTGTTGACTACTTTTGGCACTCCACGCCAAGATACTTTTGGCTCCTGAAAAGGCGCTCCCAATGCTTTCTACTGTTTTTGATGCCCCTCACGGGTCCTGATATGAATAGTAAAAATGTCATTATTCACTTTTACTATTCACGTCACTATTCACTTTCACTATTCACTGCTTTATTTGCCTATTTAAGGGGGGTTGTCCCTTATTGTTAGACTCAGAACTTCTCTTTATAATAGAATTCCTCTTTGTGAGCTTACTTCAGAGTTGTCTGAGAGCCACCCTTAGGACTTTCTAAACACTTAGAGATTTTCACTATTTCCCACAAAGCTTGTAACTAGATTGATGACTAGCCTTCAAGCCTTGTACTATTGATCACTGTAATCTTGTAACTACTACTACTGCTGTAAGTGTTTTGAACTACTTTCAATAAACACTTCTATTTTCAATACTTTGATTATTTTGATAAAACTGCTTGGCTGGCTCTGCTGCCATTATCAGTTTCAATTACATTTTGATATAACTGCTTGGCTGGTTCTACCACCTTACTTTCAATTACATTATTTTGATACAACTGCTGTTTTCAGTATTTATATATATATATATATATATATAAACAAACATACCTACACATATATAATCATATATATATATATATATATAAACACACACTTTTGCATTCCTACATATGTATATTAGTTTTCACATGTACTTATCACAACAATGATGTAACAAACAATCATGGGTTTAAATTTTCTAGTTTGAGTGCATGTTTGTGTACAAATGAATCAAGTTTTTTAACCATACTTAGGATATCATTATAGTGCGTCTATAAAAGTTTCATTGTACTTTCACGTGCATAATGATTAATTACAGTTGCGTTAACATAACCCCTTATCTTTTGCATGATAACCATAATTAATTATCTTTATCCAGGTCTGCCATGGGTCATTATTACTTCTACATTTACTACGATGGGGAGGCATATTATCATGACTTGCAGGGGCTATCCTATAAAGGCCAGCCACTGATGCAGAAGTTCATTGAGTTGAAATGCGGAACACACTTGAGAAAAATGCACCGGAAGATAATGGCAACTCTAGGGTTGGACAGGGAGTCACATAAGATATCCATCATGTACCATGCTCCTTATCTACTTGTGAATACTCAGGTTTTCTACAACTCAAATCTGTTGCTTTGCGATGATGATGTGGACATGATGTGGGCAGTAATTAAGCGAACCCTTCAATTTATAGCATCTGACATGTATGTAATTGTTGAGGTTGTTAGGTTCCATGCTGGTGCAAGTTCGCAGCATGCCAGTGAGGTGGAAGAGCCACACTCATCTCCAGTTGATGTGTATCCTTCCATTGTCGATGCCACGCCTTTGCCCTACAACACTCAACCATGCAATGCGGTTGATGATTTGGACAACACTAAAGAAGCTGAAGTTTTGGGCGCCACCTAGACATATGAGGTAGGAAGGTCTAGTCATGCATATGAGCATGTCCAAGCCTATATGGACGAAAGATTTGATATTGATGCCAGCCGAGATGTGTACAAAGAGTTCATCGATAATGATGGACTGGTGGATAATCCAGAGTCCTTGGATGAACTACAGGTCAAACACAACACGGAGGCTTGTCCTAATACATTTCCTATCCCAAAATGGTTCAAATCAAACACATGGGACAATATTAATGTCCCATCACCTTTTATGGATATAGGACTTCTTACAAGTTGGCATAAAGGTGACCAGCTGAAGAAAGGGATGCTATTGAAGAATAAAGCCTTTTTTCAGTATGTGTTGACCCTGTGCTCTGTGGAGAATAATAAGCAATACAAGTACATCAAGTCTTACTCCAATAGGTTGGTAGTGCGGTGCATACATGATGCAAGTCTGTGGTTAGTTAGGGCTATTTGCAGCAAGAAGCACAAGATGTGGCTGATCACTAGATGTAAGGGTTCCCACAGTTGCACATCCCTCCTAGTAGCAACCAATGGATGAATGATGAATTCAACATTCATTTCCATTGTGATTAAGCAGTATATACAGGAGGACATTGTAAGATCCATAAAGGACCTACTTTGTATGATGCATGCGAAGCACGAGCATGAAGTAACTATGTACAAGGTTTAGGACGTAAAATAGAAGGTGGTTGCACATATTTATGGGGATTTTGATGAGTTGTACGCGGAATTGTCACAGTTTCTAGTGGCATTGGACAATGCAAATCCAGACACTGTAACTTTGCTAAAGTGCAACCCCTGTGTCCCGGGGACTTGTATATTCAACTCCACGTTTTGGGATTTTGGTCCGTGTATTAGAGGGTTTAGGCATTGCAGGCTGGTGATAAGCATAGATGCAACGCACCTCTATAGCAAGTACAAAGGAAAGATGTTGATAGCAATGGCAACAGATGGTAACAACGAGGTTTTTCCATTCGCGTTTGTTGTCGTTGAAAGTGAGAGCACGAAGACATGGGGATGGTTCTTGACATGTAACTCGATTATATAGAAATCAAGTTATGCACAATATCCCTGTGGACACTTCGATTCCTCCTGGATTGTATCTGGATCTATCCAAAGTTCTGGACTACATCTGGATTCAAAATGGCATAATTTGATTTTCCTGCTATTAAGTTACGCGTGAGTAACTCAATTATATACAGATCGTGTTATGCAAAATATCCCCCTAGACACTTTGATTCCTCCTAGATTGCATCTAGTTTTGTCCAAAGTTGAGACTGCATCTGGATCCCAAAGAGAATAACTCAATTCTTTAATAATCGAGTAACTTAATAACTCGATTCTTCAATAATCGAGTTACTTATAGTAACTCAATTATTTAAAAATCAAGTTTGGTTCTAACCCACGATGATAAATTCACCATTTTTGCAGAATCTGCAGCAATTAAGGTGCATGGGCTTAATTCCTCTCGACACATTTGGCTAGAATCAACAATTTCCCGCACTAATTCTTCAAAGATTTTACGTAGTAAAACTCTTTTAACTGTTATTTTCTTTACACATGGTGGTGCATTATTCTCCAAGTTTTGTTCTCAATTTCAAACTTCATCGTCTATGTAGATTGTGATGAAATTGGGTGTTTGGCTCTAAAATGCTTAATGGGTTAGGTAGTACGAATGTTGTTTGCCTATTTAATACTTTGTAGTTGCAAAAATTACATTAGATTTTGTTTAAAACTAAAAATCTAGGGTTAATAATGCATGCTTGACAATTTAGGGATTTCATGACTGTGGGTGCAAATGTCTGAACTGGTTAATAGGCCCTTGTGTATGCATTTTGTCGACAGGTTTTATACATCTCATTGAAAAATGTCATGGTCTCTGATGAAATACAGAAGTTGGGGATTTGGGGATTTGCATGCGAAATAGGCGATTTTCTTGAACGTGGTTGTTTTGTTCAATATCGGTCATTGCAAACTTAGTTGTTGATAGGTTCTATACCTTTCATGGCTTTAATAGTTAGGTTTGGTTTAGCATATTATGTATGGTTGATGGATTAGGAAAACCAAGACGAATATATATATATATATATTATATATAATATATGAAGGTACAGATGGGAAATGAGTACGTGTTTGTGTGTATATATTTGTCCCTATGGCTGTTTGTCTATTGATGGGTGAGAAAGTATGAAAAAATTTAAACAAAGTTGGGAAATGAGTATTTAGTACTGAAACATTCATTGTCACTTTGATGAGTGTTTTTAGAAGTAGTTTTTCCCCTTTAAGCTATTCTTAATAATTGTTTAAGACTTTGATTAGTATTGTTTCCTAATCAAGATTACTGCCGAATATATTTAGGGCTTACTTCATGCATAATGCATGTCTATGCATCTTGTGCAATAGGAGGATAAGAATGTGGGTGTTGTGTTTATCTCTTCATAATGTGGTTTTTGGTTTTATTTATTTATTTATTTTTTTTGTTTATTTAACTTGGGTGCAGTTTTGTGAGCTGATCGTGTTTCCATTGCTAACCATCAGTTACTTATGGCTCCAAGGAGGTCTAAAAGGGGAAAATCCAAAGGTAGACGAGTACATGGGGCTACATCCAAACCTGAAGCGGTGTTTGATCAATTAAGGTTCTAAACGCACACAGATGAGCAAACCTTTGAAACCTTGAATAAGTATAGGTCTATTTGGGGAGAAAAGCAAATCAATCTAGATGAATTGCATTCTTTTGTCCATGGAAATCTATAGTCTAGGCATTGACTGTCTCTATGTACAAATATACAACCCACCCTAGCTGACTTGATTGGAGAATTCTATTCGAATCTCACGGTGTATGAGGATGTTCGCAATGGTCATTACTTGACATTGGGGATACGTGGTGTAAGGTTTACAATAATTTGGGACGTAGTATCCAATGCTCTTAATGTATCTTGTGTTTGTAGACCTACTTATCCATACTCTGAGTCTCCTCCTATCGATGATGTTATGGATTTTCTTTATAGAAGATCAGTCACTTGGGGTTTTGACCCAAGTATTAGCTCAAGTGAGTTAACTGAGCTTAATTTTATCTTCTTTAGGATAGCTTGTCAAAACATCTTCCCTATCTCTCATGTCCATACAATCCCTATAGATAGGTATTTCTTTCTTTACGCCCTCATCACCGGTAGTTCCATTTATTTTACTTCCCTTTTCATTAAAACCATTGTGGAGGTGTGTAGGAGCAAGAATAAGAGGTATGGTCTGTTCTTTCCAGTTTTCATCCATAGGGTCCTCAAATACTTAGGATTAAAGAACTTTTCTTCCCAAGAGTTGGTCCATATCTTTGCCCCCATAGGAGCCAAATTTCTAAAATAGTGGAGTGCCCAAAAGAAGTTTGTTGACCTTAGTGTTGGTTCATCCAAGAGACCATGAGTACGGTCTACTGTTGGAGATGTGCCTGATGAGGACATGCATGGGGATCTGACTGTTGCTGTTACCGAGGATGACGATGATGAGGTAGATGTTCACACTGCTATCGCTATGCATATAGGCCCTCCTCCTCCTCCCTCTCTTCGTGCTGTGATGGAGACCATTATGACTACTCAAGTAGCCCATAGGCAACTTTAGATGGTCTTCTTGCCAAGGTTACAGCTCTACGAGCGAACTTAGCTGAATATAGACGTCTTGTTCCACCTTCTCCACCATCTGACTCTTGATGATTTCCATTGGCCATTGTACCCAAGGAGGAGACGAAATTTTTGTAGTTGCTGTAGCATATTTGGAGAATTGTATGACAGTTTTGTGTAGTGACTTTCAGCCAGTTGTATATTTTGTTATTTTAGTGGCAGTTTGAAGAACATGGTATCTGTGGAAAGTAATTTTATATATTAATATGATGGTTAGTTTCATGCCCATCATTATTATTATTATTATTAGTATTATTGAAATGGTTCTAACTGTAAGAATTTTTTATGTTATTATGTGATTCTACATAAAATCAAGTAGTTTCAAAAATGTAAATAAGATTTATTTCATAATTCTTTACAGTGTTCACGTGTTATTAGATTATGGTAATTATTAATACAAAATGAAGGTTTGTTAAAGCACAATTGGTTTCCAGGGTTTGATATTGCCGATGAACCTCCTAGGAAATTTTCTTTGGAGCAATGGATCAAGCTAGCCAAGGAAGTTCGGGCAACTGTTTTTATTGTAGGTTTCGCTTTTTAGTCATGTATTTTCTAGTGATTGACCTCTCTTTTTTTTACCTCTCTTTTCTTATGTATGGGTTTAATATTGGATATTATTTTCCCTCTTAAATCAGCATTTATATTATTCAAAATTTGGTCCACGTGTGGATTGTACCTTGTGTCTCATATTTTCATTACGAAATTTATTGATGAACCCTTGTAATGCAGTCAGTTTACACAATTAATGAGATAACAATAAAATATGTTTAGGTCATGCTTTGCGTAAAAGTAAAAGAAAAAATTAATAAAAATAGAGTGACACTTGGCACGACCTCATGCACTCCTGCATTAGGTTTAAGGGTTTTTTTATGAAATATTAATTCTTTTGCTTTCATACTACTGGAATGGAGTATACGAATGTTAATCTTATAGAAGTCTTATAATGCTATTCACTATCATTTCTTCATCGTGTTGTTCAATTGGTCCATGCATCGCACAGGTTAGCGACCAGTAATAGTCATAATAACTAAGATAGTAATAATAACTACAATAGGGTAACTCACACAATAACTTTAAATTCCCATAGAATCTCAAAGAGCAGAAACAGTATCAGTCCCAAAAAAATAGAGTAACTTGATCTGCCAACTACTTTTACACCAAGTCTAGTCCTATCAAACTGCTTCACATGAATAATCTCTGCATGTTGTGAATATGTACACAAAATTTCTCACTATACCCTCATTAGCCTGTTACTATTGCCCTGATTCTAGTCATATCAAACCGAATCACGTGAATATAGTTCAAATGACTAATGCAGCCAACTTTTTCACTGCTACGCGACAGCTTGTGACAATTTCACCATGCTCACTGAGATAGAAACACATTCACATGATTAATTATGCATGCTTATGCACTACATTGCATGGACCTATCATTGTTGCACCAAAACCAATCATGTCAACCACATCAGACACACCACACACGCCAACAAACGTTATGATTGAGTCAAGTCATTTTCTCGATTATGTGTCTACTGTTTAACATCCCATCACTGTTCCGCCCTGTCCAGTCAGATCAAACACAAGCCCTATTACCTTTCTCACGTGTATACTTCTGTTACCTGTTGCACTTCACTACATCAACTCAAAATTGCTGCAACAAGTCTAGTCATATCAAATGAACAACCTACATGTAACAATTACTATTATGCAGTTAAGCTTACTCCTAGACCAATTATGAACTACTGCACCTAATCTAGTCATATCAATTAACCAAGCTAACTTATGTACCAATTACTATTAACTGAACAACTTGCAAATGGCCGACACTACCACATTGTATAGTTGCACGTGCAATCCTTCTATATATAGTCGTGTAAGCATCACATCTAGATATACCTCAGTCGAATTCACATTTTGCAATGCCGATGCACAACTGGCTCCTTCCCCGTTTTCTAGATAACTACAGGAGGGAGAGAGATAACAATGAGAGTGAATATTATGCAAGACTGTGGCGAGAATGGTAATAATGCATGAACAAATCCAACTCTCTACATAATGATCTCCTTCTACTCTAGGCACCTTTGGCGGACCGAGTCTCGCTAACTATGCCAAGGGGAAACATGGACCAATTTAGGCGAGCCATGGCCAAAATCTGAAAGGAAAACAACCTGATGTTCCTTTATAGGTGCAGGTATCACCTGCTACAGCTTGCAGAAGAGCAAGCCGCTGCAACCAATAGGTAGCTCACCTTAGTGAAATGTAATAATGTCCTCAGCTACATGGACTACCAATCAGAATGAATACCTATGTACTACATCGCCTAGCTAGGTTCTATGTGGGGTGCATACTATCTCTAGAATTATGTTATCAATGTTGGTAATACCAGTTGGTCAATATGCAAGTTATGCATATTGATGGTATCCTATGTAACGCACATACATCTAAAACATAATTAAGGGTAATAGTTATACAACAAAGTGCAAGTAAACCACAACACGATTACTCTTCGTTTGATATCTCCACGTCTAATTGATAAATGTCAGTTGCAAGAAGTGATTGCATGTATCGTGCCTGCTAGTCACCACAAACTCTCCATTAACTCTTGATCTTCCATTTCACTATTCTTCCTTGATGGATATTGAATCTCAACAGCAGTTTTATCAAATATATGGACATGGAAATTAGAATGTCCTCAAACCATCACAAAATCACAATATCTATGTTCTTGGGGTCTTTTGCCAACCCTACTTTCCAATTACCAACACTGTTGCCCCATGTCTAGTCATATCGATCACATTGAACAAACCGTATATGCCAACACATGGTGCTATTCAACAGTCCCTTATTGTTTCACCAAGTACGATCAACTCAAACACGATCCCGTGAACAATCTTCACGTGAAAATTTATGCAAGCTTCTGTAGGTAAAGTTTAAACACGTTACTACTACCCTTTCTTAGTATTAAGTTAACAATGCTGGTAATGTTAGTTGGTTGATATGCAGGTCATGCATACTGATGGCTTCATGTGTAAGAAAATTTAGGTATTATGTGTTATGCATCTAATAAATTGCCTACCTCTTTGCTATAAATAGCCATTCAAGATTACGCATCAGACGTGCATATTTGTGAAAAAAATGATAAGGTTTACATTGACCCCTAAGCATAAACACTGTTCCCTACATAGTACGAATACAACAACAGTGACACACATACATCTAAAACATAATTAAGGATAATAGTTATACATTAAAGTGCGAGTGGACCACAACACAATTACTCTTCATCTAACATCTCCATGTCCGACTGATAAATGTTTGCTACAAGAAGTGATTGCATGTATCTTTATGCTCATAAACTTACACTCCACTGATTCTCGAATCTCCATCTGGGTCTGATATAGATTGGGATGTATCTTCATTCGATTATTTTCTTCTTTTATGCGACATAATGCTCTAAGAAGTTTGTCTATAGTGTCCCTTGGCATCTGCGATGCGAGTCACCGAGGCACTGGTAGCTTATAACCGACCATCTCATCAAAAAACATCTCCTGTTCACAGAGTAACCAGTACCACTCTGCCATCATGGTATTTTGTACCTGTGCACTATTTCACAGGTTGGGATTGATTGGATGGTTGAATTCATCTTCTAGTACCCAGCAACGACCCATTGCGGTGAACACATCGTGTGGCCTGTAGCGATAAAGGTCAGCCATTGACGCTGACTACAATAACATCAAAAAATCGAGTTAACAATGTGCATCAACTGTTAGTAAATAATGTATAGCTGCATAACATGGTACATAACTAAGACATTTCTAAATTGATGTAGTTTTACATGCTAGATCTATCATGTGGCCCGTAACATAAACAAAAGAATAATCGTATAATGATGCATAATGCATGGCACTGTGTGAATCAAAGATGAGGATCTGGTCAAGCATACTGCAACTATGCAAATATAATTGACTTATACTACTGTACACATGTGGAAATACACTGTAACAATGGAAGCATGGGTACTCTCGTTCATGTACCGTTTATCCAGCCTGTACTGACATGACAAGCCTTGATACTCATATATAAATTTTTTTATGAAATTTGGACCATGAGATGAGCTTATAAATGGACCACAATATTGAATAGATAATTTATATCCCACTAACTTCTTCGACTGGCTAAGCTATGAGTCGCAACGCCTCAAGCTCAAAACGTATAGTGCGAAACAAGTTTAGATCTACTTCAACAAATGCATCATCACAAGTTCAAGCAAAGCAACAACTACAGACATACACAGACCCCTATGGAGGAAAATAGGTTGTAGAGAAAAGAGATTTCGTTAATATTCCAATATACACGTGCGAGACTCTAGAATGTGTCATACACATCATGGTCGTCAGATTGGCATAACTGAGTACAGATACCACCAAAACAGAGTTCACCACGGCAGAACAACCATAGTCAGAGCTATATGAGAAGAGGTGTGAGTTGGAGGTGTACTATCAATGGCATGGGTTATGAGTTCCTAAGACACGATCAGTCGAGCTACTTAGAGACGGACCTACCAACATACTTGCTCATCTTGAACGGGAGAACAATCAAATGTAAAGGCGACTAAACTATTTTCATACAGTCCAAAAGGCTACGAAAAATCTATTAGGGAAGACGCAAGAGCTACCCATCAAGTCTATTAATGAAATTACTACTTTAGACGATGATAAAGATATTTCAGACTTCTCAGATTCAAGCAATGATGATTTTCAAAAATTCCTACCTACGAAGATTAGACATTGTTGTTAATGTCCAGACATTCTGTGTAAGATGTAGTGTTGTTGTCAATATCTGACAATGATGATTATGTACGTTCAACTAAAGTATGGAATGCATAAATGCATGATATGTCAGTCCCACCACCTATGGACGCATATTAACAAATAATGTATAGGGAGACCAGCATACAATTTCGTTTATAGTAACCACTTTTATTGCTTTTGCATTGCTGGTTTGTTAATAAAAGCCTTCTAGAGTTATCAACATGACCGTAGATGCTACTTATCATATTCTTATACTAATTCTTCATAGTTTATGAAAACCAACTACCTATAGTCGCTTCATTAGGCATATAGTTGATTAGGTATCAAAATAACAATATTCACTACCTCTCACAAAATCCTTGATTTCACTAATAATCTTATAACAATCTAAGAAAAATAAGGTATATAGTTGATTAGTTCTTGCTATGCTAAAGACTCTCATTCTCTTGTGATTAAAATATACTACAACAAACAACCAACCAAAATCACATCAATGTACTCACATAACACTCATTCAACCAAAAAAAAAAAAAAAATCAATACAATATTAAATGAAAATACCATTGCCATAAATTCTAGTATGGATTCTTTACTTGAGGTGATAGAAATTTCAGTTCAGTCCAGAAGCAGTTGTGGATCTGTGAAGCAGCAATGGATTTCAGTTCAAACTAAAAGCAAGACAGTCTGAATGGGAGCAGATGTATTTGTATAACATAAGTATATCTCGATTCTAGTGATATTGATTTTGCTTTAATAAAATTCCTTCATAACCCAATAATTTTATAGTCGGGTATATAACTCAATTTTAAAGTAATCGAGTTATGTACAGATTAAAAAAAGGCGAAAAACTCATTTTAGTCCCTACATTTTCATGCGACTCCCACTTTGGTCCCTAACTTTTTTTTCCACCGATTTTAGTCTCTATCCTGGAAAATGCCTCTCATTTTCGTCCCTGACGTTACATCAGAAATGGAAATTACACAGTTGGCAAACGGCATGCACTATGGACCCACTAAAAGCTAACATGGTCATTAAAATAATAATAAAAAAATGCCACGTCAAAATGTAAATTAAAAAAATTAATTTATTAATTTTAACTAAATAAAAAAATTAAAAACAAAAATTAAAAAAAAAAAAAAAAAAACAAAACAAACCTTGAGATCAAACTATGTCTTGAACGAGAAAAAATAAGATCCCAGTTTCAGATCTAAGAACAAAGAAAGAAAAAAAACACCCACCAAAAATCCATAAACAATCCAATTTGAAAACATAACAAAAACATAAAAACAGAGATTTCAGATCTAACCAACGAAAACCTAAACATAGATCTAAATCGACTAAACCAACTTTCTCTCTCTCTCTCTCTCTCTCTCTCTCTCTCTCTCTCTCTAAGCTCTCTTGCCTCTGATCCTCCTAGCGAGTTGGATATCCTTAAGCATGATGATGACTCTCTTGGCGTGAATGGCACACAGGTTGGTGTCCTCGAAGAGCCCGACCAAGTAAGCCTCGGCGGCTTCTTGAAGAGCCGCGACGGCGCTGCTTTGGAATCGAAGGTCGGTCTTGAAGAGCACGACCATGCTCTTCTGGTACTTTCTAATCTCCCTCAGAGCCACGGTTCCTTGCCTCTGGTGGACTTATGAGCGGTCTGCTTGGTACGAGCCATTTGGAGAGGGGAAGATCTATTTGCTTCTTTGATTTTTTTTTTTTTTTCTGTGGATTTCTGTGCGTATAGTGTTGCCGTGGTGGTGGGTTGTTGTTGTGGTGGTGAGGTGGGTTGTTGCCGTGGTTGTGGGGGTGAGGTGGAGGGCGTGGGTTTGTGGATCGGTGTGGTGGAAGTTTGGGTTTGGGATCGGCATGGTGGAGGCCTAAGTATCTGGATCGGCATAGTGGAGGGTGTAGGTCGGCGTGGTGGATCGGCATGGTGGAACTCTAACCTTGCTTTGTATTGATCAGTGGCTGAGTATGCTTTGGGTAGATCGGTTTCCGTGGGTTTTTGTGTGCTATAGGTGGTGGTGGTGGTGTGTGTGTGTTGGTGGTGGGGACTTTGGGCAGATCAAGGTCCAGCTGGTACACCTCCTTCGCCGCCAAACAAAACGGCATTGTCGTTGTCAAAGTGTATGAAACTGATAAAGATAATCAGAAGTGTGGGAGGGTTTGCGGTGTTGTTAATCTATTTGGTTGTGTTGTTGATGATGTGTGGGAAGAACCGTACGAAACCGTAGGAGATTACAAGCAACAAAGCGTTGGAAACTGTAGCTGAAATAAAAATAAAAATTTTTGGGTTTGTGTTAATTTTCTAGGATTATATTCTTTGGGTTTTGAAAATTTTGGGTGGTCAGAGTTTAATTTTTTGGGTTTGTATTCTTTGGGTTTTCTGGGTTTGTTCTCGTTCTTCTTTTGATTTTTGAATTTTCTTACTTTTCTAGGATTTTATTTTTATTTCATTTTTTCCTTTTTTTCGTTTAGTTAAAATTTATAAATTAATTTTTTGTTTTTAAAAAATGACATGGCATTTGTGGGCAATATTTTAATGTTTTAAATTTATTCTGTTTGCCAGCTGTGCAATTTCCGTTTCTGATGTAACGTTAGGGACGAAAACGAGAAGCGTTTTCCAGAATAGGGACTAAAATCGGTAGAAAAAAAGGTTAGGGACCAAAGTGGGAATCACGTGAAAATGTAGGGACTAAAATGAGTTTTTCGCCTTAAAAAAATGAAAATGCCACACTAGCGAGCCAGCATGGCAAAAATCTCGTAAAAACTTGACTATAAAATCATCAAATTTTATGCAAAATTAGATTAAATTGATGCCGAGTTTTAAAACATGGGCATATCTCTATATAGTTTTGGAAAGGGGGCAAAACGCTATAAATTTCTAGTGAAAGGGGCAAAGCCCCATTTTGGCCATATGTCTTAAGTCACTTTTCTAAATGTTTTGATCATCAACTTTTTTTTCTAAATTAGATGACTATGAAAGAGAACATTTATTTCTTGGTAACAATATTTCTTCAAAGTTGAAAAAAATAAAAGTTTCTTAGAAGAATTGTATTGTTCAAGAATTAAATAAAATGATGCCTTCATCTTATGTGTATATCTTACTATTTAAAGTTGGATTGGAATTAAAAGTTTTTTCTTTTCTTTTGAGTCTTTTGACTTACTGTTTTGCAGAAGATTTTAATTGTACTGAGCTATGGACTTGCCATGGTAAGAAAAATGGTACTTAGGGCATGTTGCACCACATGGAAGCGTATAAGAAGTGGCCTTTTTCCCGTGATGATAAGCAAAAAACTGTCTTTCCAAGCTAAGAGGGAAGGGGAAAGTGGTTCAAATGTGTTAGTGGTTGTAAACTATAGTGAAGAGAGGATAAGGTTGGCGCTAGCAAGGATGATCATTATTGTTGAATTACCTTCTAAATTTGTGGAGCATCAAGGCTTTCAAGAATTTATGGAAATAGTTGAGCCTAGTTTTCCTATTCCCCATTGCACTACTATTGCAAGGGCTTGTATGAAGTTTTATTCTAGTGAGGTGGATATTTTGAGAAGGACTTTTGTTGGGCAACGGGTTTGTGTGACAACGGATACTTGGACCTCCATACAAAATGATAATCACCGCACACTTCATTGATGGGGATTGAACTTATCAAAAGAAAATCTTAAACGTTTGCCCTATAGCTAATCACAAAGGGGACACCATATGTAGGGCAGTTGAGTCATGTTTGTCGAAGTGGGGTATAGACCGGTTGTTTACAATTACAGCGAACAATGCTAGTTTTAATGATGTAGCAATTGATTATGTGAAGAAGAAAACAAAAGAAAGAGATAGTAGCATATTGGGTGGTGGGTTCATGCATATGCATTGTTGTGCGCATATCTTGAATTTGATAGTGCAAAGTGAGTTGAAGTCCATTCATGAATGACTTGCCAAGGTTCAGAATGCGGTGCAATATGTGAGAGTCTCTCTTGCAAGGTTTGAGAAGTTTCAAGAATGTGTTGAAAATGACAAAATTAAAGCCAAATTTTTGTTGTCCCTTGATGTGCCAACAAGGTAGAATTCAACTTATCTAATGTTAGATTGTGCTTTGAAATTTGTGAGAGTATTCGATAGGTTGGAAGAGGAGGATAGGCATTATAAACTTTATTTTTGTGAATCAGATGGAAATAGGCAAAAACCCATTGGTCCTCTAACTATCTTGATAAGGAAAATGTCACGACCTTTGTGAAATTTCTTAGCATATTTTATGAGGCAACACTTGGATTTTCTAGGTCCTTGTTTGTCACTTCTAATACATACTTCCATAAGCTTATGAACATTAAAGATAAATTGCAGTAGTTGTGTAGTGTTGATGGGGATCCACTTTTGAGGAGTATGGTGGTAGAGATAATATATATATATATATATATATATATGATAAATATTGAGGAAGTATAGATAATATCAATTTGATGCTTTTTGTTATTGTTGTTCTTGGCCCAAGGTATAGATTGAAGTATGTCAAGTTTTGGTTCATGGAATGGTATGGAAAGGACAAGGGAGATGCGATGAGCTCTAAGATTTGGGATGCATTGAAGTGGTTGTATATGGAGAGAGTGGGTCAAAATGGAGCCTCGAGTTCTAATGGTAGTGGTAGTAGTGCTTCATTGTCTAGGGACTCCAGGCCAAGTGTTGGTAATGCTTCATTGTCTTATCGCATTAAAAGCTATAATAATAGGCTTAAGCAACACTTGGCAAATGATGACAGTGTGGAATGCAAATTTGAGTTGGATAGGTATTTGTTGGAATCTTTTGAGAACCCTGATGTGGAAGATTTTGACATTTTGATGTGGTGGAAAATGAATTCTTTTGGATATCGAGTCCTTTCCCAAATTGCTCATGATGTATTGGTTATTCCTGATTTTATAGTTGCATCCGAGTCTACTTTTAGTACAGAGGTCGTGTTTTGGATTTGTTCCATAGTTTACTATCTCCTAATATAATTGAAGCCCTTATTTGTACCCAGAATTGGTTGAAGAATGCAAAGAAAAAAAAGACCAATAAAGCTTCAAGAGTGCATGGATAATGTGGAGGATATGGATGGTTTTGAGATTGATATCGATAAATATATATATATATATATATATATTTGTTCATTTTGTTTGTTGTATGCATTAATTGTTTATTTATTTGTGCAATACTTAAGAACCTTTTTTTTTTAATGGGATTGTAGAAATTGCATAAGTTTGCTCAATGCCTATGGAGGAGAATCCAAGTATCGTTGTGTTGGATGATGGTGAGTGATGTGCTGCTCTTTTCTTGGAGTTAGTTAGTAGTTAGTATTATGTAAGTATACTTAATATTATCATTCGTATGTGCTAATTATAAATATTTTATGGTTTATAAAATTTTTATTATTATTAACACGTATTTATTTTGTTTTGTTTAGTATTGTGTAGGAGTTCTAAAATGATGCATAATGCACAAACTTACTGGACAAATGAACTTACGGGAATTAGCGTTCTTTTGCCCATATACTAATTATATCTATACATGTTATTGGTAATGGACTTTTCACTAATGGTAGTTATTTAGTTATTTGTGGGTAGGATTATCATTGGGGATACAAGCAATTAGCATTCTTTTGCCTAAATGCTAATTTAATTTGTATATCTTTATTTTGGCATTTGTGGACACCGACAGATAGTTCTATAATACGTTATTAAGTGGATATATTAATACTTATTGTTATTGACACTGACACACACAATGACACTAATGATATTATATGCTACATGATAGTGTTTTGGGAGTTGCACTCTTATTGAGGCAATTTCAAAAAAAAAATTGCATGGTGAATGAAATGAAAAAATTTGGACAATTTGTCATGTGTGAATAGGTTGGACAAGTTTATGATGAAATGATGAAATTTGGACAGATTGTTTATGTGTGTACGAAATGATAAAATTTGCGCAGATTGTTTGTGTGAACAGATTTTTGAATAGATTGAATAGGTTTTTGAATAGATTTTATGTGTGATCAGGTTGAACATATTTTTTTTAAGAAGTTTCTGTGAAATTTGAACAGATTTTGTTGCTATTTTTAAACAAATTGAACAAATTCTGTGTGAACAGATTGAACAAATTTTTTTTATGAAGTTTTTGTGAAATTTGAATAGATTTTGTTGGTTTTTTTAAACATATTGAACATATTTTATATGTGAACAAGTTGAACAGATTTTTTATGAATTTTCTGTAAAATTTGAATTGATTTTGTTGTTGTTTTTTGAACAAATTGAACAGATTTTACGTGGGAACAGGTTGAACAGATTTTTTTTTTATTTAAAAAAAAACAAATAGAATTTTTAATGTTTCAAATTAACCAAACTGATTAAACTAACCACAAAAAACCACACCGTTATAGGCTGGAAAACTGACCCTAAGCAATATGCATTAGTTTTAATTATTAGAAAACCAATTCCTATCAGTTTGGTAATAAATTTGGGAAAAAACCGACTGAGCCGACCGAATCACGCACACCCCTAGTTTTTAGTTGACTTTCCAACAAAATTTCCAAGATTTTCAAATTTTCAAAATTTTTTCACTGGCTCGATTGATCGAAGCTAATCCTTGACTGATCAAAAATATCTAGTTTTTAGGCCAAAAGTCTTTGTCTCTCTCAATTCCTTTTCAATTGCTCCTCGATCAGTCAAAAATTTTCAAAACCTTCTTTTGATCATTGCTCGACTCCTCTCGACTGATCAAAATTCCAAAATTTTGAATTCTTAAGGTTTGATAGATTAGTTTTGTCCTATTCTCTCTTTCTCTTCGACTCCTCTCAATTGCTCTTCAAAAAAAAAAACATGTCTTTTCCGAGTCAAAGCTTCAAGGGTTTTCTTTCTCATATCAAGTAAGACTTTTTTACCCTTTCTTTTCATTCAAATTACATACATTCATGCATTAATCTGACATTTTCTCTAAAATATTTGAACTAAAATATTTTGGGGATTTTGATTATTTTGGGTGTTTTGAGCTAATTTGTTCAATGGGTTTTTGTCTATGCATAATATATATATATATATATATATATGTTTCCTCTACTTTAATTTGAAAATTTTCATGGATTGTGAAAATTTTTGAAATTAGGGTTCATGTATTCTTGAGAATTCGGGGATTTTTTTCAATTGGGTAAAATTAACCATTCTTATTGATTAATTGTTTGATTATAACATGTTTTATTCTTGTTGTAATAATCAATTTCTCAATTTGGGTGTTTTTGATTAGGGTTTATGTTCTACATAAATTGGGGATTTTTCATAAAACTTGATTTTCTGGTTCAATTTTTCAAAATCATAAGAATTTGAATACCTCATTGCATTAGTTGAGTCAATGCATCATGCATCATATAGATTTTGAAGATTATATTTATATATATGTGTGTATATATATATATATATATATATGTATCCTGTTTATCTCTCTAATGTAGTTTGCCCTTGGTTTTGTGTTTCTATTCTGATTCCTCCCTCTTTAGATCCTTAGAAATGGCCCCTAAGAAAGCTAAAACAAATGTCAAAACCAAAGCCAAAATATTTTTAGGGTCCACTTCTACCTCTGATGAAGAATTTGATTAAACAAGGTTTCATACTCTTCCAAATGCTCAAAAGTTTGAGACTTTGGTTAAGTGTAGGTCTATCTAGAATGAAAGGTAGAGTAAGCCAGATGAGTTAGACTTGTTTTTCAAAAAAAAAAATCTAGAGTCTAGGAGCCGGTTGCCTCTTTGTACTAGTCTAGTGTCTCCTCCTGGTGCCTTGATTAGAGAATTCTATTCGAATCTCTCTATCCACTCTGCTTCATCCGGTGGTCACTTCTTGACTACTTGGATTTGAGGTGAAGAATTTCAAATAAATAATAAAATAGTATTTGAAGCTCTTTATGTGCCTCTTGTTCATCTTGATGATGTCATGTCTCTTCTTTGTGGAAGATCTATCTCTTGGGTTTCTGAGCCTAGACTCCATTCTCATGAGTTAACTGAGCTTAACTACTTAATGTTTAGGATTGCTTGCCATTACATCTTTTCTATCTCTCATATTCATACCATTCTTATACATATAGGTGTATCTTCTAGTGCGGTCTTATTACTGGTGGTTCCATTTGCTTTCCCTCTCTTTTCATTCAAACCATCGTTGAGGTCCATAGGAACAACACTAGGAACAACGTTTATTCTTTCCTGTCATTTGTTGTTTAAAACTTAAAAGTTTGGATTGTGACCCCTTAGAGTTATATAATACTTTTACTTGAGTCATTTTATTTCACTTAGTACTTTTGAGTGTAAATGTCACCTCAATTTATTTAAAAATTGTGTCCTTTTAATTAAATCATTTAAAAAAAAATCTTTTTTGTAAAACAATATTGTCATTCTTTCTTCATTTTCTGTTTTTAAATTTTCTGTTTTTCATTTTTCTTTAGAGGCACCTTAGATACCAAAAGCCATCACCATCCACAACTGGGGTACCCTATCTAAACCACCATTATTGGTCTTATTTCAAAACTAAAGCCACTTTCATAGGGGCAGAGCCACAGCCATGGTTGGTGCTTTTAAAAATCTTTTATAGTATGTATAATTATGAAAAATAGATTTAGTTTCAAAATTATAGGAGTTCTGCCCCCCTCTCCAAATATTTGACTTAGTCCAATAATGCTCTTATAAACAGAAAAAATTGCTAATTAGTCTAATAGTTATAGAGACAAGGTAGTCTATGTTTTCTCAATTTCCTTCTTTTATAGTAAAAATTGCTCTTGTACCTATTAAAATTTTGGATCATATGTGTGTTTGAAGATCCTACAAAACACGCGGGTCTATAGCCGCATTTTTTTTAGCCACGTTTACAAAAACGTAGCTATAGCTAACCTATAGCCACGTTTTTAAGAAACACAACTATAAACTTCACCTATAGCCACGTTTTTAAGAAACGCGGCCATAGACTTAACCTATAGCCACGTTTTTAAGAAACGCGCCTATAGACTTCACCTATAGCCACATTTTTAAGAAACGCGGCTATAGACTTAACCTATAGCCACATTTTTAAGAAACGTGGCTATAGGTCCAGCCAAATAAATTTTTTTTTTTTTTTAAAGGAGGACCTATAGCCACATTTAAAAACGCAGCTATAGGTTAAGTCTTTGGCCATGTTTCTTAAAAACGTGGCTATAGGTCTAGCCAAATAAATTTTTTTTTTTAAAGGAGGAAACGTGGCTATTGGACCGGTCCTATAGCCGCGTTTGAAAAAATGCGGTCATAGATCACTCAGGCCTATGGTCACGGATTTGAAGCCACAGTTGAAAACGTGGCCTAAAAAAATGCGGCTATAGGTCAAATCAAGCTATAGCCACGTTTTTTTGGAGCTATAGCCGCATTTTTAAAACGCAACTATAGAACCCTTTTTTTTTGTAGTGAGACTTTAGTAGTTCAAATAAAATAAATTTTATTAACTTTGGTAGACAATTTTGTAATATATATTGAAAATAAAAATTTTACGAATTTCACAACGAAAATTATAAAAGAATTTTATCCTATGAAAGATTAATACTGAGCATAATTTTTATAGGATATACTAAAGTTCTTTTGTTGATATTCTTGTATGTCTAATATCAAACTGGACAACATTTTTATACTCATTAGATTTTAAAAGATGATAATTTTGTTTACAACATATCTATAAATTATAACCTACTCTAGTATCAATATATTAAGGTTTATATGTATTTGTGTTCGTGCATGTGTGTGGAGGTTTGTTTTGACTAATTAATATGTTACACCACAATTTGGCCCCCAAACAAAATCTTGGCTTCGCCAATGCACAGTCACCATGAACCACCATCAAAAACCCATCTCAAATGAGTCAAACCTTTTTTTTCATACCTAATTAATTCACCTCCAAACTTCTCACTTACCCAGCGCAAATCACTTGGACAAGCCACTATTGCCTTCAATTATTGAGAGGCACACGACAACCAACGCATATAGACATCTACACCCAAGCCAATTAGCACCCAACATCCCATAATGCTTATAAAATACCTAGTCCCTAGCTACATCATTCAACCAAGCAATATAGATTATAGGCTTACATAATATTAAATTAAACTCCAAATTTTTGGACAAAATCAAAATGACTTCAAACTAATAGGGTTCAATTTACAATTTAGTCCATGCTTTAGTTTGGTAAACTAAGTTACTTCTATCAGGGAACTAATTGTTGTTTGCTTTTAGGGATCAATTTCTGGAATACATAAGGAGTTTTGAATTGGTTATCAAAAGGTTATTAGGGGCACTAATGAAGAGGTTAAATGTGAAAGAAACTGATGAGACAAAAGAATCTCTCTTAATGGGTTCAAAGAGGATTAACCTTAACTACTATCCCATATGTCCTAGTCCTGAGCTCACAGTGAGAGTAAGTCATCACTCTAATGTGTCAACCCTTACTATCCTCCTTCAAGATGATATTGGTGGACTCTACATGTGAGGAAACAACAATATTTGGGTTCATATTCCACCTATAAGTGGCTCCCTCATGATTAATGTTGGTGATGCATTGCAAATACTGAGCAATGGTTGATACAAGAGCATTGAGCAATGTGTTGTTGCCAATGGAGGCAAGAATAGGACTTCAATTCCGATTTTTGTTAATCCTAGGCCATGTGACATGATTGGTCCTTTCTCAGGGGTGCTTGTAGGGGTTGAGAAAGCATTATACAAGCAAGTTCCTTTTTAAGATTATGCCAAGCATTTCTTTAGGAAGGCTCATGATGGGAAGAACACAATTGAATTAGCAAAAGTTTGATGTTTTTCTAAGGTGTGTTGTGAGGTTGTTCTATTGCAATGGAAATAATTTTGATGAAAAAAACTAGGTCTAATAGGATTAAGTTTCTCTCTCTCTCTATCTCTCATCATTTCCTTCATGACATTCTCCAACTTCAACATTTCTCTTCTAATAAATATCATGCTTCTCTCCAAATTCAAGTTCTCTCTTTTTACCACCACGTACCCTTGGTGCGATGGTCACTCCATAAGTATAAGTGCTTGTGGGGTGTGGGGGGTGAGGGCTGAGGTTTAAGTCTCTAAAAGGGAGCTTTACACATATATACACTTAGATTAAATTAGAGTAAAAATTCTATCTTGTATAAAATAAAATAAATAAATATTTTTTTTTTTTTTTTTGAGAATCCCTCTCTAGATTCAAGTGTTAGGATTAGTGCCCTTAAATCCTATTCTATGATGTTATGTATGACATTATATATGATTTAATGTTATGATTAATAAAGTTATTTTATTATTATTTAAAATAATGGTAACATGAATATTTGGACATTATCATATAATCCATGAAATGCATAGTATGTGATTTATTTGATTTATTTGATTTGTAATCGGTGATGAAATTGGGCATTTCATCTACGAAAACTATAACATATCAACTAAGATGATTTGTCTTGATCATAGAAGTGGAGACTTCTAGTTGATGTGTTGATATGTTTTAAGAGTTAAGACATATTGAACTGGACTGTTGTGAGATTTATTATTCTCCTAATGACTGTTAAATGAATAATAAATCTCATGACTTCTATTTGCATGAACTCTTAATCCTGAGAAAATAATGGACTTGATCAAGAGGTGTAGGTTGCTTTGATATATCAAGAGTGAAATCTAAAGTCACGATAAAATCTCAATATGTTGGGCAGTCACATTTAATGTTGATGGAATATATATTCTTAAGATGGAATTCATAACCTCTTAACGGAGATATAAAATATTCTCTTTAAGATAAGTTTAATGGATTTGGTTATTTAAAATGTTAGGCCTAACCACTTTAATAAGAAGTTACTAAAGTATACATATATATATATATAAGAAATTAGATTTCATAAATATATGATGAATAACTTAAAGGATTAAACCGAGTACTCAAGGATTAAGATGTAGTAATCTTCAAAATAATAGTCTACATTTATGACTTTGTATTACTACGAATATTTTATAAAGGGGTTGCATGTATAATAAAGTCTTGGGATATAATTTATTAATAAGACCTAGAGTGCAATTATATTTATATAGTGGTATTAAATATAATTAATGGCAACTTTGGACTTGTCAAGAATTAATAAAAAAGCCTAAGACCTATTGGAGCTAGAGTCTTATTTGTTCCCTTTTGGTTTCACTCTAAGCCACACACTAAATCCCAATTGAAAATGCCCAATAGGTCAGCCTAATTAGATAATCAGTTAGATATAAAGGGAGAAACATACAGAATTTTATATATGATACATCATTGTGAAATGGTGTGTATGTGTCAGTGAAGCCACTAAATTATTCTCCTTTAGAAACTGATTAAGAAACCACACTTCTTGGGCATAAAGTGGAATAGGAATGAAGATTAAAAGTGTTCTTAAGTACTTCTAATCTTCTTCTTTTTTTAATTTCACCACACCAAGGTACGCTCTCTTGTTCTTAAATTCTGAAATTTACATAGTACATGGTATTAATCATGAATGAAGTAGATCCGTGTTTGTTGTTTCCGCTGTGTGTTTTGTATGAAATACAAAACCAAATTTTCCAACATCAAGTTGGTATATCAAGTTGGTATTAAATTTGCCACATTAAGTTTGTACAGGAATGTTAGATCTGTTTAGGGCTCATTAATGTTAGATTTGTTAAGGTCCAAGCATATCACTCACCCTTAATTGCTCCCCCAAACTTTTCGCCTTTTCCTCCATAGTCTTTTCTTTCCCGTCATTTCTAAATGCTTGTTCCTGCATTCTCACGTGTCATATGATTTGTTATCTCTGGTTTTATTGACCAGCTCTTGCTCCTCTAGTTCAGAGATGGTATATATGTTTCAGGTGTATACACCCAACCTCTCACAACACGAGACCCGCACATTAGTTAGTATCGCATCAACAATATAGTCCTCTGCATAAGCATCTGTTTGTTCACCACTATGCTTTCAGTTATCAAAAAATCAGAGGCATATATCTTCATTTTCTGCTCTTGGTCTCGGCCCCCCTTGCGTACAATTTGAATACCCTCCTAAAATGATTCTTCATTAAGGAATTAAAATGGCTGTAACAAACATTCCTTCTTGGCATGCCCAATTCTCATATTAAATAGATGAAAAAGGGTCCTTTAATCCCTGTCCCCTAAACTGTAGTCTGAACTCCTCAAGGCTCAAGGCTTTACAAATTGGAGATTTTGATGCCACACTAACTTGATCAATTTTAAATCCTACAGACCCTTCACTTAAAAATGACTTCCAATTAGAACTGCGTTTTTAGCACAATTCTTGGTTTTAAGGCAGCAACGGTCCAAGGCATATTGATTCCATGGTATAGCAGAGTACATTTGACGGGTGAGAACTGAGAATATCCCAATTCAGTTTCAAGCATAATTCATCAATTATTATTCTGTTTAATGGCAAAGCATTATGTTTTCGTTTAACGTTTAGCAAATCCAGATCCCCTTTTTTAAAAATTAAAAATTAAAAAAAAATACGAGAGAGAGAGAGAGAGAGAGAGAGAGTTTGGAAGAAGGATAGCTAAACACAAAAATCGATATCACTAACAATTTTAACATTCCACAACGGCTATGACCATGACAATAATAAGAGTTTGTAATAGGAAATGCAACCTCAATTAGAAACAAGTATCTACATCCAAGCATCCATAGAGATTTATAGAACATGTTAAAAATCCAAAGGTGAATACTAATGTGAAAGCAAACTATGCTTTGGCTTTTCCAGCCTGGAGCGACTGAATCCTCTCTTGTAACTTGAAGATCTGCAAGATCACAACCAATAAATAGATTAATGTCATTAAAATATATGACCAAAACTGGATGAATTAGTACACAAACGTACATAGCTGAAATTTTAACAAGCAAACAATAAGTGAACAAAAGGTTTCAACATTGCATGGTGTGCACCACTGATATTTAACCAGAGTATACAAAGATTTTTTTACTAAACCATAAAGAAAGTATTTCTCAGACAATCTTTAAAACGAAAATTTGAAGTAGCAAAATTTAGCTACAAAACATCAAGAAAAACTTGTAACTAGGTATCAGAATTTTGAGAAAGTATATCTTGTGGCAGGTAAACCAAGTCAGCCATATAACAAGCCAACACTAATGAGTGAATGTCATGTAATTCAATTTTATACTCTTTTGTGGAAGTTGGTCCCACCAACCTCCCACATGGTATTTGCTCATTGGCTTCTTACGTGGTTGCCTTGGTATGCTTATTACAAGAGATATTTTCTCCAAAATTTTACACTTGCCAACTCTGCCCTAAAGTCAATAATCAACAAAAACAAACAAAGCAGCAGTGAAAGCAATGAGGAAATTCTGGCTGGGAGGAGAGGGATTTTTTTTTTTACGTGTAAACTACAGAAGCAGAACTCCTCACTTTTGCTTTCAGTGAAAGAATAAGAACAAGTTTGATGAAAAATCACATTGAGTCACAAGAAATACTTCATTGTTAGTCTACTTCCCAAAAAGCATACACCCAAATCCTATTTTCCCTAAAATGTTGATCAATTATTCGATTAGTTGAAGATTTTTATTTTTACTTTTAATTACTATAAGTGGCTAAAGTGAGATTCTACTAAAATTAAGTAGAGATATTGAAGAAAGAATCTTGTGCTCAATGTGCTAACATCTATCTAGTACTCCTTTAAAACAAAAAAGAAGGCAAAGCATGGGACTCAGCATTAGACTAAAGAGAGTGCACATCTCAACCTTCCCACTGTGGTTAGGAAACTATTACCATGTCTAAATTTCTAGAGTGTTAAGGCTTAGATATGTCTATATTGCATTTATATGTATTACAGAGGTTAAGACTATATTTCATATTTTTAATCAAATTTTAAGAGTAGATTTTCGTTTCTATAACAGATCTAATTAAATATTAAACAGCCAAAACAATTTTTTTACAACAGAGAACGTGTGTAAAGGAATTACATATAACATTAGCAAATTGATGATGATATGGGAAATTGTGCATATTTAAGATCACATGTAGCATCTGCCATAAAGCAATTAATTCATTCTATTGGCATCCTATATACCCCTTAAGAGATTAAGATGACATGTGAGAGAGTTCCAGTTACCCTTAACAGAACACACAACTCTTGAGAAAAGCTTTAAAACAAACAATAGGAACAATCACGTAGCCTTGAAAGAAAAAAAAAATGTAGATTTTTACAGTGAGTTATCAGCATGTAAGCCTCCTTAGCAGTCACATGTTCTAGATAAACGAATCTTATTGTTTATTGTAACAAAATATATACGCATCAATATTTATGACAAATCATCATCTAATTTCCTGTTCCTATTGAAAAATGAAATTGTTGTTTAACTGGAAAAAAATGGGATAAGTTCCAAAAATATAATATGTTTAAATAACGCATAAAGTTAAGAAATTGCAGAGAAAACTAATGTTGATTGTTGTATTTGCACTGTGCATTTATTTAATTCCTTTCTAACCTTATTACCCAAATACTCAAAACAACACCAAATCTAAGTATCTAACACAAATATGCAAAACCACACCAATTCTAAGCCAAACACCTTGTTATATAAACCAAAATCTAAAATCAAACCAGAATTAAAACCAGTCCATCCAAAGAACTCCAGCCTAAACCTAACAGAAAAAGAGAAAACTTTACCAACGATCTCTCTACTCGCACCTTGTGGAGTCTCTGTATAGCGGTTTTGGTCCTCTGATGGGGGGCTTTAGAGCGGTGGTATCTCTCTTTGAGTAGAATCTGTCATTCTATTTTATTTTCAGTATTTTATTATTAAAAATAACCTTACCCATAACGGTTCCAGCAGTATTAGGGTTGAGGAAAGCCAGTTTTCTGGTGGTTGGGATGGACAGTGGCAGCGGCGGCCCTGAGATGTCTCTCTTTCTCTCTCTGCGCCTTACAAACTCTCAACCTCTCTGTATCTCTCTAGATCCTTTTTTGGGCTTTTGTATTTAGTTGAATGGATTTATTGAATTTTATTAAGTTAAACGGTGTTTTAGTATTGCTGAAACAGTATAATGTTTTGCTTTTTTTATTGTAAAGGTGGCAGAAAGTTAGATAGGCTTTTTTTTCCTATATGGCAGAAAAGCCTTAATTGTAGGAAAAAGCTTCTGCTTTTATATATAGTATTAGATTAGATTTTCAGAAAAACATACCAAAGCTTGCATAAAAAGCCCTTCATCTTAGCTTCATGGTTATTGGAACTCTAAACTGGACACGGAAAATTGACATCACAAATCAGCCATTGGCTATGAAATGCATCCCTCTTTCTAGGTTTTAAGTTGGTTGAGATAAATGGCAAGAAAGGATTGCTGGGAAGAAGGGGGAAAATGGAAAGAAGGTAAAGTTTGATAGGAGCCTAAAGATGAAGAAAGGAAAAATAGATACATAATTTTAACATTATACCCTGATTGGAATGGCTAATGGAGGAGAGGCAACTGCATACCCTCTTAACAAGCCTTCATTCCTCCAATCTGTCCACATTCAGAGCATTGAAAATGGTGGGTGCAGAAGAAGCCCCATCCTTTTAATTTTCCTTTACCTTCTATCCTTTCAACTAAATAACAAAAAAAGTGCACCTCCACTCCCATTCCTCCCTCTCAACCCCCTTTACATTCTTTCACTTGCATGAGCTCAAGGACCTACTTTTTAAAACCACTCTCAACAAGCTTGCTTCCCTCTTCAACCTATGCCCACCGTTGAGAGAGTTGAAAATGGCGTTCTCCAAGGAGAGGGAGACCTCATCCTTTCACTCTAATCCTCCTCCAATACTTTCAATTTAGTTCAGTACACTTCTATGAACTATGTAAATTACCACAATCCCTAATCAAACAATAATATTGTCACATACATCTCTAACAATTCTATTAAATCTACCAAAACTTACTATCTTAAAATTCTCAACTTCCTAAACCACTGAAAATCTACAACCTTCATTTATATATATATATATATATATATATATATATATATTTTGATAAGTAATAAACTTTATTGAAATCAAAAAGAGAAAGACACCCGAGTACACCGGGAGTATACAAGGGGGGGAAACAAATCAAAAACGGACATTACAAACATCAAGCAAATCCAAAATGGAAGAAAAAGGATGGTTTCTCCACACGGAAAACCAGTCCAATAAGGTTCTGAAAAATACAACCTTCATTTATATTAAACATCATGCATATATGACACCCAAGATCATGGTTTGATCTTGAAGAAAACTAAACACTTAAGTTATGTTTTGTAACAGTTTTTGTATTCTCTTTTCAAAAACTTGTTTTTGAGAATATTAAAAAAAAAAATGATTTTTGAAATCAAAAACATGTTTGGTTAGTTGAATTAAAAAGATAGTTTTTTGAAGAAAAAAATAGAAAATATTAAAATATGTTGTTATCAAGATTTAAACTCTGATGCTAACTCATTAAATGAGACAGATTCATTAAATAAATGCGTGTTTTCATTGACTTTTGAAAATTAAAAACTGAAAACAACATTGTGCCTGTTTTTAGTTTCCTTCACAATTTGAGTTTTAAGAACAGTTTTTGTTTTCTGTCTATTTTGGTTGCCAAACAAGTTTTCTAATATCAAAAATAGAAATTTGTTTTTGGAAACAGAAAATAAGGGGAAATAACAATTACCAAACATATCCTTAGTATTCGAGTAAGAACTTCAAATCCAAACAACTAATTTTTGCAAATATATATACATCTATATATATATATATATATAGTAGTTACCTTCCACAACAACAATAAAAAGCCTTAGTCCCAAAATTTTGGGGTCAACTATGGATGCTCCACAAGTGAATCCTCTTATGCTAAATGTGACAAGTGGAACGTACATTTATTTTACTCAAGTATCACAGAAGAATTTTCATAAATTTAGTTCACAGTTCAAGATAACATGTCACCAGAAAGTCTTGCACACTGCAAGCTTCTAACTAGAAAAATGGAATTTTGGCGTAGGAGTTTGTATAAATTTCTATTTATATGTTGTGATGAGCTATAAACTTCCAGTTTTCCACAAATGCCCAATATTCCATCAAATTCCATTCTGAAATCAATTGTTTTAATTTGATATGCTTTAAGATTCTTCACCTAGTAGCAACCCATTATCATGAGTGTGATGAACTTGAAAAACTAATGACATCACAGTAAGAACTGCGCATGTGTGTGTGCATGTGGAAGGGTAGAATACATACCGCTTCTTTCTTGCTATTCTGCTTCTCCTCCAAGTCTTGAAGATTGCCATCAAGTCGTTTCCTAGTACGCAGAAAAAATTTTACAGTCAAATACATGCAGCAACAACAATAATAATTAGATGATGATGAACACAAATATTCTCAAACAATTGCAAAGTATCAACCACCAAATCTAAGAGAAGAATGAAACTCAAATATAGAAGTACAATGAGTAACCCCAAGCCCGGGACCACTCAAACAAGGTGTGAAGCAGTAATGATTTCAATTTATCCAAGGATATATCAGTGTCTGTAAATGTGCAAGAAGAAATTTGATGGTACAGAGAACTTTAGAATGCAAGAGTATATTCTTCAAATAAACCCAAAAATTTATACTGATAAGTGATGAGACCATCCACCAGAACTGGAAAAATTTTACATCCCCACATAGTGCATTTTAGTAAAAGATATCATAGGATATCAGTGCCAAGTAATAGTGCAAAGCATCAAGAGAGAGAGAGAGAGAGAGAGAGAAAGTAAAATAAAATAAAAAATAACATTAGGAAACAATCCAACCTGAAAACTCCAAGTTCCTTACAAAATAAACAAAAAAAGCAGCACAACATTGAAAAAAATTATTCTTTACGAGAATAAAAGCATAAAAAAAATCAAAAAAAAAATTTACAGGCTGCATGAATTCCCGTGTCATTTTTTTTTTTTTTTTTGATAAGTAAGAATATTGTATATACGAAGGCTACTCTATGCATGAAGAACATAGAGCAAACCAAGAAAAAACACAAGAGGAATAAAACGAAAAACAAAAATTACAAAAGAGAAAGAGAGTTAAGAAAAGAAGGGATAGAGTCACTAGTCGTGAGGGATGACACACATTCCCGTGTCATTTTTATTAGAATATGCATCAAGTTATTTGTTGTAAGGAAGTGTAATGATAGAGATGTGAAATATGTTATGTGATCATATTCAGCATTGTTCATTTTGTAGACTCTCTTTCCATCAAATGGGTTAAATTCAAACTTAAGGAGATTTGTCTGTCATTGATTGAAATTTTCTGCTGTGAGACATATTTTGAACGGCAGGAAACTAACTCACACAATTCTTTTTCCAATAAACTATCCTACATTCCTAGTCAAGCTTTAGACATCCAAAAATGCATTTAGTTACTTTAGTAACTACTAAATGAGGAAGCTAAGGACTTTAATTATAAAAAGTGAAAGAGCAAATGACTCTTTTGAGCAAACTGACTTCATTCCATCAAAAAATAAACGTGGTTAGAGAAGTATATGCCTTTATCAGTACAAGATACATGAAGTTATCATTTATGAGGATAAAGTACAGTTTTTTTTCCAGGTAGTAACCTCATACTACAGACTAACTATGAAAATGACCCAAAAGTACCATCTATACTTTCCTGTTACCATCTATCCAAAATTCATGATCCCATAGATCTTACATTTCAACTAGTGGATAAAAAGATGCAAAGATTGCAAGAATGAGTTCCAAAGTAAGCATACAATTCAGCCGAGATATATTCAATTCTCTTGCGCACATTCGCATTTGCCTCTGCTAAATCCTGCTTCACAAGAACTGGACCGATCAATTTGTACACGTTTGCATCTTCATTCAATATATCCAACTCCTACAAACACAAACAAAGAGCTCAAACCTAATTGATAATACCACCTCGTTCACTTGCAATCAAAACCCTTAGAATCCTTCATTCAGTCAAATCTAATACAAAGCCTAATCAGCATTATGGAAAATTGCACCGCGTAAAACTTCCAAAACATACACCCAACAGCATTTCACTTAACTTAAGATTTTTATTCACTTTCCTTCAGCTAAAAACTTCATTTTCCTTTCACTTTCCTACTAAACAAGCAGATATTAAAAAAGGGAAAGAGATAAATAAATGAGAAAGAGGGAGAGAGACCTTGAGGACGAGCTCATTCTCGCCGAGCTGGATAGTGTACTTCTTTCTCACTTGGTGATTCTTTGCAATATCTGACAAATTATATACCATCTTAGAGCGCTTCAATTTCAGACATGTGTATAAAAAGTAAAAACTCTAAAATTTAAAAAAAAAAAAATCAAAGTTCAAACAAAAATCAATTTATTAGCACATAGTGTGTTACTGTAATGAAATAGCCTTGCACAGCTGAGACGAGGATTTTCTCATACTAATAAGCGTTAGTTACTGAAGCAATACACTAATCCAGCAAGTACAACAAAGAATAAGTACAAACTAAAGTTATAGAAGATCCAGCATATGAGAACCCATCGTCCCTAATCACACAAACCCCATCAATCTCTCACAAATACCAAAATCAATCTAGCCATCGCTAACCCAAATTTGGGTGTAAACACTAATACCATATAATAATAATAAAAACAAAAATACATGCCTTTTTGGAGTTTGCTGAGATCGTTAGATTTGGCTTCGAAATCGCGCTGTAGCTCTCGAATAACGGTTGAGGAAGACATTTGTGTGTGCTTCTTCTTCTTCTTCTTCTTCTGGTTTCTGACTCGCTCTGCTGCTAAGTTGTCTGGTTTGGGTTTTTGACCGATTTTGCAAAATGGGACCTTTGCAAAATAAGAATATGGGTGGGTCGATGTTGGATTAACCGATTAGGCCTGATTGGGCTGAAAGGCCCAAGTGTATATTATTGGGGTCAGGTTGTAACACAGTTGCCTCTTAGTGTGTGTTTGGGAGGGGCTGAAATGCCCACGTCTGCGTTTCAGCCCCTCCCACGTTTTTTTTTTTTTTTCTGTTTTCACTTAAGTGGGACGCGCGTTGGTCACTGTTTATTGGCCATGAACAGTGAGTTTAGGCCAATGAACAGTAATTTTAAACGTGAACAGTATTTTTACACATTAAAAAATTATTTTGCTACAGTATTTTTCAGTTTTCAGTTTTCAGTTTCAGCTGCATCCAAACGGACTAGTGTGTGTTTGGAAGGGGCTGAAACGCCCACGTCTGCGTTTCAGCCCCTTCAATTTTTTTTTTTTTTTTTTTCTTTCACTTAAGTGGGACGCGCGGGTCACTGTTCATTGGCCATGAACAGTGATTTTAGGCCAATGAACAGTGATTTTATGCGTGAACAGTATTTTTTACACATTAAAAAATTATTTTGCTACAGTATTTTTTAGTTTTCAGTTTTCAGTTTCAGTTTAACCTTCTCTTCTATAGAGTTCATAGAGAAACTCAATATACAATTCTTATTAAAGATTTTAATACTCGTTAATAGAAATGGATTTGGATCCAGTGCAAATATTCCTCCGCACTCACAAAATATTTTTACAATAATTTTTACGTTTTTACTTTTTTGTTCATTGGGTTGAAATTGAAAGTTGTTTTTTTCAACTCTTAATCTCATCCATTAATAGCTGTTACATCGACTAACGTATTACACCTGATTCAAATTCGATAAAAATTACTAAGATATCTTGTCACTATAAAATCATTTGACAAAGAAACCCAAAAAGAGAGATTGTTTCTTTTTGCAATGTCAAAAATTGGACTTAAACAATGCCCTTTTTTTAAAAGGAATTAGTCAACACGTAACATGCTTGTACAAATGGGATTAAATTGACTAAAGGACTAAATTGATAAAGGTATAGGGACTAAATTGAAGTAGTACCATAGTAATTGGTTAATTTTTGCCACATCATCAGCTTTTAATAACCTTACACTAACACTATTTTATTATCTATATAAGTTTTGATGAAGTAATGAAATCTAAATTACTTATGCATTGGTTAAGATATATAGAATTCTATGTTAAAGTTAACTTAGGAATGCTATCGCTTGTTTAGTTCTTTATGAAAAACATTTTTTTTTTTTAACTTTTTTCTTATGTTTATTTACAATTTCATAAACAAGCTTGGAATACATGTAGGTTGTGTTTAGCTCCATGTAAAATTCTTTCCGAGTGTAAAATTTTTTCAGGTGAAAGTATTTTTTGAAAATAAAAATATTTTCAATTGTTTGATTGTATTTTGGAAAATACGTCAGAAAATGGTTTTTACTGTTTGGTTTGTACATAAAATGGTTACTAAAAAATATTTATAATCTGGCATATCTGCCAAACTCTCTCTCTCTCTCTCTCTCTCTCTCTCTCTCTCTCTCTCTCTCTCTCTCTCTCTCTCTCTCTCTCTCTCTCTCTCTCTCTCTCTCTCTCTCTCAAACTGAAATTTATTTCAATTTGACTATATTTTCCAATCCACCCAAACACCCTTGTCGAGTATAAATATTTTCCGTATAAAGTTTTCACCCAAACAAACATAGGAGTAATGTCATTCAACTTGCACAAATAATTATAGTATTTCTTGTAGGCGCAATTGTAATAAATGTAGCAGCGGTAGCAATAATGAAGGTTGTCACCGCCTAAACCAAAATAAGAGCGCATGATAAACGCTAAGAATAACAACCTCTAATTTACTCATTTATAAAATTAATTAGATAAATTGCCTTTTCTTCCATAAAAAAAAAAATTATATTTTTATCAATTGTGAAGTAATCTATAAAATTAAACTAAAGAGTAAACCACCAAGAATAGACGCCATATGTTGAAATTATTTCTTAAAAAAATAACTAATATATTATATTTATATATATAATAAACTTCCAAAATATAGTTAAAGCTCTAAAAGAAAGTATGCACAAGTAATAAATTTCATATAACCACAAAATTGAGTCATCAAAATAATATCCAATTATCCCAAGTGAAACATATTGACAAGGTCATTTTTTGTGCATAGGTACGTGTCTTTCACTGAAGGAGTGGCTTTACTAGACTCAAATTTGTTTTGGAGAGTTCAATTTGGAACTCGACATTGGGCTACATAGACCAATGGCTTCCATGCATTTTGAAGCCTTCAAAATAGATAAAACCCAAAGTCTAAGAATCATAATAATGGTTTAAATAAATAAATGATATTTTTAATTAAATAGCTTTGATTGAATAATGATTTGAAGACCATAATTATATATATATATATATATATATATGGTGATGTCCAATATTAGAGAATAATCAATTAGATGTTATATGTCCAATAATGGAATGAGTCTAAAATAGTTCATATCTAGTTGTGGTTCATAGTTCATGTTCAACATAATAAGGTATGTCTAACAATGGTCTATGTTTAATAATGTATGTCAATTAGTTTATGTCTAGCCATGGTTCATGTCTGAATAATATATGTCCAGCAATAGTCTATGTCTGAATAAATATGTCCAATTTTCTTCGCAAGAATTTCTTAAAGGTTTTATTCGCAACAGTAAGTCTTTGGTGGTTGTTATAGCTTTAGCTTCTTTACCAATCAATCTTTAAATTTACTTTGAAACTCTATGGTATTATGAAATAGAGAAAACTTAATTACAAAAGCCCTAGCCGTACAAACGAATTCTCTCTCTCTCTCTCTCTCTCTCTCTCTCTCTCTCTCTCTCTCTCTCTCTCTCTCTCTCTCTCTCTCTCTCTCTCTCTCTCTCTCTCTCTCTAAAGTCTTCTAATAGATGACTTATAATGTCCTTTAATTATCAGTTCAAACAAATCTCAATTTGAGTTTCAAACAGACAAGTTATAGGTTTTTTTGCATTGTTTAATTTTTGCTAATCCACAAATCTCGATAGATGAAGAGATATTGAGATAGCTATTGAGGAAACAAAATTAAATCTTGATAAAATGAGTAGAGATCGAGTTAGCTATCGAGAGGTATCGAGCCAACTATCGAGCCAACTATCGAGGTACATGCTGAAAATGCACTTTTCTTGAGATTTTCTTAAGTAGGCCTTGAGATTTTCTTAAGTAGGCCTTGTGTCTTCAACTTAATCTTCAATTAAAATTTTAAGACACATTAAAACTCAATAAAAATAAAATAAACATAATGTGGCACTGTTTGGTAATACCAAAACACATGAAACTTTGAGCATTAGCATCTGGGGATGTAAAAAAAAAAAAAAAACCCTATTTTACATCCTCTAACACCACTTTACCTAATTCAATTCATTTTTACAACTCACTTAATATCTCAGTTTCTATTTTTACATACAACTCATTAAAATAATATAAACTATTCCCATCAAATAATAATATAATATAAACAACTCACTTCTCTCTCTTCCTCCGCTATCTCTATCCATCAAATCCACAATTAGCAATTACCACCACTACCAATAACCCACCAAAGCCAACAACCACCTACCACTAAAACTTATCACAACCACCAAAAGCCATCCATCACCACCACCACCACCATTGAAACACTGCAAAATCATTAATTTTTAGGAATAGCCATATTAAAAAAAAAATGCGATTCGAATTATATTAGCACATTCCACAATCAGACATCTTACAATGAAAATCACACACACATGCACATGCACACAAAAAACAAAAACATGTCAACAGCTTAAATCTGAACCCAAATATAGCAAAAAATAATAATAAAAGACAAGAAAAAGAAAGAGTGACTTACCCTTTAGTGGAAAAAAAAATGGAGAATGAGATGAACACAAGGATCGGGGTGAAGCTTCAATCTAGGACCTGATGGATATTATTAGCTTTTTCTTACGCTTTTGTTTTCTTGTTCTGTTATGGATTTTTTTTGTTGTTTTTTTTTCTTTGTCTTGCCTAGGTTCGGTTGAAAAAGAGAGAACAAATCTGGGTTTGAGAGAGAGAGAGAGAGAGAGAGAGAGAGAGTAAAGGAAAAAATGGGTAGAAGGGTTAAAGTGCTAGGTTAAGTGGTAGCAGCGGCGGTGGTAGCAATAGTAGTGGCAGCATCGATTCAAACCCACAATACCATAGAAGCATTAATCTAAACCCAAAACCCATGTGAACAAAACCCAGAATAGCCAATCTTCAAGCCTCTGTCATTGCCAACGCCATCGAGAGAGACTTAGCTAAGATAGGAGAGGTGAGAGCAATGAGGGATGAAAGAAACGTTCGACAAGAGGTAGAGAGAAGAGAGAGAAAGAGAGGGAGAGCGAATATTCTTTTATTAAAGTGGAGAGAGAAAGTTATTGTAGATAAGAGGACTCACAGCAATGTAGTTAAATAACTATATAACTATTTTAGCTATACAAAAACACAAAAAAAAAAAAGGGTTGCAACAGTGGAGCTAGAGCTAAAGCTAAAGATTTTAGCTTCTCAGCTACAGTGCACATCTATCTTTAGATGTGCACTGTAGTTTAAAGGTAAAAAAATATTTTTTTTTTATTACACTTCTCTCTCTTCTCTCATTAAACAAACATTTCCTATTTTCTTTCTCTCTCCCCGGCTTCTCTTCTTTCTTCTTTCTTCCTCAATTTTTTTTCTCTCTAGCTCGCCGGCCAACTCCCTCATCACCAATCTATTCCACCGACCCACCCCAAGCCCCATTGCCGAGTCAACTTGGTTCCCAAGTACCCAGATGGGTTACCATTGTTTTCTCAGTTGGCAAGCTATGGGCTAGTGGGTGTGGGCTTGGTTGATTTTTTTTTTCTTTGTTGTGGGCTGTGATGGAAGTGGTGGTGGTGGTGTGGTGGTGGTTGTGGTTGTGTTGGTAGATTGACGTCAGTGGGTGGCTGGGTTCGTTGGCATTAGTGGGTTGTGGGTGGGTTTGTGGGTAGATCAGTGCATTCGTGGTGGTGGCTCGGGTGGGTTTTCTGGTGGTGGGCGTGGGTTTGGTTGATTTTTTTTTTCTTTGTTGTGGGCTATGGTAGTGGTAGTGGTGGTGGTTGTGGGTGTGTGTGGCTATGATGGTTGTGTGTAGTGGTGGTGTGTAGTGGATGTATTATTTGGATATATTATTTTATTGTAATAGATATCTTATTTTATTATGATGTTTATTTTATTTTATTGTATTGAAAGCTAAAATAGATCTATTGCTGCAGCATATTTTGTAGAGTGAGTAGGTAAAATAGATAAAATAACTTTTGTGGAGCTAAAAAACTAAATTTTTAGCTCCACTACTGTGGATGCTATAATAGAATATATTATTTAATTTTAACAACCGGGCTACAGTAAGTTGTGTATATATAACTAGATTGTAACTAGTTGTATAATTTTTTAAGAATAGCAAATCGGATGTGGCATGTTTTTAAGGAGTTGGGTTGTAAAATGACACCAAGGAGGTGTTTACACCCCCTTCTAATGCTAGTTCTCTTACCAGCTCTCCTTTTGTTAATCCATGACAAAACCTCAAATACAAATGTAAGCCAAATACAATAATAAACTGATTACAAATAATAAATCAATACTCAAATAAACTAGCCTAATCTAAAACAGCTAGTCCCAAGAAATCATAGCACGAATTAGGATTGATTGTTTTGGTTGGCTTTATACTCGTCTTCCTTAAAGCACTTAACAAACACGTTATGTGCACCATGTGGAAAACAATGACAGATAATAAACAACTAAACCTCAAGAATATGTATACCAAAATAAGGGTACAAAACCGCAAAGTACATAATGCTCAATAAAATTCATCTCTACCTTACAAAAATAAGTATTGCTCCGGCTAACATGTAGAATCTCCAAAAACTATATTTTCTCCCCCTTTTTGTTATAATTGACATATGAGCCCAAAAAGCTATAAAGTTTCACCAAGGAAACATAAAGATGATTAAATGAGCACAGAGAATCCATAGGCAAACATGAATAGAAAGAAATAAATATGCAATGGATACTGACACATATGTAACAACAACAACAACGACAACAAGAATTGAATGGCACACACACGTGGAATGCAAACAAATAAAACTCCCCCTATTTAAAAAAAAAGGTTGTAAAACAACTTTCTCCCATATAAAAAAAAAATGATAGAAAAACTATTGGAAAAAAACATTTTGAGGAGATAAAAAAATAAAAAATAAATAAAAACGCACACACACACACACAAGAAATAATGAGATTGCACATTGAATACCAACATTCTCTCTTTCATTTTATGCAAAGCTTGACATTATGTAATCCATATACAGAGGCATGTAAACACTTTCAGGCATGATCACTTAAGACTATACAATATAATTCTCAATGAAATGAAAATTCAAGCATGTAAGGAATTTTCATGTATTCAAGTGTCTTGTAAACTCTCGCCAACCTCAAAAAATAGAGAAAAACTATGAAAATAAACATTATCAAAATTCCAAGGATTTCAAATGTTATGAAGAGTGTGAAAACCTCTAAAGAGAAAAATGGGATAAGTTTGGTTAGATAAAAAAAAAAAGGCATGTTTGTTGTGTAGGGACGTTCAACCTTTTTTTGTGGCAGGTTGGTTTGCTAAAAATAGGATATGCTTTTTGTGCATGCATATATATATATATATATATATATATATATATATATATATTAGGTCAAGTTTGGTTTGTTTAAACCCTAAATGGAATTGCTTTTTGAAAAATTCTTAACTTGCACCGTACTAACAATGTAAGATTTACATTTATTAAGGGTGTTTATGGTGCAGTGTTGTGCGGTGTTAAACCATTTTTAACACCGCACTTTGCGGTGCAGTGTAGCCAAAACCATAACTGCGTTGCACCTCATTTTGCGGTCACATGTGTAAAGCAATGCGGTGCAGTGCGGTGCAGTGCGGTTTAGAGTTTAGCCAAAATCATAACTGCAATACACTTCATTTTTATGGTCACATGTGCGGTGCAGTGTATAAGATGTAGTTTAAAGCCGGTATATTTTTCAAATTTTAGGTTTTTCCAGCCCAGCCCAAAACTAATTTTCCCTTTATTTTGGAACCAGTTTTAAACTATTGAACTAGTTTTTCTTTATTTTGAGCTGGCTTTTTTAATCAACATTTGAGAGGGTTATAGAACTTTTTTTTTTTTTGGTTGAAAACTAGGGATACTAAACTATTAATAATATATTTTAAATTAAAATAAAAATATATATATATATATATTAATATATAGAGTGGGTGTAGTTTGTGCAGCTTTTATTATTATAAAACCGAAAACAACACTACACCATGCGGTGCGACACAGTTATGCCATATTACGAGTGGTTTCGGTGCAAGTTTTACAATTTGTGTGGTTTGATGAACACCCCTAATCATTGACAGTAGAATATAAACCTATAATTAGTCTTACGTTTTTTTGTCTTCTTATCCATGTCATGGGGTCAAACAACTTAAGTTTCGGAAGTAATATATGACTTTTTTGGAGCCTTGGCTCCACACCGCTATATATTGCCTATGTGAGTTGTGACCTACATTAAATCGTATTACATATTTACATATTTACCATCAAGTGAGCTGTAATGAAAATTTAATAAGCTTTTTTTTTTTTTGGGAAAATTATCATTTGCAATTATATTGTATATTTGACTTACTTTTTCTTTTTATAGACCCTAATTTCTTATATATGCAAATCGACAAGACAAAATTAAAGCACATTTGAAACTAGCTCAAGAATTATGGAGAGCCTTGTAACTTAATTGGAATCTTCTCATACATAAAGTGCTTAGGGATTAAGAATCTATGGCTTTCAAAGCGTTTTTTGTGTTTTACATCTCATTACATTTTGCTTCATTCCATAATGACGCCATTGTAAAAGGCAATGATCTCAATGATTTGATTTCAGAAAGGAAGCAAGAAACACCACTAAAACGTGTTTTGGTATTTCTATTGTATTTTTGTTCATACGTGCTTGTCAATAGTTTTACTTGTGAAACTAATATTACATTATATATTCTATGTCAAAAAAAATAAAAAAAAAATAAAAAAAATAGTTGAGTATTCCATGTCAATTTAGTGCAGTAGTAATTACAATTTTCATTGCTAACAAAGTATTTGCATCTCGTTATAGCTTTAGATTTTGTCTAACAATAATAAGATTTTTGCAGACTTAGCATGGAGACACCTATGATTGCGTCAATGTATATGCGCAACCTAGTTTGAAACATACTTCACTTAAGAATCATAGAGTTCAGGTTCATACTTTTACGTTTTTAATTTGTGTTTAGTTTTTTCTTTTAAATTCAAATTTCTTGATCGGCTTTGGGGTGAGAGGTTTTCTTTCATGGTGTTTTAATTGGTGTTTCTAAACATTCTTAGCGTAAGATGTGTAGTTTATTTTTGTTCATTTCTCTCTCTAAATTTGGTCCACGTGCAAAAGATTACTCTATACCTTAAGTGTGTACAATTAAGCAATGTTTTAATTGTGGGAGTGGGACTCCCGTTGTTTGTCTCTGCAATTAATTAAGTTAATTTATATTATTTCTTTGATGATTCAATTTCAAGGCATTCTAGAAAATGATTAGTGTGTGCACAAGTATGCATTGTGCACATCACAATTATTTTTAAACAGATTTAATGATCAGTGAGTACTTTTATCTCTAAACAGATTTAATGTTCTTGTTAGAATAATTTTTCTTTTCTTTTTTTACAAATACAATGTACTAACTTAATTTGCATTTTACACTATACATGGGGTAGAACGGCAACTTGTCAGGATGTTATAATCTTAATTGCTTGGGGTACGTACAAACTATTACCCGAGTTTCAATTGGCGCTGCTATAGATAAAGTCTCTAAATACAGTATTGAAGACCAAGTTGTTTTGCGTTTCAGCATCATTCGTGTAATACTTTCCATCTTTCTTTTATATATATACGATCTTCCGTTGGTTTTTCCTTATTTTCTTACTTTTTGGGTTTTTGATTATGTGATATGATAAGGAGGAAGGAAGTGAAGTAAGAAATGCTTCATGGTGGCTGGTTGTTTATCATGGTGATAATGATTATGATCCGATTGGGTATTTTCCTGCCACACAATTTAACGAGTTAGCTGGAGGAGCAGACAAATTGCAATTGGGAGGCTATGTTCTCAGTAGCAGAGATGATGATACCAGCCCTCCTATGGCCAGTGGACATTTTGATAATGGCGTATATCAACTTACTTGTTTCATGAGTCAAGTTGAACTTGTAGATCACAATTTTAACTTAGTTGATTCACCAACTGGTGTTCAAACTGCCATGTCTCGTTGTTACCTTGAAGGAGATGAGTCATACAAAAACGACAGCAAAACGGGTTATAGCTTTTGTTTTGGCGGAACCGGTGGCACTGAGTCAGACTGTAATACCGTTTGATTAACAAATTGCATATGTGTAATTTAAATATAATATAAATAATGTAATCGATATCATTAATCATCAATCAATGTATGTATAAAAATAGAGACCTTATGTGAGAGAATATGAGGTTTTACCATATAACTTCTTCTTTGATCACTTCTATTTATATATATATATATATATAAACTAAATTAACTTCCAACTTATCATTTAGCATTTAACATTCTTCTTCACTCTTCATTGTATCTAGATATTTCTCAAGTGCCAAATTAGAGATAAAGACTAATCAATACACACACATACACACATTTAGCCCATTTTTTTTATATCTTTTCATTAAGGTTTTTTTTTTTTGGTTACTCAAAAGATCACATTAATTTATTTTTACTCATTAATTACAACTTACACAACAATAAAGGACTACAGGATGGACCCAGGTGGGGGCTCGGGCCCCTTTGGGTCCATTTTTTTTAATATAATTATTATATATTTTATTTTTGTAGTTGGACCCTTCTTCCAAAATCATAGGCCCCCTTTTTCTCCGATCAACGACGTAACTAGTCTAACCCAAATAACAACTATTCAACCCAAAAACTTAACAAAAATAGTAAAAATATTCACAGTGGTAATTGTATTTTAGCAAAAAAAAAAAAAAAAACAAACTATTTTACCACTAAAGAACCAAAAAAATCATGTGTTATAAGAGCAGCTAAAGCTAAAGCTAAATTTGTTGCAACTATTATAAACTGGTATAAATACTAGTTAACTGTAGCAAGTAATTGAAATAAGATACAATATTTTATTAAGATTATATATTTTCCATCAATTGAAAAACTCAAATTATCTCTCTTCCTTTATTATTTTGGTGAGTTGTTTATATTATTTAAATGAAGTGATAAAAAGAACATTTACTATTGGGTGTATTGTAAAGTGAAGCGGTAAAATAGATAAAGTAATTTTTTGAGGTGCTAAAAGCTAAAACTTTTAGCATCACCTCTGTGAATGCTCTAACTTTAACAACAACAAAGATCCTAGCCAGTCTAGTATTTTTAAAAAAAATATTATTTTGTTTTTGTTTTTGTTTTTATCTTTATCTTTGTTGATAAATGATTGTATTTTAATGTATTTAGAAATAACGATTTTGTGTATTTATAATTTTTTAATACTATATAAATGCGTATTTGAATTTTTTTCTTTATACTCTAACCCCCACTAACTAAAAGTCTTGGATTTGTCCTTGAAGGACAAATATAACTAACTAGATAAGGTCCTTCATTTTCCATAATAAAAAGGTTAATTACTCACCAATGAATATAAACATAATTTTGAATGTATCTATCTCAATATCTGAATCAATACATATTAGCCAATTAATCACCACAATTAAAAATAATAAAAAAGTCTCCCTCATTTTCAATGTGGGTTTAAACATTCCACTAATTCTTTATCTTCTATATTAACTCCCATATCTTTACATTTATATTTTTCATATAAATTCATTTTAATTAATTAATATTAAAATGCTCCAACAATATTATTACAATTAAATACACATTTCATATGCTTTTAATTATGGTTATTTTTTAAAGGGAAAAAAATTTAAGTACAATAACTTAGATGCTATTTTTTAAATTCCTCTCTTGAGATTTAGTCATGTGGTTACTTAACTAAAAAATACATTTCTATCTCATAAGAAAAAATTCACGTGGCAGAATCTGAAGAAGAAAACCTAAGAAATCGCACCTAAGTACTGTAATTAAGTCTTGCATTTTTTAAAATATATGTTTTTTTTTTTTTAAATTGAGAATGAATTCCTACTCTAGTCTAATTTAAGTGTGTATGTGTGAAGCTCTCTTAAGAAAAATTGAACCTTGGCCCTTGAACCCTAACCTTACAAAATATTGTACTTATAAAATGTTCATCATGTTAAGGATGCGCCGTGATGAGATATTTATTTACTAACCAACTTTGACAAATGACAATTGCAATTGTCATAATTAAAGGACTTAGTATTTTTTAATAGACATCATTGAGCTCCATTTTTTAAAGTACTCGAATGATCATATTCATTTAGTTGTTTTCAAGTACTTTAGTCCAATTTAAGTGTATGTGTATGCAACTCTCTCATGGAGACTTAAACCTTAGCCCTTGAACCCCAACCTTACAAAAACTTGTACTTATAAAATGTTCATCATGTTAAGGATGCACCGTGATGAGATATTTATTTACTAATAACTTTGACAAATGACAATTGCAATTATTATAATTAAAGGACTTGATTTTTTAAATAGACATCATTAAGCTCCATTGTTTCAAGTACTCGAATGATCATATTCATTTAGGGTTCTTTGAATACCATTTATTTTGCTGAAAACAATAAAAACACAATAAAAAGTAACTATTCACGCTCTTGGCACTATTCACATGCTTAAAATAATTGTTCATGGACATGAACAGTGCCAAGCGCGCTCAGCTAAAAAAAAAAAACGTAGAAAACATGACGTGGGAAGCGCAAAACGTGGGAAGCGCAAAACGCGCTTCCCAAACGCTCACTTAGTTGTTTACAACTTTTTTATACAATCCACACCGTAAAATGGTGACAAATTATATAAATTAATGTTCTAAAATCAGTACATTTACACAAGTTTAGAAGCTAGTTTTTAATTGTAATAATGTCTTTTAAAGCAATGGCAAACATATCAATTTTTGTTTTTTTTTCATTAAAAAAAATAAAACAGATTTAACTCACAAAGTCAGAACAGAAGTACCTTTTTAATTGTAACGAACGGCACAAGTCCTCCGAAACTTGGCATCTCTACTTTTGGGAATAAATAACTAGACAAAATCACGAGGGTTTTGAGCTCTGTCGAGTTCCGTAATACGGCGGTGGGCCTAGCCCACTATCAGACCACAGTTCTCAAAATACGCAGAGGAAATTATAAAAAAAATACTAGTTCCTAAAAAAATTATAAAGATAAAAAAAATCATTTAAAATTAAAAAAAAAGTTTCAGTGGGAACACAAAGAACTTTTCTTTGTTTGATTTGAGAAATTATAGAAGTTCTTTTTGTCAAAAATTAAAGTAGCCTCGATTTAATAATTGATTTGAGAAATTAAAGAAGTTCTTTTTGTCAAAAATTAAAGTAGCCTCGATTTAATAAAATAATAGTGTTAGGATATATTAGTCCATTTGTAAAAATTCAAGTTTAATTTTACTTTGTGTGTAAGTTAAGTCTTTTACTTATATTAGGAGTCTATTAATCTAAAGTTTAGTCTATTATATATATACATGTTATAGTTTATTATAATACAGAATTTATATTACACTATAATATATTATTAATGTAATCCTTTAAGGTTTTCTTCATAGATATAAACCGTTTTTGTGTATAATTATATTTTATACTTTATGCTTTTACTTTCACATTTATATTAGCATATTCAAGATTCCGTATCAATGCTAATATTTAACCAATAGCAACTTTATTTATTAATAGCAACTTAAGTTTAAACTTTATAATTATAATAAAAAGAGTGAACAAGTGAACTGTGAAGGGTCCAATCCACCAATAATAAAATAAAATAAAAAGATTTCATAAAAAAAATAAAAATAAAAAAAGAGTAAAGCCGATGAAGTGGAATCTTTTGAGATAAAAAGACACACTCACTACCCCATGCCTCTGTCTGCATTAACAGAGTACACGCATTCATCAACTGAGAGAGAGAGATTTGGCAAGAAGATGTCTCAGAGCTCCAAAAGAAGCAAATGGGTCTCACTGTGCGTGCTTCTCTTTGCTTATTTTGCTTCTACAATCATCGCAGAAGATGGTATGTTTTCTCTTCTTCTTCTTCTCTGCCCACAAATGTTCTTGGTTCTTGCTTCCCATCTTCTCTGCAATTAGTTTCAATGTCTTATTTGTGGATATAACACTTTTATTTTGTGGTTATGCTTTGTGGGTCTTGGACCATTTGGTTATTTCTGAGATCTGATATATGTTTGCTATGCTATTGTTCACATCTACTTCAACTGTTCTTCAACGTGGTTCTATTTTTAATAGAAGTACTAGCAGTAACATGTTTAGTGGGTTTTGTGCTTTTGTTACAATTGGATTCGAATGTGCTATGGTAGAAAAGAATAGCTGTGTAATTATTTCTACATTCTATAAGTAAAAACCTTCATGCTAGGTTGGATACTTCATTCAAAAATGAGCTTCAATTTCTTCACTGGCTAGCTCTAGAAGCGTGCTTTCATATAATCTGAATCAAACCCATGTTGGAGCAAGTAATTTGTTAAGTATTAGTAGAGCTAGTAGCAGTGTAGAACTACCAATACTTAGTAATTTTTTAACACTCTTATTAAAAAATTAAAACAGTTTGAAACTGTGATGACTGTGGTCTTCACTCTTCAAAGTTCAAAGACAGAATTCAAGGCCCACCACTTTTTGACTAATTTCTTTGAAATCTTGTTTTTACTTGTGCCTGCAAGCTATCACATTCTTGCGGGTTGTTGAAGAAGATTACTCCTTTTTTATTAGCTTACTCCTTTTTATGTCTGGGTCGGCCGAGCACAGCCATCTATTTTTTGAAAAATTTTATTAGGGATAATTTTTTTTTTCAAAAATGGTATACGCGCCCTTAAAAATGGATACACGTTTGTAAAATCCATCTTGAATATAAAAAAGATTGCAACTGGATTATAAAAAAGATTGCAACTTGAAACTTTTCACCCACAATCGTACGAAGATTGAATTAATTGCAAGCCATTTAAACCCCCATAATTCAAATGATGTCTAGGGGTACTAATAATTTATGCTGAACCCATTGTGTGAAGTGTGAACACAATAAAGATTGTAGGAACTACTTTCGAAAAAGGTCGGCGGGTGACCAAGTTGGATTATTAACCTGATAGCAAATTATTGTATATAGAGCTTAATAATTTTTGCTAAACGCCATTGCGAACCCTATAAAGAGGGAACATCTTTCAAATAGGTCGGCGGGTGAAAAACTTTTATTGTTTATACTTTTATACAGCTATATTCTCTTCTCTTCTTTTCTTTTTTCGGGAGAAAAGAGCTCTCTCATACTTGGCTAAGTAATTAATGGGACAAGAGGAATATATTATAATGATATACTAGTTAATTTTTTGAAAGTTTACTATAGTTTTGGCTAGGATCTATACACTCCATTTGGAGTGTTGTATCTGTTTAATCAGTGTTGTGACAGTGTTCTAATTACCATATCATATTATAATTTTTTTTAAAATACTCATTTCGCCGACATCATATGTGTGTCTGCGTCTGTGTCCGTATCGATGCATCCGAGCCTACTAGTAATACATCTAGTAGGCGGCAGAAGCTCCAAACTGGCCACTGTCACTGAAGAAGGCAAAGGCTGGGCAACTGGTTTATATATACACACACACATATATATACATATATATATATATGCTGTCTTTAGTCTCTTGACTATATATGTCAATGTCTTAATAAATAGTACAAAATCATATGAAAATTTAGGCTTTTTTTTTTTTTTTTTTGGGTTTTTAAAATATTTTGGGGGTTGCAACCTGCAAGCACTCACTTTGGGCTTTAAAATTGCTTTCCATTGAAGCGAGAATCGAGAAAATTAGAGGGCGAAGTTGGCGCAATGGAGGTCCCAAACTATTTTACTTTTGTGTGCCTTTAGATTTAGATTATAAGGTTCTTTGTGTGTGTGTGTGTGTGTGTGTGTGAGAATCCAGGGAGTCGCTTACTTATTTCATTTATCTTTTGAGTCATAATATGAAGTGTCCTTTGATTATAAGTTTGTTTAATTTTTTTCTTACTATCTATGAATCTCACATAACTTTCTTTACTTATTTCATTTACACTTTTATAGGTCTACTTAAAAAGTGTTTTTAGGGTAATTATTAATCAATTATTTTAGGAATGTTTTACACAATATTTGTAAGAAATATAAAAAGCTTTCAAAATAAAGTAATTATTTGATACTTTTCTTAGAAAGAAATTTTAAAAATACTTACTAAATCAACGCCTTTAGGATATAAATTAACTTTCCTCTCAACTCTTTTACTTTTTATCTTTCAGTAAAAAAATCTTTCAACAAAAAGTAGATTATTTTTAACAGAAGAGGGATAAATGGGCTTAGGGTTAAGTTTGTTTCTGTCCATAAGCTGTGTCCCCAAGGTTATTACTTGGTGGGTTTTGACTTCAGCTTAAAAAGTGTTTAATTTTGGTACTATTATAAATTTTAACGTACTATTTCAACTTATTTTTATTTTTATTTTTATTTATAATATTTTTGAAAACAAATTTTTAATTTTAGATACCTTTATTAGTTTATTAGCAGAACGTCTTCCCGCCAAATATCAGGTCCTTCAGTTTTTTGTCCAAAGAGTCAAAGATGACAATGTCCTTTCCACAAAGGAAGCCGGCACCGAATGCTTTTTCATCGTCTTCTTTTTTGGGGTATCCCCCGATTTGCTTTTATGATAGCTGCATTGCATTTGCATTGGGTGTCCACAACAGCAACAACAAAACAGTGACAGTCCCATTAAAAAAAAAAAAAACAGTGACAGTAAAAAAAAAAAAAAAACAGTTTCTTTCTTTCTCAGTCAAAGAGTCAAAAGGCTAGGCCCAGAAACGGTGGGTTAGGGTCCATGCGCTCAACGACGACCCTCAATATAAAAAGATTCGTACTAATCCTCAGTCCTCACATCACATTGTTCTTAATTTGTCGTATGTGGAAGATAAATCAAAATATCCTATTCTTTGACAGGAGGCTCCTCATTATTCTTTATCTCATTTTTGTTTTTTTATTAATTTTCCCCATTTTAAATTACTAGTTCTTTTGTTTGTGGTTGAGCAAAAAATCTCATACATTTAAGGCTCATATATAGATAGGGTTATCCAAAGGGGCAAGTGTAATAGCTTCCTGCTTACCAAAAAAAATAAATAAAAGTGAAATAGCTTCCTACAAATTTTATAGTGAGTGACTGATTCTCTACCATGAAAAGTTAGCCATGTTGTGACCGCAGGAACTAGTTGTACTTTGTGTTTGAAAACTGTAAATTCATTCCCTTTGTGTGCTGAACTTTTTATCCAAGTTCTATTCTAAAACTTGAACTCTGGTTTAATCTAAAGCGTAAATAGGTGTAAAGTTTTCTTCTAGAAATTTGAATTTTGGTTCTTGTGACGTGAATATTAAATTACAACTATACTTTTGGAGTTCTCGAGAATGTGTGCATTACTTGTGCAAAAGTAGTAGAATAAACATATAGTATTTCCCTAACTTTTGTTTTAATCTATTGTGCGTAGGATATGAAGATAAGATTAAATTTTAAGGATTCATTGAATCTATAAAATAACAGTAAAAATAATCATTTAAAATGAACTGTGCATTGAAAACTAATGAAGTGATTGAAGAAATAGAAGTTTTTTTTTGGGTTAAAAAATATCATCAATTGTGGCACATAGGGTGTCACTGTACTGTGCGGTGTAAATTTGTTTAGTCGCAATTTCTTTGCTGTATTGATAGATGACAAGGTTAATTGCCATTTTGGCAAATGACAAAGAAGCATATCTGCGCTCAAACAATCTCGATTCACCTCCAAGAATTTTTGTCGTGGATTGACTATAGGCCCACATAGCAATACTTGCATATGCTATGGTTGCGTGTAATAATTATTACAGGTGCGCTATTAATTAAAAACGGTCCAACAATTTTTGGTCCCTCCCAAAGTTATTAGTCGGCAATGTCATTAAGGAAAGTTTATGAGACCATTTTATGAACCATATATTGTTGTGTGGGATCCGTTCTCCACCAAATGTGATAGATGCGTTTAATAAGTTTTTATTTTTTAAGATAAATCATATGTACTTGCTAACTTGGCAACATGACACATTTATTAGGGAATCAAGACAATTATTATATGCAAAAATTAAAAGAAATCATTCTTAGGCTCTTTCATTGCGAAAATCAGACGCAAAAAAAAGTAATCACTATGTTTTATATATATGACATCATTAATCTCTTTCGATGCAAGTTTTATGCTTCTTTGACAATTTCTTTTATTCTCACAAACAAACTTACAACTTTCGGCACAAATTTTTTACGTGACAGATTATAACTAATTAACGTCACTTTTATATGAATTAACAAATTTTCTCTACTAATTAATCTGCTGCATGAAAAGTTGTGGAAAAAATTGTACTTTTGTTTTTTTATATGGTACTAGATTTTTTGTTGGTTGGGTACTAAATGTTTTTTTTGTTCTTTGTTACACAAATATATGACATGCATTTTTTTTTAATGTATTAGGTCTAGTAGCAAACGGTGACTTCGAAACGCCCCCATCAAACGGCTTCCCAAGCATGACCCCAGCGGAGGGGTCCGCCACAGGAATCCCCAGCTGGAAAACAAACGGCACCGTAGAGCTCGTGCGTGCTGGGCAAAAACAAGGTGGGATGATCCTCATCATACCGGAAGGTAGACACGCAGTGAGGCTGGGCAACGACGCCGAGATCAGCCAGGATCTAAAGGTGGAAAAAGGGTCCACGTACTCAGTAACATTCAGCGCGGCTCGCACGTGCGCGCAGCTGGAGTCGCTAAACGTGTCAGTGCCACCAGCATCGCAGACGATAGACTTGCAGACTCTGTATAACGTGCGAGGGTGGGACCCATACGCGTGGTCGTTCGAGGCAGAAGGGGATGATGTGAGTTTGGTTTTTAGGAATCCGGGCATGGAGGATGACCCCACTTGTGGGCCCATCATTGATGATATTGCGATCAAAAAGCTTTTTACTCCTGATAGACCCAAAGGTAATTACTATTTAGGCTCTCTCTCTCTCTCCCCTTCTTTTTCTCTTTATTTATAAGTACTACCTACAAAAGTAGTACTACTTTTTTTATTTTTTGAGGCTCAAAGGCCGAGTAAAGTTTGATAATTCTTGGGGTAGAGTAACTTTTTCGCATGCTTGGGCCCTCATAATTGTTGGGGAGCATCCAATGTGTGGGCCACATTTTAAGAATTTAGTGGGGACTTTTTTTTTTTTTTTGGGGCTTGGTGGATCCATGTAGTGTCAAGTATTGACATAATGGCATGTCTAATGTCTTATCCCCAAAGAAAGCAAGAGAGTAAAGACTATTATAAAGTGAAAAATCTGAAGAAAAAACAAAAGGACTAATAATAAAGAACTTGAAATTATTCACCAAAAAAAAAAAAACTTGAAATTTCACATTCAAAGAATGGCAATGATAATTGGTTCTAGTCCACTAAAGGGGGAATGCAATGCCTGGTTTTTATTACTTGCCTAAGCCAAACTGGAATTTCTTTGTAGAATTGTGTTAAATAAATCAAGTCTTGGATTCAGGTGAAGATCCATAGTCTGTTCAATAGGATAAGGGGTCATTTTCCATAGTCCGGAGGGTTGTGCAACAAAATCAAAATTTTAGTTTTCAATGGATGAAAATGGCTAATGGTTATTAGTAATTGCCACACCGAAATTATGTTTGAAATCAATTACTTGATATCCACCTTAGCCCCGCCCCGTTGTTTGTTTCAACAAAAAATATTTTCTTGTTTGGGGCAATTAAAAATTCTAGTCAAACCCAAAACATTTTCAAATGATCGTAAAATACCCGTAAAATTATATATTATATACTATATAATTAAAGTAGAGTCATAAGTGGGCGTGTCAAGTATAGATGATATTATGTGGGTTTTAATTAGCTCAGTTGGTAAAGTCTCTAATGGTTAAATAAGAAATCTAAGATTCAATTTTCACTTATACCAAAAATTGATTAGTGTATTGATTTGATGATAAAGAGTTATCATCACGAGCAAATGCTATAGATTGAAATTCTTTCACAAAAAAAAAAAAGTGTATATATCATATCCAATTGCATGGTGTATGGCTTTTGCTAATAATAATTTTATGTTTATCATTTTATCTTATTTTTAATTTATCTCAATCTAGAGAGAAACAAATATAATGGATTTTTTTCTTCTTTTTTATGCTAGATGGTCAAAATAGCCAAGTGGATATCCTATCCAATTGCCGTGTGTGTGACTTTTACTAATAGTTTTACTTTTAATTGTCTGAGAATCTTTTTTTTTTTTGTATTATTCTATACCATGTTTTATTCATATTTTTTTAATATAATGAATTTTTAGTCTCTATTTATTTATTTTTGATGCTCAAAATAGAATTATCAACATTAACATATGATATTATACATATATTTTCCCCTTATTATATCAAAAAGATTTTAATTCAATGAAAACTCCTTATTAAGCCTTATGGTCATACATAACCATAAAATAAGGAAAATTGTTATTAAGCCTTATGTTTATACATAACCGTAGAATAATAAATAGTTGGTTGGATGGTTTTGGTTTTCATTTTTTGAGTAGGGAGAGGAGGAAAAAAAGAGAGAATTGAAAATTGTCATTATACTATTTTAATTTGTCAAATTATGAATCTGTGTTGTGCACGCTTCAGATTTAGTTTCTAATTGTTCACAGTCAAGAATGTTAATGATTAAAATCCTATTTTACAAGTTGTTCATGGTTCATATATATATATATATATATATATATATATATATAAATATACACACAAACACTATTTCCTACTAGAACAAAAATAAAAATTCGCGCACCTTGTAACCCAAAACAAAATGCTTCATTTTCTTTGAAAGGAATTTGCTTTTGAATTTGCAATTGTCACCATATTATGGACCTTTTTTGGTTCATAAAAACTACATCCTATTATGTTCCATGTTTGTCTCCCAAAAAATATTATTTCTATAAAAACTACAAAATATAACACACCTTGTAACCCGAAACAGAATGCTTCGTTTCCTTTGGTAGGAATTTGTTTTCCGCAAAGTTGCTACAACATTTCAAATTCTAAAAAATCTGCTTATTTGGTATCTAATGCATGTGAATGCGACCAACAAAAGATAAGTTTAAGAAAAAAAAAATTAAATTTGACTTCAAGCTTCTAAAGACGACTAAATTCTCTCCTCCAAAAATAAGCGTAGTCAGTTCTATTGTGATGAAACCTAACAAAAAATCCGAAAATAATTTTTTTTTAATCACTGTTTGTGGGTTTTACATTACTTTTTCTTACAGATTCATTTCAAATAACATCAGTTTCAGCTTTTTAAAAATAAGCTAACTTTTAGATTTTTGTCTCACATTAATCAAATAAGCTATAAAAAATAAGCAATTTCCAAGCACACACAAATTTATCTCATTTTTTTATTCATCTTAATCTAAAGAGGAAATCAAAATATTAGCTAAGTAAATATTTTGTTCAATTGCCACATCATATGGTTATGTTTATACATAACTATAATTAATTCTTATTTGATTGGCATGAGATTGTTTAATCTTATTTGAAATAGATCATTGGAGAGTATAGGTATAGTTTTTATGATAACTCTCGATAGAATTCACATTCTAATTAATAAAGATCAGTTATGAATTATTTACAACATTGTATTGTTACAAATATTGAATTATATAAATAAATAAATAAAATTTCTTTTTTACTGTAGGCATGCTTTATATTCCTTGACAATGATTTTTGGTTGGCTGGACTTAGTTTCATTTTTGGGGTGTCTCCCTACAAATTTTCATTATACTGACTTTAAAAATTGAAAATTAAAATTGTGTATATCAATTTACTGTAAACTATTTTCGAAAACTTGGACCAAGTAACAAAACTATTCATCTAGAAAAAAGAAAACATAGCAACAATTCTGTGTACATTTCTTATTAAGCTATATGTTTACATTATAACCCATTGGCAACCTCAGATCTCCAAAATAAATGACCCTCTCCTTCCGTCCAACTCCTGCCCTCCGATCTCTGATCATTAACCCCGATCACAGCTTCTCTAATTTCTTTAAAAGTATTTTCAACTGAACACATTTACATTGCGACAAACGGAGCCCAAGTGCTGTTCAAATTATATAATACCCCGACAGCATGTATAAATTATTAGGATTATCTGATGAATTAAGACTACCACTTCCAAGACATCTTTTTTTCTTTTTTATCACTTTTATAATGGATGGTTTAAAGTGACTTGGGATTTTGCATATTGGATTTGCCTATTCTATCATAAGTATTCGACAAGGCTTATAGATATTGTTTGGTTTGATGTTATATTTGCTGAATTGTTGCTTAATGTGCTATACTTTTTGCAGACAACGCAGTTATTAATGGCGATTTAGAAGAAGGCCCATGGATGTTTAGAAACACCTCACTTGGTGTTTTACTCCCCACGAACCTTGATGAAGAAATATCCTCATTACCCGGTTGGAATGTCGAATCAAATAGGGCGGTCCGATACATTGATTCCGACCACTTCACCGTCCCACAGGGCAAACGGGCCATTGAATTACTCTCAGGAAAGGAAGGCATAATTTCCCAAATGGTGGAAACAGCACCAAACAAACAATATACCTTGACCTTTTCCTTAGGTCACGCTGGGGACAAATGCAAGCAGCCACTTGCTGTCATGGCCTTCGCTGGAGACCAAGCCCAAAACATTCATTACACTCCTGATTCTAACTCTACCTTTCAGACTGCTAATCTCAACTTCACATCCAAGGCTGATAGGACCAGAATTGCTTTCTATAGTATTTATTACAATACAAGGACCGACGACATGAGCTCACTATGTGGACCTGTGGTGGATGATGTGAGGGTTTGGTTTTCTGGGTCTTGTAAAATTGGGTTTGGAAGATTAGGTTTGGTGCTTAGTTTTGCTTTTTGGGTGTTTGTTTTCTTCATGGGTTAGGGCCCTTTAGAATTTTGTAGGGCATGTTATGTGCTCACTTGATGTGTATGGCTAATATGCTATCAATGAAAACTTTTAATTTTCATCTTTTCGTAATTGTGAAGAAGTGCAGAAGGCTGTTTAGCAAAAGGACAAAACTGGTAGTCCATCTTTCAGAGTACTTGCATCACTCCATGCGAAATGATTTTAGTGCAAAGTTTTGGCTACTCAACTATAAAACTCACACATAATAGTCGGGGATACGTAGGTGTAAAATTATGTATATATGTTTTATTTTCCATTTTAATAAAAAAGTCTCATCGCGTTATGAGGCCAGTACTATATAATTAAAGTGCCGCTATAAGTGGGTAAGGCAAGTATATATTATAAGCGTAAATGTACTTTTAGTCTTTACATTTTGGACAATTTTTTTAATAAAATCTATTTCATTAATAAAATATACAGTTAGGGCAGGGCGGGGTGGGTCCCCATCACCTTTGGCATGGGCGGGGAAAAAGCGGGGCGGCGGCGGAGGGCGGGTTAAGCGGGGCGGGGCAAAATTTCTATTTTGGTTTTTGTATTTTATTTTTACTACATTTAGTCCCTAAAACAATTTACGCATTCCATTTTAGTCTTTTTCATCACTTAACTAACAAAAAAGGCTGATGTGGCTAACAAAGAATTAAAATAATACTACGTGGCATACCCAAGCTCGACACGTGGATTCCCACCCCAGACCTTGTCATGTGACTATCACGTGACTGCTTCTTAACTACCTTTGGCGCGTGATTTTGAAAATCCCCAAATCAGATAGAACCCTAGCCTCTCATGTGAAGTCATCAACCTTTCTCTCACGTAGCCACCAGCCTCGCAAGAGCTAGCAGCCCCTCTCTCGTGTAGCCACCAGCCTCGCGATCAGCCCCTCTCTTGCGTACCCACCAGCCCCTCTCTCGCGAAGCCATCAACCTCTCTCTCGCGTAGCCACTAGCCTCTCACTTGTGAAGCCACCAGCCTCTCGCTTGTGAAGCCATCAGCTTCTCTCTTGCGAAGCCACGATCATCAAACCATCTCTGTCACTTGAAGCCACCATCATCCTCAACCATTTCGAAGTCCCTGATCAGATGGAAAACCATCCTCAACCATTTAGGTGCTACTGTGCTGAAATACCAGTGCTAGTCGTTTTGTGGACAGTGGACAACCTTGGCAGAAGGTTTTATGGTTGTTCAAACTACTGGGTATTTTAATTTTTTTGTCAAATTTTGGATATTTTGTTTTATGGTTGCAATGGCGTGTTGGGTTTGTTCTTTTTATTTTGTATTGCTGTTCAATTTTTTTGTCAAATTCTGGGTATTTTGTTTTATGATTGCAGTTGCGTGTTGGGTTTGGTCTTTTTATTTTTGAATTGCTGTTCAATTTTTTTGTCAAATTCTGGGTATTTTGTTTTATGGTTGCTTCTCTGTGTTGGGTTTGGTCTTTTTATTTTGGTTTGGCCTTTTTATTTTTGGAGGTGACTGTATAGATATCACCTAAACCCTAAATAAAAAGGGTGAATATAATTGGCAAGTAGGATTGTAGAGACATGTTTTGGCTTCCATGCTGCCTGTTTTGGAAGTGAAGCTATCAAACTAGCAATAGGCTTAAGAAGATTTATTTTCTTGTTTTTTACCCCCTTTAGCTTTTGTAAACTTGGAAATAGCTTTTCAGTGTACTATGCTACATATTGTAGACACCAAAATTTTCACAAGTTCTTAATTATGTTTTAAGTTGTGCCTTTGAAATTAAAACTAAAATGAATTTGATCTTGGAGCTTTTTTTCTCTCTTATTTCATTTCTTTTTATCATAATTATTAGAGCTGTATTAAACTGGCTTACTGTTTTAGTTCATTGTAATTATTAGAGCTGTATTGAACTGGCTTACTGTATCATAAATAATTGGCATATCCTACTTGAATTGTTGTTAAAGAAAAGAAGTTGAGATGAGAGGGTAAATTGCTAAGATGAATTGATGTTGAATTGCTGTTACTCAATTTTCTTGTGTTTCATTATTAAGTGCTTGGTTGGCATTTCAAGTTGGACGAAAGTGTAAATTCTTCCAATGGCGTGATGATGAGATATGTGAACGTGGTAAGGTGCTCATTCTAGAGCAAAGACAACAGATTTTCAGACTAGAGGCCGAGGTTGCAAGATGCTACAAGAGAGAGAAGTTTTACACTGTGGCTTTGACATTCTTATTGGTGATATGTGGAATTTGTCTCTATAATTGCATGTATGGTTAGCCAGGTAGTGGAGGTTTGGTTAGGCAGCAAGTAGGGAGTGTTTAAGTGTTTATGTTTGGTTAGGTGGATGGTGGAGGTGTATGTTTGGTTTGCATGTTACATAGATGGGGGAGTTTCAATATATTGTAATTGTTAATGCATAGGGTTGGCAGTGAGTAAATTTTTTGGTTAGGTAGTTAGCATGGAAACACCATCCTGGTTTTTTTTTTTTTTTTTTTTTGGATACCATTTCTGGAATGAAATGAATACCCCTATACCTTGAATTTGTGCTGTGAATCTGTGATGTATTATGAAATGAATACCCCTGTTCCTTGAATCTATGATGTGTTATGCAATCTAAGCAATCAAGATTTGGCAAAATAAGAACCCAATAAACTCCTCAGCTAAAGAGGCAAAAATGTCCACTGAATGCAAGTATTCTCTGTTAAGAAACAAATCCTGAAAATAACACAATCACAGGTAACACTTATCATAACCAATCCAATGCAATTCTCAATAACCAATCTAATACAATTTTCAAACTTGTTTCAACAATGACCACAAGTGTGTAATTTATGAAAAAAGTTGAAAAGAAATAAACACACATCATCACCCCAAAAACATAAAAAATATATCAAATTTTGAGAGAAGCCCAATGATCAAAGATCTAAAGCAATAAAGTCAAAGATTATACATATATTCACATCTGTTTAGTTGCACAGAAATAAGAACCAAAAATGGATATTCATAATACAATTCCAAACCTGTTTTAACCATCACTTTATACAAAATAAAGGACATTGTTCCATAGTTAATGTTAACCTTATCACCATGACCATCACTTTGTACAAAACAAAGGGCATTGTTCCATAGTTAACCCTATCACCATTACCATCACTTTCTACAAAACAAAGGGCATTGTTCCATAGTTAATGCTAACCCTATCACCATTTGTACACTAAACAAAACAACAAGAAAAATGAACTTGTGCTTTCCTCATTTCCTTGGAGCATGCACAGACGATTAACTCCTACCATGTCTGATTGCTTCCATGTATCTGAATGCATTCTTAGAAGCCTTTAGAGTCTCTGATGTGATCACCCTTATCTTTTTCTGCCTTGGATTTGGGTTGCTGCTGCTGGAGTGATGATGTGCACCAAGATTCTGTGTGGTGCTAACTGACTGGTGTGGTGCAGTTAGAGTGAAGCTGTGCTGATATGTATATGAGTGGATGAATGTGCTTCTGCTAGCCTGAAATGGATTGGATGAGCTTGTTTGAGTCTGAGAAGGTGCAAATTGAGTGGTTGAGCTTGTCTTGGTCTGAGATGGTGCACCTGGCCTGAAGCTGGGCATGCTGGATTGGTAAGGTGCACCTAGTGTGGCTGAGGCTACCCTGGTTCTGCTGGTCTACAATCAAGAAATTCACATACATTAATATTGAATATTGAAAAGCAACTATTTCACTCACATGTCCATATATTACCTCATTAGATGTACTAGTTCTTTTTGTGGTGCCTGGCAGTGAGGAGTTCCCTCCAATCTGACTCTTGCAACATCTTTTATTATGCCCTAACTTATCACAGGCCTTGCATTGCTTAGAGATGCCAGCTCTTCAACTTGTTGGCTCATTAGGTTCCCTTACTCTTTTCTTTTTAGGTCTGCTAGGTGGTCTTCTTTTGATGAGAGGCTGAACTGGGGTTACACCATTGGGTCTCCACATATTCTATCCATTGATTGGTGATATGATTGGTTCATAGCATGCCTTGTATGTAGAGACATGGTAACATGGGTGAAGATACTACTCAGCATCTTGTCTATTGAAAAATATGCAGCTGATTGCATGAGCACAAGGTATGCCACTTATATCCCACTTCCTACAGCTGTAGTGTGCTGTGGCCAAGTCAACAATGAAACTTTACAGACCATTTTTTTACTTCAAACTATGTTTGCCTAGCCCATCAAGCTAACCACCTATTGGATGCCAGCTTTTCCTTGTGCAACCTCTTCATCACATTGGCACAAATATGTGAGTCTAGCCTCACACCCTTCTTTTTGTTCTCTTGGAACCTAGTAATCAGATATAGCCTGATACACTCAAGCTACAATCACATGCAAGTACAATGAAATATTAGATATTAATTACAACAACTGCCAAGAACAGTACCATGCACAATCACTATAATTAATTGAAGGTGATCATAAAGACTCATACCATGCTCATTATGAGCTTAGATCAGAATTTAAGAATCCTACTGTTGAAGCTCTCACACATATTGTTGAGTATGGTGTCAGTCAAGCCATCCTCACTAAACATGTGTCTGGCCCATTTTGTTGTTAAGTAAGCATCCAACCAACTGTGTGCATTAGCATCAATCTCCTTCAGCTCATCCATAACCTTATCAAACTCTTGTTTGCAAGTTGCCTTGGCTGCCCTCCAAAACATTTCTCCGATCAGAATACTAGGATGGTTCTTCCTGAAGTTGTTATAGAAGTGCCTATAACAAATCCTGTGTACATACTGTGCCCAGTTGTCAATGAATGTTTGCACCAACCCCTGTCACAAACAGTATCACAGGCAAGTATGTGAAGTTAGCGGACAAACAGTACAATCACTAAATACAGATTCAAACAACCAAATGGAGAATTAACTACTTCCTCAAAAAAAAAAAAAAAAAAAAAAAAAAAAAAAAAAAAAAAAAAGAAAAAGAAGAGGAGAATTAACTACACACCTTCTACTGGTCCATCATAAACACCCATCTCTTATTCTGACATATGTCTGCAAGTAACAAGTTGATGAACCAAGTCCAAGAGTCCTTGGTTTCAACCTCTACCAGTGCATATGCAAGTGGGAAATACTCTTCATTAGGATCTCTGCATACTGCAGTAATCAATTGCCCCCCCCCCCCCCCCCCTGACTTGTTTTTCAAGTGGCAAGCATCCAAACCAATGAATGGCCTGCATCCAGCTAGAAACCCCTTCTTGCATCCCTCCAAACATATGTATAGCCTCTCAAAATAAGGCACCCCACGCAGCAGGTCCATCTCAGCTGCTAAATCACTATCATTGAAGGTATGTACCTTCATAAGTATTGTGCTACCAGGACTAGACCTCCTTAATTCCTCACAGCAGTCCCAAGCTGGTTGTACTGTTGTGTGTAAGCCCCATCCACATATTCTTTAACCTTATCCCTAGCCCTGCTTGCCTTTCCTGCACTTATGCTTAGGGTATACTTTTCATGGATAGCTTCTTGGATGTCTCTCAGCTTGATGTTAGGCTGTCTTTTCAATTTCTTCATTAACTTCTTCCCAATGTATGATGAAGTACACCTAGGGTTCTTAAAACTTCTAGAGCATATATGTTCCAAAGTCAATGTCCTTAGTTGGTAGCTCCTCTCCTTTGGCACTTTGGTTAGATAGGCAATAAACTTGCAGTTTTCCTGACAGACAGCTCTTACCCTTTGTAGGTCATTTTTAACAAATCTGATCCCTCATCCACCATGAACTGCATATTCTGTTATAACTTCCTTGAATTGCTTGGGTGTTGTAAGCAACATATCATTTTCAAAAACAATATGCTCTGCCTTAGCCATTGGCTTAAACACAGGAAACTTCTTCACTTCCTCATTTTTCTGTCCCCTATTTCTATCACCCTCAGAATTATCATCACTGTCATACCCAAACTCATCATCAGATGATGATTCCACCAAACTGTGCAATTCCTCACTCTCATAATCAGAGTTCATTACACCAACACCCATTTGGCCTGGTTCAACAACATCATCATCATTATCATCCTTACTATTCCAACTGTCACTACTGTCTTCAACAAAGTCCCTAACACCATAGTTCAACTCTACCTCATCATCTAGCCCACTTCCCCCACCACCACTTCCCTCACTATCACTTTGAATAAAGACCTCAGGTGGGTGCTCAATGGTAAGTTCTTTACCTGCTTTCCTTGAACCCACATGGGAAGCAGCAAACTTAGTGGGAACATCCACCTTAGTTTGATCATTAGCATACATATCATCACTCCCATCATGGTCATCACTATCATGTTCACTATCATCATCATCATAATCACCTATAAGGTCTTGTTCCAATGCCAATGGTTGCACATCCTCACCAATATCCTCTCCTTCATCAACTAGTATAGGGTCATCTACCGGGTGCTCTACATACACATGAATCTCTTCATGACCCTTCACTAAATCTATCATGAACATGGCATCATCATCATTAACAACCAAATGGAAATTTGCCCTTTCTTGGTCCATACCAGGCATTTTGCACCACAGCCTGCCAACAGAGGTGTACCCAAAGTCTCTACATATACCCTCTAGCTCAACCTTGAACCACCTTTCAGGGTCACAATTATCATCTACATCTACTGTAGCTCCCACATATTTTCTAGGATTTTCAGTAAAATGGCCACCATGATGCACAGATATACTGAATAGCTCATCAATTCTGCATGTAACATAGCACCAACCCCAATTAAACAATGCTAGTTACAGAACAAAATAACAGTTATTTAACAAAGCAACACTTAATAAAATAATCCATTCTGCATGCAACATACTTTCAAACCCATTTAAATAATGCTAGTTATAACCCAAAACAACACATTTTTATCAAAACAAGACTCATTCAATAGCACAACAATTATTTAAGTAACAACATAGCACTAACTTTAATATTTCTGTCACACTAAAACAGACACATGCATAAACAGACAAATGCATATAAACACTTGAATTACACAAAACAACACTTATACAATAATGTTAGACTTACTTAATTCTCTTCAACAGGGGCACATAGGGAACACAGGGACCACATGAACCACGTTGGAAAATTCAAATAAACACATGCAGACAGGGAGTAACAAACAGTCAAAAGTCTAAACATACAAAAACATTGTGGCCCCTACTACCAGTTCCAACCAACAAGCATAATGAAAAGCTATAAGTAAGGACATAGAAGGAGAGAGAGTTAATAACTTTTCACAAGAAAAGTGGATATTTGGCTTTAGGAATGGAGAAAAGTTTGGGTATTTGGCTTCAAAGGGTAGAGATGTGTTTTGGGAAATGTTTGATGATGGTGGCTTCGCGAGAGATAGGCTGATGGTTTCACATGGTTTGATGATCGTGGCTTTGCGAGAGAGAGGCTGATGGCTTCGCGAGAGAGGGGTTGGTGGGTATGGGAGAGAGGGGTTGATTGCAAGGCTGGTGGCTACACGAGAGAGGGGCTGTTGGCTCTCGCAAGGTTGGTGGCTACGCGAGAGAGAGGCTGATGGCTTCGCATGAGAGGCTAGGGTTCTATCTGATTTGGGGATTTTCAGAATCACGCGCTAGAGGTAGTTGAGAAGCAGTCACGTGATGGTCACATGACAAGGTCTGGGGCGGGAATCCACGTGTCAAGCTTGGGTATGCCACATAGTATTATTTTAATTCTTTGTTAGCCACGTCAGCCTTTCCCGTTAGTTGAGTGATGGAAAGGACTAAAATGGAACGCGTAAATTGTTTTAGGGACTAAATGTGGTAAAAATAAAATGTAGGGACCAAAATAGAAAAACGTCCAAAATAAAAAAACGTCCAAAATATAAGGACTAAAAGTGCATTTACGCCTATATTATATCACGTGGGTTTTAATTAACTCAACTGGTAAAGTCTTTAATGGTTGAATAAGAGATCTGAAATTTAATTTTCGCTTATACCAAAAATTGATTAATATTTTGCTCAGATTATAAAGAATTATCATCAGGAGTGGATGTCATAGGTTGGAAATTTTTTAAAAAAGAAGAAGTTTATATCACAGAGATATCATCAGAAATGAATGTCATAAGTTGAAACTCTCTAAAAAAAGAAAAAGAAGTTTATATCATATCTAATTGCCACCTGTATGGCTTTTACTAATAATGAGTTGCAGACTTTGCGCGTTGCACATGATAATTTTTTTCTTTAGAGTTATCTTTTAAATATATTTTTATTGTTGTTGTTGTTCTACTATTGTCTATGTAACTTATGTAAAATTCTTATATGATAAAATTATCCAAATCATGCTATGTAATAAAATAATATTATATTCTTTATAATGCAATAGGATAACATTTAACACTCAAAGAGGAAAAAAAAGAAAAAAAAAAAAACATAAAACACAAAACTAAATTGCATAAACTCAAAGTAGAGTTTTGAAAAATACAAAAAATTAATAACCTAAAGCAAAGATACAAGAAAAATAAAAATCCACCAAAAAATTGAGAGAGAGAAATAACATTTTTTGTGAGGGAAAATTATGCATAGAAATAAGGATAGAAAAGATGATGAAAAATTTATAATAGGAGGATAAGAAGAAGAAACAAAATAAATGAAGATAAAGGGAAAGATGAAAAGTGATATTAAAGTAGAGGTTAGTGGGGAAATGAAAGAGAAATGTTGGAGAAAATGTAAATGTTAAAAATAACGGGTACAATTTTATAAGGAAATTTTTATTTATTTGTATTTAATTAAAACATTACATGTTTAATTTTTAAAAACTAAAAAAATGAGAGCAAATATTAATAATTTAATGATATAGAGGATATGGCCGAATTTAAATGGTCAATTGTAGTAGTGCTATTGATGTTAACTAGAATACACACACACACACACACACACACACACACACACACACATATTGCAACATGAAAAATGATAAACCCTGTCCATATAACTAAATTAAAGTTACTTTATGATGTTTAGTTAACAAAACGAATTTGTGGTTACCAGAAAGCTAAGCTTTTTTTTTAATAAAAATAATAAACTTGAAAATTGAACATGAATTGTCTTGTTTTATTGCTTGTCATTTTGGTGAGATTAAATCCTTACATAAATTAATGGAGCCTTATGAGACCTATCAACCATAGCTCAAAAGAATACCAATAACAAAAACTTAGAATAAATGGTTGATAGGTCTCGTGAGGCTACACATACAATCTAACGTACATCATTACTCAACAATGTTTCAACTCACCACACAACAAAATAATCATGGAAATAAACTTTGAAATATCCATTTGGTGTTATGATCGATGGTATGTAGCTTTCTGGAAAAAATATGTAGTAGTGGTAAATTAAACAACAATTCTATTCAACTACTTAGATTTATCACAATATGGGCAGAACATGAATGCATTATGGACCCATTTTTTCCTTATGGCCTATACAAAATTTAAACGGTTGGAATTAAGAAGAAATAAATTTCTAAAAATATAAATAGAATAGTTTTTGTTAGAAGTCAATCACTGCACATGAGGAAAGAGGAAAAAAAATAAAATGAAAAGATAACGTATCAAGTCTAAAAGGAATTTCATGGAACAACTGTCATGTTGTACAAAAATAAAATATATAGAACGACTAAATGAGTGAATCCAAAACAACCCAAACTAAGAATTTAAAGAAAAACACATGTAATAGGGTATGAATAAGAAATGATAAAAAAAGGAAGATGAAAAGTGATATTAAGGTAGAGGGTAGTGGAGAGATGAAAAGATAAGGGATAGAGAAAGATTGGAGAAAGTGTAAATATTTAAAAAATGAGTAAATGTTAAAAAAGTTATAGGAAAATTGGAAAGAAAAATGATAATGACGTAAACGCTGATGTGGCTCAACTGGAGCATAGCAACAATAAATATTACGCTTTAGCTTTTAGATATTTATAGATTTTGTGTTTATCATTTTATCTTTTTTTTAATTCATCTCAATCTAGAGAGAAATTAATATAACCGATTTTTTTTTCTTTTTTATGCTTGGTGTTCAAAATAGCCAAGTGGATATCCTATCCAATTGCTGTGTGTGTGACTTTTACTAATAGTTTTACTTTTAACTGCCTGAGTATCATGTTTTCGGTATCATTCTATCTTATTTTTCTTAATATAATGAATCTTTCATCTTTTTATTTTATTTTATTTATATTTTGATGCTCAAAATAGAAATTATCAACATTAACATATGATAGTATACATAAATTTTGCACTTATATTATATTAAAGAGATTTTCATACTTTGAAGACTCCTTATTAAGCCTTATGTTTATAGATAACCATAGAACAAGGAAGATTGTTATCGTTATTGAAGATTATGTTTATACATAACTGTAGAATAATAAATAGTTGGTTGGCTGGATTTGGTTTTCATTTTTGAAGGAGTAGGGAGAGAGGAGGGGAAAAAAATGAGATTTGAAAATTGTCATTATACTATTTTAATTTGTCCAGTTATGAATCTATGTTGTTCACGTTTCAGATTTAGTTTCTAACTTTTCACAATCAAGAATGTTAATGATTGAGAGTCTCATTTTACAAGTTGTTCGTGATTCTCACACACACACACACACACACACATATATATATACACTATTTCCTACAAGAACAACAATAATAATTCACACACCATGTAACCCAAAACAAAATGCTTCCTTTCCTTTTAAAGGAATTTGCTTTTGCAATTGTCACCATATTATGGACATTGTTTGGCTCATAAAAACTATAGATATGTTCCATGTTTGCCTCCTAAAAACATACTATTTCTAACAAAAACTACAAAAAATAACACACCTTGTAACCCAAAACAAATGCTTCCTTTCCTTTGATAGGAGTTTGTGATTGTCACAGGATTGTTACTATAAAATAAATGGTTTCTTTTTTAATGTGTCTGTTTTTAAGGAATTATCACTAGTGAATACGACCAGCAAAAGATAAGTTTAAGAAAGATATTCAATTGGACTTCTAGCATCAAAGGACGTCTGAATTCTCTCCCCTAGAAATAAGCATAGTCAGTCCTATCGTGATATAACCTAACAAAAAATCACACAATGGTTTTTTTTATCACTAATTGTGTTTGACAATCAATTATAAGCTATTTTTTTGCTTATTATTATTCACTGTTTGCCGGTCCTACATTCTTTATTTCAAATTACATAATTTCAATTTTTAAAAAATAAGCTAGCTTTAAGATTTTTGTCTCATATCATTCAAATAAACTTCAAAAAATAAGCAATTCCCAAGTCGACACAAATTTATCTCATTTTTTATTCATCTTATTCTAAAGAGAAATCAAAATAATGGATTTAGCTAAGTAAATATTCTGTCCAATTGCCACGTCTTATGGTTATGTTCATACATAACCATTATTAATTCTTATTTGATTGGTATGAGATTGTGTTTAATCTTATTTGAAATAGATCATTGTAGAGTATATGTATAGTTTTAATGATAACTCTCGATAGAATTTACATTCTAATTAATACTGACCAGTTATGAATTATTTACAAATATGTATTGTTATAACTATTGAATAATATATAATTTTTTTTTTGGGTAAGCATGCTTTATATTCCTTGACAATGATTTTTCGTTGGCTGGACTTAGTTTCACTTTTAGGGTGTCTCCCTACAAATTTTCATTATACTGACTTTAAAATTTGAAAATTAAAATTTTGTATATCAATTTACTGTACTCAACTATTTTCGAAAACTTGGACCAAGTAATAAAACTATTCATCTAGAAAAAAGAAAGCATAGCAACAATTCTGTGTGCATTTCTTAGTAAGCTATATGCTTACATTATAAAAATATACACTTGTCTTTTATTTTAATGATATTGTGATGGATTATAGATTTCTTAAATTCCTACTCCAAAATGGTGTGCTATAATAATTTCTTATAAAAATTATATTCTTACAAATAACAAGTTATCTATATTAATATTTAAGGGGCTTCTCCTGTTCGGACCAAATTTTTTTTTTGTTTTAAAATGCCCTTACACTCCTAGGTTTAAGTAGAGACAAGATTAACTAAATGATAGTGTGGTAAAAATACATGTCTAACTGTCACTAAAACATTGCTTACAAAATAGAAACACTTTTCTACTAACCCACTCCTTCAAAGTAACTATACGTTTATTGTTTTTTTTTAAATAGAAAAATAAATTTTTTTATAAGAAAAAAAAAAGTTAAACAACCCACATTGCGACTGTTTTTTTCCTTAAAAACACCCCATGTTTATCCAAAAACAAAACTAAATATTCAAAAATAAAAAACTAATAGTTATAAAAATAAAATAAAATAAAAAACTAAACTAAATAAATATGTACACTTTTTTTTTATAAATAGATACATCTTTAATTGCCACTAAAACATTGTCTATAAAATAAGACTATTCTCTTGATGATTTTCAAATTGCTCTTCTATTTTTTTTTTTTTTTTGTAAAAGTTAATCATTTGCATCCATTACTACATTTTTTAATCACAGAAATACCTAGTGTTTTGCATTTTGGATGAAATAATTTACTCATCACACCCCTTGGTTTTTTTGTGATTGAAAAATGTAATAATTTCAAATTATTAATTTTTACAATATATATATATATATATATATATATATATATATATATATATATATATATATATATATATATATATATATATAAGAGCCTCTGAGCTCGGGCATGAGCACATGCTCAAATGCTAGTGAATTATTAATAGTTCTCTCACTTTTATTCAATTCATTTCAACACTTCTATAATTCAATTTAATTATGCTATTATTGTTTTACTTAAAAGTTTGTGATTCATTTGTCAATATGAGTTCTTCTAATAGTAGGGTTCTAAACTAGCTTAACCAACTCAAATATTAAAAGTTTAGACTTGCTTATTAAATTTTATTTTGAACATGGACTAAACTCAAACTCTTTACCAAACAAGATTACATGTTCAAACTTGGTTCATTTTTTTATCGAACAAACTAGAGCTTATTTTAGAAGTTGATTGATTAACTTATTCTTTTCTCATATATAGTAAAACCATGACTAAAATTTCTTACTCTTTTATAAATTTATGAATTTTACTATGTATGAACTGTTTGTATTATTAAAAAACTACAAATACGAATTTGATATTATGTGAACCTAGTTATAAACTTATGCAATCCATTCTCAAGTCTATAAGTATATTTTTGGATAAGTATATGCATAAAAGTTTATACTATATATAGTTAAATTGAGTATGCATGTTCACAAGCTTGTTCACGAACACCTCATTATGTTTGAGATTGGCTTATTTGCTAAACAAACAGATATGAACAAGTTTTTTCCTAAGCCAAGCTTGAACTATTCATAAACATCTTGGTTCATTTGCACTCTTATCTACAGGATTCCAATTTTTTCATCATTGTATTCTTACCATGTAGCTTGTCTTTATTTTATATAGATCTTTCACATCATGGAAGATCACTTAAGATTCTTAACTTTTGTTTTGAAAACAAAAAGTAGAAAAAAATAATAATTAAGATGGTCTCTATCTGTCTATCCATAATTTATAAACTATATACTATTATATAAAACAGATTGGTCCTAAAAGTAGTGGTTGACACTTTATTTGGGATACCATATGCCATATCACCCTTATCATATTATAAAATTTCAAAAATTGCTCGTTTCGCCGTGTCATACCTGTACCTGTGTTGATATCCGTGTTTCCTAGGTTATCCCAAGTGGATACCTTAACTAATTGTGATATTTTTAATCATAGTTTAATTGTGGTCTTTTTCTTAGCGGTTTTAATTCACCGTTCATTTGATGAAATATTTAGATATACTTTCCTACACAATCCTTCAGCTAGTGCTTTTTTGGGCATAGCATCTGCTTTGCCAGACAACCCCCTACACACCCATCCATCGCACTCCTTATCACCCATTGGCACCCTCAGATCTCCAAAATAAATGACCCTCTCCCTCCATCCAACTCCTGCCCTCCGATCTCTGATCATTCACCCCTATCACAGCTTCTCTAATTTCTTTAAAAGTATTTTCAACTGAAAACATTTACATTGCGACAAACGGAGCCCAAGTGCTGTTCAAATTATATAATACCCCGACAGAATGTTTAAATTATTAGGATTATCTGATGAATTAAGACTACCCCTTGCAAGACACCTTTTTTATTTTATTTATTTTTATCACTTTTATAATGGATGGCTTAAAGTGACTTGGGATTTTGCATATTGGATTTGCCTATTAATTCTATGATAAGTATTCCACAAGGCTTATAGATATTGTTTGGTTTGATGTTATATTTGCTGAATTGTTGCTTAATGTGCTATACTTTTTGCAGACAACGCAGTTATTAATGGCGATTTAGAAGAAGGCCCATGGATGTTTAGAAACACCTCACTTGGTGTTTTACTCCCCACGAACCTTGATGAAGAAATATCCTCATTACCCGGTTGGAATGTCGAATCAAATATTGCGGTCTGATACATTGATTCCGACCACTTCACCGTCCCACAGGGCAAACGGGCCATTGAATTACTTTCAGGAAAGGAAGGCATAATTTCCCAAATGGTGGAAACAGCACCAAACAAACAATATACCTTGACCTTTTCCTTAGGTCACGCTGGGGACAAATGCAAGCAGCCACTTGCTGTCATGGCCTTTGCCGGAGACCAAGCCCAAAACATTCATTACACTCTTGATTCTAACTCTACCTTTCAGACTGCTAATCTCAACTTCACATCCAAGGCTGATAGGACCAGAATTGCTTTCTATAGTATTTATTACAATACAAGGACTGACGACATGAGCTCACTATGTGGACTCCCTGCGGTGGATGATGTGAGGGTTTGGTTTTCTGGGTCTTGTAAAATTAGGTTTGGTGCTTGGTTTTGCTTTTTGGGTGTTTGTTTTCTTGATAAATATTAGCATTGATACACCATGTTGAATATGCTAGTATGGATGCGGAAGCAAAAACATAAAGTATAGAACACAATAATACATGAGGATTTACGTGGTTCAGTCTAACGGCCTACATCCATGGAGGAAATCCTAAAGGGCTACATCAATAATATATTAGAGTGTAATATAAATCCTGTGTTATAATGAACCATAACATGTGTATATATAGTAGACTAAATCCTAGACTAATAGATTTCTAGTACAAGTAGGAGACTTGGCTTGTACACAAAGTAGAATTAGGCTTGGGTTTATACTAATGGGCTAATATATCACTACCATTCATGGGTTAGGGCCCTTCAAAATTTTTTAAGGGAGGTTATGTGTTTACTTTATGTTAGGGGTGGCAAATGGGTGGGTTTGGGGTGAGCATAATTGGGTTGGGTATATAAAACTTATTTGCCCATTAAAACCCATTTAACTAATTGCTTCTAACCCAAATCCAACCCAACCCAATTATTATGGGTAAACCCCAACCCACCAAATTACCAAATTATCAAAATTACCAAAATGCCACTAAAGTTCAATTCCTATCAAGCAATTCAATTAAAAAAAGAAAAAAGAAAAAAAAAAGGAGAATTCAACAAAAGAATCCAAATTTTCTTTTTCTCTCTATCCCTTTCCCAATTCACTTTCCTACAGTTTCTTAGCAACCAAACATAGAGTACAATTTCAAATTTCACAGAGAAGAGGGAGAGGATTGAGTACTTGTGAGATTCTTTATTAGGTTCATCCAAACACCAAACAGAACTACACAGAGCAGAGAGCTTTTTATTGTTTCTTCAATAGATTCGAATCAATCGGAAATGCAAGAAGGCTATTTAGCAAAAGGATGAAACTGGTAGTCCAACTTTTAGAGTACATGCATCAATCCATACAAAACGATTTAAGTGCAAAGTTTGGCTACTCAACTATAAAAATCACACATAATAGTCGGTGATATGTAGGTTTAAAATTATGTATTTATGATTTATTTTCCATTTTAATAAAAAAGTCTCATCTTGTTATGAGGCTAATACTATACAATTAAAGTAGAGTTATAAGTGGGATTGCCAAGTATATATTATATCCTGTGGGTTCTAGCTAACTCAACTGGTAAAGTCTCTTATGGTTAAATAAGAGATCTGAAATTCAATTCCCACTTACACCAAAAATTGATTGATGTTTTGCTCAAATGATAAAGAGTTATTATTAGGAGTGGATGTCATAGGTTGAAACTCTCTAAAAAAAAAGTTTGTATCATAGAGATATCATCAGAAACGTATATCATAGGTTGAAACTCTCTAAAAAAGAAGAAGTTTATATCATATCTAATTGCCACCTGTATATTTCTCAAAAAAATTGCCACCTATATGTGTATGGCTTTTTCTAATAACGAGTCGCAGATCCGTGTGTTGTGCATGATAATTTTTTTTAAAGTTATCTTATAAATATATTTTTATTATTGTTGTTGTTCTACTATTGTCTATGTAACTTATGTAAAATTCTTATATAATAAAATTATTTAAATCATACTATGTAATAGAATAATATTATATTCTTTATAATGCAATAGGATAACATTTAACAATCAAATAGAACAAGAAAGAAAAAAGAAAAAAACATAAAACACAAAACTAAATTGCATCAACTCAAAGTAGAGTTCTTAAAATACAAAAAATTAATAACCTAAAGTAGAGATGCAAGAAAAAAAAATCTACCAAAAAATTGAGAGAGAGAAATAACCTTTTTTGTGAGGGAAAATTATACATAGAAATATAGGATAGAAAAGATAATGAAAAATTTATAATAGGAGGATAAGAAGAAGAAGAAACAAAACAAATGAATATAAAGGGAAAGATGAAAAGTGATATTAAGGTAGAGGGTAGTGGGAAAATGAAATGTGAAAGGAATGAGAAATGTTAGAGAAAGTGTAAATGTTAAAAAGAATGGGTACGATTTTATAAGGAAATTTTTATTTATTTGTATTTAATTAAAACATTATATGTTTAATTTTTAACAACTAAAAAATGAAAGCCAATATTAATAATTTAATGATATGAAGGATATGACTAAATTTAAATGGTCAATTGTAGTAGTGCTATTGATGTTAGCTTGAATATACACATACACACACGCACATATATTGCAACATGAAAAATGATAAACCCTATCCATATAACTAAATTAAAGTTGCTTTATGATGTTGGGTTAACAAAACGAATTTGTGGTTACTAGAAAGCTAAGCTTTTTTTTTTTTTTTTTTTAATAAAAAGAATAAACTTGAAAACTGAACATAAATTGTCTTGTTTTATTGCTTGTCATTTGGGTGAGATTAAAGCCTTGCATAAATTAATGGAGTCTCATGAGACTTATCAACCATTATAGCTCTAGAGAATACCAATAACAAAAACTTAGCATAAATGGTTGATAGGTCTCATGAGGCTACACATACAATCTAACGTACATCATTACTCAACAATATTTCAACTCACCACACAGCAAAGTAATCATGCAAATGAACTTTGAATTATCCATTTGGTGTTACGATCAATGGTATGTAGCTTTTAGGAAAAAATATGTAGTAGTGGTAAATTAAACAACAATACTATTCAACTACTTAGATTTATTATGATATGAGCAGAACATAAATACATTTTGGACCCCTTTGTTCCTTATGGCCTATACAAAAGTTTAACGGTTGGAATTAAGAAGAAATATATTTCTAAATATATGAATACAATAGTTTTTGTTAGAAGTCAATTACTGCACAGGAGGAGAGAAAAAAAATAAAAAAAAAATGAAAAAAAAATGTATCAAGTATAAAAGTAATTTCATGGAACAAATGTCATGTTGTACAAAAATACATATATAGAACAACCAATAAGTGAATCCAAAGCAACCCAAATTAAGAATTTAAAGAAAAACACATGTAATAAAATTAACAATTAAAGAGAGAAAAAAACACTTAAATCACAAAACTAAATTGCATCGGCTCAATATAAAGTTCTAAAGAACACAACAATTTATCAACCTAAAGCGAAGATGCAAGAAAAAGAAAAAAATCCACCAAAAAATTGAGAGAGAGAGAGAGAGAGAGAGAGAGAGAGAGAGAGAGAGAGAGAGAGAGAGAGAGAGAGAGAGAGAGAGAACATTTTTTTTTTTTTATGAGGGAAAAGTATGTAAAGAATGGAACAGAGAAGGACAAATTTATAGTAAGAGGGTGTGAATAAGAAATAACAAAAAAAAAAAAAAAAAGGAAGATGAAGCGAAAAATGAAAAGTGATATGAAGGTAGGAGGTAGTGGGAAGATGAAAAGGTAAGGGATAAAGAAATGTTGGAGAAAGTGTAAATATTTTAAAAATGAGTAAATGTTAAAAAAAATTATAGGAAAATTGGAAAGAAAAATGATAATGACGTGAATGCTGATATGGCTCAACTGGAGCGTAACAATAATAAATGCTACACTTTAGCTTTTAGATATTTATAGATTTTGTGTTTATCATTTTATCTTATTTTTAATTCATCCCAATCTAGAGAGAAATTAATATAATCGATTTTTTCTCTCTTTTTTATGCTTGATATTCAAAATAGCCAGGTGGATATCCTATCCAGTTGCTGTGTGTGTGACTTTTACTAATAGTTTTACTTTTAATTGTCTGAGTATCATGTTTTATGTATCATTCTATCTTATTTTTTTAATATAATGAGTTTTTCATCTTTTTATTTTATTTTATTTATTTTTGGATGCTCAAAATAGAAATTATCAACATTGACATATGATATTATACATATATTTTGCACTTATATTATATTAAAGACAATTTAATACTTTGAAGACTCCTTATTAAGCCTTATGTTTATACATAACCATAGAACAAGGAAAATTGTTATTGTTATTGAGGCTTATGTTTATACATACCCGTAGAATAATAAATAGTTGGTTGGCTGGATTTGGTTTTCATTTTTCAAGGAGTAGGGAGAGAAGCGAAAAAAAATGAGATTTGAAAATTGTCATTATACTATTTTAATTTGTCCAGTTATGAATCTGTGTTGTTAACGTTTCAGATTTAGTTTCTAATTGTTCACAATCAAGAATGTTAATGATTGAAAATCTCATTTTACAAGTTGTTCATGATTCATATATATATATATATATATATATATATATATATATAAAATACTATTTCCTACAAGAGCAACAATAAGAATTCACACACTTTTGAAGGAATTTGCTTTTGAATTCGCAATTGTCACCATATTATGGACATTGTTTGGCTCATACAAACTATAGCTATGTTGCATGTTTGCCTCCTAAAAAAATACTATTACTGTAAAAAACTAAGAAAAATAACACACCTTTTAACCCAAAACAAATGCTTCCTTTCTTTTGATAGGAGTTTGTCATTGTCATAGGATTGTTACTATAATATAAATGGTGTCTTTTTTAATGTCTTTTTTTAAGGAATTATCACGAGTGAATACGTCCAGCAAAAGATAAGTTTAAGAAAGATATTTAATTGGACTTTTAGCAACTAAAGACATCTGAATTCTCTGCTCTAGAAGTAAGCGTAGTCGATCCTATCGTGATGTAACCTAACAAAAATCACACAATGGATTTTTTTTTTTTTTTAATCACTAATTGTGTTTGACAATCAATTATAAACTATTTTTTGTTTATTATTATTCACTGTTCGTGGGTCCTACATTACTTTTTTTCATAGTTTTATTTCAAATAACATAATTTCAGTTTTTTAAAAATAAGCTAGCTTTAAGATTTTTGTCTCATATTATCAAATAAACTTAAAAAGAATAAGCAATTCCCAAGTGGGCACAAATTTATCTCATTTTTTATTCATCTTATTCTAAAGAGAAATCAAAATAATGGATTTAGCTAAGTAAATATTCTGTCCAATTGCCACGTCTTATGGTTATGTTCATACATAACCATTATTAATTCTTATTTGATTGGTTTGATTGTGTTTAATCTTATTTGAAATAGATCATTGGAGAGTATATGAATAGTTTTTATGATAACTCTCGATAGAATTTACATTCTAATTAATACCGACCAGTTCAAATTTGTATTGTTATAACTATTGAATTATATATAATTTTTTTTTTTTTTTTGTAAGCCTGCTTTATATTCCTTGAGAATGATTTTTCGTTGGCTGGACTTGGTTTCATTTTTAGGGTGTCTCCCTACAAATTTTCATTATACTGACTTTAAAAATTGAAAATTAAATTTTGTATATCAATTTACTGTGCTCAACTATTTTCGAAAACTTGGACCAAGTAACAAAACTATTCATCTAGAAAAAAGAAAATATAGCAACAATTCTGGGATTTTTTTTTTTAAATAACTATAAAGTCCACACTATTTTATTATTTAGCAACGTTTCAAAACTATTTAGGTATCTAATAATTCGAGTTTGTCAGACCTGATTTCACTGTAGTAAATTGAGTTTTAAATACTCAATTTCCATTAGGTGCGTAGCAGATGTGGATTAAAAAAATCCACGTGGAACTCGAGTTCCCAACCAGAAAATGCAACCAGAAATCAGAAAATGCACAGCAACCAGCAACCCAGAAACTAGAAAAAATGCAGCAACCTAGAAACCAGAAAATGCAACAACCCAGAAAAGAAAATTCAACACAGACCCACGCAGAAAACTAGAACAGCAACCCAGAAAACACAAGTAGACCAACCAGAAATGAAAAAAACCCAGTTAATCAATTCAAAAAACAGTAACAGACCCAAAAAACACAAACCCACAACAGAAAATATTCCATCCGAGACAGACGAACCCAGAAAAAACAGAAAACAAATCAAGAGAATAATGATGATGATAATTGATTCCAGTCAATTATAATTATAAGGGAATGCAATGCCTGGTTTTCATTACTTGCCTAACTTGAATTCCTAGTAGAAATGTTATGAATAAATCTAAGTCTTGGTTTTAGATAAAAATTCTAAGCAAACTATGGTCCATGGAATAGGCGTCATTTTCCGGGTTGTGCAACAAAACTAGTGGAAATTGCTAGTTTTCAATGGATAAAAAGCGCCAATAGCTATTAGATATTACCACATACAAATTGTGTTCAAAATCGATTACCTGATATCCAACTTAGTCCTCTTGTTTCAACATAAAACATTTTCTTGTTTGGGGCAATTAAAAATTCTGGTCTAATCAAATACATTTTCACATAAAATTAAATATTATATATCATTTCCTATATAATAAAAGTTAGGGGCAAGTGACTGCACAAAATTGCAACAAATTTTAAGATAAAAATAACATATTATTTAATCTTATTAACTTTTTTCTATTGTTTTATCACTTATTTGGATAAAGTTATGTTAATAACAATTCCTTCTTTGGTGTGTGTTTTTTTAAAAAAAAAAAATTAAAAATTAATTTCTATTTTTTTTTTGAAGAAAAAGGAAAATTCTTTCCTATCTTCTTACTGCTATAGTTTACGTTTTCTTTCTTTTTTTTTTTTTTTTTTTTTTTTTTTTTAATTTTATGTTATGTTCAAATCAACATTTTATTTTCTATTCCATTAATATGATCCTTTTTTTTTTTTTTCTATTTTGTATAGGATGGCAACATGTACACGAAATCGTAATTTTAATAGAATTTAAATATATAACAAAAAAAATCTATCTTAGAGCATTCTTATCAAGTGTGCCAAATGCCAAATATTTGGCATTTGGCACCCCAAATACCAAAAATGGAGCATATGAGGTGTGTTAAATGTGTCAATTTTGAGACATGCTACAGTACACTCCCATCTTTGGCAAGGTACGGAAGAATATGGCATATGTGTTTATTATTTTTTTATTCCTTTTCTCTCTCATCTCTTTGTCAATCTCTTCCTCTCTTTTTTTCTCAAACCCCAATCGTCTCCTCTCTCAACCTCTCATCTTTTCTTCTCTCACCCTCATTACTCTTCCATGCCGACGCCGACGCCGACGTTGACGATCACTTCCACGCCAATCTCTCTCTAGCAATGGTTTTTCTTTTTTTCTTTTTTCTTTTGGCTGTGGTTTGATGGGTGGATTGGGCAATGGGTGGGTTTAGACGGTGATGATGACGGCGATGACGAGGTCGGAGCCAAAGTCAGACTCTTTGAGGAGGCCGGAGTTGCCAGTGGTTTTGAGGCCGAGGAATTGAGGGGAGCGACTAGTGTGGAGGTAGCGGAAAGTGTCGGGGAAGAGAGAGAGGATGTGGGGGTGGGAGCTGAGGGAGGTGGCTTAGGATGGAGAGAGTGTGACGGAGAAGCTGTGGAAGATGGTGGAGAATGGTGGGGGTTTGGGTGGTGGTGGTGTTGGTGTTGGTGGTGGAGAGAAGAGAAGTGTACCAGTGAGTGTGAGTGGAAAAGATGGTGGGTTTGGAGTCTGGGTTGACTTGATTTATGAAGGCTTGGGGTTTGGAAGTGGGTGTGGGTGAGGATGTGGAGGCAGTGAGGTTTGCCATCTCTTTGTTCTATATTTTTTTTCCTCTTTTTTTTTTTTTTTTTTTGGTTCTTGTCTCTAACCCATGGCCATGGCCATGGCCAAAAGCTCAATTTTTTCGGGGTTTGTGGTTGAGGTGGTGGTGGTGGTGGGGCTTCCAATTTGGTGTTGGTGGGCTATGGGTTTGTTTTGAATTGTGTTTTGGGTTGTGGAGGATATGGTGGTTGTGTGGTGGTGGCTGTTGATTGTGATTGATGAGCTGTAAATATTATTTTAATATATAGAATTAAAGAATATAACATGTGATAAATGACATATTGTAAAATGATGTGGTAAAATAATAAAGTAGGCTTTTGGTGTGTCAAAATAGCTTTTTTTTGTTAAAGAGCTGATGAGAATGCTCTTATATTTCCTTACAGTCATCATCCTTGTGCTTTTTTTATTTTTATTTTTATTTTTATTTTTTACATTGTGCTGATGTTTTGGTCATTCTATTCACATTGACTCTCTTCTTTTTCCATTTTTTTCATGGGATGGCAACAAACATGTTGACTAGAAATCCTAATTTCAATAGGATCTAAATTCTATATCAAATAAAACTCTATTAATATATATATATATATATATATATATATATATCTTCTGGGGAGAAGCTTTCCCCAATATGTGAATTCCTAAATCCCATGATAACACAGTTATGTATTCTTTCTTCATTTTTATTTTTTTAATCAATCAGTTCAAAAAATTCGAAAAAAAAAAGCTCTTTCTTTGTTTTTTGTATTTTGTTTTTACCAAATTGATTAGGCTTTGATTGGTTTCCTTTTGTTTACGCTAATTTTCTTAACTTTAATCTGATTTATATGTTTATAGTTTGAGAATCAATGATTAAATAGGGTTATACATGTTTATAAAATAAAAAGAATATAAAGCTAGACATGTGTTGATGCCAACTTTTGACAAAGGGCCCAATAGTAGAAGAAGCCCAACAATATGAAGAAATTGAGAAGAGAAAATAGTATAGCAAGCCCAGCAGACCGAAATGGCAGGAATAACGGGCAGCAGACCCACAAGAAAAATAAGAGGTAAAGTGAAGTAAATAGGTCGGGGAAGCTAGGAAATGAATTAGTAAATTCATTAGGTTGGCTTAAAGGCCAACAAGCTTGAAAAGTAATAAGAGGTAAAGGTGTGATAATTGGGCTGAGGAAGCCCAAAGGATTTAGAAAAAAGCCTATGGGAGTAAAAGCTATAAAAAGGAAGTAAATGGGCCGAGGAAACTCGAGGAATGAAATGGGCTGACACAACAAGAATGTTGGCCAGTAAAGCCCAAAAGAGGTGAAGAAGTGGAAAGTGAACTGGCATGGTAGGAGCATCAGTTCGTAAGCCCACTGGTAACTAGAAATAAAATAGAGGTAATGATATAGCAGGAACGATGAAGTGACATGGCAGGATCCCCAGCCAAGAGGCCCACAAACATAAGAAAGAAGGGAACATGGGCTAGACAAGTAGGAGAGGGCCTTCACCTAAGCAATGACTGAATGACCAACCTGGGGAAGGAGTGAAAGGCAAGGGACATGAGCCCAAAAGCCCATATGTCCTTCACGCCATAAGAGTCAAATACCCACCAGAACGTACAACATAATTAGACAAACACAGAGGCAGCATAAATGGCGTGAAGGCCAGAAAGGAATGGATTCAGATGGAAGTAGAGCATACATAAAGGGCCCAGGCACCACCTACTTGCACCTAGCTAATACATAGGAGGTGGGCCACAAGTCAAGGGCATCAGAGGGTGTGGCCTGGCAGTAGAGAGAAAGAGGGAGTCTATTTTAGGGTTCCCGCTTAAACTTCTTTGGGAGAAATGTCCTGTTGGGATGGCATCTCACCCAAAAGAAGTAAGAATAAGATAGGATCACTTGATTCATGCCATAGAGGTAGGTGAAGGAAAGGCTCAATCCTTATCTAGATGAGAGTAGTAAGAACAAAGGAAAGTAAGAAACAAGACAAGCCATTTTGTTTGGAAATGAGAAGTGGTGTAGCCAACACATTCAGTGCAATGGTAGTGTCTGGGCAACCGAAAGGCTAGTGGGCAGTCTTGTAAGGACACTCATAAGGAGCCAAAAGTGGTTGAGGGGTAAAAATGAAAAATCCCATTATGACGGACAATATAAAGGGTGGTAATTGTGAACAGTAGAAGGGCATCAAGAAAAGAGGTATCATTACCACGAAAAGAAATAGAGGTAGAACAAGGGAGAAAAATGAGAGAAAAGAAAAAGGAAAATACTGAAATCAGAGAAAAGCATGAGTGATAGGAATAAAGACATGCATCAATAGGTTACCCATTTCTCTCCCTCTTGATAAACCCACTCTTTGAGAAGTTAAAAATTAGAGTTTAAGTCATCTAGGTCCTTTTTCCAAAGTGTGTAATCTCTATGGCAGAAGCCTTCTTTGAGGTTACTCACATTGGAGATCGGCTCCGTTTTGGACTTGTGTTTGTTGAATAGCTAAGTCCATACCTTTGGCAGACGAATTTTACCTTTTGATTGATGAATGACTAGTTTGTTACTTTATTATTGAACTGCTTGCTGTAACTTTGTTATTTGTGGTTGTATTATTTTGTCATAACCTTGTTAGATTCCTTTGTCCTTTTATTTAGGCATTGTAAATACCGCATTTTGTATCCCTTACGACTCGGGCTCTTGTTCCCCAATTATGCTCGAACGCTAAGGCCCAAAATCAGTTTAGAGACCAATTAGATATTAAATTGACTTGAGAAGTATTAAAATGGAAAATATAACCTTTTAAATGAGCAAAAATTTATTTTTGAAAATAAAATGACCAAAGTAGCTCTCAACCTGCGTGCGTGTGTCATGGCTTGCGTACACAAGCCAAAGCATACGCACGCAGGCACATTCCTATGTACACAGCTAGGATTTTAGAAGCATAAGAAATGTAAGTTTTCTACAATAATAGTTGAAGTTTGGAATTAATCTCACATCGTTTGGGAGTCATTCCAAACCCCATTTTCTTAACTATAAAAAGCCTAACATGGTACACTTTCAAAACACACATAAATCTCACAGGAAAAACCTAAAATTCACTAGAAAATAGTGAATCAAAAGGGAGTTTTTCACAAAATACCATCAAGTCATTTTTTATTTGATTGGGATCTTTTCTGGCCCCAATCCTTTTAGTTTAATATTGTTAATCACGTTTCTATCGATTTGTAAATAGACTGACTAAGGGAAACAGTCAAAATCAAGCTTGAAAGCTTCTTTTTTTGAGGTATTCTTTTGAACTTTTCTTTTTCCATTTCACCTTTAATTTTTTCTTTAATTTTTTCTTTAATTTGTTTCTTTGTTTAGTTTACGTTTATATATGTTTGTTTAGGTTAGTTTCAAGCTTTCTTTATGTTTTTTTTAGCATGTTAGGTTGCAAGATTTACATTTTCTATCTTGTTTGGCTTTTGCCCTGTTTCTGTGTTTAGGGTTTTCTGGGTAAGGATTTGCATATGCATGATCTAGCCTACGCACGTAGGCTGAACTCATGCATACGCAGACATGTTCTAGCATGCATGATGCCGTTACTCAGAAATTATAAATTTTTTGTTTTTTTTGTTTCTGCATTCACATGTTTGTTCTGTGTAGCCTCTTTTTCATATTATTTAAGCCCTATATTTGCATGTTCACCTTTTAACATGTTTGTTTCTTATCACATGTTTATATTAGGGTTTAGATTAGGATTTCTTAGTTTTAATACCATTCATTCACATGTTCATGCATTGATGCCATAAATGTTGTGTTGCTGAGGGGTAAATAAAGGGTAAGTAATGCATTAGCAATGTCCAAGCATTTGTGTTAAAGTTTCACTTTGATGATATGATAGAACATGCTTAGATGTGTGATTAGGGTTTATGATATGTTTTCCTTGCTATGATGATATGTATGTTGCTTTGCTTGGGTGGATGCCTTGTTCAATACATGATAGGATTTTGCATGCTAGGGTTTCTTTTGTTTTTGGCTCTCTTGCTTTAGGTTGATAAGTATGTTGTTTTGGGATGAATGATAACATGATTGTATGCTTAGATGTATGCTAGTGTGTGTGTGAGTATAGATACAAGCATTGAACGTGCTTTTAATAAGGTTAAGATATAAGACACAACGATGGGAAGCCAACCTTAGGATTGGGCAATTTTGGGTGCCTAACACCTTTCCAAAAACGTACCCAAACTCTGAACTCATACTTTAGTATTAAGATCAAAGGCCATTCCTCAAAAGGATACTATATTCGTGGTTCCTAGACCATATAAATAGGTGGCAAATCCGACACTTTGTACCCCCTTTGTGTCCACATGTGTAAGTATTATTTGTTAAATGTTATAGCTACCCTACCACATTACATTTCTAGCTGTAATATCTGTAACAGTTGTTCCTGCCATGGGCACGCTGTACACTCAAGACTCTTGCCAAAGCGTGACTATGCTGGAATGACCCAACTTGTGCCTAAACTGACCTAAGGTGTGTTTCACTTAGACTAGTCCCAACTCTCCTACCTCAAAATCTCGGGCTGTAGTACAGCGGGAGAGGTCAAAGCCCAACAATACAAAAGGCCCACCACAATATGAATTTCACAGTTCCACGAGAACTAATGGTGTAATAGATTGACCAAATTATCAAGATGTTCACATGCATTCATTGAGAAATATGTTTATATGTATTTAAAAAAAAAAAAAAAAAAACGATGGTGGGGCTTGCAAGGCATATTGAATTAGAAGAAACATGAAAAGCTGGGCTTGCACCAGTTTAGGTTAACGAGGATGGAAAAGAGATTAATCTGCATATTCCACAATATGTCATCTGCACCTTGGGCATCCATAACTTCTTCCTCTTAATGTGCTGAAGCATTTTTTATTTTTTATTTTTACATTTAGACTTATCAACAGTTTTTTTATTTTATTTTTTAATACACGACCGATTTAATAGAAATAACATCACAAATTTTTTTTTTCTTCGTGGAGTGAAACTCATTCGTCTCTCTCCTCACTCATAGAATAGCTCAATTCCCATTTGAGTCTTTCTTTACTTAACTAAGCTTTTATTTTCATTTTTAATGTTTCATTGGAAACTTAAATTTTTTTAATTATTGAATTAGGGTTTTAACTTAAGTTTGGCTTCAATTCTTTTTTGGATTGTTTTGAATCTTAAACAATTCAATAACATTTTTTGCTAAAACTTGATTGAAAAATTAGAAAACAAATAGATGAAAAAAAAAAGAACTATGATATTCAACGTTGACCTCTACTTGCCAAGTCCATTTTTCAGTTGCAGTTAATTATTGGTTCTTTGTCTTGAGTAATAAGTCTAGATGGTCTCAAATTGTTGATAAAGAACTATGATAAAGAGGAATACGAATACACTAAAAACATAGATTATAAAGAGCTATTCATCATCCTCAAAAGGTTTTAACTACTTTTAATATAATATTTAAAAAAAAAAAACTATTTTCAATATATTTTCTCGTTATTATTGTTGTTTTACAATACTCATTATATTGTAGCTCCATTAGATACCTAATTTAGGTGCACACACTTTATTAGAACCAACTACAAATGTCATAATAACACCGTCAATATGTTAGATGAAAATTCTAAAGTGATTTAATATTCATTCATTTAATTATTGGTTCTCAAATAAACTATATAATATATAACTTTATAAACAAACATGGGTCTTTAACTAGAATTCTGCATTTAAATGAAATGTTTATCTCACATTAGTTGTTTGTGTTAGAGTTTCAGTCCTAATAACCCCCAAGCTACTACTACAAAGGTTAGACCTTTTTGTAGTAATGCTATGATTATGTAATATATTATAAGCCTACTTAAAAAAAAAAAAAAAAAAACTTTTTATACTACTTTCGTATTCGTGTATTCTAATAAGTATTACTGCTTTCTCAAAAAAACATTTTTTTTTTTTTGTGTGTGAATAGGATTTATTCACGTTGTTCCCTTTTCCTCTTTTTATTTGCCGATTCAAATGAAGTGTTTATAGAATGGTGTGTCTTTTTGTAAATTAATAAATATATTTTTTACAAAAGCTTAGGCCCTTTTGTAGTAATGCTATAGTTATGTAATATATTATAAGTCTGTTTAAAAAAAAATAAAAAACTTTTTATACTAATTTCGTATTCGTGTATTCTAATAAGTATTACTACTTTCTCAAAAAAAATTGAAATATTTTTTTTTTGTGTGTGTGTGTGTGAATAGGATTTATTCACGTTGTTCCCTTTTCCTCTTTTTATTTGCTGATTCAGATGAAATGTTCATAGAATTGTATGTCTGTTTGTAAATTAATAAATATATTTTTTACACGTGACTTTTAATTACTATAATAGTTAATTTACTTTAGGTACAACTGTTAAAGTTTTGAGTGACTCATTAATTATTAATATAATCTTCTATTCATATTGATAATTTTAATAAGCTATGCATTGCATGAGAATAATACTAGTTATAGGATAAAAGGTTTTCTGAGAATGCCAAGTAGATACCCCATCCAATTGCCACTTGTATAGATTTTACTAATAAGTTTTTGTTTATCACTTTAGTTTATTTTTTATTCATCTCAATTTAGAGATAAATTGATATATAAAATGATTTTTTTTTTCCTTTTTTATGTTTGATGTTCAAAATAGCCACGTAGATGTCCATCCAATTGCCATGTGTACAAGTTTTACTAATATTTTTACTTTAAATTTTTTGAGCATTATGGTTTGTTTATCACTTTATATTATTTTTAATTTGTCTTAATCTAGAGTGAAATTAATATAATGAATCTTTTGTTTTTTTTTTTTTTTGGATCCTCAAAATAGAAAATTACTAACATTTTCATATGATAATATACTTATAATTAACACTTATTATATTAAAGTGATTTCAATTCTATAAAGACTTCTAACTAAGCCTTATGTCTATACATAACCATAGAACAATGCTTCCTCACAAAGTTCTCGAAGCTAAAGCTCCCATGATAGTTACTATCAACTTGGCATTTTTGTGAACTTAAACAATTCTTCACAGAGGCCTTGTAGCAGTCATCCTCCCAAAGGATTCTCATCTTTTTTGAAACATCGTATATAGGCTACACTACAAAACACGCGGGTCTTAGGTCGCGTTTTTTCCAGCCGCGTTCATAAAAATGCGGCCTAAGACCCTATTCAAGCTGCGTTTCAGTAAAACGCAGCTACAATGCCATCAGGAAGGCTGCGTGAATTAAACGCAGCCCAAGTCACCCTCTGAAGTTGCGTTTATTTCAGTTCCAGCTGCGTTTTCTTGGAATGAGCTGAAGCCACGTTTTTAAAATGCGGCTTTAGACCCATCTGAAATGTTTTTTTTTTTAAATATATGTCTTGAAGCCGTGTGTTAAAAACTCGGCTATAGCTATGTCCTAAAGCCTCGTTCATTGAAAAAAGCTGCCATAGTCACCCTCTGAAGCTGCGTTTATATAAATGCGGCTTCAAGCACCCCTGAAGCTACATTTATGTAAATGGGGCTATAGCACTGAGTATAAATAAAAAAAAAAATGAAAAACCCTAAGACACTCTCAATTCGACCTCCAAAAAATCAAAACTGTGTCTCTTCCCTTCAAAACCGTAAGTGACTCCCACTAACACTCGCCACCGATCCTACACACAGACGCCGACAAAGCCTAGTCGTCCATCGCTCCCATGCCTCCCACCTCCACTACCTCGTAAGTCTCCCTTCTCTCTCTCTCTCTCTCTCATCTAGTGCGTTTCGGTTTGCTCTGTCATTTCGATTTCTAAGCTATGAGTTTTTGTTCTTCGATTTCATTTTTTCTTTCTCAATTCTATTTCGTAACCCTAAACTAATTTCCATGTACAACGTATCTCTCTATGGTTGGGTGCGTTTGGTTGCACCGTTGACTATTGGAGTGTAGAAGATTAGGGAATTTTACATTTTCTGACTGTTTGGCTGCTAATCACGAAACCCTAATTGATTTTGTTTGTTTTCTTTGTTCTACTATTTTTTATTTCTTAGTTTGGATCTGAAAAATTTTGGCTTTGGAGTTTGGTCTATTATGTTAGTTGGGTTACTTCGTGAGGAAAATGGGGCGTTTTATAAACCCTAATTTGTGACTTTGGAGCCTTAATTCTACTACATTTTCTAAGAGTTTTTACATTCGGTGCGTTTGGTTGCTGTGATTCTGTGAGTAGTTATGATTATTCATTAGGGATTTGGTTATTGTGGGTGCTAAAATTGTTCTTCTAGGCTACCCTAATTGATTCTGTTTTTAGTAAATTTTTTTCTTTTTCCCTTGATTATGAGAAATTGGACTTTGGTTTGTTAAGTTTGCTTGGTGACAAGTGAGGAAAATGATGCATTTTGCATACCCTAGTTTTCTGACCGTGGAACCCTAAGTTCACTGGTTTTGATAATTTTTTTGAATTGCATAGCTGGAAGTTCTAGATAAGCTGTTTGGTTAGTGAGAAATTGCAGGGGAAAATGTGAACTTCGTAATGCTGTCCCAAGGCACTTATTTGATTGTTAATTGGTGCTTTTTAGAGCAAAGGTTATTGAATAGATATAGTATGGAGGTGGTCTAATAAATTATTTGTCTTGGTTTGAGCTGAAAAGGGTATTTTCTTTTATTACTTTTGGTTCTGTTTTTTCTTGTGTTTATATTTGTTTTTTATTTTTATATTTTGCTTGTTTGGACTAGGCAGATTGAATGGACCTTATGTGAAGGTGTAATTGGTTAGAACCTTTAGAGTGTTTCTATTTTTGCCTTTCTTGGTGATGATCTTTATGTTGTTAGTCTGTTTATCTGGATTGGGTCTCTTTTTCTCATTATGACCTATAGGCCACACAGGCTATTGTTATCAAGTGGGGAAAGGATCATAAGTCATAATTAAAACCCATGTTTGAAGGTAAAGGTATATCTTTTTTGAAATTTATGTGAAGTTATGAAGACCTTACACTTATAGCTTTCTAACCAAAAAGAAATAGAAAATAAATAAATAAAATTAGGAAGTTGCATACATGCATTATTTCAACGTAATTGTTTTGTCCTATTATTGAAAATTTATAGTAACGTGTCCTTTGTGGGATACAATTAAATGCTGGACCAAATTAATTTTAGAGGTAGGAGAAGAAGGAAGAACGTGTTACTTTAACCAATATAAAAAGATGATTACGCATTGCCAACTATAGTTATATGCTTTTAACTTTCAAGGAGATTTTTTTTTTTGGCTGCTTTCTAGAAGTCTATTTATGAAAATATTTGTTGTTGAGTATTTTCTCTCTCTCTCTCTCTCTCTCTCTCTTTCTCTCTCTCTCTCTCTCTCTCTTTCTTTCTTTCTCTAACTTTGATTCAGATAAAACCCATAATTTTTTTATTTCCTGTTCTAATCACATAAAGTCTAAGACTGTAGCTCATATGCATGTTTTCTTTTTGCAGATCTCCAAAAGACTATAGCAGAGTGACATCAACCTCTATCACTGCCTCAACAACAAGTGTACACGTGACAGCCTTCAATGGCCTAGTGAATGTAAACTCACTCTTCCCAATACCAGTTTTTCTGGGTCTTTCTCTTTTACCTTGTTCTTGTTTTCGTCATTACTGGCATTGGGGCTTCAGCTGGCTATCACTTGTTCAATAGTAAGGACATCGATGAGGCCTTCAGGGCCGACATAAATTTGGATTAGTAGAGAGATTATCATCAAAAACGAGGATTTTTTTTTCATAATTATTGTTATTATTATAATAATGATAACTACTATTTTTATGGATTGGTGTACCACGTTAAATTTTGATTTTAAGTCACATTAAACTTCCTACAACTAATTCATATTGAGAAGTGAAGTAGTATTTTGTTAAAAAGAATAAAATCCGTACAGGGCCTTATGACATTGTGTGCATCATCTACAATATTTTTATATTATCCTCTCTGTTATTGGTTCGTAAAAAAATGTGTATTGTATTGGAAGTCATAATTATTAATTGTATTTCATGGTCCTCACCACAAAGTTTATCTCAATTGTAAGGAGAAAAAAAAAAAAATTGTCTTACTTGTTAATCACACCCATTTAAGAAGTAAGAAGTACCCTACCCCTACCATATGTTGGAGGACTAGATAGTACCCTGAAGAGCATTGCACTTTGCACTGCTCAAGTAAACAAAACTTTACTAAAGTGCATTGTTACTAATTTCCCTCCTCTCTTGCATTTTATCTTTGCAAGATACATTACTATGTATGTACTTTCAGAGTTTTTACAGTCAATGTGAGACTATTGCAATATTAAAACTGTATAAACTACCTTGCTTTGTGGTGAGTGTACTAGTATAATGGATTGTCCACATAATAGTCTCTTATGTAGAAAATAGATCTAAACTAGCTTGCTTAACCTAAACTCAGGTGTGGACGTCCTTCTCTCCTTTATGGATTGCAAATGCATCGTTATAGAGATTCTTAAGTCAATTACTTTACGCTGGTAGATAAGCATATCTCTCCTTCATTGTTATCTCATGAACAGTCACATGTAACATTTTCTTTCAGACAAGCATATCTGCAGGCAATTAGAATTTAACTTTTCTATTCATTTCTTTTTAATGTAGGCTGTTCAATTTCTCTTGTGCGCTCGTGAAAGACTGAATTCTCATTACTCTGATAGTAAGGCTGAAGAGACAAATTTGCAACAGCTGGAAAAGTGTTCAAGTGAGTTGTAGTTTCTTAATGACAGATTGCACTTGTAAGATTCCAAAAGTATAAAAGTAAAAGGCAAAGGGAGGAGTTTAAAATATGTTTCATATTAATTGATTTGCCATTCAAGGAGTGTTTTAGAGAACTTAAATACTAAGGTTTTAGCCCTTTAGACTCACAAAAGCATTACATTTGTTCAACCAATGAAAATGACTTTGGTTTTATGTGGATAATGAGTTTATAAAGCATGCCTTCACCAAAATGCTGTTGTCATCTTGGCTAATACTTATGGAGTATTAACAACATACGACATATATGACTATAATAAGTCATATTTGTGAAACAACATTTATGCATTCACTTTTCTACATTAGTTTTCTTTGTGAAATGCAGCCAAAAATCATGTTATGTGATCATGTTTTTTGTTTATAATAGACACATAAATATACACCGGAGTTATTGTGGACCCCCAAAAGTTGTTGTCGTTCTAGGGATGCATATTAATACACACACACACATTACACCTACCACATTCCTATTTGTAAACGCAAAAGAGCCTTTCCTATTAAAACCTGCTTGAATTGGAGGAACCCTTGTTGACAGTAATATATGTGGTGGAAATTTTGTGGATTGCAGGTCGGGGAAGAGCTTTTCCCTTTGAGTTAGACAAGAACAACCAAGTGGTATGAACTACTTTCCTTTTCAACACTTGTGAACTTTTTGTCCTTCATTGGGTGTGATTGCATTATTTACTTCTGTGATGACAATGTGTAAAACAGAAAGCAAACAACATGATGCACAAATTTTAGGCATTGTTGGTGGATTACATTCATATAGGTCATTTAGAATTATTGTGTTTGGTATGAAGCCAACGTCACACTCTTGCATCCACACCGGTTATTCGACACATATTCAAACAACATCATTATAGATTAAATTGTCAACCAAACTTTCTTGCACTCACTTTTGACCAATAACCCCAGTAATTGACCATCATGGTATGACGAACTTAAAATTATTACGGATTTCATAATTATTACAACTACATAAATTGCGTATTTCTTAATATATTTTTGTAAAACACTTATGCTTAACTACTTTTATAACTTATCACATTGAGTTAGTTTACGATAAGTGTTATACGTTCTAAGAAAATTTAAGCATACTTGGGTATGTCTATTCTTAACAAATCACAAATGAATGTCATATAATAATTATTACCTTCGTTGTAACAAATCTTGGTGTAGGTAAAATTCCGTAAATATTGTGTTGTAATGGATAAAAGTTGGATGGACAAGAAGAGGGGTTGAAGGGAATATTTTGAAGGTGTAGCAAAATTCGTAGAATTTGACTCCCTATCTGCGCGCGATGGGAAGATCTTGTGTCCTTGTGCGAAATGTGTGAACTTGATTTTAGTACCGCTAAATGTGGCACGTGATCATTGTTGGAGTTCGGGGATGCTTAACAATTACAAAGTTTGAAAATTTCATGGGGAATCGGTGGCTGCTACGACGGCTACCAAATGTGGGAGCTCTCATGTGCAAGAAACCCTAAATGAATATCGTGATTTTCGTGGGATGTTGCACGATTTGTGCCCCCGTATGAAATGGCACCCGAACCAGTGGAAGAAGGTCCAACTATGCAACATGCGGCTGAAAATATGAATGATGAGGCCAAGAAGTTTTACAAGCTAATAGATGATGTAGACAAACCTTTATATGATGGTTGTACAAAATTTAGCATTTTCTCAGCCATTGTCATGTTGTTTCAGTTGAAGACTTTGTGTGGTTAGACGAACAAGTCATTTATTCTGTTGCTTCAAGTTTTGAAGGATTTACTTCCTACAGATGCCAAGTTGCCAAAAGACCATTACGAGGCTAAGAAGATAATCCAAGACTTGGGATTGGGTTATGAGAAGATTCATGCTTGTCCTAATGACTGCATGCTATTTTGGAAGGACAATGTTAACCTCGACTCATGTCCTTGTTGTAACGCTTCAAGGTGGAAAACAAATGAGGCATCTTTTGCTAGTAAGAATGCTTCATCCAATAAAGAAAAGAAGAAAGCTGCAAAGATCCTACGATGGTTCCCTTTAAAGCCAAGATTGCAGCGACTATTTCTTTCACCTGATCTGGCTAGTTTTATGAAATGGCATTTTAATGGTCGTACTAATGATGGGGTTATGTGGCATCCTGCTGACTCAGAGGCATGGAAAATGTTTGACACTAAGCATTTATAGTTCTCGTCTGACCCTCGTAATGTCAGACTTGGATTAGCTGCAGATGGGTTCAACCCCTTTGGAATTATGAGTACTAGTCATAGTACATGGCCTGTCATGTTGGTCCCCTACAATCTCCCACATTGGCTGTGCATGAAACGGTTATCTTTGATTCTATCTGTGATTATTCTTGGTCCTACCTCACCAGGGATTGCTATAGATGTGTACTTGCAACCGTTAGTGGAAGAACTAAAGGAGTTATGGGATGTTGAAGTACAGGCATACGATGCATCTTCAAAAGAAATATTCCAATTGCATGCAGCATTGATGTGGACTATAAATGATTTTCCTGCATACGCAGATTTGTCGGGTTGGAGTACCAAAGGTGGGTTGGCGTGTCCTTCTTGTGCCATGGAGACCGACTCGATATTTGAAAAATGGCCACAAATTCTGTTACATGGGACATAGACGATGGTTGGATGTTGACCACAATTTCCGGAAAGAAGGTATGTTATTCGATGGATCTAATGATATGCGATTGACTCCTATACCACCAATCGCGTCACAGATTATTCTGGATACTGAACATTTAGTCGGACGTTGTCTGGGAAGAAAATGTCAACTTGCTTACAATAAAAGAAAGAGAGGGGAGGTAGATCAAAGCAGTTGGAAGAAGAGAAGTATATTTTTCACCTTGCCTTATTGGGAGGATCACAAGTTGTGACACAATCTTGATGTCATACATATAGAGAAGAATGTGATGGACAATATACTTGGCACATTGTTGAACTTGAAGGATCAAACAAAGGACAATTACAAGGCACAGCTTGACTTGGCGGACATGGGGATAAGGACTCAACTTCACCTACAACGAAAAAGTGATGATAAGTATACTGTACCGCCCGCTTGTTTTCATATGACATCATCAGAGAGAGATGGTTTCTTGCAAGTTTTGAAGGACGTAACAATGCCTGATGGGTACGCTTCCAATATTTCACGTCGTGTGAATATGAAAGAACATAAGATTTCTGGTTTGAAGAGCCATGGTAATCACATCTTGATGCAGCAACTTTTTCCCATAGCATTACGCGGGTCTTTGCCATCTTATGTTACTAGGCCTTTGATAAAGTTAGCGTGTTTCTTCAAAGAAATTTGTTCAAAAACTCATAGGGTTTCAAATATTGCGACTGTTAAGGCAGACATTGCAGTGACATTGTGTGAATTGGAAAAGATATTTCCTTCATCGTTCTTTACAGTGATGGAACATTTGGTCATGCACTTAGCTGCTGAAGCCAAGATTGGTGGTCCAGTGCACTATCATTGGATGTATCCCACTGAGAGGTAAGACGTATGTAATTTTATTAATCAACTATGAGCTTTATGTGCATATTCGAATAACCATGGCCAATCATTAATCTTATCCTTCCTTCATAGGTACCTTGGACACCTTAGGTCTTACGTACGAAATAGAGCTGCTTTAGAAAGGTCTATTGCTGAAGGATAAATAGTAGAGGAATGCTTAACATTTTGTTCACGGTATATGGAAGGAGTTGAAAATATATTCAATTGACCCACTGGGATGATTGAGGAGTCAACAGGGGTTGTTTCGATCGTGACACTAAGCAATAGAGAGTGGACCCAAGCCCATCGCTATGTTTTATTCAGTTCTGAAAACATCAACCAATTTCATGAGTAAGTACTACATATACCAGTATGAGTGCATGTCAATCCATTGTACGTTAGGTCTATTAACCCTAGTACAATTGTTTGCACAGGATGCACAAAAGATTGATGGAGGACGAACTCCGAAAAAGCCACCATCGTATATCCGAGGCAATTATATATAACCACCACATGGAGAATTTTTGTAGTTGGTTTAGGTGTCATGTACGTACGACAGTTTCAACTTCTTAAACTTGTAACGCTGTCCCAAATATGGTTACTTGTACTAATATGAATAATTTTGTTATGATATGTTAGGTGATGTCATTGACTACTGTTGATAGGAAAGGGAGGGAGTTAGTGATACCTTGCTGCACTTTCCAAATGACCATATAATTATGTAAAGTGGCAGAAGCATTATGTCATAAATGGCTTAAAATTTAGGAGTGTACATGATGAGGCAAACAGAAAAACGCAAAATAGTGGAGTTAGTGTCACCACTGATGGTGGCATTATGTACTATGGTGTTTTAAGTAATATACTCGAGTCGAATTATTTTGAAAATATCAAACATGTGTTATTCAAGTGTAAATGGGTTGATGACCAAAATAGGAGAGGATATAAGACTGATGAATTTGGGTTTCCTATGGTGAACTTTACACACTTCATACATAGTGGAGATGAAATGATGGATGAACCGTATGTCTTGGCTTCTCAAGCTACACAAGCATTTTATGTGGAAGATAAAAGGCACAAGGATTGGTATGTTGTTGTCAAAACTAAAGTTAAGGATGTGTTTGATGTTGGTATTGGTCTCTAACGTGACGAGGATGACACATATAATTTTTCTGAGAATGTTCCATACAATGTAAGTACTAATGAGGTTGTGAGTGACAACCTTGGTTGGGCTCGGGATGATGTAGAGGGGATGACAATTGATGCCTTTATCATTGCTGAAAGATATCTTCATGAAATGGACAACTTAGACGATTGTGAGTTTATTGACGATGAGTCCGACAATGAAGATGAAAACGAGGAGTACACCGACACTGAGTAGTGTAATAGTTTAGTGATGTATTATGTGGTTGGATGTTATAGTTGTTAATGAAAATGTATGCCATCATAAATTTGTTGGAATGCCTTTGTGTAGTATTTGATTCCTTTGTTCATGAAACCTTAATGTTGTTAATTCCTTGAATTTTTTACTTATTATGCATCCAATTCCTGCCCCTATTCACAATTGGATTTGAAATTCATTTGTTATGAACTTGGATATATGTTGGTGTGGTGTTAGGGTTTCATTTTGTCTTTGTTTAAGTGTTTGGCAAAGAGAAGCTGTTAAAATTTGATATACGCTGCTATATATTATTAGACATTTAAATGAGTTATTTTACTTTGTCTTTATCACTTACATTGTAATCAATTGATTGTTGTCTATAATTAACATTTTCTTTTTGTGCTAAAATTGTTGAATGCAGGAATGGGAAGGAAACGTCAACTTCAGTATGTTCAAGTTAGCGAAGGATCGTCATGTTCAAGATAGTGAGGGGAGGAGGAACTGGAGGCCGCTCGTACTGTCGAGCAAGCAAGAGCAGATGCAAGTGCTGATGGGACACAACTCGCAGGTAGTTTACATGTTTTCAAATGTAATGTTTGATATTTATTACTAGATGCATAATTTTCTTGTTTTTGGCTGTAGCAATGAGAAGACAACATGGATTTACGGTTGTTGAAATGGGCGAAGGAAATGGACGTTCACAACAGAGTGTGCAGGAGGAGCTGGAGGTCGCCTTTGATGATGAGACGCAACCTCCAAGTACTTTACATGTAATATACTAAAAGGCTTTACTTGAACCAGTGGGTAACATTCTTCACTAATAGTATGTCGCTTGCTGTTTGAACTTTTATTATGAAACAATTAAGAGCTTAGAGATATATAGAATGATTGGGAAAGCCTTATCTAAAATTGTCATTTAGTTTCATTTACAAGTAAGTGAAAAACTAAGCCATACATAATGAAGGTAGGGTTGTAGTTGGAGGGTCCTTTTTTCTTTTGGGAGGGAGGGGGGGGGGGGGGGAGAAGCATAATGGTTGGGGACCTTGTTATGATATATTTTTGTAATTTTTTCAATTTCATGTTAAAGTTATCATATAATATTTTCTTTTCATAAGGACAAGAGAAATAGAGGAGACCTAAAGGTTAACGTACATAGTTTTTTTTTTTTTTTTTTGGTTTTTTTCTTTTCGTTTTGACAGAAATGATAGAGAAGTACATAGTTTATTTGATTCAATGGTACGTTGCGGTTGATCTTGTCACATGATAATAATCTATAGGATAAAACTCTTTTTTTTTTTTTTTTAAATAGGATAAAGTTTGTCTTAATGTGCTTCTTGGATCTTCGAATTTGTGTACTTAGTAATAAATGTGAGGGCAAAGTGAGATCCATTTTGTTGAGTTTAGTGAAGTAGAATGAATGGTAGGTTCTTCTCAAAATATTAGAATAAATAAGAATTTGAGGTAGCTAGCTCCCTCAACAACCTTGCTCTGACTTTACGTTCTAACTTTACCGCAACAATAATTTTTGTTGCAACAAAAATGACTTTACGTTCTAACTTTTATCAGAACAAATTAATTTAGATTTTTTTTGCATTTGAGATTTTAATAAAAAGTTATTTATTCTAAGTAGCTATACCAACTTAGTCTAACTTTCTTTCTTTGAGTAACAACATATATAGTTATTCCTTATGATTCTTTCCTTTAGTGTACGACTCTATGCTTGTGACATATATAATATATTACTAGTAAAATAAACAAATATTAGACAACTGATGATTCTAACTGATTTTTCACATTTGAAACTTTACTTTTCAAAAGATTTGTTAAATTGCAGTAGTTGAGATTAATAAGAGTTTCAATGAAAATAACAAAACGAACGGGAAAAAAAAGATGTCCACAGTTACCAAGCGCATACTTATGTTAGTTGAGCACTTGAGCTATATACAGTAACTTTTCTCTAATTGTGAACTTTGAAATTTCATTCGTAATGGTGGGTTACTGTATGTAGACAATTTAGTTCAAGAAATCCCAGAGGCCAATAATTTGTGTAAAAAGCGTGGGAATACATTGTTGCAGCGAATATGGAGTCTTCTAGCTAACATGATAATTAAATGTGAGTTGAATGCACAAGGACAACCAATTGGGGAGAGCGGAAAAACCTTCAAAAGGTGGTTGGGCACTTTTTGCCTTAGTCACGTCTTTTGCCCACTTGTGCCAACAGTTTGGACGAGTGTCTCGACTAGCCACAAAGTTGATTGTTGAATAGAAATTGAGGTAGTATCAAATTAAGCTACTTTAACTGTTATGTACAGCCAAGTGTATGGTAAATTTTTGCATTTCAGTAGGGTGGACTATTGTACTATGCTAACTCAATTTTTGCCTTTCAGAAACGGTGGATCATTGATCTAGAAATTATCCAACCAGCTGATCAAATGGCTTGGGCAATGCACCAATTGGGGGAATTGAGGAGGAATCGAAGGAGCAAGTTGAAAAGGAAATGCTACAAAGATGATGCGTCGAGAGCAGATGTCATTGCAAAGAAACGACTATGGGCTGACAAGCAGCAGTTTCTTCAGCTAGTTGACTATTGGTTTCATCAAGACACGTGGGTAACGCTATTTTCTTGCTCTATTTTCTTTTAGTGGTAATATACATATGATGGGGTATACTCATGTTACCAAGTACAATTGATTTAACTGATTTATTTTTGTTTTCTTTTGTTGGTGGCAATGTTTTCGTAGACATTAAGTGATACGAACAAGGTCAGTCGTGGTAAACAAGAGGAGATAGTAAGGACAGGACCTATAAGTTTTGCCTATTGCGGACGATATGGTAAGAAATGCATTATACAACAACTTTCTAGGGTTTTAATATTGTACAATTTTAGATTCAAATGTAAAAAATATAAAAAGTTTGATGAAACTAATTTACTGAAGAATTTGAGCATGTTGTATGAATTAATATGAAATTTTTAGCATTGCTATTTTCATTAGTAAAAGTCCGTAATAAAACGTCCGGTCAGAAGAGCATGTGAGGTTTCATGTTGATGCAAATGAGAGCACAGTGTTGGGGTAAGGAAGAGTTGGCTATTTTGCATGCTTATGATTGTTAATACACATTTCTTATGGTGTTTCCTATTCTTAATTAGTGATTTCATAATATATAATTATGTTTTCCACATTGTAAACCAAAATATTGATTTGGTATATAGCAAATTGTTGTTCTGAATGATGTGCTTTCCTTTATTACCTTCTCTGTGGAAATCTAAATAGGTCGAAAATGGACAGCTCCAATACAATTGGCATGCATATGCACATAGGTGCATGCATAAAACACACAGGAGTGATTAATGCAGAGTGATAATGCGTTACTATGTTTAAGGTACAAATGTAGGATGCCTAGTTGATGGTTTTGACGCATAGACATGCATATCACACGATTGATTACAAAACTATTTGACTTGCATCTAATCTTAGGCTCATTTAACTTGTGGATGGAAGGGAGAAAAAGAACAGTGCATGAATGTAATACAGAAGTACACAGACTTTGTTGTTGTTCAATATAGATAGGAGTATTGACACAAGGATACAATGTACTTTTTTCAAAATCTGTTTGTGAACCATTAAGTGTTGTCATTCTTTGGAACAGTATATTAAAAGAAAATTTTGTCTTGTGACATTGGTTGTGTGTGTGTTGTTTTAGCAGAAGTGAGCCTTTTAGTTAAAAATGAATGAAGTAAAGAGTTAGGATACCTCGATGATTTCAATAAATTTTTTTGCTTTGACAGCAAAGACAAGTGAGAGAGGAAATGTGTGGAAGTTGAGTGAAGCAAATTGGGTTGGGGGTAGTAGCCAATATATAGAACTTTGGGATGGGGCTATCTAGGGACCAAAACCGCTTCATAGTAAACATTCACATAAAGAAAACAACAAAACTTTTAACTAGGTTGAACGTAATAATGTAATGATTTATATTTTAGTTTACATTATATTGGAGTTAGTGTCCCAAATTCCATTTAACATTTTTCATTGTCACAAACATAATCCTTAATTTATTATTTGTAATGAAAATGTTGAATATGATGTAGGCAAAAGAAAATGGGCAAGCAGTGGAGCGTGCAGTTCTTTTTGCGAAAGTACACAGCACCAAAGATGGGCATCCTGTTACTCCTGAAGTGGGGGAGAAGATTGTAAGCCGTATATCATAACCTTGTTATTTATTTTGTATTTTGTGCATGAATTGTTTATAGAAAGTAATATGTTATTTGGTTCTTGTGTGAAAACGGAAAAGAATGACTGAAATTTTAAATGGTGGGAGCTCACTAGAAGGATCACGTTGCGAAGGAATCCTATGGGCAAAAGATGATGTGTTTGCCCAAGTGATGGGGATAGAACGCTCTGGATGTGTTCGTGGGGTGGGTTTTGGACCTACCCCATCAGGAAGAAGTGGGTCCAACCGTTCATGCTATACATTGCCTCCACCATTGTCCATTGAAACGACGCATCGGATGACTGAATTGGAAACATCGCAACAGAATTTGAGGGACAAACTTGCCCAGGTAGAGGAGAGGCTTCAGACCCAAATCGCGGAATTACGTGAGCAACATAAGGCAGAACTCACCCAAGCAATTACCCAATCAGAAGTAAAGCATAAAGAAGAAATGACAAAGGTGATGGATAAAATAGGATACGTGCTAAATCAATTAGGCCCACTTCTAAGTGCTTCACAGGCTTCTCAAGTACTAAAAATGTTGCATTTAATTTAATGGTCCAAATTGCATGTTTATTGCAATGAATTGATGGTTATGTGCTACTAATACGATGTGTTTAATATATTCAGGATAGCACTGCATCTAAATGAGGACTATTCATGGATATTTTGTGATTGTATATTGTAGTACTTTTTGGTTGTTTATGAAGGAATACTACTATATTGTTATTATTATTATATTGTAGACAATATTTTTGGTGAACAAAAAACTTGGTAATTGTACCTCTTGTATATATAGACAGCTATATTGATGCTTTAACAACATAGAAGGATGACCAAGAGGATTAAATAGTGAAGCCTCTGCTCTTTCTCACTGTAAGTTTGAAATATATAATTACTGTTTGGAAATTTTGGTTTTTTTTTCTTTATTGGTATTTAAGTACTTTTTTCTTGTTCCATTTGTGTAATTATTGTTGGATAGGAAAGTTTCTATTATCGCTCAAGTTGATCATGGGAAGTCTACGCTTGTTGACAGGCTTTTGGAGCACACTAGGACCATTAAGAGAGGACATGGTTAGCCTTAGTACCTTCACAAGTTCCAGGTATATCAACACTTTAAAAGATTTGTTTTTGTTGTTGTTTAGGAAAAACATGAATTTGGTTGTTTAGGAATTTGTATTACTTCGAGTGGGTTTCTGTAAGAGGGATGAGTGAAGTTTATACTTGCTGAGTTGTTTAGGAAGAGACATGCATAGGGAATGATATGAAATTTATATTGCTTTTGAGTGTATAATGTTTTTCATGGGATTGTTTATGAGTTAAGAGTGAAGTATATGCTTGCTAAATTAATTACGGAGATACATGAATTGGGTATTCTATGAAATTTGTATTGCTTTTGATGAGTTTGTTTCCGAGTGAAGTTATAAACTCTTCTTGATTGGTTAGAATTATAAACATGAATTGGGTATTATATATATGGAATTTGCATTGCGCGTTTGAGATTGTGGTGCTTTTGATGAGTTTGTTTCGTAGTGTTGTTAGGTGATTAGAATGATAAAATAGAAAAGAAAATAGTTACCTGTCACAAATATCATAGCATTCAAACAATCTTGCTGAAAAGTTGTCAAATCCCAACACTCTTGCATTTTTAGAGCGGCTTTAACTGCTGTATAAATATAAATATAAATATATATATATATATATATATATATATATATATATATATATATATGTAGAGTATATCATAGCAATCAAATTTGGAGAAGTCAAGGTAGAGTATGTCATGAATTAATTTTGGTTGAAATTTAGTGGGTATGGAGTAATTTTGCGTAAATTTTATTGGGTTTCTTGAACTTTGGATGTGGCCGAATGATGTGTAATTGAGGTCCGGTCAATGGGTTCTCCTTCATTGTGCTGCTAAATCTGAGTTCTTTTGGTGTTTGATTTGATCTCTCTCTGATATTTAATGGTTTTTTTTTTTTTTTTGGTCTAAGAAGAGTGGGCCTTACAACTAATGTGTCATAACCTCAAAAAAAAAAAAAAAAAGTAATTCAAACATTTCATTATTATGTTGTTGTTCTAGTTAAGTTGGAAAATAATACTGTTTTTTTGTATGTCTTGTACTTGATGGATGTGAATGTTGAGTATGTTATGGAACATTCATGCTTGACTTTTAGCTGTAGGCTTGATCAAATTTCTAAGAGTTTTTTGCTGAATTATTTTGATTGAACTTTGAAAGTTATAATGCCTTGAATTTAGTTGCTTCAGGTTGTGAAAACCTGAATTTGATCCTTTATTTAAAAAGCTGTCTTGTTGAGAAGAGCTTGGAGATGGGAAGACACCCTTTTGTGCAGTCGCGTAATGTTTGCAGTTGAAGTTTTGCAAAATCATATGTTGATGCTTGTTGCAACTTTTTGAGTCAAATGAATCCGTAACTTTCCAACAATGAATTGTTGTTGTATTGAACTGCATATTCGTTGAAGGTTGATAATTTTCCGTAGTCCTTAAAGCGTGATTTAAATTGTGACAGGTTTGAGAACATTCTAGTTTAATATTCCTTTGAAATTCCAACTTGTTATTTTTGTTGCATGCAACAACAAGTTGGAAGAGAGAGGAAACACAAGCTAGAATTGTGTGTGTGATAGGTTTTTTATAGTAGCGTTTGTAAAATTTATAGTAGTGTTTGTAAATGCATTTGTTATTTGGCCTGAAATATTTAAAAAAAAAAAAAGTCTATAACCGCATTTTTGAAACGTGGCTAAAGGTCAAATGTTGGTGGCTGGGAAGAACACATTAGCCGCGTTCAAAGCACGGCCAAAGTTTAACTTAAAGCCACGTTTTTAAAAACGTGGCTTTACCCCCAGGAAAAAGGCCACGTTTTAAAAACGCGGCCATAGTTTAAGCTAAAGCTGCGTTTTTAAAAACGTGGCTTTAGCTTAAACTATGGCCGCATTTTGAACGCGGCTAATTTGCTCTTCTGGGCCATTCACATTTAACCTATAGCCACGCTTTAAACGCGGCTATAGATTGACCCTATAGCCACGATTTAAAAAAAAGGTGGCCATTGGTCCTGGCCTATAGCCACGACTATAAAAACGTGGCCATTGAACCTGGCCTATAGCCACGGCTAGAAAAACGTGGCCATAGACCCCTCAGGCCTATAGTTACGTATTTTAGGCCATGGGTAAAAACGTGGCTATAGACCAAATTGTCCTATAGCCACGTTTTTCTGACCTATAGCCACGTTTTAAAAACGCGACTATAGAACCTTTTTTTTGTAGTAGTAGGGAAGCTTTCAAACTTAGATTTCTTAAAACAAAATTCTCATTTAGAGTGGTAGATGTATCATGATCATTTGCCCTCATGGGTGAAGAGGGGCATGTATTGCCTTAGGATCAGATTTTCTTCTGAAATTGATGGCTGCACTTGAGGAGGAATTTTCAATATTTGGATGACAAAGTCTACATTGAGCATACTGGCAAACTGGGGGCTCAAGGAATCTTACGAAAGTTATTTCCTCTAAAGCCTCCGAAGTGCTCAAAGACTTGCAGATTTCCTTAATAGTACTTGAAGATGAAGGAAAAAATATTATTAAACCTTATGTTTATACATAACCATAGAACAATAAATACTTGGTTGGCTGGGCTTGGTTTCATTTTTTATAGGTAGAGAGAGTGAGGAGGAAAATTAGAGAGGATTTTCAAATTTTCATTATACTATTTTAATTTCTTTGTAGGAAATTGAAAAATAAAATCTTGAATATCAATCTAATGTACTCAACAATTGTGTTCTGAAAACTTAGAAAATGGTATTTGGTAATTTACTTTAAAAAATTACTATTTTTACTTTCTTAAATTATGAATCTGTGTTGTTCACGCTTCAAATTTAGTGTTTAGATGTTCACAATAGAAAGAAAAAAAGTATTAGCCATCTCATCTAAAAATATATAAAGTCATTGGTTTTACAAGTTGTTCACACTTCATATTTTGTTTCATAAAAAAATATAAAACATTATATTTCCTACAAGTACCAAAAAAAAAAAAATCCTACCCCTTGTAACCAACCAAAAAAAAAAAAAAAAAATTCATTCATTTGAAAGGCAAATGCATCTAATGAAAGATGGATACAAAAATTTGGAAGAGATGCTAATCTGAAGGGATATTGATGGAATAAAACCTTCTCTGACTATCTTTCCTAAATGATGGTAAATTATAGTCCAACAACGAGCGAACTTGATCCAAAGATAAAAATATATAATGGATTTTTTTATGCTCAAAATAGTCAAGTAATAGACCTATTCAATTGCCACGTGTACAAATTTTACCAATAGTTTTACTATTGATTGCCCAAGTGTCATGTTTTGTATTATTACTTTATCTCATTTTTTATTCATTTTCATATATAGATAAATTAATACAATGCATTTTTTTATGCTCAAAATAGAAAATTATCACCATTTTCATTTAATGTTATATATATAATTTGAATTTACATATTAAAGGCATTTCAATTCTATAATAATAATTTCTTATTAACTCTTATGTTTATACATAACTATAAATAATGTTTATTGGATTAGTATGAGATTGTGTTTAATCATTTTAAACACATTTGAAATAGATAATTAGAGAGTATAGTTATAGCCTTTATGATAAATCGTGATAGAATTTACATTCTAATAAATTGATAGAATTTACATTCTAATAAATAACTACTAGTTATAAACTGTTTACGAATCTCTATTGTTATAAATATTTACTTATATATAAAAAATATAATTTTTCCTTATGCTGGAATGACCTAACTTGTGCACAAACTATCTTAAAGTGTGTTTCACTTAAACTAGTCCCAACTCTCCAACCTCAAAATCACGTGCTGTGGTACAGCAGAAGAGGTCAAAGCCCAACAACACAAAAGGCCCACCACAACATGAATTTCACAATTCCACGAGAACTAATTGTCTAATAGATTGACCAAATTATCAAGATGCACACATGCATTCATTGAGAAATATGTATTTTTCAATGAATGCATATGGTTTATATGTATTTTTTTTTTTTAACTGTGGTTGGAGAGAGGGGGGGGGGGCTTGCAAGGCATATTGAATTAGAAGAAGCATGAAAAGCCAGGCTTGCACCAGTTTAGGTTAACAAGGATGGAAAAGAGATTAATCTGCATGTGTCATCTGCACCTTGGGCATCCATAACTTCTTCCTCTTAATTTGCTAAAGTTTTTTTTTTTTTTTTAACATTTAGACTTATCAACAGTTTTTTATTTTATTTTTTAATTGACAATCTTTTTAATAGAAATAACATCACAATTTTTTTTCCTTCATGGAGTGAAACTCTGTCGTCTCTCTCCTCCTCACTCATAAAATAGCTCAATTCTCATATGAGTCTCTCTTTACTTTACTAAGCTTTTATTTTCATTTTTAATGTTTCACTGGAAACTCAAATTGTTTTAATTATTGAATTAGAGTTTCAACTTAAGTTTGGTTTCAATTCTTTTGTGGATTGTTTTGAATCTTAAACAATTCAATAACATTGTTTGCTAAGTCTTGATTGAAAAATAAGAAAACAAATAGATGGAAAAAAGAAAAAGAAAAAAAAAAGAACTATGATATTCAACGTTGACCTCTACTTGCCAAGTCCATTTTTCAGTTGCAGTTAATTATTGGTTCTTTGTCTTGAGTAATAAGTCTTGATGGTCTCAAATTGATGATAAAGAACTATGATAAAGAGGAATACGAATACACTAATTAAAAACATAGATTATAAAGAGGTATTCATCATCCTCAAAAGGTTTTGACTACTTTTAATATAATATTTTTTAAAAAAAAACTATTTTCAATATATTTTCTCATTATTGTTGTTTTACAATACTCATTATATTGTGGCTTCATTAGATACCTAATTTAGATGCACACACTTTATTAGAACCAACTACAAATGTCATAATAAAACCGTCAATATGTTAGATGAAAATTCTAAAGTGATGTAATAATCATTCATTTAATTATTGGTTCTCAAATAAACTATATATTATATAACTTTATAAACAAACATGGGTTTTAACTAGAATTATGCATTTAAATGAAATGTTTATCTCACATTAGTTGTGTGTGTTAGAGTTTCAGTCCTTATAACCCCAAGCTACTACTATAAAGGTTAGGTCATTTTGTAGTAGTGTTCTGGTTATGAAATATATTATAAGTCTGTTTAAAAAATAAATAAAAAATAAAACTCTTTATACTATTTTTGTATTCGTGTATTCTAATAAGAATTATTGTTTTCTCAAAAAAACATGAAATGTTTTTTTTTTTTTGCTTTGTGTGTGTGAATAAGATGTATTCACGTTGTTCCCTTTTCCTCTTTTTATTTGCCGATTCATATGAAGTGTTCATAGAATTGTGTGTCTGTTTGTAAATTAATAAATATATTTTTTACACGTGACTTTTAATTACTATAATAGTTCATTTACTTTAGGTACAACTATTAAAGTTTTAAGTGACTCATTAATTATAAATATAATCTTCCATTCATATTGATAATTTTAATAAGCCATGCATTGCATGAGAATAATACTAGTTATAGGATAAAAGGTTTTTTGAGAATAGTTAGTATAGGATAAAAGTTAAGTCATAATAGTTATGGGAATGCCAAGTAGATACAATATCCAATTGCCACTTGTATGGATTTTACTAATAAGTTTGTGTTTATCACTTTAGTTTATTTTTTATTCATCTCAATTTAGAGATAAGTTGATAAAATGGACTTCTTCTTTTTTTTCCTTTTTTATGTTTGATGTTCAAAATAGCCAAGTAGATGTCCATCCAATTGCCATGTGTACAAGTTTTACTAATATTTTTACTTTTAATTTTTTGAGCATCATGGTTTGTTTATCACTTTATATTATTTTTAATTCATCTTAATCTAGAGTGAAATTAATATAATGAATCTTTCGTCGTTTTTTTTTTTTTGATCCTCAAAGTAGAAAATTACTAACACTGTCATATGATAATATACTTATAATTAACACTTATTATATTGAACTGATTTCAATTCTATAAAGACTTCTAACTAAGCCTTATGTCTATACATAACCATTAAGCAATGCTTCCTCACAAAGTTCTCGAAGCTGAAGCTCCATGATAGTTACTATCAACTGGGCGTTTTTGTGAACTTAAACAATTCTTCACGAAGTCCTTGTAGCAGTCGTCCCACCAAAGGATTCTCGTCTTTTTTGAAACATCATATATAGAGGTTTGGCGAGTGGAATTGCTGCAGCAACAGGGTATCTATGCAATTGGATATTGACCTTATATCTTCCCATCAAAGTGGAGGGCAAATGGCACTTCTATCTACTGTGTACTGCAATAACTGTATTATCATTTTGGGCTAGTAAGGAAGCTTTCAAACTTATATTTCTTAAAACAAAAATCTCATTTAGAGTGGTAGATGCATCATGATCATTTTCCCTCATGGGTGAAGGTGGCATGTATTGCCTTAGGACTAGATTTTCTTCTGAAATTGATGGTTGCACTTGAGGAGGAGTTTCCAATATTGGATGAAAAAGTCTACATTGAGCATACTGGCAAATTGGGGACTTAAGGAACCTTAGGGAAGTTATTTCCTCCAATAAAAAAAATATTATTTAACCTTATGTTTATACATAACCATAGAACGGAAAATAGTTGGTTGGCTGGACTTGGTTTCATTTTTTATAGGTAGAGAGAGTGAGGAGGAAAAATAGAGAAGATTTTAAAATTTTCATTATACTATTTTAATTTCTCGTTATTAACATTGTCATATGATAATATACTTATAATTAACACTTATTATATTGAAGTGATTTCAATTCTATAAAGACTTCTAACTAAGCCTTATGTCTATACATAACCATAGAACAATGCTTCCTCACAAAGTTCTCGAAGCTGAAGCTCCCACGATAGTTACTATCAACTTGGCATTTTCGTGAACTTAACAATTCATCATGGAGCCCTTGTAGTAGTCGTCCCACTAAAGGATTCTCATCTTCTTTGACGAGTGGAATTACTGCAGCAACTGGGTATGTCCATAATTGGCTTTCTATCATATATCTTCCCGTCAAAGTGGAGGGTGAATGGCACTTCTATCTATTACATACTACAATAACTGTATTATCATTTTGGGCTAGTAAGGAAGCTTTCAAACTGATATTTCTTAAAAAAAAAATCTCATTTAGAGTGGTAGATGCATCTGGATCATTTGCCCTCATGGGTGAAGGGGGCATGTATTGCCTTAGGACTGAATTTTCTTCTAAAATTGATGGTTGCACTTGAGGAGGAATTTCCAATATTTGGATGACAAAGTCTACATTGAGCATACTGGCAAATTGGGGGCTCAAGGAACCTTAGGGAACTTATTTCCTCCAATAAAAAAATATTATTTAACCTTATGTTTATACATAACCATAGAACGAAAAATAGTTGGTTGGCTGGACTTGGTTTCATTTTTCATAGGTAGAGAGAGTGAGGAAGAAAAACAGAGAAGATTTTAAAATTTTCATTATACTATTTTAATTTCTCGTTATTAATATTATCATTTGGTAATATACTTATAATTAACACTTATTAGATTGAACTGATTTCAATTCTATAAATACTTCTAACTGAGCCTTATGCCTATACATAACCATAGAACAATGCTTCCTCACAAAATTCTCGAAGCTGAAGCTCCCACGATAGTTACTATCAACTTGGCGTTTTTGTGAACTTAAACAGCTCTTTACAGAGTCCTTATAGCAGTCGTTCCACTAAAGGATTCTCATTTTTTTTTTTAAACATCATATATAGAGGTTTTGCGAGTGGAATTACTGCAGAAATAGGGTATCTATGCGATTGGATATCTACCTTATATCTTCCCATTAAAGTGGAAGGCTAATGGCCCTTCTCTATACTGTATACTGCAATAACTGTATTATCATTTTTGGACTTGTAAGGAAGCTTTCAAACTTATATTTCTTAAAACAAAAATCTCATTTAGAGTGGTAGATGGATCAGGATCATTTGCCCTCATGGGTGAAGGGGGCATGCATTTCCTTAGGACCGGATTTTCTTCTGAAATTGATGGTTGCACTTGAGGAGGAATTTCCAATATTTGGACGACAAAGTCTACATTGAGCATACTGGCAAATTGGGGGCTCAAGGAACTTTAGGGAAGTTATTTCCTCCAATAAAAAAATATTTTTTAACCCTATGTTTATACATAACCATAGAACAATAAATAGTTCGTTGGCTGGACTTGGTTTCGTTTTTTATAGGTAGAGAGAGTAAGGAGGAAAAATAGAGAAGATTTTAAAATTTTCATTATACTGTTTTAATTCCTTGTTAGGAAATTGAAAAATAAAATCTTGAATATCAATCTAATGTACTCAACAATTGTCTTCTGTAAATTTAGTAAATGGTATTTGGTAATTTACTTTAAAAATTTACTATTTTTACTTTCTTAAATTATGAATCTGTGTTGTTCACACTTCAGATGTCGTTTCTAGATGTTCACAATAGAAAAAAAATATTAGTCATTCGTTTTACAAGTTGTTTACACTTCATATTTTGTTTCATATAAAAATATAAAACATTCCATTTCCTACAAGAACCAAAAAAAAAAAAAAGTCCTGCCCCTTCTAACCAACCAAAAAAAAAAAAGTCCTGCCCCTTCTAGTTGAAAGGCACATGCTAATAGTGAAAGATGGATACGAAAATTTGGAAAGATGCTAATCTGAAAGGATATTGATGGACTATAACCTCCTCTGACTATCTTCCCTAAATGACGGCAAATTCTAGTCCAACAAGAAGCAAACTTGATCCAAAGATAAAAAGATATAATGGATTTTTTTTTTTATGCTCAAAATAGCCATGTAATAGACCTATTCAATTGCCCCGTGTACAAATTTTACCAATAGTTTTACTATTGATTGTCCAAGTGTCATGTTTTGCATTATCACTTTATCTCATTTTTTATTCATTTTCATATATAGATAAATTAATACAATGCATTTTTTTTATGCTCAAAATAGAAAATTATCACCATTGTCATTTAATGCTATATATATAATTTGAATTTACATATTAAAGATATTTCAATTCTATAATAATAATTTCTTATTAACTCTTATACATACATAACTATAAATAATGTTTATTGGATTAGTATGAGACTGTGTTTAATCATTTTAAACACATTTGAAATAGATAATTAGAGAGTATAGTTATAGCCTTTATGATAAATCATGATAGAATTTACATTCTAATAAATAACAACTAGTTATAAACTGTTTATGAATCTCTATTGTTATAACTATTTACTTATATATAAAAAATATTATTTTTCCTTATTTTTGTAAAGAAACCTGATATTCTTAAGGCTTGACAATGGTTTAATAATGTTGGCAACCATAGAGCAATAAATTATTGGTTGGTTGGACTTTGTTTCATTTTTTAGAGGGTGGAGGTAAAAAATAGAGAATTTGAAAATTGTCGTTATACTTGTTTTAACTTGTCAAGCCCATGTACGGGCTCTCGAAAGCTTCCTTACAAGCCCATATACGGGCTCTCGAAAAAGAAAAAAATCCTTTCATTTGGTGGGACGGCTGCTATAGGTACTCTGTGAAAAAATTTTAAGTTTGCAAAAAAGTCAAGTGGACTATAACTTTCATTTTTTTTAATCGCAACGAGGAAGCATTGATCTATGGTTATGTATAAATATAAGGTTTAATAAGAAGTTTTTATATAATTGAAATCACTTTAATATAATAAGTGTAAATTATATGTATAATATCAGATGACAATGCTGATAATTTTCTATTTTGAGCATAAAAGACAAAAAAGGCAAATCGAGAATTTGAAAATTGTTGTTATACTTCTTATTAAACCTTATATTTATACTTAACCATAGATCAATGCTTCCTTGCAAAGTTCTCGGAGCCGAAGCTCCTGCGATTAAAAAAAATGAAAGTTAAAAGTCCACTTGACTTTTTTGCGACTTAAAAGTTTTTTCACAGAGTCCCTATAGCAGCCATCCCACCAAATGAAAGGATTCTCATCTTTTTTGAAAGCCTGTATGTGAACTTGTAACGAAACTTTCAAACTTAGATTTCTTGAAACGAAATTTTCATTTAGAGTGGCAGATGCATCCAATTCATTTGCCCTAAGAGCGTGAAGGGCTCATGTATTGCCTTGGTGTAGACACTGCATTTTGTATCTATTAATAAATTTTAGTCCTTGGCCCCAATGATGAGCTTGACATATGTCAACCAAGGAAAATTAAATATTTCACAATAGTTGGAAGTAATTACAACTCAAAAGTACTCAAACAACTTTGAAATCGATACTGAAAAATGACATTTGCTAACTCTTTTGCCCATAACTTTTTATCCACAAACAATTTTTTAGTGAGGTTTGTTTCATTGGAAAATAGTCATCTTGGGATTCAATTTGAACATAAATGTTTCCTAATCTGGATTTATATCAGATAAGTTATGACCATTTGAAGTTGGGCCAACTGAGCAGTCTAATTTTTTGGGTTTTAAAAATTCATTTTAAGGGCCTAAAACATCATGCTTTGATGTGTGCTGGCCCATAGACCCTTATGTCTATGCTTTTAAATTATAAATACTCATCTTATGTCTCCAATCAAAACTCTAGTTAGAGCAAGTTATTTTTTGGCCTCCATCTTCTCTAATTCTCTTTTCTAAAACTCACACACAGCCCCTGTGTTCTAAGACAGAAATTTTATTCTCCAATTTGTTTTCAAAAAAATTTCAATTAAAGTTTGTTCTTGAGTTGTGATTACCTAAACTATTGTGTGCTTTTAATTATTCTTGTCCTGTCAATCTAATATTTGTGTTGTAGGCACTGAGAGGTTAGTTAAGCAATCTCAAATCTGTGATTCTAAAGCAAGGTGAGGCTCTTTTCCATTATTTCCCACTTTGCTACCTAGGATTCACATGATTCCTTGTTTAATACTATTAAGTGTTCTTACTTGTTTTAGTTGATGTAATAATCTTTTATGTTTATTAATCTGACTGTGGCTTAGTTATATTTTGCTTTTTATTCTCTTTTGTTTCTTTAGTTCATTCTCACATGATTCCTCTTAAATTTGACATGTTTATTGAGTTGATGTTAGTTAAGTATAGTTGTTTGTTTTATCTCATGTTTATTTTTTTATATTGATGTTTGTTTTATTTTCTTTATGTTAGTGTAGTATTTTTTTTTTTTTTTTTTTGAGAGATAGTTATAACATGCTGCTAACCTGCAGCTTGAATCATTTCTTCCCTAAACCCCCAAGCATTTTGTGCATGGGGAGGTGCCAATTCAGTTACAAGGCCTTTGGTATGTTAGTTTAGTGTTTAGGGTTCTAACATGCTTATTTTTTTCACATGTTGTTTGATTCTGTTTAACTATGTTTTGGTTAATTACTTGTGTTTAATTATTTTCCATGTTTATTTGAATCTTTTTGCCATATTTAGTTTATTTAATATCTTTTCCTTGTGTGTTTATATTTAATTGTCAATTTGTCTTGTTTAATTTATTTTGTTTTATTATGTTATATTTGTTTCCTTTTATTTTGTGATCTTTGATATGTTGTGTGTATTATTTCCTTAAGTGCATGATGCATGTTAAAGTTAAGGATTAGGACTCTCTTAATAAACTCTTTAATTAAATATGGTCTAGCAACACATAATGGATGCCGGCTCACAAGCTGGGCGGTCTTGGGTTCTTAACACCTTCCCAAGCTGTACCTAAACCCTGAACCCATAATCTAGTATGTGGACCCATGTATGCAAGTGATTGGCCCAAAAGGCCCAATATGGTTCCTAGACCTAATTTAGGTGGTGACTCCACTCGGCCAGGACATACTCTTCTTTGCCCCCACACTTGGGGTTGGATTTCTTGCTAAATTCAATGATTCCACTTGTGGAGGAATTTCCAACATTTGGACGACAGAGTCTACATTGGGTAGACTAGCAAACCAAGGCTCAAGGAACCTTAGGGAAGCTATTTTCCTCCAAAGCCTAAAAAATGCTCGAAAACTTGCAGATTGCTACTTGCTCACTCCCAAGTGCAGGAGATCATAGCAATATAATTCTCGAAGTACCAAGATCAAACCACAAGGAGCAAGGTAAATTCAAAAACAATGTAATCGAAAAACAATTTAGATGAATAACAAAAGTAATGTTTTTTGCTTGGTGTTTGTTAACAATTAAACAACGACTGATTTAAATCAATATTTTAAATACCAGGGCATCGAGGTGTTTCCCTATATCGATATGAAATTCTTTGTGATTTAAGAAAATATATATTTCACAAATAATTTTTCCTAAACAATTAAAAACCTATGATTCGGTTGAACTGAAACAATTCAAGAACGCATATTAACCTAGATTAATAATGCGATTAGAATAGCTTTTCAAGAAAAAAAAAACCATTCACTTTAAAACCATATTTCTATTTGAAACTAATAGTAATTCATCTAAACAATAAGAAAAATATGATTGAACTTATTGAAAGTATGGAAAAACTAATACATAAAAAAAAATAAAAAAAAAAAATCTAATTGAACAATCAAATATGTTGTTGTCTAAAATCTTAGAAAAAATCACATTGAATATTCATACCGTATAGAAGAAACATAACACCTAACCCTAGCAAAAAGTTTAGGCTGCCATTAGAGAAAAGAAAATACAAAGTTGTCTCTACAAAATTCGTTCTCTGCGGCCCCTCTTTCAAAACCCTAACATAAAAGTGTCCAGGGAAAATAAAACTTTTACTATTTAATTTTCGTCCAGATTTACAGCAGCAACTTGTGAGGTAATTTCGGCCTTCAAAAATTGTGAATTTCGAAAAGCTTAAAACTAGAAAGTTGTAGATATTTAAGCCATGGTTCTAACCCATCTAGCCTTGAGTCAATTGAATGTTTGAGGAGAGAGATACACCAAAAATACTGATCAGTGCTCAAATTCGATTTCCCCTTTTCAAATTCTACCTCTTTGATTTCTTTCATTATTTGAAGCTTCCAAACATGGTAAACGACTCAAGCACTCCAGCCACAGCTCCTTAGACATTTAAGCATAGTCCTTTAATTCTAGTTTGGCCTCCATTCTCTCACAAACTCTTGTAAACTCATTTTTTCACATGATTTCCTAAAAGCAAAAAATTACACACAATGAATGACATCTTATTCAAGAAATTATGTAAAAATAAATAATAGGGACTGTTGAGGGGAAAGTTTTGATGTTTCCAAATAGAATATGAGGTAGCCAAGCCGAAACTCGACGATGGGCTCTTGAAATAAAGCCCAAAGGCTTTCAGTGTCGTGTAAGCCAGCCCAAGCAAGAGATAGAGGCTGCACCCTGACAAGAAGACAACAATAAAACCCAATAAACACGTTACTATTGTTAGTTCGTTATATTATTAGTCCTTTTACAGCGTCATTGTTCAAATCAGTCCTCCAACAATACAGTATTATCTCCAACGGTAGGGTAAATTATATTCAATTATTAAATAAATTTAGTAAAGTATTAACTTCAAGAAATTCTTGTATGTTTTGTTCAATAGGGTCCACAGTTCTCTCAACCATCATTACATCAATATGAAGAAAAAATTCCAAAAGTTTCAAATACATTATAGCCTCCTATAGTAAAACAATAAGTAAATATTAGTGGCTACATAGTGATAAAAATGGAGTTATTTGGCATGGTATGAAGGGAGAGAGAGATCCCAGCTCAGTGTAGCAAGTATTACACTAAGATTTTGGTGAGTAATTGTATATAGTCCTCAGTGCATTCCTGCGATGCCATATCGTCCAAACGATGGTGGCGAAGTAGTTCAAATCCGCACCTATCTCTATGAAGTGTTTAACCAGGTCTCTAAAGGTCTCAAAGCATTGGCCTGCTCTGAAATTCCAACACGGATCGTGAGTCCACACCGGTGAGAGGAGGGGGCAAGACCAGAGCGCATGGATCGTGTCTTCTGGTGAACCTTTGCGGTGATCACAGCAATCATCAGAGATAATCATGCGACGCTTGAGATTAACCTTAGATGGGATTGAATTTTTTATGGCTCTCCAAAATAAATTTTAGACTTTTGGTTGCACCTGTAAATCCCATACCTTCTTCCATAATCTGGTCTCCACTGGTTGGTAGTCATTGTCATCAAAGCTTTGCCATCTACAGAAAAACCGATACACCGATTTCACTGAATATACACCCGAAGGAGTAAAAGGCCACACTTGCTTGTCTTCCATAGGTTTGCAACTCAAGGGGATGGATTTAATTAGCTCAGCATCGCGGGGAGAGAAAAGTTTATGCAAAGTGGCCAAGTGCCACTCGTTGGTGATTGGGTCGATGAGAGACACGACCTTGGCTTCCTCAAAGTCTGGTACCACTGGGAAGGAGACATATGGTAGATAGTCTGATGGCAATGAAGGGTCTGCCCAAATCCGAATTGTGGTCCCATCCCCCACCTTCCATCTCATACCTTCCTTATGCATTTCCCTGCCTTAATTTTAAAATGCTTCGCCATGCATATGAACTTGCTTATGAGTCTGCTGCCTCCATGAAAGAGAAATGTGGGAAGAATTTTGACTTAAACACTATAGAAAAGTGTGTTTTTGTTTCAAAACAACCTCCATGCTTGCTTTGCTAGGAGAGCATCATTGAATAATGCTAAGTCCTTGAAAGTCATTCCTCCCTCACTCTTTGGTTTGCATAGCTCCTCATCTAACCCAATGAATCCTCTATGTCTCCACCAAAACTTAGAATTAGGCCCTCAATCCCATTACACAATCCAGTGGGGAATTTAAAGCAATTCATGGCATAGGTGGGGATGGCTTGGACCACCGCTTTGATTAGGACTTCTCTACTTACTTGAGAGAGTAGTTTTTCTTCCCACCCTTGAAGCTTTCTCCAGACACACTCCTTGGTGTAGTTGAAGCTAGCTTTTTTATTTCTCCCCATTAGGGAAGGCAAGCTCAAATATTTCTCATAATTTCAGATCTCCACCACTCCGAAGGTGTTTTTTATCAACAATCTTTGCTCTTCACTAGTAGACTTGCTAAACATGATAGTAGTTTTAGCCTTGTTAATTTGTTGACCCGAACTCCTCTCATTGATTTGTAGTACATCCAAAAATTTTTGGCATTCATCAGCATTGAACCCGCAAAACAATAAGCTATCGTTTGCAAATAAAATGTGGGTTAACTTGAATTATAAATATTGAATTATATATAAATAAAAAATTTCCTAATTTTTGTAAATAAGCTTGATATTCTTAAGCTCTGACAATGATTTAATAATTTAGGCAGCATCAAAACAATAAATTGTTGGTTGGTTTGACTTGGTTTCATTTTTTAGTTTGCAAGAAGAGGGAGAAGAGAAAAAATAAAGTATTTGAAAATTTTATGTTGGTGCAAACACAATAATAATGGAAATAATACAAAGAGAAACTGATTGGCTCATTCATTTCCAATTTTGTGACATCCTCCATTTACCTTCCCCTTATGCATATATCTAGTCCAATATTTGCTCCAATCTGTTTCAACCATTAATCACCATACTTGAAAACAATAAAAAAGTCTTTCTCGTTTTTAATGTGAGATTAAATATTTTGATAATTCTTTATCTTTCAAATTAACTATCATATCTTTATATTTAGGGATAATTACACTTTGCCCACTTGTGGTTTGCCTCTAATTCGATGTGCCTACCCGTGGTTTAAAGTTTGACACTTTGCCCACCTGTGGTTCCCACCGTTACTCTGCCGTAACCCATCTCTGTTAAAATTAAGGGCAAATAGGTATTTTTGCTCAAGTTTTTTGTCTCTCTCCTCCCAAAACAAAAAATAGCACAAAAATGCAAGAGAAAGAGATCAAAAAGTAGTATTTGTCTCTCTCTCCATTCCCACAAATCTTGAACACGAAGAACATACCCAAAAAAAAACCTAGATCAACCTACACAAGATCACTGACTTAATGACTTAGATTGTCCAATTTCTAAGCAAGAATATTGCACCTTCCACTGTTAACACTCAGCTCATGAGTGAGACGTACAACATGAAAAAAGTCACTTTGTAGTTGCTTTAAATCTTAAATTTATCTTCTTAATCCCTCTTTCCTTTTTTGGGTGAATATCAATTTTCATATGTTTGCTTCCCCTCATCTCTCAATCTGATAGCACAAGTTATATAGAAGCCGAATTTGACTGGTAGAAGCCACCGTAACAAACTTTGGGGAATTCATATCAACAAACAGGAAATTTATCCAAATAAAGAAGACCCACAAGGCCAAACTCAGCTGGGACCTCTGCGACTTCATCCGCCTCTGGGACCTCTGCGACCACTCGATTGAGCCGCTCTGCATGCTGAACAACAGCAAGACCTCCAAGTTCTGCGCTCCACTCACTTCATTCCCACATAATCACTACCGATCTGGGTTCTCAACCATGGGTTTAAAGAGAGAGATAAAGATGATGTGTTAGAGAGAAAGAGAGAAGAGAGGACCAGACATCAAGAGCTTGAACTGAAAGAGCCTTAAAGATCTGGATTTTCGACCGGTAGTGGTGGTAGTGGTGGTGTAATCAATGTCCAACCTGTGATTTGGGTTTTCCGTCTTCGAATGCGGTGGCAATGGCTTGAACCAAGAGATAAAGCTTGATTGAGAGAGAGAGACATCCAACGGTTTGAGAGAGAGAGAGAGAGAGGAATCCAGGAGCTCCAGTTGGTTTAAGAGAGAGAGAAAAGTTGTTTGTAAAAATTAGATGTTTTATTATTGATTTGGTTTGATTGTGAAGTTTATAGCTTTGTTGGTTATTTTGGATGATTTTTATGTTTTATTATTAATTTGGTTAGGTTTTGATTTATTGGATTTGGAGATGTTTGGGATGAAATTTTTTGTATTTAGTTGAATTTGTGTTTATGAGAAATGTTGGAAAAGAGAATATTTGAGCACTCTATTCTTCGTTCTTCGTTCAACAACAGGCTGGCTTACTCCATCAAAGAAGGCATAGTCAATTGGGAAATTGTCATTACCATAAAGACTTAATTAAGTGTGTTTTGATCTGTTTGGGATTTGATTTTTTACATATTTAGTGTTAGAGTAACGGCTGAGGGAGAGGTGGGTTACGGTAGAGTAACGGTGGGAACCACAGGTGGGCATAGTGTCAAACTTTAAACCATGGGTAGGCACATCGAATTAGAGGCAAACCACAGGTGGGCAAAGTGTAATTATCCCTTATATTTATGTTGTCATATTAATCTATTTTAATTACATAATATTTTTCTTCTAAAAAAAAAAAGAAATACAGAATATTAAAATGCTACAACATTTTCCTTGTACTTATTTTAACTTGTGAAGTTAGGAAATTGAAAATTAAAATCTTAAAATCAATTTATCGTACACAACAACCATATATGTATTGAAAGCTTGGAAAAAGCTATTTGAAAATGTATTCCCAAAATTATCACAGTAACTGTGAGTCTATGACTAAAGATTTTTTTTTTAAAGACTCTAAAGAATAGCCAAAATTTTAAAGGACAAAATAGTCAATTGGTTCATGTAAATGAAACATATAGTTAGATCTATAATATAAGTCACTGTGAAAATCTTGTTGACCCAGGTATTCCCATAAACTAACACTATAACAAAGTAACAAACTATTTATCCAAAAAAAGAAAACCATTGTAATTGTAAGGGCGGGTTTTGTGTCCTAAGCCCAAGAAATGACTGGATTAGGGCCCAAAGAGTCTAACACAATGAATTTGTAGAGAGTGGATTTAAAAACTAGGCTTCAATGGATTGATCAACATGTACAGTGGATTAAGGATAATAAGAAAGGAATAAAAATTAAGCTGTGTGCAAAGAAAATCCCTCCTGAGCAAAGTCCAAGGAGAGAAGTTCTTGAATATATTTCTTCAGACTTGGTTACAATTCTAGTTCTTGGTTGCTCCAGTGTCCTCTTCCACAATTTTCAGATGATCTTTTGTTCTGGTGGGTTTCTTACCTTATATAGCCTATTTCCATTAATCTTGACCCTCCATTTTTTAATCACTCAAGCCACCACCCTAGTGCTTGTACTATCAGACATTTTCCCAAATCTTCTATGAGTTGCAATAACTAAGACAACACTATTCAAGGGTCTTCTCCACATAAATGTGGTCAGAAGGTGATAGGCCAAAAACCTATTGACCGCTTGTGATGGATTAATTTATTAATTAGCCAAATTAAATTAATTAATCAAATTAACATGCAATGTACGTGGCAGCACAAACAAATCACCAACTAAATAATTATGCAGCGGAAAATAAATTGGCACAGTGATTTGTTTACGAATAGGAAAAACCTCCGAGGCAAAAACCCTACCGGATGATTTTAAGGTCACCCTTTCGAGAATTCACTATTATCAAAATAAGTGGTTACAAGTAAAGGAATCCCAGTACCTTATACCAACCTACAGTTAAACCCTTACCCCAGTACCCAATTGGACTTGTTTTGTAGTGACAATCTCTCCCTGTATTGCACGGCTCCTAATACGTGACTAACTAATAGATGTGCGGATCTCATTTGTGACTTGATCACCAACTTAAGAAGGATGTTGGCTACAAAATTCTTTTGTTCATCATACGATGAAGATCATGAAGTTGCTTGGTCACAAACACAGCAGCTTCTTCAAGATGAACTAGGGCAACTAGGTTTTCAGTCACACTGGTGGAATTGTGCTCTTATGCAACTATGCAACATATGACGACCCTTAAAATAATCTTTATATATGTTTAGGGTTGTGAGAAAAGAAAGCCCAAACATACATTTACGGATTGGATGAAAATTAACTCTAAAAAACTAAACTTCATAAGTCTCGACAAATACCCTATCTATTGAGCAACTGTCGAGCCTTAGGTTGAAATAGCTCTTTTAAATCTCGATAGATACAAACTGTTAAGCTTTAATGAACAACACTTCTTCACTTGATTCTTCGACAGATTTTCATGGCTTTAACACTTGAGCTTGAAACCTTGTTTCTTGAAGCGTTAAACACATCCTAGATCTACCCAATTATAAGTAAAGTGCGTTTTGTCAAAGGATTAGCCAATACATAAAATATTGACATATGTTTCTAACATGAATCACATATGTCCTAACAGAAGGGTTGGTAGGGTGCAATTAATGTGGTGGTAGCTTTCATCCTTCTAGACACGACAAGCTTAACCCCCTCTCTAGAGTTCTTCCAATACAATGTGGTCTCCTCTGATTCTGTGCCGTTGATGTGGCCATGGCTCGCCTCCTTGGCCTCACTGTCTGAGGGGATGGTCTCCTCAGAACTGCACTGGGCCCCTCGGCTACGGGTATGACACATGGCATTGCTATCATATTGAATTGTTGTACCCTACAATAGCCCCTCAAAACTCTAGTTTTTTCCTTCTTGTCTGAGGAGAGAAATGGGGTTTTGACCTTGAGTAATTGGTTCCACACACTTCTTTGAATTTCTCATGTGGGAGCGTCACTTCACATGTCCCGTAACCGCTTCTTGCACTTCAGAGTCCGTAACGTCTCATTTAATGCTCTAGGTGGGTCCTTGTCTCCCCTGTCTTACGATGAGATGGAGATCCTATATAAGGCGCCTGGGGGATTCATTTCTCCCACTTTTCAAATCTTTGAACTTTTAAGACTCTCTAAATCTTCAGACTTTCAAGAAGCTCTTGAAGTGACCTTTGCCCTTATTTTTGTAAGTTCCCTTATTCTTAGGTTTCTCTTCTCCTCGGCTAGTCTCCTCAGCACTCTATTTTCTATTTCTTTTCGTACAAAAATTTCTTTCCCTTTTTCTTAGTCTATTTAAATGGGTAGGTTTGCTCATTTAGTAGATACCTCCGCAGGTATGGAGGGATTTAGGGCCCTGTACCATATTTCCCAGGGTGTGTACCTGTGATATTGCCCTCAGGGTGGTTAGCACGACCTCGGAAGAGAGAAGGGGTCGTGATTCCAATAATCAAATTCATAGAAGGGGGAATAAGGCTTCCCATGGGTAGGGTGACCAGGGATTATCTGATCGCCCATAGGATCTACCCTCATTAGTGTGCGCCCAACCTGTTTAGAGTTCTAAGTAGTGTTGATGCTTTCAACAAGCAAATGGGATTAGGCCTTACTTAGTACGATGTTGCCTAGATGTACGAGTGCCATTTGCTTGCAAACTCTGGCTACTATCTTAAGTCTAGGCCTTCTGAAGTTAGGCTTGTCTTGGGTCTCCCCAAATCAAACGAGGGCATGAAAAATGACTTTCTAATTGTCTCGGGTAAATGGCATGATGGTCTTCACTGCCCAACTCAAGAGGGAGCACCAAGTGGGGTACCTTAGGATTAGGTCCTTTAGTAAGGGAATCAGCGTTGTAGTTTTTTTCGTCATTTCATTAGTAATTGGTTTGCTTCTAAGTGATGACTTGCCTCTTTAACTGCAGCTTTGTTTCTCGACTTTATTTCAAATAAAAGATATGTGGCGCCCAATATGAACTTTGTCAACGTTCCTGATCTTAACAGAGTGCTGAGATCCGAGGTGTTTGTAAGCGAGGATAGGAACCTGTGAGCTGTCCACCTCATCCTCGACTTCCAACCTCTGTCTAACAAGTTTCAGGAAGTGAGCAATGCGATCAGAGTAGGTGATCCTCGGCTAGATCAAATTTACGTCTTAGCGCTCGAATTCCTAGCTTGAGAAGGCACCATGCAAGTTGAACTACCTTCCCACCGTTCTCCCTATAAAGCAGTAGTTCCGAGAGAAGAGACAACTTCCTTACGCTTGTCCTTCGAGGAGGAGATAGACCAATTTCGACTTGAGGAAGCGAGAGAGGAGTAGAGGGAGCCCGTGATTCAGGTCTCAGACTCTAAAGACAAACTTGACAGATCCTTAAGTGTTAGGCCCTCCGGGATCGTTGTCGCACGCATAACCAACAGCTTGGAAAAGGAGGAAGAATAAGATATGCCATTGGAGAGAAAAAAAGGGGCAGGCCTCCATGCACTCCTTGCGGGAAAGGCCAAGGGGTTGGGGCCCAAAGATTCCTTAGGCTCCAAAATTCCTGCCCTTCCTCTTCATCGTACTCCTCCTCCTCCTCCTCTTTCAGTTAACCTTATCGCGCCAGCAAATTTGTAGAAGAGGAAGAAGGGCAAGCAGGTGGCCGAGGAGAGGGAGCTGGTCCCATACAATGAGGAGGTTACCCCTAAGATGTCCAAGACGGCCAAGGGCAAGGGGAGGGCCTCCTCAGCCTATAGTAAGGATGTTAAGAATGTGGCTGAGGTGCGCCCCACAAACCCCACATAAAACCCCTGGCTAGAGCTGGATGGCACAACGATACCCCTAAACTCCTCCATTTGGGAGTTCTAAAGGGAGAACGCTCATTATGTTGCTGACGCTCTGGAGCAGCCCCTTCTGTTACTGAAGGACATGGCTACTTTGAAGAATGTGAAGTAGCAAGACCTCTTCCTGTCCCTGAAGAGGAACCTAGCCCTGGTAAGTCTATCTGTACACCTTGCTAATTTCATGCTTAGTTATCTCTTTCCTGTTTGATAGAGCGTTATTTTGTCATTTCTGTGTAGGCCATCCAGGAAGTATATACAACCGAGGAGTGGGTGAAGGATGCCCGGAACAATTCTAGGCTCGCGGACAACCTTCGTGCAGAGACCACCAATGGCTCTGGGTGCCGCCAAGCAAAAGAATAAGGAGCTGGCCCTAAAGCTAGCTATTACAGATAGGAATAGGAAAAGCACCGAGGCTAGCCTTAAGACCGCTGAGGAGCAGCGTAAGAAGCTCCATTATGCCGAGATAGAGCTGGCCACAACCAAACAAAAGGTTATGGCCTTGAAGGCAGAGCTAGGGAAGGCCAAGGAGGCTGCTCAGGAGGCTAAGACAGCTTTGGAGGCTTCAGAGCAGAAGTTTTATGAGCTTGGGGAGTAGGAGACCGAGGCCCGCCTTACTGAGGAGCTCGCTGAAGTCTACAGGGACTACTTCTAGGAGGTTTGGACTGAGGTGCTAAACCTGGATAGAGTTCCTGCAGCCTCGCAGTGGAGAAGGGCTGAAAATGCCTACTACCCTCAAATGACCAGAGAGGCTCCTGTAGCACCTTTGGGCTCCGAAGTTGGTGCGATTGCTGTAGCTTCCTAGTACCCAAGCTTCTCTTCCCCCTCCTGAGACCTTTGAAAGGCCTAGTAAGGCAGGTGATCAAAGCCATGGGGTGGAAGGGGCCAAGGGCAAGGAGGCTCAAGCCTTGCCAAAGGCCAAGGACCTAGAGGCTGAACTAGGCAAGGAAGCTGCTCTTAAGAAAATGGAGTCTGAGCCAGCCAAGCCTCAAGCCATAGCCCAGGAGAAGAAGGCCGGCTTGGGCAAGACTGCTAATCCCCATATCTCTCAACCAGCCAGCAAAAAAGAAAACCCTTCTCCAGCCAAGGCTTGGCTTAGGGTTTTTCTCTTCTTTCTTTTTTTGCACTTTTCTTTTGTTTTTTCTGCAATGTTTGTCTCTAATTGGCTATCGTAATTGTTTCATCCTTTGTTGATAGGTTATATTGATAATGCTTCCAAGGGTGAACACCCATATTTTAACAAAAGCCAAAAGTAATGAATTGTTGTTAATTCAAATAAATTAAGCCCATGTAAACAGTGAGAAAAACAACTATGTGTTTGTACTAAAAACTACATAATCAACAAGAACATCTGAGTCCTTAAAGACAAACAAAACACTTAATAGAAAAAATGGGATATTTGAGGTCTGTTCTTTTAGGAGTACCTTATGAGTGTACGTTCAGAGTCTTTTGACCAAAACCTAAGGTGTGTCATCGTTTTTTTTCATGGTGATGCATATGCCGAGGTCCCATCCTTGGTGACATTTCGAAGTATTATTTTACTCAAGACATATGATCTGAGGGACCAGGCACGGCTGAGGTCCTGCTTGGTATTCTTATGATCAAATAAATGTGAATTTACACAAGGCATGTAGTCCAAGGGACCGGACATAACCATTGTTCAGTTTAACACTTGAAGAAATAACCAAGAATATTAACTTACCCAAGGTATGTGGTCCGAGGAGCCAGGTATGACCAATGTTCTGTTTAATATTCAAACAAGTAATGATAATTTATCCAATGCATGTGATCTGAGGGGCCAGGCAAAACCAAGATTATGTTTAACACTTAGGAAAATAACCAAAAATATTAATTTACCCAAGATATGTGATTCAAGGAGTCAGGCATGACCAAGGTTCTGTTTAATATTCAAACAAATAATAGAGAGTATTAATTTACTCAAGGCATGTGGTCCGAGGGACCAGGCATAACCAATGTTTTTGTTTAACACTTAGGCAAATGACCAAGAATATTAATTTACCCAAGGTATGTGGTCCAAAGAGCCAGACATGACCAAGATTTTGTTTAATATTCAAGCAAGTAATGGAGAGTATTAATTTACCCAAAAAATGTGGTCCGAGAGATCAGGTATAACCAAGGTTTTGTTTAACACTTAGGCAAATAACCAAGAATATTAATTTACTCAAAGTATGTGGTCCAAGGAGTCAAGCATGACCAAGATTCTGTTTAATATTCAAACAAGTAATGGAGAGTATTAATTTACCCAAGGCATGTGGTCCAAGGGACCAAACATAACCAAGGTTTTGTTTAACACTTAAGCAAATAACTAAGAATATTAATTTACTCAAGGTATGTGGTCTGAGGAGCCAGGCATGACCAAGGTTATGTTTAATATTCAAACAAGTGATAGAGATTATTAATTTACCTAAGGCATGTGATCCGAAGGGCTAGGCATAACCAAGGTTTTGTTTAACACTTAGGCAAATAACCAAGAATAGTAATTTACCCAAGGTATGTGGTCCGAGGAACCAGACATGACCAGGGTTCTGTTTAATATTTAAGCAAGTAATAGAGAGTATTAATTTACCCAAGGCATATAGTCTGAGGGACCAAGCATAACTAAGGTTCTGTTTAACACTTAAGCAAATAATCAAGAATATTAATTTATCTAACGTATGTAGTCCGAGGGGCCAGGAATGACCAAGGTTCTGTTTAATATTCAATCGAATAGCAAGGATGACACATAACTCTAACAAAAATAGGGTAGAATTGCCTTCCATTAACAATAATACCTTTGTTAAGATCTTATAGAAAGTATGCTCCTTTACCAGCTATCGAGGTGATACGATATGGCCCTTCCCAATTGGGCCCTAACTTTCCCTACACGGGGTTTTTTTGCAATACCCACAACCTTTCTCAATACTAGGTTCCCAGGGTTTAATGGTTTTAACTTCACACTAGAGTCATACCCCTATTGAGCTTCTACTGATAGTATGCCAATTGAACCATGGTACTTTCTCTCCATTCTTCAATCGAATCCAGGCTCTTTCCCAGTAGGTTGTCATTGCTGTCTGGAATGAATAAGCTTGTCCTCAGTGTTAGGAATCCAGTCTCAAGAGGAATCACAGCCTCAACCCCGTAAGTCATTGAAAATGGTGTTTCCCTGGTGGATCTATGAGGGGTAGTCTGATACGTCCAAAGAACATGTAGCAGATCGTCCACCCATTTACCTTTTGCATCATCCAACCTCTTCTTGGGTCCATTTACTATGACTTTGTTGACAGCCTCGGCCTGCCCATTCCCTTATGCATAAGTTGGAGTTAAGTACCTATTCTTGATTCCCAATTCACAACAATACCTTTTGAAAGCTTTGCTGTCAAATTAAAGTCCATTGTCCGATATAAGGGTATGAGGAATCCTAAATCGAGTGACAATAATCTTCCACACAAACCTCTTGGCATCCACGTCCCTAATATTTGCTAGTGGCTCTGCTTCAACCTACTTAGTGAAGTAGTTAGTGCAAACCAAAAGCCATCTTCTGTTTCCTGCTGCTTTAGGAAAGCGTCCTACAATGTTCAAGCCCCATTGAGAGAAAGACCAGAGAATAGACAAAGGGTTAAGCACACCCTTTGGCTAATGGATATTTAGAGCAAATCTTTGGCATTTGTCACACTTCTTCACGTATTCTTGTGCCTCTTTTTGCATATTTGCCCACCAATATCCTTGAGTGAAGGCCATGTGAGACAACGACCTACCTCTTATATGGCTCCCACAAATCCCCTCATATAGCTCCTCCAAGAGTGGCTCTACCGCGTCAAGGTGGATGCATAGCAAATATGGTCCAGAGAAAAAGCGCTTGTACAACTTCTGATCCTTGAACAATGAAAAACAAGGAGCTTTTCTTCGCACCTTATCGGTCTCCACTTTCTCCTCGGGTAAGACTTCATCCCTGACGAACAGCACAATAGGATTTATCTAACTAAGACCTACCCTGACTTGGTGGATCTGAGCCGTCTCCCTCTTCAAATCAGTGGGTTTACACAAATCCTCGACCAGGATAACCCGAGGTAAGCTCTGCGCCGAGGAGGTTACGGGAGTGGCTTCTGGTTCTAAGGATTTGTTGTAAGGTGAAAGACTTGTACCGTAATTGCAGGTGCCTGGCTTGGATTAAATATCCTTACATCCTCAAATCCTTGGCTTCCAACTTTCCATTTACCTAGCCAACAACCAACCTTGAATCTAAAACACCTCCACTATTGTTCCTCCCATTTTCTAAACCATATCCATTCCAACCAATAAAGCCTCATACTCGGCCTCATTGTTTGTGGCCAAGAAGCCCAACCTCAAGGATTTCTTAATAATGATCTTCTCAGGAGATATCACAACTAGCCCCGCTCTAGATCCCCTTTGATTGGCTGCACCATCAACGTATACCCTCCAAGTCAGAGGTTTTTGCAAGAACACCATCCTAACTGATTTTCTATCTATGTTATGCTTTTCTCCTTCCCTTTCTAGTGGAGTCTCAACAAATTCAGCCACCAAGTCTATGAGGACCTAACCATTAACAGAGATATGAGGCATATACTTAATATCAAAAGCCCCTAGGATTGTACCCCATTTGGCAATCCTTCCCGTGTAATTAGCTCTCCAAAGTAGGGATTAAAGAGGAAGTTGGGTCAAAACCACAATTGCGTGAGCTTGGAAGTAATGAGGGAGCTTACGTGTGGGTGCTGCAGGTTCAGGTGGATTAGGGTTAGCAGTACCAGGATTAGGAGGAGGTAGGTTAGGGTCCCTAAGTGCACCAAATCCAGGTGGAGCATCGACATCTATCTAATAAAAAAATTTCCAACCAACAAAAAAACAAAGTTTACACAACAATATCAGATTATAATTTTTCTAGCAAATGTAGGTTCAAATAGCTCACTCTCAATCAAGGAATGTCACAAACAAATTCAATAATAGCAATAACTAATCAATTTAGTTACAAAAATGCAACAATAAGAGACAAACAATCATTAATCATTACTCAACAATTCATGTCACTAACATTAACAACAATTCAGAACTAGAGAATTAACTTTTATTTTATATATAATTATATATAAACTTAAAGCAGTTGTTACTAAGTACTATAAATTTAAAATCTTTATGTTGAATATAATAATATAGTGAGTGTTTAGTGATTACCTCTCGGTGAAGGATTGAAAGTGTGAACTCTCTCAATCTCCTCTCCTTCAAAAATTAAAATGTTGAAGAATGAAGATAAAAAAAAACGTTAATGCTTACTACTTAGTAGACTGTGACAAATAAATGCTGAAAAATTGATAACAACTAAACTGAAAAGTGACAAGCATTAACTATAAGCATTAAGCAAGAGAGTGTTATAAAACTACACGGTATAAATTAACTAAACTAACTAAATAAATAAATAAATAAAAACTAACTAAATAAATTAACTAAATTAACTAACTAAATAAATGAACTACTGCACGGGCTCATATAAATTAACCCAACTCAATCTCAATGTGTGTCCATTGTCCAGCCAATGAGCCAAGGCGCAAGAGGAATCATATAAAATTATAAACTATAAAGTATATTCCCCACTTATCCAATATTCCCCACTTAGTAGTTAGTTCTTATCCAATATCCAAATCCAAAAGACAAACACACTCTCAGACTCTCTAGTCTCTTCTTAGAATGATAAAACAACTCTCTGCTTTTTGTACAAACAAACGTTAATAGCAAATGGCTTTGTCCAATCTTAGTACCTACAAGGCTACAACTACTAAACTACAAACACAATCTCTCTCACTTCGTTTCCATTAAAAGTTTAAAACCAAAAGAGAGGGGCTGATGGCTTACCGTGGTTTTCCGCAAGCCTACGGTGAGCTGTTGCTGCTAAAGATGAGACCGCGAGAGGCGACTAGCGAGGAGAGAGTGAGAGCGAGAGAGAGAGAGAGAGTTAAGGGTCCCCAGTTGCGAATAGAGTGAATTTACAGTAAGGTATGTCTGAAAACCTACATTAAATAGTGCCGTTTCTTTTCTTTTTTTTTTATAATAACCAAATATGACGACGTTTTAGTAAAAAAATTTAAAATAGATACACACCTAAATGACGTTGTTTCCCTGATCTAAAAATATTTCTCTATTTCTGTTTGTATCAGTTCAGTTCGGCTCTTCTCGGTGTTTGCTTTACGTCTCCGATGTCCTCACCGCACCGGCATCAAAGCTCCATTCGCATTTTAATCGCCGGCATCAACTCTATCGATTGGTGTTGGTCAGTGTTGTCGGCTCCGGTGATGGTTTGCACACTCCTCTGTGTAAGTGCAAAAGGTTCCGCATAAGGGTGAAAGGGGCAGTCCAACATTCACCTTAAATTAATTATTACATATGCATTGTCTTTCAGATATGGGATTATTTTTTAACCAAAATATAGGAGTATTTGACCATGATACAAGATGCGAATCTCGAAAATTTCTCAAGATTCACCTCCAAAATGACACCAATTGGTAAAAGTTTCCTATATAAAAGTCATTAGGTTTTTTCAGTGTAAAGAAACGTTATCATAAAGAAAATTAAGGCTGTGTTTGTTTTGGCTTCAAACGGTTTCAGGAAATCGTTTTACATCTTTCCGTGTGTTTGGTTGCGCATGGAAAATAGAGTTTTCCGGAAAATAATTTCCTTTGACTGTAAAAAGAGGCCTTTGACCCAGAAAATATTTTCACGTTGTATTTTACCTTCAAATCATTTCCGAGCTCACAGACGCACAAAGAGAGAGAGAGAGAGAGAGAGAGAGAGTGCCCAACCCCAAACAAGCCGGCGAGATCGCACACCAGCACCAGCGCCGCCTTCACGATCGCGTGATCTTGATTGCCCCTCTCTCTTCCTTCTTCTCTCCCGGATTTGATGATTTTTTTTTTTTTTTTTTTGTTTCTTTTGTGTTTCTTGTTGATCGCACTGCGCCGATCAAGCAAAGATCGCACCAGTCTCGTCGATCACAGCACCGCGCCGATCGCACCGAATTTAACGAATTTTTTGACCAGATTTGATGAATTTTTTTTTTTTTTGGGTTTTGTTTCTTTTGTGTTTGTGGACTGAGAAATGATATGATATATTTGTTTAGTAGCTAAAAAAATGTGAGCAACAAGTAGAAAATGTGTTTTCCATAGTATTTTCAAGAACACAACCGAACACTAAAAAATATTTTTTGAAGTATTTTTTAAAATACCACCAAACACTTGAAAATATTTTCTTTTTCGAAAAATATTTTCACCTGAAAATATTTTACACTTGGAAAACATTTTACATAAAACCAAACACAGCCTAATTTTTTAGGAAGTGGGCCATGACTTAGCTACGAAATAATAATAATAATAATAATAATAATAATAATAATAATAATAATAATAATAATTATAATTATAATTATAATTATAATAATAATAATAATAATAATAATATTATTATTATTATTATTATTATTATTATTATTATTATTATTATTATTATTCTTGTAACTCAATTTGTTGATATTTGTAAGTATTTCAAAGACATTCACATTTCAAATATTCTATTCTCATTCATTGTAACTATCAAATAGTGAGAAAAAAAAAAACAAAAACAAAAACAAAAAGAGACTATAGCAGAGTTTGGATAACGCGTTCCACGCGTTTCCAACATCTGCGTTTTTTTTTTGTCTCTCTCTCTCTATTTTTTTAAGCCGCGAATATTGACTTTTCCCGTGAACGGTGAATCCATGTACTGTTCACGGGACCCACAAACATCACTTTTCAGCAGTTTTTTCAGTAAAAATGGGTCCCACAGTACTATTTACACATTTAAAAATTAATTTGCTACAGTGTTTTCAATTTTCAACTGTATCCAAATAGACACTATATAGGTTATACGATCAAAGGCTCATAGATTAATGGCTAGAATGTGTTACCAGGCCGGTGCATGTGTGCAAGCCCTGACATGACAACACAACCAAACATTGTCTAAAAACCTCAACCTAAAACATGCCCATTAGTGAACAAAAAAAGAAATCAATTCAGACTGCTTCATAAATATTTAGCAACTAGTATGGTCTCAAAGCTACGAAATTATTATTATTATTATTGTTATTATTATTATTATTATTATTATTATTATAGCTGTTATTCTTGTAACTTAACTGGTTGACACTTTTAAGTATTTCAAAGACATTCACATTTTAAATATTCTATTCACATTTTAAATATTCTATTCTCATTCATTGTAACTATTAAATAGTGAGAAAAATAAATAAATAAAAAGAAAAAAAAAAGGAAAGATTTTATGGGTCATACAATCAATGGCTCATAGATTAATAAATTATAAGAAAAGACTTAGGCTAGAATGTGTAACCAAGCCAGTGCATGTACGCAAGCCCTCACATGACAACACATCCAAACATTGTCTAAAAACCTCAACCTAAAACGTGCCCATTAGTAAACAGAAAAAAGAAATCAATTCAGACTACTTCATAAATATTTAGCAGCCATGCCAGTATGGTCTCAACTCTCAGGACAAAGTTAATAAAATACAATCCAGCAAGATTTGAATAATAATAAAAAATAAATAAAATAAAGTACACTCGTAGGAGGATTTAAAAACATCTCTTAATATTTTGCTTTTTTTTTTTTTTCCTAGTATACTACATAATCCTGTGCTTGGTTGGTGCCTCTTCTCGTCAATTCGTTTCTTTGTAAAAGTGCTTGACACAATTGCGGGATTTGTTTCCTCAAATAACTCAATTGTTAACAAGAGAAGAGGGAGTATAATTTGATAATGTGCTAAAATCGTCAGTGAGTTGTGGGCTCTAAAACATTTCAATGGTTACCTGTGGAATAAGAGCAGATGGACCAAACAGAAGGCACCGGTGTAGTACTGGCCAAGAACCCTCCAAAGGTTAAGTTAGTGAATGAGGAAACTCAAAGAACTCTATAGTGAGAGAGTAAGGGATTTTCTGCGTACCTAAGGAAAGAGGAGGTCTGGTATTTATATAGTGGTGAGTAGTAAATCGAGATCCTTTAGAAGTAGGGATTTTTCCTTGTGGAGGGTATTTGGTATTAGGGTTTCCGTGATTCTAGGGTATCTTTCCATGTGAGAAAGACATGTGAGTGCGATAAGGCCCTAGGACGTGATGCGCAAAATATTTCCATACATGAGTATTTGTGGGGTCCACACATGGCCACATGGCACCCGTCGACTCCTTTGTCCTGTTAGTCCTATGGTCGATTTTTGCTTCCAATCTACCCATCAGTTCCTAATGTATCCGTCGGCTTTGGGGGTGTCATACCTTGAAGGTGTCGTTGGCTTATTAAGAATCCTCTGTCATCTTTTATGAAGTCGATGACCTTGTAGAGATTGTCCACCCTCCTTGCCTTCTACTTATGAGCCAATTTTATCTGTCAAAAATTACCCCATCATAATTTATCATCAGAGTTGGAAAAAATTCAAACGCTTTTATATCTACTAATTCCATTCATGCATTTGTTATATTTGACTATATTTCAGCCAAAATAGATAGGGCTGGCAATTTATATCTGACCCGCGGATACCTGGCCTAGCCCTACCCTAATGGGCCGGATTTTACCCAGCCCTTTAAAGAATAGGGTCGGACATGGGTTTTTAATAGAAAAAAAACCCAAACCGAGTCCTGATTTTTGATAAAACCCAGCCCGAACCTGGACCCAGTTACTCTGAAATTACAAAAAACCCCTTATATATATAATTGTAAACCCTAACCCACCCACCTTTCATTTCAGCTCACGCCTCACACAAGAGCATGCTTAATCTCTTTGTCACTCACTCAGTTACTCAAGAGCACGCACAAGAGCACTCGTCACTCACTCTCAATCTCACAGCTCACACACTCACTCTTAAGTAGCGCCGCGGCGTTGCCCAAGCTCTCTGCACCGCCGGTCCCGTCCCCAGCTGTCACTGCCGATCTGTTTTCTATTGTCCCGTTCCCACTTGATGCCACCACAAGCTGCCGCCGTGAGCCACCATCTATGGCAGCTCCATCTCTTTCTCTTGCTCAATAGCCCACCCCAGGTTGAGCCTCCATGGCTGAACCTAAGCACTCTTCCCTCTATCTCTAGATCTAAAACCCAAGGCACCGAAGACCTCAAGCTCTCTCTCTTTCTGATCTCTAACTCAGGGCCAAGACTTTCTTCTCTCTCCATTTCTATTTTTATCTTCTTCTTTATATTTATTTTTTGTTTGATCCAAAATCTCCTCCGTTGGTTTGGTTATTTCTGGGTCTGAGGATTGAAAAATAGGGTTTTTTTTTTTTTAATATATATTTGGGTGTGGCTGTGGAGATTTGAAAAGATGGGATTTTTGGGATTTGTTGTTTGGCCGTGGGTTTGATGTTAAGTTTGGGGCTTGTTTCAAAAAAGGACATATGTATATTAACCCACAAATTACTGAAATGAAGTTGACCATTTGGTTTACACTTTATTCTACAATGGAGTTGAGTTTCGTCATATATTTTATTACAAATAATGTAATTTACTATAGGTGGTTTTCATCCCAAAGTCTGCTACAATAGTTGGGACTTTTATGTGGCGTTTGGTTCGGGTGAATCCACATTACTCCTAGCATCTAGATTCTTGAGAATGTGATTCCTTGCAATCTGGATGCCTAAGAATGTAATTATGTGTTTGGTTTTATTGGGAATCTATTAAGATTTCTAGGAATGTGAGATGATAATGTTTGGTTTATTCTCAGAAATCGTAAACGAATTATTTATTTTTCCCATTATATCCTTAGATTTGAGTGTGAACTATCAAGTCTTTTAAAAGAAAATCTTCCTCTAAATAAATAATGAAAAACATAATATAAACTATTAATTATAACATTTCAAAATGACAAGTACAATACCAAAATAACTATTTAATTTGTTAAGCAACACACACACAACAGTAAAAGTGAATACTTGGCAATAATGGAGGATCCCATTCAAACATTTTTTTTTCCCACACGTGAAATCTAGATAGAAATTTGTTAAAGACTATATCAACAGAGTTGTCTATCTTGTTTATATTGTTTTGGCAGGAAAAAGATAAAGACAAGAGAAAAGATATTGATGATTTGTTTTATATTTTATCTTAATTTATCTTAATTGCTTTAATAAGGAAAAATGGTTAAAATAGTCAATTTATAAAAAATACAATTTCCTTTAAATTTGGGAATCTGAATACCCACCTGTTTTAAAGGAAATCCACATTCCTACTTAGAGGGCTTTAAAGGGGGAATCTAGATTCTTCAGGCATTTGATTCCCTAACCTGATTTGTAACCAAACATGGATATCTTTAAACATTCCTGAGAATTTCAAAACATTACCAATACCAAATGCCACATTAGGGCTTTGAGCAAGAAAAGCTTCCTTTCTAGTTGAGCTAAATGGGGCCCATGGGGCCCCGCAAAAAAAATCTGTTTAATAATCGAGCTGGGTCGCAAGTCTGGGTATGCAAAAACTCGGCCCGTTGCCCCTAAAAATGGAAAAGACTATTATATGAAAAACTAACTCCAAGCGGTTTTTAAATCCGGTTTTTGAAGTTCTTAGGCATTAATATCCACTAGGCTACACATTGGAATGGACAATTAATATATTTAAATATAATTAAGAATTAAATTTATTATAAATTATTCTTAATTTTATCATAGTTCAACCTCAAAAACCCTAAATATATATATATATATATATATATATATTGGTTTTGAATAGTCTAAGTTTCAAAATTATGGTTTTGAGTATTCATAATGCAAATATATATATATATATATATATATATTTTTGGAGAGTTTCAACTTATAACGTCTACTCTTAATGATAACTCTTTAGAATTTGATATCATATTTCTATAACATTTCTTTAATACTAAAAACACACAATTGGCTATTTGGTATAAGTATTTAAAAAAAAAAAAATGTGCTAGTTTTTCTGACATAAATGGTAAACTATTTCCCGGCATTTGGGGGCAATCCACAATTGGGCTTGGTGGCTCTTTGCCGTGTGAAATAGGTCCATTGACATATAATAGCATGTCTTGTCCCCAAAAAAAACAAGAGAGTAAAGACGAAAGTTGAAAAATCTGAAAGTACACGTTCAAATAATGATGATGATAATTGATTCCAGTCAATTATAAGGGAATGCAATGCCTGGTTTTCATTACTTGCCTAACTTGAATTCCTAGTAGAAATGTTACAAATAAATCTAAGTCTTCGTTTTAGATAAAAATTCTAAGCAAACTATGGTCCGTGGAATAGGGGTCATTTTCCGGGTTGTGCAACAAAACCAGTGGAAATTGCTAGTTTTCAATGGATAAAAAGCGCCAATAGCTATTAGATATTACCACATACAAATTGTGTTCAAAATCCATTACCTGATATCGAACTTAGTCCGTTTGTTTCAACATAAAACATTTTCGTGTTTGGGGCAATTAAAAATTCTGGTCTAATCAAACACATTTTCACATAAAATTAAATATTATATATCATTTCCTATATAATAAAAGTTATGGGCAAGTGACTGCACAAAATTGCAACAAATTTTAAGATAAAAATAACATATTATTTATTCTTATCAACTTTTTTCTATTGTTTTATCACTTATTTGGATAAAGTTATGTTAATAACAAATGCTTCTTTGGTGTGTGTGTGTGTGTGTTTTTTTTAATTAAAAATTTATTTCTACCTTTTTTCTTAAAAAAAAAAAAAAAAGGAAAATTCTATCCTATCTTCTTACTACTATAGTTTACATTTTCTTTCTTCCTTTTTTTCTTTCTTTTTTATTTTTTTTTAATTTTTTTAATTTTATGTTACGTTCAAATCAACTTTTTATTTTCTATTCTATTTATATGATCCTTTTTTTCCTATTTTGTATAGGATGGCAACATGTACATGAAATCGTAATTTTAATAGAATTTAAATATATAACCAAAAAAAAAAATCTATCTTAGAGCATTCTCATCAAGTGTGCCAAATGCCAAATATTTGGCATTTGGCACACCAAACACCAAAAACAGAGCATCATGAGGTGTGTTAAATGCCACTCCCATCTTTGGCACAATATGGAAGAATATGGCATATGTGTTTATTATTTTTTTATTCCTTTTCTCTCTCATCTCTCCGTTAGTCTCTTCCTCTCTTTTTTTCTCAAACCCCAATCCTCTCCTCTCTCTCAACCTCTCATCTTTTCTTCTTTCACCCTCATTGCTCTTCCACGCCGACGCTGATGATCACTTCCACGTCGATCTCTCTCTAGCAATGGTTTTTTCTTTTTTTTTTTTTTTTTCTGCTGTGGTTTTGATGGGTGGGTTTAGATGGTGAGGATGACAGCGATGATGAGGTCGGAGCCAAAGTCGAACTCTTTGAGGAGGCCGAAGTTGCCGGTGGTTTTGAGGTCGAGGAATTGAGGGGAGCAAGTGGTGTGGAGGTAGCAGAGAATGTCAGGGAAGAAAGAGAGGATGTGGGGGTGGGAGCTGAGGGAGGTGGCTTGGGATGGAGAGAGTGTGGCAGAGAAGTCGTGGAAGATGGTGGAGTAGGTGTGGAGAATGGTGGGAGTTTGGGTGGTGTTGGTGTTGGTGGTGGAGAGGAGAGAAGTGTACTAGTGTGTGTGAGTGGAAAAGATGGTGGGTTTGGAGTCTGGGTTGACTTGGATTATGAAAGTTTTGGGTTTGGAAGTTGGTGTGGGTGAGGGTGTGGAGGCGGTGAGGTTCGCCATCTCTCTGTTCTATATTTTTTTCCCTCTTTTTTTTTTTTTTTTTTTTTTTGGTTCTTGTCTCTAATGCATGGCCATGTCCAAAAGCACAATTTTGTCGAGGTTTGTGGTTGAGGTGGTGGTGGTGGTGGGGCTTCCAATTTGGTGTTGGTGGGCTATGGGTTTGTTTTGAATTGTGTTTTGGGTTGTGGAGGATGTGGTGGTTGTGTGTGGTGGCTGTTGGCAGCTGTGTGGTGGCTACTAATTGTGATTGATGAGTTGTACATATTATTTTAATATGTTGTATATATTATTTTAATATATAGAATTGAAGAATAGAACATGTGATGAATCACATATTATAAAATGATGTGGTAAAATAATAAAGTAGACTTTTGGTATGTCAAAATAGCATTTTTTTTTTAAGAGCTGATGAGAATGCTCTTATATTTCCTTACCATCATCATCCATGTGTTTTTTTTTTTTTTTTACGTTGCGCTGATGTTTTTGTCGTTCTATTCACATTGACTCTCTTCTTTTTCCATTTTTTCATGGGATGGCAACAAACATGTTGACTAGAAATCCTAATATCAATAGGATCTAAATTCTATATCAAATGAAACTCTATATATATATATATATATATATATATATATCTTCTAGAGAGAAGCTTACCCCAATATGTGAATTCCCAAATCCCATGATAACGCAGTTATGCATTCTTTCTTCGTTTTTATTTTTTAATCAACCAGTTCAAAAAATTCGAAAAAAAGCTCTTTCTTTGTTTTTTGTATTTTGTTTTTATCAAATTGATTAGGCTTTGAGTATTGGTTTCCTTTTGTTTACGCTAATTTTCTTAACTTTAATCTAATTTATATGTTTATAGTTTGAGAATCAATGATTAAATATGGTTATACATTTATAAAATATATATATATAGCTAGACATGGGTTGATGCCCACTTTTGACAAAGGGCCCAATAGCAGAAGAAGCCCAACAATATGAAGAAAGTGAGAAGAGAAAATAGTAAAACAAGCCCAACAGACAGAAATGGCAGGAATAACGGGCAGCAAACCCACAAGAAAAATAAGAGGTAAAAAGGAAGTAAATGGGTCGGGGAAGCTAGGAAATGAATTAGTAAATTCATTGGGTTGGCTTAAAGGCCAAAAGCCCGAAAAGTAATACGAGGTAAAGATGTGGTAATTGGGCCAAGGAATCCCAAATGATTTAGAAAAAAGCTTATGGGAGTAAAAGCTATAAAAAGGAAGTAAATGGGCCGAGGAAGCTCAAGGAATAAAATGGGCTGGCACAACAGGAATGTTGGCCAGTATAGCCCAAAAGAGGTAAAGATGTGGAAAGTGGACTGGCATGATAGGAGCATCAGCCTGTAAGCCCACGGGTAACAAGAAATAAAATAGAGGTAATGATATAGCAGGAACAATGAAGTGGCATGGTAGGATCCCTAGCCAAGAGGCCTATGGACATAAGAAAGAAGAGAACATGGGCTAGGCAAGTAGGAGAGGGCCTTCACCCAAGCAATGACCGGCCTGGGGAAGGAGTGAAAGGCAAGGGACATGAGCCCAAAGGCCCATATGTCCTTCATGCCACAAGAGTTAAGTACCCACCAGAACATACAGCCGAATCAGACAAACATAAAGGCAGCAGAAATGGTGTAAAGACTAGAAAGGAATGGATTCAAACAGAAGTAGAGCATACACAAAGGGCTCAGGCACCACCTCCTTGCACCCAGCCAATACATGGGAGGTGGGCCATAGGTCAAGAGTATTAGAGGGTGTGGTCTGGCGGTGAAGAGAAAAAGGGGGGTCTATTTTGGGGTTCCAGCTTAAAATTATTTGGGAAAAATATCCTGCTGGAATGGTATCTCAGCTAAAAGAAGTAAGAATAAGATAGGACCACTTAATGCATGCCATAGAGGTAGGTGAGGGAGAGGCTCAATCCTTATCCATATGAGAGTAGTAAGAATAAAGGAAAGTAAGAAATAAGACAAGCCATTTTGTTTGGAAATGGGGAGTGGTGCAACCAACACATTCAGTGCAATGGTAGTGGCTGGGCAACCGGCAAGCTAGTGGGCAATCTTGAAAGGACACTCATAAGGAGCCAAAAGTGGTTGAGGGGTAAAAATGGAAAATCCCATTACAACAAACAATATAAAGGGTGGTAGTTGTGAACAATAGAGGGGCATTAAGAAAAGAGGTATCATCACCACGAAAAGAAATAGAGGTAGGATAAGGAAGAAAAATGAGAGAAAAGAAAAGGAAAATATAGAAATCAAAGAAAAGCACGAGTGATAGGAATAGAGGCATGCATCAATAAGCTACCCATTTCTCTCCCTCTTGACAGACCTATTCTTTGAGAAGTTAAGAATTAGAGTTAAAGGCATCTAGGTCCTTTTTTCAAAGTGTGTAATCTCTTTATTACTAAACTGCTTGCTATAACTTTGTTATTTGTGGTTGTATTATTTTGCCATAACCTTATTAGATTCCTTTGCCCTTTTATTTACACATTGTAGACACCGCATTTTGTACCCCTTACGATTCGAGCCCTTGTTCCCCAATGATCAAGGAAGATAATAACGTACCGGAGGCTGTATCGGTTTGGCCAGCAATACGATATATTTCGGGTGCCGGTTAATACCGAAGTAGTGTTTCGGGTTTACCGCTATACATATAAAATCCTATATATATATATATATATATATGCGGAATTTAAATCCTATTTCTTTTAGTATATTTAGGTCCAATTCATCATTATCTTTACCATTCTACAATGGTCCAATCTATTACAAATAAATCTAAATTATCTAATCATTATATTAAAAAATTTTAAAAAAATAAAAAATAAACTTCAAACAAGTGTAAAAAGTCAAACACTCCACCTAACCATCATGTGATTCAATGTCTTGAGAAGCCAAATGCTCAGAACCACACATTACATTCTTTCTTTCTTTTTTTTTTCTTTTTTTTTTTTTTTTTTCTGAATAAGGCTAACCACACATTCCTTTCAAAAAGAATAAACACATCCAGCCAGTTTACCTGGCACTCTCTGTTTAGGCTGTCTCTATTTTGTACTTGGCACTCTTCCAGCTAGTTTGGTTGCTATTTGTGAGGAAGATGCCTTAGTTTGTTTGTCTTTTTGGGTTTAATACATTAAAGTTTACCAAAAAAAAAAAAAAAACAAACAAACGCATCCCACACGTTTTGAAACTACACTGAGAAGTCAAATGCTCAGAACTGAGAGGTCTAGTCTCTGGTGTTCATGAAAGGAAAAGAGGAGAAGACAAAAAAAAGAAAAAAAAAAAAAAAAAAAAAAAAAAGAAAGTATGGTCTGAGAGATGCAAATTAACAAAACGAGGCCATGATGCAAAGGGCCGGAGACCCATAACCTCTTCAACCACCACAGGCGGCGAATCACGCCAAAAACACCACCCACTGGCCACCAATCTTTCTCCTCCTCCTTTGTTGGTTTGGGTCTTGGTTATTTTAGGGATTGGGTTTTTCTCTAGGTGACAAAGGACTTGGTGAATTTTTTATTTTTGTTTTGGGTTTGAAAGGCGAGGTTTGGGTATGGTTATTTGTGGATCTGTGGGTATTTTTTTATTTGGGTTTTGTCTCAAAATTGTTCTAATATGGTGTTTTTGTTAATTCGTTGGAACTTTGCCGTTGTCTTAGTGTCAAAGAGGTAAGACCTGTTCTTAAATGATTTCAGCCGGAAATCAATATTTCGGTCGGAATGACCAAGTCACTCCGAAATGGCCGAAATCACCCGAAATAATCTGGCATAAAAACTGGTACGAAATGGGAGGGTCACCTGTACCAATTTGGTCGCCGGAACGAGATATTACGGTCATACCGGCTAGTACGGTATGAAATCGTCTCCCTTGCCAATGATGCTTGAACTCTAAGGCCCAAGGTTAGTTTAGAGCCCAATCAAATATTAAATTGACTTGAGGAGTGTTAAAATAGAAAATATAACCTTTTAAATGAGCAAAAATCTATTTTTGGAAATAAAATAATTAAAGTAGCTCTTAGCTTGCGTGCGTGGGTCATGGCCTGCGTACGCAAGCCAAAGCATGCGTACATAGGCACATTCCTATGTACGCAACTAGGATTTTAGAAGCATATAAAAGGTAAGTTTTCTACAATAATGGCTAAGATTTGGAATTAATCTCACATCATTTAGGAGCCCTTCCAAACCCCATTTTCTCAACTATAAAAAGCCTTACATGGTACACTTTCAAAACACACAAAAATCCCACAAGAAAAACCTAAAATTCATTAGAAAATAGTGAATCGAAAGGGAGTTTTTCACAAAATACCCTCAAGTTATTTTTTATTTGATTCGAATCTTTTCTGGCCCCAATCCTTTTAGTTTAATGTTGCTAATCATGTTTCTATTGATTTGTGAATAGATTAACTAAGGGAAACAGTCAAAATCAAGCTTGAAAGCTTCTTTTTTTGAGGTATTCTTTTGAACTTTTCTTTTTCCATTTTCGCCTATAATTTTTTCTTTAATCTATTTCTTTGTTTAGTTTATGTTTATATATGTTTGTTTAGGTTAATTTCAGGCTTTCTTTTTGCTTTTTTTAGCATGTTAGGTTGCAAGATTTACGTTTTCTATCTTATTTGGCTTCTGCCCTGTTTCTGTGTTTTGGGTTTTCTAGGTAAGGATTTGCATACGCATGATCTAGCCTACACACGTAAGCTGAACTCATACGTACACAGACCTATTCTAGTGTGCATGACGCCGTTACAGAGAAGTCCTAATTTTTTGTTTGTTTTGTTTTTGCATTCACATGTTTGTTCTGTTTAGCCTCTTTTTCATATGTTTTAAGCCCTATATTTGCATGTTCACCTTTTAACATGTTTGTTTGTTATCACATGTTTATATTAGGGTTTAGATTAGGGTTTCTTAGTTTTAATACCATTCATTTACATGTTCATGCATTGATGTCATAGGTGTTATGCTACTGAGGGGTAAGTAAAGGGTAAGTATTGCATTAGCAATGTCCAAGCATTTGTGTTAGAGTTTCACTTTGATGATATGATGGAACATTCTTAAATGTGTGATTAGGGTTTATGATATGTTTTCCTTGCTATGATGATATGTATGTTACTTTGCTTGGGTGGCTGCCTTGTTCGATACATGATAGGATTTCACATGCTAGGGTTTCTTTTGTGGTTGCCTGTCTTGCTTTAGGTTGATAAGTATGTTGTTTTGGGATGAATGATGCCATGATTGTATGCTTAGATGTATGCTAGTGTGTGTGTGAGTGTATAGATACAAGTATCGAACGTTCTTTTAATAAGGTTAAGATATAAGACACAATGATGGGAAGCCAACTTTAGGACTGGGCAATCTTGGGTGCCTAACACCTTTCCAAGAATGTATCTAAACTCTGAACCCATATTTTAGTATTAAGATCAAAGGTTATTCCTCAAAAGAATACTATATTCGTGGTTCCTAGACCATATAAATAAATGGCAACTTCGACACTTTTTACCCCCCTTGTGTCCACATGCGTAAGTATTATTTGTTAAATATTATAGCTACTTTACCGCATTGCACTTCCAGCTGTTATAGCTATAACAGTTGTTCCTGCCATGGGCACACCGTACACTCAGGACTCTTGCCAAAGCGTGACTATGCTGGAATGACCCAACTTGTGCGCAAACTAACCTAAGGTGTGTTTCACTTAAACTAGTCCCAAGTCTCCTATCTCAAAATCACGGGCCGTAGTACAGCAAGAGACTTGCAAGCCCAACAACACAAAAGGCCCACCACAACATGAATTTCACAGTTCCACGAGAACTAATGGTCTAATAGATTGACCAAATTATCAAGATGTTCACATGCATTCATTGAGAAACGGTGTTGGGGCTTACGAGGCATATTGAATTATAAGAAACATGAAAAGCTGGGCTTGCACCAGTTTAGGTTAACGACGATGGAAAAGAGATTAATTTGCATATTCCACAATATGTCATATGCACCTTGGGCATCCATAACTTCTTCCTCTTAATGTGCTAAAGCATTTTTTTTTTTTTTAACATTTAGACTTATCAACAGTTTTTTATTTTATTTTTTAATACACGACCTATTTAATAGAAATAACATCACAATTTTTTTTTTCTTCGTGAAGTGAAACTCACTCATCTCTCTCATCCTCACTCATAAAATAGCTCAATTCTCATATGAGTCTCTCTTTACTTAACTAAGCTTTTATTTTCATTTTTAATGTTTCATTGGAAACTCAAATTGTTTTAATTATTGAATTAGGGTTTTAACTTAAGTTTGGTTTCAATTCTTTTTGGGATTGTTTTGAATCTTAAACAATTCAATAAAATTTTTTACGAAAATTTGATTGAAAAATAAGAACACAAATAGATGGAAAAAAGAAAAAGAACTATGATATTCAACGTTGACCTCTACTTGCCAAGTCCATTTATCAGTTGCAATTAATTATTGGTTCTTTTTCTTGAGTAATAAGTCTTGATGGTCTCAAATTGTTGATAAAGAACTATGGGGACATTTTATCCCACACATCGTTGTTTGTCCGCTTTGGGGAGCCAAGCCCACATGGTTTTGTTCTCAAGCGGCATAGGAGCTACGGATTTGTGTGGGAGTGGTGCACCATGCCTTGCTCCAAGGGTTTATAAGGCATGTGTGGGGCGCTTCTCTTGCCGATTTGGGACTATGGTGTCAAGCCAACATGGGGTACAATCCTCTGAGGTGAAAATCCGTAGCTCCCATGCCGCTTGAAAACAAAACCGTGCGGGCTTGGCTCCCCAAAGCGGACAAACAGCGATGCGCGGGATAAAATGTCCCCACAAGAACTATATATGATAAGGAGGAATACAAATGCACTAAAAACATAGATTATAAAGAGGTATTCATCATCCTCAAAAGGTTTTGACTACTTTTAATATAATATTAAAAAAAACTATTTTCAATATATTTTCTCATTATTATTGTTGTTTTACAATACTCATTATATTGTAGCTCCATTAGATACCTAATTTAGATGCACACACTTTATTAGAACCAACTACAAATGTCATAATAACACCGTCAATATGTTAGATGAAAATTCTAAAGTGATGTAATAATCATTCATTTAATTATTATTACTTGCTCCGAGACACTAACTGCCGCATGCAGTTTTGGTGTTGGCGTGTGAGTGTATTCCTTTATCTCATTCCCCTTTCCCTATATATATGAGTGTGTGTGTGTGTGTGCTCCTCAAAAAATAAAAGATACTCAGTGTCGTTAAGTCGTCCCACATCGGTAAGGTGTGATATTGAGAAGGGGTTTGTTATTTGTTCTGCGACACTAACTGCCGCATGCAGTTTTGGTGTTGGCGTGTGAGTATATTCCCTTATCGCATTTCCCTTCTCCTATATGTGTGTGTGTGTGTGTGTGTGTGTTTCTCAAAAAAAAAAAAAATTAAATATTATATAACTTTATAAACAAACATGGTTTTTAACTAGAATTATGCATTTAAATGAAATGTTTATTTCACATTAGTTGTGTGTGTTAGAGTTTCAGTTCTTATAACCCCAAGCTACAACTATAAAAGTTAGACTCTTTTGTAGTAGTACTCTGGTTATGTAATACATTATAAGTCTGTTTAAAAAATAGAAAAATAAAAAATAATGCTCTTTATACTACTTTCGTATTCAAGTATTCTAATAAATATTACTGTTTTCTCAAAAAAACATGAAATGTTTTTTTCTTTGTGTATGTGTGTGATAAAATGGACTTTTATTTTTTCCTTTTTTATGTTTGATGTTCAAAATAGCCAAGTAGATGTCCATCCAATTGCCATGTGTACAAGTTTTACTAATATTTTTACTTTCAATTTTTTGAGCATCATGGTTTGTTTATCACTTTATCTTATTTTTAATTCGTCTTAATCTAGAGTGAAATTAATATAATGAATCTTTCGTCGTTTTTTATTTTTGATCCTCAAAATAGAAAATTATTAACATTGTCATATGATAATATACTTATAATTAACACTTATTATATTGAAGTGATTTCAATTCTATAAAGACTTCTAACTAAGCCTTATGTCTATACATAAACATAGAACAATGCTTCCTCACAAAGTTCTCGAAGCTGAAGCTCCCACAATAGTTACTATTAACTTGGCTTTGAACTTAAACAATTCTTCACAAAGTCCTTGTAGCAATCGTCCCACCAAAGGATTCTCATCTTTTTTGAAACATCGTACATAGAGGTTTGGCAAGTGGAATTGCTGCAGCAATAGGGTATCTATGCAATTGGATATCTACCTTATATCTTCCCATCAAAGTGGAAGGCAAATGGCCCTTCTATCTACTTATACTGCAATAACTGTATTATCATTTTGGGCTCGTAAGGAACCTTTCAAACTTATATTTCTTAAAACAAAAATCTCATTTAGAGTGGTAGATGCATCAAGATCATTTGCCCTCATGGGTGAAGGGGGCATGTATTGCCTTAGGACTGGATTTTCTTCTAAAATTGATGGTTGCACTTAAGGAGGAATTTCCAATATTTGGACGACAAAGTCTACATTGAGCATACTGGAAAATTGGGGGCTCAAGGAACCTTAGGGAAGTTATTTCCTCCAATAGAAAGTATTATTTAACCTTATGTTTATACATAACCATAGAATAATAAATAGTTGGTTGGCTAGACTTGGTTTCATTTTTTATAGGTAGAGAGAGTGGGGAGGAAAAATAGTGAAGATTTTAAAATTTTCATTATAATATTTTAATTTCTCTTTATTAACATTGTCATATGATAATATACTTATAATTAACACTTATTATATTGAAGTGATTTCAATTCTATAAAGACTTCTAACTAAGCCTTATGTCTGTGCATAACCATAGAACAATGCTTCCTCACAAAGTTCTTGAAGCTAAAGCTCCCACGATAGTTACTATCAACTTGGCGTTTTTGTGAACTTAAACAATTCTTCATGGAGTCCTTGTAGTAGTCATCCCACTAAAGGATTTTTATCTTTTTTGAATCATCGTATACAGAGGTTTGGCAAGTGGAATTGCTACCATAACAATATCAACCTTTTATCTTCCCATCAAAGTGAGGGAAAATGGTCCTTCTATCTACTGTATACTGCAATAACTGTATTATCATTTTGGGCTAGTAAGGAAGCTTTCAAACTTATATTTCTTAAAACAAAAATCTCATTTAGAGTGGTAGTCAGGATCATTTGCCCTCATGGGTGAAGGGGGCATGTATTGCCTTAGGACCAGATTTTCTTCTGAAATTGATGGTTGCACTTCAGGAGGAATTTCCAATATTCGGACGACAAAGTGTGCATTGAGCATACTGGCAAATTGGGGGCTCAAGGAACCATAGGGAAGTTATTTCCTCCAATAAAAAAAATATCATTTAACCTTATGTTTATACATAACCATAGAACAATAAATAGTTGGTTGGCTGGACTTGGTTTCATTTTTTATAAGTCAAGAGAGTAAGGAGGAAAAATAGAGAAGATTTTAAAATTTTCATTATACTATTTTAATTTCTCATTAGGAAATTGAAAAATAAAATCTTGAATATCAATCTAATGTACTCAACAGTTGTCTTCTAAAAACTTAGAAAATGGTATTTGGTAATTACTTTAAAAATTTACTATTTTTACTTTCTTAATAGAATTTACATTCTAATAAATACCAACTAGTTATAAACTGTTTATGAATCTCTATTGTTATAACTATTTACTTATATATAAAAAATATTATTTTTCCTTATTTTTGTAAAGAAACTTGATATTCTTAAGGCTTGGCAATGGTTTAATAATGTTGGCAACCATAGAACAATAAATTATTGGTTGGTTGGACTTTGTTTCATTTTTAAGAGGGAGGGGGTAAAAAATATAGAATTTGAAAATTGTCGTTTTACTTGTTTTAACTTGTCAAGCCCATATTCGGGAGCTTCTTTACAAGCCCATGTACAGGCTCTCGAAAAAGATAAGAATTTTTTCATTTGGTGGGACGGCTGCTACAGGGACCCCGTGAAAAAAATTGTAAGTTTGCAAAAAAGTCAAGTGGACTATAACTTCATTTTTTTTAATCGCAGCGAGGAAGCATTGATCTATGGTTATGTATAAATATAAGGTTTAATAAGAAGTTTTTATATAATTGAAATCACTTTAATATAGTAAGTGTAAATTATTTGTATAATATCATATTACAATGCTAATAATTTTCTATTTTGAGCATAAAAGACAAAAAAGGCAAATCGAGAATTTGAAAGTTGTTGTTATACTTCTTATTAAACCTTATATTTATACATAACCATAGATCAATGCTTCCTCGTAAAGTTCTCGGAGCCGAAGCTCCTGCGATTAAAAAAAAATGAAAGTTAAAGTCCACTGGACTTTTTTGCGAACTTAAAATTTTTTCACGGAGTCCCTATAGCAGCCATCCCACCAAATGAAAGGATTCTCATCTTTTTTGAAAGCCTGTATTTGGGCTTGTAAGGAAACTTTCAAACTTTAGATTTCTTGAAATGAAATTCTCTTTTCTTTTCTTTTTTTGGGTAGGATTGAAATGAAATTCTCATTTACAGTGGCAGGTGCATCCAAATCATTTGCCCTCAGAGCATGATGGGCTCATGTATTGCCTTGGCGTAGACACCGCATTTTGTATCTGTAAATAAATTTTAGTCCCCAACCCTAATGATGAGCTTGACATATGTCAACCAAGGGAAATTAAAGATTTCACAATAGCTTGGAAGTAATCACAACTCAAAAGTGTTCAAACTGCTTTAAGATCGATACTGAAAAATGACATTTGCTCACTATTTTGACCATAACTTTTTATCCACAAACAATTTTTAAATGAGGTTTATTTCATTGGAAAGTAGTCATCCTGGGCTTCAATTTGAACATAAACTTTTCCTAATCTGGATATATATCGGATAAGTTATGACCATTTGAAGTTAGGCCAACTGAGCAATCCAATTTTTTGGGTTTTAAAACTTCATTTTAAGGACTCAAAACATCATGCTTTGATGTGGTCTAGCCCATAAACTCTTGAGAATGTCCAAAGATCATTAAAAAGCCCCAAAAACTCTAATTTTAACTTATAAATACTCATCTTATGTCTCCAATCAAAACCCTATTTAGAGAGAGTTATTTTTTAGCCTCCATCTTCCCTAATTCTCTTTTCTAAAACTCACACACATCCCCTTAATTCTAAGCCAGAAATTTTATTCTCCAATATGTTTTCAAAAAATTTTCAATTAAAGTTTATTCTTGAGTCGTGATTACCTAAACTATTGTGTGCTTTTAATTTTTCTTATCCTATCAATCTAATATTTGTGTTGTAGGCACTGAGGGGTCAATTAAACAATCTCAAATCTATGATTCTAAAGCAAGGTGAGGCTCTTTTCCATTATTTCCCACTTTGCTACCAAGAATTCACATGACTCCTTGTTTAATACTATTAACTGTTCTTACTTGTTTTAGTTTATGTAATAATCTTTTATGTTTATTAATCTGACTATGGCTTAGTTATATTTTGTTTTTTATTCTCTTTTGTTTCTTTAGTTCATTCTCACATGATTCCTCTTAAATTTGACATGTTTATTAAGTTGATGTTAGTTTAGGATAGTTATTTGTTTTATTTCATGTTTATTTGTTTATATTGATGTTTATTTTATTTTCTTTAAGTTAGTTTAGTGTTTTTTTTTTTAGAGACAATTACAACATGCTGCTAACCTGCAACTTGAATCCTTTCCCCCCTAAACCCCCAAGCGCTTTGTGCATTGTGTATGAAGAGGTGCCAATTCAGCTACAAGGCCTTTGGCATGTTAGTTTAGTGTTTAGGGTTCTAACATGCTTTTTTTTTTATTCATAAAAAAAAAACATGCTTATTTTTTTCACATGTTGTTTGATTTTGTTTGACTATGTTTTGGTTAATTACTTGTGTTTAATTATTTTCCATGTTTATTTGAATCTTTTTGCCATATTTAGTTTATTTAATATCTTTTCCTTGTGTGTTTATATTTAATTGTCAATTTGCCATTTTTAATTTATTTTGTTTGATTATGTTTTATTTGTTTCCTTTTATTTTGTGATTTTTGATATGTTGTGTGTGTTATTTCCTTAAGTGCATGATGCATGTTTAAGTCAAAGATTAGAGCTCTTTTAATAAACTCTTTAATTAAATATGACCTAGCAACACATAATGGAGGCCGGCTCACAAGCCGGGCTGTCTTGGGTTCTTAACACCTTCCTAAGCCATACCCAAACCTCAAACCCAAAATCTAGTATATGGACCCATGTACGCAAGTGATTGGCCCAAAAGGCCCAATATGATTCCTAGACCTAATTTAGGTGGCGACTCCACTTTTCTCCACTACAGTCCACTCAGCCAGGGCGTAAACACTTGGGGTTGGAAACCCACTTGTGGAGGAATTTCCAATATTTGGATGACAGAGTCTACATTGGGTAGACTTGCAAACCAAGGCTCAAGGAACCTTAGGGAAGCTATTTTCCTCCAAAGCCTCAAAAAAGCTTGAAAACTCGCAGATTGCTGCTTGCTCACTCCCAAGTGCAGGAGATCATATCAATATAATTCTCGAAATACCAAGATCAAACCACAAGGAGCAAGGTAATTTCAAAAACATTGTAATCAAAAAACAATTTAGATGAATAACAAAAGCAATGTTTTTTGCTTGGTGATTGTTAACAATTAAACAACGACTAATTTAAATCAATTTTTTAAATACTAGGGCATTGAGGTGTTTCCCTAATTCTTTGTGATTTAAGAATATATATATATATATATATATATATATATTTCACAATTAATTGTTCTTAAACAATTAAAAACCTATGATTCGGTTGAACTGAAACAATTCAAGAATGCATAATAACCTAGATTAATAATGTGATTAGAATAGTTTTTCAGGAAAAAAAAAATCATTCTCTTTAAAACATTATTTCTATTTGAAACTAATAGAAATTCATCTAAACAATAAGAAAAACAAGATTGAACTTATTGAAAGTGAAAGCTCGAATTTGTGTTAAAACACAAGAGCTTGTTTAGACCCCAAATTTAAAAAAAAAAAAAAAAATGGCTCAATTGATTTTACTCTAACTTAAACTAAGTGCGGAACTAAGAGTAAATGAAGTGCAATCAACCGATACTACCCTAGTACATAAACGTGAACAACAAACAATAAAAGTAAAGCACAAGAGTAAGGGAAGAGAGATACAAATACAAGATAACACGCCGATGTGTTATCGAAAAAGAAACCAAAGAACTCGGCAAAAAACCTCTCTGCTACCCTCCAAGTGGTAAATCGATCCACCAGAGAATAAAGTTGGAGTACACGAATAACAAAAGACCCTCCAAGCTTAGTCTATCTAATGTACTTGAGCCCTCCAAACTCCTGCTACCAATGGACTTCACGGAGTCATGTCTTCTCTAGTTTTCTGGATCCCGCAATACGCCCGATTGCATCCACCAAGCCTCACCAGCTTCTTTTGGCAAATCCCCAAAGCTTCCCAAGTTCCAAAACACTCTCTACACTCTGAAAAACTATGGGTTGTGTTTAGGTACAAATCTCCTCTCAAGGTATAACAATGGGAGAGGGAAGGAGAAGAAGCTAAGATGATTTCTCACTAAGAATGGGTAACTCTCTCTCTAAAAGAAAGGTGTGTGTGTTGTAGAAAACCTATCTAGGTTTTTTCTCTCTGAATGGTCTCTCATACTTTTGTGGGTAATGAGAGTATATATAGTATGAGTGAAGGGTAAGAAAGTCATACTTACCCACGAGACACTCGCGAAATCCTCTAGGTTGGCACGACTCTTTAGCTTCCAGTATTTGCTTCTCACATGGCTCTTTCATGGGTTATCTTCTAGCGAGACAGACGCGAAATCTACTAATTCTTCATTTTATGCTCGATTCTTCACCGATTAAACACTAAACCCAATACAATAAAATCTCACAAAATACAAGGAACAAATTAAAGCAAATATAACACCTTTTGTCATGAAATAAAGCCAACATAAAACATAATTGTAAATCACAACTTTACAGAAAGTATGGAAGAACTAATACATCAAAAAAAAATCTAATTGAACAATCAAATATATTGTTGTCTAAAATCTTAGAAAGAATTACATTGACTATTCATATCGTATAGAAGAAACATAACCCCTAACCCTATCAAAGAGTTTAGGTTGCCATTAGAGAAAAGAAAATACAAAGTTGTCTCTCCAAAATTCGTTCTCCATTGCCTCTCTTTCAAAACCCTAACATAAAAGTGTCCAGAGAAAATAAAACTATTACTATTTAATTTTCGTCCAAATTTACAGTAGCAACTTGTGAGTTAATTTCGGCCGTTAAATATTGTGAATTTCGCAAAGCTCAAAACTAGAAATTTGTAGATATTTAAGTTACAGTTCTAACCCATCTAGCCTTGAGTAATTGAATTTTTGAGGAGAGAGATACACTAAAAATACTGATCAGTACTCAAATTCGATTTTCCCTTTTCAAATTCTACCTCTTTGATTTCTTTCATTATTTGAAGCTTCCAAACATGGTAAATGACTCAAGCACTCCAGCCACACCTCCTTAGACATTTAAGCATAGTCTTTTAATTCTATTTTGGCCTCCATTCTCTCAGAAACTCTTGTAAACTCATTTTTTTCACATGATTTCTTAAAAGCAGAAAATTACACACAATGAATGACATCTTATTCAAGAAATTATGTAAAGATAAATAATAAAGACTGTTGAGGGGAAAATTTTAATGTTCCCAAATAGCATATGGGGTAGCCAAGTCGAAACTCAACGATGGGCTCTTAAAATAAAGCACAAAGGCTTTCGGCATCGTATAAGCCCGCCCAAGCAAGAGATAGAGGCTACACCCTGACAAGAAGACAACAATAAAGCCCAATAAACACGTTACTGTTATTAGTTTGTTATATTATTAGTCCCTTTACATATCATTTTTCAAATCAGTCCTCCAACAGTGCAGTATTATCTCAAGCGGTAGGGTAAATTATATTCAATTATTAAATAACTTTAATAAAGTATTAACTTCAGGAAATTCTTGTGTGTTTTGTTCAATAGGGTCCACAGTTCTCTCAGCCATCATTTCATCAATATGAAGAAAAAATTTCAAAAGTCTTAAATACATTATAGCCTCCTATAGTAAAACAATAAGTAAATATTAGTGGCTACATAGTGATGAAAAAGAAGTTATTTGGCATGGTATGAAGGGAGAGAGAGATCTCAGCTCAGTGCAGCAAGTATTAAACTAAGATTTTGGTGAGTATGTGTGCATAAGGCATGAATGAGGTAATGTGGGCTGTTTTGAGTGAGTGGGATGGAATTAATACTGAGATTAAGGCTTTAGTGAGTAGTGGGCTCTTTGTGACCAATTGGGAGGCATTTATAGGCTGTGATTATGCAAAAGAGTAAAGGAATGTCTGAGGCTAGGTGAGTGTGGGTTAAGGGGACTAAGTTGTGAGCTTGAGGAGAGCTGAATTACAAGCAAAATAGAAAACAAATCAAAAAGTTTCAGAGGGAGTAGCTGTGTGTTTGTGGGCTAAGGTGCTTATGCTTTTATAATGGAGTTTGGAAAAGCATTAATTAACAAGAATCCAAAAAAACGTAGGTTTGATTCAGGGGAACAGGACAACTGAATAAATAACTTGGATTTGGCCAAAAAATGGGAGATTTGTTTTTGGGGCTGTTTTGCTTCTTTGGGCAATGTCACACATAGGTAGTATTTGGGATAATCTTGCATTAAATTCTAAGCTTGCTAAGATTGCGTTCAACTAATGGGATTAAGCAAGTATTAAGGAAAAATCATAGTGCTGCAACCGAGATTTGGACCCTAGGAAGTAGGATTCAACGCCCCAAGCTAGGTGTCAAAGTTTAAGTCCACTTTAGAGAGTTCCGCTGGAGATCCCTTTATGTCCTCCAAACCACATGTTCCCAAATTTTCCCCTTTAAGATTCATGGGCTTGGTTCATGAACCAATTACATAGATTTTAAGTAATAAAATAACCTATTTGGTTGAGGATTTCATGAGCTTGGAGGTCTTGGTTATGGCTTCCTTGAGTTGTGACCAAAACTTGGGGAAGAAGAGTATTTATTGTCCAATAACCTTTAGGTGTCAGCCTCTGGTATTATTCACGTCAAAGTTGACAGTGGGACAGGTGGCCAGCTCTTAATTTGATTTAGGAGCTTGGTTGCTTCTTAAGGTGACTTCTAGTGGAAGGCAGAACTGAATAAGGTTCTCCAGTAGAGTCAGTTTACACACATAGGCTGTTTTGGCTAAGATTTCATGTTGGGCTTGGCCATGAGAGCCGAGTATTTTGGCCTACCCTTTTGCTTTCTCATTGTGAGGCCTACAAAATGGACAAAGCTACCATATATTGCCATGGATTTTAATTGCAAATGGGTTTTAGTTGTTAATAGAAATAAAATGAATCCATGAACTTTAATAAATATTTATGATATGTTTTGGGTATTAATTTTCATGGGCTTTAAATAATAACTTGTATAGTTTCTCATAATTTTTGCTATAGATTACTTTGTAAATGATATTTTCTTTGGGGCTTTTTAAATAATGACCTCCAATATTTTCTTAAGAATAATATTTACCATGGGTTTTAAATAGAGGCAATATCCATGGGTTTTAAATAAATATGGTAACAACCACTATAATGGAATAATATGATATTTTTTCTTTAGATAATTGTAATGGACATGTAGGATGAATAATTACCATAAGTTTTGGAAATGAATATTATGAATGTTGTGATGTAAGATAGATAGTGAACATGAGTTTATAACATGATATGAAATAAACAAATGTCATGGGTCTAAGATAGATAATCATAACTTTCCATGGGCTTTTTTAAAATGATTGTCATATGTTTTGAGAATAGATAATTCATAAATTCCATGAGCTTGTAATATTTTTAAGAATCTAAAGTATTGTTCACTAGTGGACTTTTAATTGAAATAATTATGATATAGTATTTTGCCAAGTATTAATAATCTTAGGCTTTTGATAAAATAGTGCCAAGTAGTTAACTTAGTCTTTTAATAGTGCCAACGTAAGTTGGGTTTTTGATATTCTCAATGAGAATTGGGTTTTGATATTGCCAATAAGAATTGGGTTTTAACTATTGCCGTCGAGAACTAGGCTTTGATATTGCCAATGAGAATTGGGCTTTAATGTTGCCAATGAATATTGGGCTTTCAATATTGCCAACAAGAACTGAGTTTTGGTATTGCCAATGAGAATTGGGTTTTGATGTTGCCAATGAAAATTGGGTTTTTAATATTGCCAATATGAATTGAGCTTTGGATAAATAGATTGCCATGGGTTTAAATCATGGGCTTTAATTATGAATTTGAATTTCATTGATAAAATTTTTTTGCCATGGGCTTTTCAAATATTTTCAAGCATAAATATTCTTGGGCATTAAATAGAATAAGATGTGTGTATTGGGTTCATAGGGCCGGTTTTGGGCTTAGCTAAATAATGATAATAAAATTATGTAAAATATGAGTTTTTGGGCTTTTTGTGATAGTTTATATCATAACTCAATTCAGATAATGAGATATGAAACATTTGTGATTAACATAATAATAGAGCAAAAAATATTTGGGAAAAACTCAATAACGTAGTAGTGGTATTTGAAAAATAAATAGGTGGTATTCAAATAAAATTATGTGTAAAAAATATGTACCCTAATAAAGACTAATGCAAATCATAGCTTAATTATACAAATTAAGCACAGTAATAAGGAGATAATGCCCACATAAATATATAATAACTATACATTTAAAGGCATTATCAATCACCCCAACAGTACCCAAAGAAGAAAAAAATTTGTTATTAAGCCTTATGTTTATACATAACCATCAAAAAAAAATTAGTTAGTTGGCTGGACTTGGATTCATTTTATAAGGGGTAGGAATAGGGAGGAGGAAATATAGAGAGGATTTGAAATTTTTCATTATACTATATTAATTTGTCGTTAGGAAATTGAATGAATATCAATTGAATTTACTCAACATTTTTTTCCAAAAACTTAGAAAATGGTATATGGTACTTTACTTTAAAATTTAACTATTTTTATGTTTGTTAATTATGAACATGTGTTATTCAAGCTGAGATTTAGCATCTAGATATTCACGAAAAAAAATTCTTATTAGTCATCTTAACTGAAAACATGTGAAGTCATTGGTTTTACAAGTTGTTCATGCTTCATTTTTTGCTTCTTATAAATATTTAATGCATTCTATTTCCTACAAGAACAAAAAAAAAATTCCACACCTTGTAACCAAAAATGAATTTAATTCCTTTGAAATGCAAATACATCTGAGACAGCGGATACAATATTTGAACCTATAGGTGCCAATCTATTTGTCATCTACTCTAATCAAATAAATAACTCTCTTTACTATTAGTTAGTTGTCATTAAATAAAATTAATTTGTGCAAAAGATGTAGGATCCAACCTAGATTCTGCTTACAACAATACATCCCCCCAAAGAATAGGAGGCAAACTCTGTTTGACGATTAGGTTTCATTAATCAATGAAAAGTTTACTTCAACAACGAGCAAACTCAATCCAAAGATTAATCAATGTCATGAATTTTTTTTCTTTTTTTTCTTTTTATGCTGAAGATAGCTAAGTAATTATCCTATTCAATTGCCACGTGCACATTTTACCAATAGTTTTACTATTGATTGTCCAAGTATCATGTTTTGTGTTATCAATTTAGCTCATTTTTTATTCATTTTTATCTAGAGAGAAATTAATGCATTATTTTTATTATTATTATTTTCTCAAAATAGAAAATTATCAACATTGTCATTTAATATTATACGTACAGTTTGCATTTACATATTAAAGACATTTCAATTCTTTTTTTTTTTTTTTTTTTTTTTTTTTTTTTTTTTTGAGAATCGATTTCAATTCTATATTGACTTCTTATTAAACCTTATGTTTATACATCACCATAATTAATGTTATTGGATTAATATGAGATTGTGTTTAACGATTGAAAATAGATAATTGGAGAGTATAGTTATAGGTTCTTATGCTAAATAACAACCAATTTTAAATTACTAGCGTGTAACTCTGTGCATATGCATAGGTACATTTAAAATCAATCACAATTATATATATATATATATATATATATATATATATGATTTGGAATCTAATTAGATTTAGATTCTTTAGTTTTTGCACTCAATAATTCACTTGTCATAAAATTAAAAAATTAGATAGGGCACATTGCACAAAATTGAACTTAAATTAAAATTAAATTTAGAATCCAATTGAACTCTAAATTGAATTTAGAGTTTTTGATTTTTGCATCTAAAAATTTACTTGACATGAGTTAAAAAAGTAGATGAGACACATGGCGTAAAATTAGACATGATTTAGAATTTAACTGGATCTAAACTCTTTGGTTTTTGCACCCAATAATCTACTTGCCACAAAAATTAAAAAATTAGATAGGACACATGGTTTAAAATTGAACTTCAATTAAAATTCAATTTAGAATCTAATTGAATTCTAAATTGAATTTAGACTTTTTTATTTTTGCATCTAATAATTTACTTGACACAATAATTAAAAAATTAGATGAGACACATGGCGTAAAATTAGACATAATTTAGAATCTAATTGAATCTAGACTCTATGGTTTTTGCACCCTATAATTTACTTGCCAGAAAAATTAAGATGGGGCACATGGCACAAAATTGAACTTCAATTGAATTTCAATTAAAATTCAATTTAGAATTTAATTGAATTTAGACTATTTGATTTTTGCACCTAATAATTTACTCGATGCATAAATTTAAAATTAGATCAAACATATGACACAAAATTAGACTTTAATTTAAAATTTCATTTCATTTTCTCTCAATTTCACCTATTATTATTATTATTATTATTATTAAATCTCTATTGTTTTTTCTTTTTGAAAAATAGCACTGTAATATTAATTAAATGAGAGCTTAATCGGCTAAAATTACAGCAGTAAGGTGTGGAGGAACATCCTCTATCTACACTGACAACTTGCTAACATGTTTTGCATGTCTAGCACTGTTGTGGGCTGCCTTATTTCCTTGTCTTTTGAACTAAATGCTACCTCTTCCAACTGGTCTTCATACAGCTTTGCCTCTTCAATCAAATGCTCTATGTCTGCAAGTGACACCTCCTCACTCAACAGAGCATTAATAGTGTTTTTTGAGTCACCATCGAGGACAATGGCCGATAGACCGAGCTCTAAAGCGAACGTTAGTACTTTCTTGGCTGCAATAACCTCCGCTGCATTAATCGAAAAGGGCAATGGGAAATTTTCTGCCATGGTTGCTATCACACTACTGCGCTCATCCCGTATAATGACACCAACGCCCGCAAACAAAGGTGCTTGCACAGACCGTGCCTCATGGAGAACTTGCTGAACTGGGAATTGTTTTGCAGTAGTCCTCAGTGCATTCCTGCGATGCCATATCGTCCAAACGATGGTGGCGAAGTAGTTCAAATCCACACCTGTCTCCATGGAGTGTTCAACCAGGTCTCTGAAGGTCTCAAAGGATTGGCTTGCTCTGAAATTCCAGCACGGATCGTGAGTCCACACCGGTGAGAGGAGGGGGCAAGACCAGAGCGCATGGACCGTGTCTTCTGGTGAACCTTTGCAGTGATCGCAGCAATCATCAGAGATAATCATGCGACGCTTAAGATTAACCTTAGATGGGATTGAATTTTTGATGGCTCTCCAAAATAAATTTCAGACTTTTGGTTGCACCTGTAAATCCCATACCTTCTTCCATAATCTGGTCTCTCCACTGGTTGGTAGTCATTGTCATCAAAGCTTTGAGATCTACAGAAAAACCAATACCCCGATTTCACTGAATATACACCCGAAGGAGTAAAAGGCCACGCTTGTCTTCCATAGGTTTGCAACTCAAGGGGATGGATTTAATCAGCTCAGCATCGCGGGGAGAGAAAAGTTTCTGCAAAGTGGCCAAGTGCCACTCGTTGGTGATTGGGTCGATGAGAGACACGACCTTGGCTTCCTCAAAATCTGGTACCACTGGGGAGGAGACATATGGCAGAAAGTCTGATGGCAACGAAGGATCTGCCCAAATCCAAATTGTGGTCCCATCGCCCACCCTCCATCTCATACCCTCCTTAAGCACTTCCCTGCCTTTTAAAATGCTTGGCCATGCATATGAACTTGCTTGTGAGTCTGCTGCCTCCGTGAAAGAGCAGTGTGGGAAGAATTTTGACTTAAACACTATAGAAAAGTGTGTTTTTGTTTCAGAACAACCTCCGTGCTTGCTTTGCTAGGAGAGCATCGTTGAATAATATTGCTAAGTCCTTGAATCTCATTCCTATACCTCATTCTTTGGTTTGCATAGCTCCTCCCATCTAACCCAATGAATTTTCTTATGATCTCTTCTTTGTCTCCACCAAAACTAATGAATTAGGCCGTCAATCACATTACACAATCCAATGGGGAATTTAAAGCAAGTCATGGCATAGGTGAGGATGGCTTGGACCACCGCTTTGATTAGGACTTCTCTACCTACTTGAGAGAGTAGTTTTTCTTCCTACCCTTAAAGCTTTCTCCTGACATGCTCCTTGGTGTAGTTGAAGCTAGCATTTTTATTTCTCCCCATTAGGGAAGGCAAGCTCAAATATTTCTCATACTTTCGGATCTCCACCACTCCCAAGGTGTTTTTTATCAACAATCTTTGCTCTTCACTAGTAGACTTGCTAAAGAAGCTAGTAGTTTTAGCCTTGTTAATTTGTTGACCCGAATTCCTCTTTATAGATTTGTAGTACATCCAAAATTTTTTGGCATTTATTGGCAGTGGACCCGCAAAACAATAAGCTATTGTCTGCAAATAAAAGGTGGGTTAGCTTGAATTATAACTATTGAATTATATAGAAAAAAAAAATTCCTAATTTTTGTAAAGAAGCTTGATATTCTTAAGCTTTGACACGGATTTAATAATTTAGGCAGCAACAAAACAATAAATTGTTAGTTGGTTTGACTTGGTTTCATTTTTTAGCTTGCAAGAAGAGGGAGAAGAGAAAAAATAGAGGATTTGAAAATTTTATGTTGGCGCAAACACAATAATAATGGAAAAAATGCAAAGAGAAACTGATTGGCTTATTCATTTCCAATTTTGTGACCTCCTCCATTTACCTTCCCCTTAAGCACATATCTAGTCCAATATCTGCTCCAATACATTCCAACCATTAATCGCCATACTTGAAAACAATAAAAAAGTCTCTCTTGTTTTTTACTATGAGATTAAACATTTTGATAATTCATTATCTTTCAAATTAACTCTCATATCTTTCTATTTATGTTTTCATATTAATCCATTTTAATTACATAATAGTTTTCTTCTAAAAAAAAAAAAAAGAATTACATAATATTAAAATGCTACAACATTTTCGTTGTACTTGTTTTAACTTGTGAAGTTAGGAAATTGAAAATTAAAATCTTAAAATCAATTTATTGTACACAACCACCATATATGTATTGAAAGCTTGGAAAAAGCTATTTGAAAGTGTATTCCCAAAATTATCACAGTAACTGTGAGTCTATGACTCTAAAGAAGTTTTTTTTTTTTTTTTTTAAAGACTCTAAAGAACAAATTTTCAAAGGACAAAATAGTCAATTGGTTCATGTAAATGAAACATATAGTTAGATCTATAATATAAGTCACTATGAAAATCTTGTTGCAAGGAAACCCAGGTGTTCCCATAAACTAGCACTATAACAAAGTAACAAACTATTTGTCCAAAAAAAGAAAACCATAGTTAATGTAAGGGCAGGTTTTGTGTCCTAAGCCCAAGAAATGATTGGATTAGGGCCCAAAGAGTCAAACACAATAAATTTGTAGAGAGTGTGCTTAAAAACTAGGTTTTAATGGATTAAGCAACGTGCACAGTGGATTAAGGATAGTAAGAAAGAAATAAAAATTAAGCTGTGTGCAAAGAAAATCCCTCCTTAGCAGAGTCCGAAGAGAGTAGTTCTTGAATATACTTCTTCAGACTTGGTTACAATTCTAGTTCTTGGTTGCTACAATGTCCTCTTCCACAATTTTTAGATGATCTTTTGTTCTGGTGGGTTTCTTACATTATATAGCCTCTTTTCGTTGATCTTGAACCTCCATTTGTTAATCACGCAAGCCACCACCCTAGTGCTTGTCCCGTCAAACATTTCCCCAAACCTTCTGTGAGTTACGGTAATAAAACGACACTGTTCAAGGGTCTTCTCCACATAAATATGGCTAGAGGGTGATACACCAAAAACGTATTAACCATTTGTGATGGATTAATTGATTAATTAGCCATATTTAATTAATTAATCAAATTAGTATGCAGTGTACGTGACAGCACAAACAAATCACCAACTAAATAATTATACAGTGAAAAATCAATTAACACGATGATTTGTTTACAAATGGGGAAAACCTCTAAGGCAAAAACCCCCACAAGGTAATTTTAAGGTCACTACTCTTGAGAATTCACTATTATCAAAACAAGCGGTTACAAGTAAGGGAATCCTAGTACCGTATACCAACTAACAGTTGAACCCTTACCCTAATACCCAATTGGACTTGTTCTATAGCAACAATCTCTCTTTGTATTGCATGACTCCCGGTACATGACTAACCAATAGATGCTTAAATCCCAGTATACGACTTGATCACCAACTTGAGAAGGATGTTGGCTGCAAAGTTCTTTTGTTCATTACACGATGAAGATCATGAAGTTGCTTGGTCACAAAACCCTACGGTATACAAACACAACAGCTTTTTCAGGATGAACTAGGGCAACTAAGTTTCTGGTCACATTTTTCTTCACACTTATGGAATTGTGCTCTTGTGCAACTATGCAACATGTGACAGCCCTTAAAATAATCCTTATATATATTTAGGGTTGTGAGAAAAGAAAGCTCAAACATACATTCACGAATTGGATGAAAATCAGCTCTAAAAAACTGAACTTCATAAATCTTGAAAGATACCTTATCTATCGAACAATTGTCGAGCCTCGAGCTGAAACAGCTCTTTTAAATCTTGATAGATACTAACTATCAAGCTTTAATAAGCAGCACTTTTTCACTTGATTTTTGGATAGATTTGTATGGTTTTAACACTTGAACTTGAAACCTTATTTCTTAAAGTATTAAATACATCCTAGATCTACCCAATTACAAGTAAAGTGCGTTTTGTCAAAAGATTAGCCAATACATAAAATGTTAACATATGTTCCTAACATAAATCACATATGTCCTAACAGAGGGTTTGGTAGAGTGCAATTAATTTGGTGGTAGCTTCCATCCTTTCAGACACGACAGGCTTACCCAACTCTCTGGAGCTTTTCCCCTACAGTGTGGCCTCCTCTGATGCTGTGCCATTGACGTGGCCATGGCTCACCTCCCTAGCCTCAATGTCTAAGAGGATGGTCTCCTTAGAACTGCACTGGGCCCTTCGGCCATGGGTATGACACGTGGCATTGCTTTCGTATTAAATTGTTGTACCCCACAATAGCCCCTCAAAACTCTAGTTTTTTCCCTCTTGTCCAAGGAAAGAAATGGGGTTTTGACCTAGAGTAATTATTTCCACACGCTTGTTTGAATTTCCTATGTGGGAGCGTCACTTCGCATGTCCCGTAACCGCTCCTTGCACTTTGAAGTCCGTAACGTCTCATTTAATACTCTAGGTGGTGCCTTGTCTCCCATGTCTTATGGAGAGATGGAGATCCTACAGTTGGGATTTTTCTTCGAAATTTGGGGTGGGATAACTCCTGCCTAACTCTGCCTCCTATATAAGGCGCCTAGGGGATTCATTTCTCCCACTTTCCAAATCTTCGAACTTTCAAGACTCTCCAAATCTTCAGACTTTCAAGAAGCTCCTAAAGTGACCCTTGCCCTTATTTTCGTAAGTTCCATTATTCTAGGGTTTCTCTTCTCCTCAGCCAATCTCCTTAGCCCTTTATTTTTCGTTTCTTTCCTCACAAAAATTTCTTTCCCTTCTTCTTAGTCTGTTTAAATAGGTAGGTTTCTCATTTTCTAGATACCCCTACGAGTATGGAGGGATTTAGGGCCATGTACCATATTCCCTAGGGTGTCTCCCTACAGTATTGCCCTCAAGGTGGTTAGCACGACCTCAGAAGAGAGGGGGAGGTCGTGATTCCAATAATCGCATTCATAGAGAGGGGAATGAGGCTTCCCATGGGTAGGGTGACTAGGGATTATCTCATTGCCTATAGGATCTGCCCTCATCAGTGCGCACCCAACCTATCTAGAGTCCTAGGTAGTGTAGACGCTCTTAACAAGCAAATGGGATTAGGCCTCACTTGGCACAATGTTGCCTAGATGTACGAGTGTCATTTGCTTGCAAACTCTGGCTACTATATTAAGTCTAGGCCTTCTCAAGTTAGTCTTGTCTCGTGTCTCCCCAAATCAAACAAGGGCATGAAAGATAACTTTCTAATTGTCTCGGGTGAATGGCATGACGATCTTCACTGCCCAACTTAGGATGGAGCACCAAGTGGAGTACCCTAGGTTTAGGTCCTTTAGTACAGGAACCAGTGTTATAGTTTGTTTCTTCATTTCATAAGTAATTGGTTTCCTTCTAACTAATGACTTGCCTCTCTAACTGCAACTTTGTTTCTCGGCTTTTTTTCAAATAAAAGTTACTTGGCGCTCAATATCAACTTTGTCAACAATCCCAATCTCAACAGAGTGCTAAGATCCGAGGTGTTTGTAAGCGAGGATAGGCAACTGTGAGCTATCCACCTCATCCTTGACTTCCAACCTTTGTCCAACAAGTTTCAGGAAGCAGGTAACGCAATTAGAGCAGGTGATCCTCAGCTGGTTCGGATTGGCATCTCGGCGCCTAGATTCCTAGCCCGAGAAGGCACTGTGCAAGTTAAACTGCCTTCCCACCGTTCTCCCCCTGAAGCAGCAATTTTGAGAGAAGAGATAGCTTCCTTGTGCTTATCCCTCGAGGAGGAGATAGACCAATTTCAACTCGAGGAAGCAAGAGAGGAGTAAAGGGAGCCTGTGATTCAGGTCTCGGACTCCAAAGATGAACTTGAAAAATCCTCAAGTGTTAGGCCCTCCAGGTTTGTTGTCGCACACATAAGCAGCAGCTTGGAAGAAAAGGAAGAAAAAGATATGTTGTTGGAGAGGAAGAAAGGGGCAGGCCTTTGTGCATTCCTTGCGGGAAGGGCCAAGGGGTCGGGGCCCAAAAAAGCCTCAAGCTCTGAGCTTCCTGCCCTTCCTTCTCCTCCTCCTACTCTTTTAGTTAATGCCTTCGCGCCGACAAATCTGAAGAAGAGGAAGAAGGACAAGAAGGTGGCCGAAGAGGGGGAGCTGGTTCCACACAATAAGGGGGTTCACCCTAAGATGTTCAAGACGACCAAGGGCAAGGGGAGGGCCTACTCGGCCGAGAGTAAGAATGTTGAGAATATGGCCGAGGTTCGCCCCACGAACCCCACGTGGAACCCCCAGCTGGAGCTAGATGGCACAGCGATACCCCTGAACTCCTCCATTAGGGAGTTCCAGAGGGGGAACGCTCATTGTGTTACTGACACTCTGGAGCAGTCCCTTCTGTTGCCAAAGGACATGGCTACTCTGAAGAATGTGAATCAGCAGGACTTCTTCCTATCCCTGAAAAGGAACCTAGTCCTAGTAAGTCTATCTGCACGCCTTGCTAATTTCATGCTTAGTTATCTCTTTCCTGTTTGATGGAGCGTTCTTTTGTCATTTTTGTGCAGGCTATCTAGGAAGTATTTATGGCTAAGGAGTGGGTGAAGGACACCCTGAACACAGCTAAGCTCGCGGACAACCTTCATGCAGAGACCACCAAGGCTCTAGGTGCCACCGAGTAGAAGAATAAAAAGCTGGCCCTAAAGTTGGCTACTGCGAACAGGGACCGAAAAAGCACCGAGGCTGGCCTCAAGACCGCAAAGGCGTAGGCTGAGGAACAGCATAAGAAGCTCCATTATGCCGAGATAGAGCTAGCCATGACCAAATAAGAGGTTGTGGCCTTAAAGGCAGAGCTGGGAAAGGCCAAGAAGGCTGCTCAGAAGGCCAAGGCAACTATGGAGGCTTCAGAGCAGAAGTTTTATGAGCTCGAGGTGTAGGAGATCAAAGCCCGCCTGACTGAAGAGCTGGCTGAGGTCTACAGGGACTACTGTTAAAAGGTTTGGACTGAGGCGCTAAACCTAGCTAGAGCTCCTGCAACATCGGAATGGAGGAAGGCTAAAAACGTCTACTACCCTCAAACCTCCGAGAGGCTCCTACAGCACCTTTGGGCTCCAAAGCAGGTACGGTTGCTGCAGCAACTGCCCCTAAGCAACTTCCTAGTACCCAGGCTTCTCTTCCCCCTCCTGAGACCTCTAAAAGGCCTAGTAAGGCAAGTGATCAAAGCCATAGGGTGGAAAGGGCCAAGGGCAAGGAGGCTAAAGCTCTGCCAAAGGCCAATGACCTAGAGGTTCAACTAGGCAAGGAAGTTGCTCTCAAGAAAAAGGAGTCCGAGCTAGCCAAGCCTCATGCCATGGCCCAGGAGAAGAAGGACAACTCGGGCAAGATTGCTAATCCCCCAATCTCTTAGCCAGCCAGCAAAAAAGAAAACCCTTCTCCAGCCAAGGCTTAGCTTAAGGTTTTTCTCTTCTTTCTTTTTTTGTACTTTTTTTTTTGTTGTGGCAATCTGCCATTGTTTATGATGTACTGTTTCTTTTGCTCAATGAAATGACATTAATTTTTACTTTATGAATTTTTGTTTTTACTGCAATGTTTGTCTCTGATTGGCTATCGTTACTGTTTCATCCTTTGTTGAAAGGTTAGATTGATGATGCTTCCAAGGGTGAACACCCATATTTTAACAAAAGCCAATAGTAATGAATTGTTGTTAATTCAAATAAATCAAGCCCAAATAAACAGTGAGAAAAACAACTATGTGTTGGTACTAAAAACTACATAATCAACGAGAACGTCTGAGTCCTTAGAGACAAGCAAAATACTTAGTAGAAAAAAGGGGATGTTTAAGGTCTCTTATTTTAGGAGTACCTTATAAGTGTACTTTCAGAGTCTTTTGACCAAAACCCAAGGTGTGTCCTTGTTTTTTTTCATAGTGATGCATATGTCGAGGTCCCAACCTTGGTGAAATTGCAAAGTATTATTTTACTGAAGACATGTTGTCCGAGGGACCAGGCTTGGCCGAGGTCCTACTTAGTATTCTTATGATCAAAGAAATGTAAATTTACCCAAGGCATGTGGTCCAGGGGACCGAACATAACCAAGGTTCTGTTTAACACTTAAACAAATTTACCAAGACTATTAACTTACCCAAGGTATGTGGTTCGAGGAGCCAGGCATGACCAAGGTTCTGTTTAATATTCAATCAAGTAATGGAGAGTATTAATTTACTCAAGGTATGTGGCCTGAGGGACCAAACATAACCAAGGTTCTGTTTAATACTTAAGCAAATAACCAAGAATATTAATCTACCCAAGGTATGTGGTCCGAGGAGCTAAGCATGACGAAGTTTTTGTTTAATATTCAAGCAAGTAATGAAGAGTATTAATTTACCCAAGGCATGTGATCCGAGGGACCAGGCATAGCCAAGGTTTTGTTTAACACTTAGGCAAATAACCAAGAATATTAATTTACTTAAGGTATGTGGTCCGAGGAGTCAAGCATGACCAAGGTTCTGTTTAATATTCAAGCAAGTAATGGAGACTATTAATTTACCCAAGGTATGTGGTCCGAGAGACCAGGTATAACCAAGGTTCTGTTTAACACTTAGACAAATAATCAAGAATATTAATTTACCCAAGGCATGTGATCTGAGGAGGCAGGCATGACCAAAGTTTTGTTTTATATTTAAGCAAGTAATAGAGAGTATTAATTTACCCAAGGCATATGATTTGAGGGATTAGGTATAACCAAGGTTCTGTTTAACACTTAAGCAAATAACCAAGAATATTAATTTACCCAAGGTATATGGTCCGAGGAGTCAGGAATGACCAAAGTTCTGTTTAATATTCAATTGAATACCTAGGATGACACATAACTCTAACAAAAACATGGCAGAATTGTCTTCTATTAATAATAATACATTCACAGATTATTTACATTTCAAGGGCGTGGTACAACATTTTCATCCAGATCTTCTAAGAAGTATGCACCTATACCAGCTACCGAGGTGATACAGTATGACCCTTCCCAATTGGGCCCTAACTTTCCCCACATAAGGTTTTTTGCAGTACCCACAACCTTAGGGACTAATGATTTTAACTTCACACTGGAATCATACTCTTGTTTAAGCTCCTGCTGATAGTATGCCAATTGAACCATGGCATTTTCTCTCCATTCTTCAACCAAATTTAGGCCCTTTCCCAGTAGGTTTTAATTACTATTTGGAGTAAATAAACTTGTCCTCAGTGTTAGGAATCCAATCTCAAGAGGAATCACAACCTCAGCCCTATAAGTCATTGAAAATGGTGTTTCCCCTATGGATCTACGAGGGGTAGTCCAATACGTCTAAAGAACATGTGGCAGCTCTTCCACCCATTTACCTTTTGCATCATCCAACATCTTCTTGAGTCCATTTACTATAACTTTGTTAACAGCCTTACTTTACCCAATCCCTTGTGCATAAACTGGAGTTGAGTATCTATTCTTGATCCCCAATTCACAACAGTACCTTCTGAAACATTTGCTGTCAAACTAAAGTCCATTGTCCGAAATGAGGGTATGAGAAATCCAAAATCAAGTGACAATATTCTTCCGCACCAACCTCTTAGCATCCACGTCCCTAATATTTGCCAGTGGCTCTGCTTTAACCCATTTGGTGAAGTAGTCAGTGCAGACTAAAAGCCATCTTTTGTTTTCGCTGCTTTAGGAAAGGGCCCTACAATGTCCAAGTCTCATTCAGTGAGAGGCCAAAGACTAGACAGAGGGTTAAACACACCCCCTGGTTTATGGATGTTAGAAACAAATCTCTGGCATTGGTCACACTTCTTCACATATTCTTGTACCCCCTTTTACGTATTTGGCCGCCAATATCTCTAAGTGAAGGCCCTATGAGACAATGACCTGCCTCCCGTATGGCTCCCACAAATCCCCATAAGTAGCTCTTCCAAGAGTAGCTTTACCACGTCAGGGTAGATGCATAGCAAATATGGTCTAGGAAAAAAGCGTTTGTACAACTTCTGATCCTCGAACAATTGAAAACAAAAAGCTTTTCTTTGCACCGTATTGGCCTCTACTTTCTCCTCGGGCAAGATGTCATCCTAAGGAATAGCACAATAGGATCCATCTAACTAGGACGTGCCTTAACTTGATGGATTTGAGCCCCCTCTCTCTTTGAATCAGTGGGTTTACACAAATCCTCGACCAAGATAACCCGAGGTAAGCTCTGCACCGAAGAGGTTACGAGAGTGGCGAGAGAGTCTGCACGCGTGTTTCTGCTTCTAGAGATTTGCTGTAAGATGAAAGACTTGAACCCTGATTGCAAGTGCCTGGCTTGGCTCAAATATCCTTGCATCCTCAAATCCTTGACTTTCAACTCTCCATTTACCTAGTCAATAACCAACCTTGAATCTAAAAACACCTCCACTGTTATTCCTCCCAATTTCTGAACCATATCCATTCCAACCAACAAAGCCTCATACTCGACCTCATTGTTTGTGAACGAGAAGCCCAACCTCAAGGATTTCTCAATAATGACCTTCTCGAGAGATATCAAAACTAGCCCCACTCTAGATCCTCTTTGATTGGCTGCACCATCAACGTATACCCTCCAAGTTAGAGGTTTTTGCAAGGCCACCATCCCAACTGATTTTCCATCTATGTTCTGCTCTTCTCCTTCTCTTTCTAATGGAGACTTAGCAAATTCAGCCACCAAGTCCACGAGGACTTGACCATTAATAGAGGTACAAGGCATATACTTAATATCAAAAGCCCTTAGGATTGTACCCCATTTGGCAATCCTTCCCTCGTAATTAGCTCTCCGAAGCAAGGATTGAAGAGGAAGTTAGGTCAAAATCACAATCGTGTGAGCTTGAAAGTAATGAGGGACCTTACGTGTGGCATGCAACACTGCCAAAATAACCTTCTCTAGTGGTAGGTAGCTAACCTCTGCTTCATGCAATGACTTGCTCACATAATAAACTGGTCTCTGCACTCCATCGTCGACTCGTATTAGTACTAAGCTCATCGCATGGAGGGCTACAGCAACACAAGCAAACAGAACCTCCTCCTTCTTGGGTCTCGACATAATAGGTGGCCGAGAAAGGTATTCCTTCAACTACTGGAAGGCCAGGGCACACTCTTTGGTCCATTCAAATCCCTTCCACTATGCAACAGCTAAAAGAAAGGTCTACACCTATCCACCGATAGAGAGATGAATCGGTTTAGAGCAGCAGTCATCCCTGTCAACTTCTGGACCTCTTTGGGATTCCAAGAATGCTACAAATTGTTAATTTCCTTGATCTGATTAGGGTTAACTTCAATTCCATGATGAGTGACCATGTAGCCCAAAAATTTACCCGAGTCGACGCCGAATGAACACTTGGAAGCATTGAGGCGCAATTTGTGTCCCCTAAGTATTTCAAAAATGCTCCCGAGGTCACCCACGTGCTCGAGTACTACCTTACTTTTTACCACCATATCATCCATATAAACCTCAATATTTTTGCCTAATTGTGGCTCAAACATCATAGCCATCCTCCTCTGGTAAGTAGATTCTGCATTCTTCAGTCCAAGGGCATCACCTTGTAATGGTAGTTTCCAGTAAGCGTAAGAAAAGTTTTCTTCTCCTGATCTTCCAAAGCTAATGGTGTTTGATGGTGCCCTTGAAAGGCATCTAGGAAGCTCATTCGAGGATGGCCCACAGTTGCATCTACTAACTGGTCTATCCGAGGCATGGGGAAAGAGCCCTTTAGGCAAGCCTTATTTAAATTCGTAAAGTCCACACATACTCACCACTTCCTACTTTTCTTCTTCACCACCATTGTATTGGCCAACCACTTAGAGTAAAACACTTCTTTAATAGCCCCTGCCTACTTGAGCTTGGCCACTTCCTCCCTAACGACATCAGAATGTTCCTTAGATAATCGTTGAGGTGGCTGTTTCTTAGGGTCGGTGGATGGATTGACGTTCAAGTGATGGCAAATGAAACTCAGATCCACCCCATGAGTCTTATAAGCACTCCATGCAAACACATCGAGGTTTTTCCTAAGAAACATAACTAGCTCCTCCTTCTCTTAAGGAAGCAGCTGAACCTTTGATGGCTATAAACCCTGATCATCAACAACCGGGGACTCACTTTCGGCCTGATGCCTAACTGTAGCCACCAAGCATTGTCTGGCCACAAACTGGCTTCCCACCAGTTCCTCAACCCAATCCCTTGATGGATACTTCACCTTCAGGTGCAGGGTGGAAGGCACGGCCCCCATAACGTGAAGCCAAGGTCTCGCCACAATAGCAGTATAGATAGAGTATGCGCCTACCATGATAAAGTTCACTTCCACGACCTCTGACCCTGTCTGAACAGGTAGCCTGATTTGGCCCTTTGGAAAGACAATTTTCCCATCAAATCCTATTAGAGAGAATTCATAATTGGCTAGGTCCTCAAGCCTCAGCTTCAACCCCTTATACAGGTCGAGGTACATGTTCTCGGCACCACTACCTTGATCTATCAACACCCTCTTAATGTCGTACCCTCCAATCTTGGGAGTAACTACCAAGGCATCATTGTGTGGCTGCAATGTTCCAATTTTAACCTGATCAAAAAAGCTCAAAACTGGTCGGGCCTCTAATCTAACCTTCTTTGAATTAGGGGGCGAGTCCCCTGTAGATGGTCGAGCTACAAACATCACCCTGAATGGCTAAGAACCAGCCCTTCTTGGGGCAACTAGGATGACACTAATCATACCCAAAGGTGGTTTTGCAAAAGCATTTCTCTGAGCACCTGACCTTGCCTGGCCACCCTGTCCACTGGGTTAGTACAAGAATTGCTTTAACTTTCCATTTCGGGCCAGTTGCTCTAGGTGGTTCCACAAAGTCCTGCAATCTTCTATAGTGTGGCCTCACTCGTAGTGGTATTGGCATTAAAGGCTTTGGCTACGCTTCACAACATCTCCTCCCATCTTATTTGGCCATTCAAATTATGGCTCATCCTTAATTTTTTTCAAGATTTGATGTATTGGCTCTCGAAACACCATGTTAACCACTTGAGCAGCGGTAAACCCAGGTTGCCCGGCAAAATCCCTCCGAGGATGCTTAGTGTTGTATCGGTCTGACCTAAAATTCCTACTATCCTGAAGGACCACTTTAGTTTTCTCTTCCCCTTGTTGTTGATCTTCCTCGACTCGTTTGTACTTGTCAATATGGTCCATGAGCTGACGTACACTCTCCACAGGTTTTCTAGTCAAAGATTTCCTCAAACCGTGCTTAGCAAGTGGGCCAACCTTGAATGTCCTTATAGCCACATCCTCGAAATTCCTATCTATCTAGTTAAACATCTTCCAATATTTGTCAGAATAAGTCTTTAAGGTTTCCCTTTCTCACATAGCCATGGACAACAGTGACGAAACTAGAACTGAAGGCCCTTGTAAGCTCCTTAAAGGAGCTAATAGAGCCTTCGCTCAGACTATCAAACCATCTCATCACCATGGGCCCCAAACTGGATGGGAACACCTTGCACATCAATGTCTCATTCTTCGAGTGAACAGCGATTTTCTGGTTGAAGTGGCTAACATACTTCACAGGGTCCGTTTTGCCATTGTACATGGTGAACGTTAGTTGAGTGAATCACCAAAGAAGCCTCCCTACCTCAATCATACGAGCGAAAGGTGACTTGAAAATCTAATTCAGAGCCCTGCTCATAGCATTGTTGCCCAGGCCTTTATGAGACGAACTCTTCCCTTTTTGGCTATCATGGAGCTCCTCATCACATGAAAAAGACTCACTGGGAAGAGTCCTCGATCTGGGCTGGTAGCTATTATCACGGTTATCCCCAGAAGAATGGTCAGAACTCAAGGGAGTTCCTCTACGTTGCTCGCAGCATAACCTCCTACACAAAAGGTCTATCTCTAGTTATAGGCTCCTAATATTTTCCTCATGAGAGATGCAGCTCCCACCCTTAGATTGGCTCTTACTAGTGTGTGTGGTATGCACATAAACCTCCTGGTCCCTTCTTCGTTCGAGGTTAAGAAAATGATCTTGACGTTGGGAACCAACAGACTCTTCTCGGTCAGGCCCCTAACCTACCATGGTTGAATGTTTGTCTCACTGAAGCTCAAGTCTCCCCACAAACGACGCCAAGTGTAAGAGTAGGCTTTGTGTCCTAAGCCGAAGAAATGATTAGATTAGGGCCCAAAGAACCCAACACAATGAATTTGTAGAGAGTGGGTTTAAAAATTAGGCTTCAATGGATTGAGCAACACGCACAGTGGATTAAGGATAGTAAGATAGTAATGAAAATTAATCTGTGTGTAAAGAAAATCCCTCTTCAGCAAAGTCTGAGGAGAGTAGTTCTTGAATATACTTCTTCAGACTTGGTTACAATTCTAGTTCTTGGATGCTATAATGTCCTCTTCCACAATTTTTAAATGATCTTTTGTTTTGGTGGGTTTCTTATTTTATATAGCCTCTTTCCATTGATCTTAACCTCCATTTGTTAATCACGCAGGCCACCACCCTAGTGCTTGTCCCATCAAACGTTTCCCCAAATTTTCTGTGAGTTGCGGCAACCAAGACTACTATTCAAGGGTCTTCTCCACATAAATGAGGCCAAAGAGTGTGGTAGGGTGCAATTAATGTGGCGGTAGCTTCCATCCTTTCAAACAGGACAGGCTTAACCCCCTTTCTGGAGTTCTTCCCCTATAGTGTGGCCTCCTCTGATGCTGCGTCATTGACGTGGCCATGGCTTTCCTCCCTGGCCTCACTATCTGAGGGGATGGTCTCCTCAGAACTACACTGAGCCCCTCAACCACAAGTATGACACATGGCATTACTATTATATTAAATTGTTGTACCCCACAATAACAATTTTGTAAATATTTCTTATTAAGCTATATGTTTATAATATACAATTATATATTGGTGTTTTTTATTATATTGTAATTGATTATAGATTTCTTAAATTTCTATTGCGGTATGGTGTTTTATAATAATTTCTTAATCAATTCATTTCAACACTTGAATATATAGGTTTTTAATTCGGCTTATAGTGATTTTCCCTCCTAAAAGCTGATGTGATTCATTCGTCAATTATGAGTTCTTCTCCAACTATAAGATTCCTTTTGTTGATCGTTATCTTCTCAATATTTAGTTTGCCTTTCTTTTTATATAGATCATATGGAAGATCTCTTAAGATTTCTAACTTTTTATTTTATATATTGTGAAAGCAAGAAATTGACCCGAGTTTAATTACTTGCTTATAATCACAATTACTTTTGTTAGGACATATGTGGTTCAAGTCTGTGAACATATGTCACTATTTTATGTAATTGGCTTATCCTTAGACAAAACGCACTTTACTTGTAATTGGGTAGATTTAGGATGAGTTTAACACTTCAGTTCAAGGTTAAGTGTTGAAGCCGTCAAAGTCTGTCCAAGAAACAAGCTGGGAAGTGCAAGATTTTAAAGCTCGACACATACCTCGACAGATACATCTATCGAGATTTAAAGGAACTATTTTGCCCGAGCCTCGACAGCTATCTCGACACCTTTCGACACCTCTATCTGTCGAGAATTAAAGAAAACAGATTTCCAGGTCTGTTTCAAGTCTAATCCGTGAGTGTGTCTTTGGGACTTCTTTTCTCCTAACCCTAGACATATAAAAGGATTATTTTAAGGGCCGTCAAAGTAGAGATCACAAGAAAACAAGTTGCACATTCTTTGAGAACTTGTTGTTCATGCAATTTGTGATCTGACAGACAAAGTTCGTGCCCTAGTTCATCCTTGATGATTTGAAGAACTTTGCAGCCAACTCTCTCTCTCTCCATAGTTGGTAATTGAAGTCGCGTACTGGGATCCGCGCATTTGGTTAGTCACGTACTTGGGAGCCGTGCATTAAAAGGAGAAACTGTCACTACAGAACAAGTCCAATTGGGTATTGGGGTAAGAGTTCAACTGTAGGTTGGTGAGGTACTGGGATTCCTTACTTGTAACTGCTTGTTGTGATAATAGTAGAGTTTCGGGAGTGGTGACCTTAAATCACCCGGTGGGGTTTTTGCCGTAAGGGTTTTCCCCATTCGTGAACAAATTACCGTGTTCTTTATTTTTCGCTGCATAACTTAGTTTGGTGATTTTTTTGTGCTGCCACGTGATATTGCATGTTAATTTGATTAATTAAAAACTGGGCTAATTAATTAATCTAAGTTATCACAAGGGGTCAACGTGTTTGTGGCCTGTCAACTTTCTATTATGGGTTTCATACAATCCGCAATGGGAAATTTGATTAAGAACTAAATAATTCTTTGCTCTCAAAATAGTGTCAAGGACTTTATTCATATACTTTTACTGTTACGTATATACATTCCTGACTATGTGTTTCACTCCTCTTTTTCTTTTCTTCTTGCTCTTGGAGAATCTTTTAAAAAACCGCCCCTTATCTGTTTCTCTCTTTCCTTTTATACTCTCCCTTCTTCTCCTTTTTTTTATCCTTATCCTTTGATTGGTTGGCTTCATTTTCTTCTCAAACATGTGTTATAGTAGGCGACGTCCTGATGTAGTTAGGTAGCCTTCTGTCCCATCAGGCTCTAGTTTTCTCAAGGTTATGATGAACAAAGACTTTTGGGCCTTTTTTCTTATTCTGATTAGTTATCTATTGCATTAAATGCAACTACATTAGGTGGGTTGTTGTGGATTTATCAAGAAAATCTGGAAAGTGTCCTCGGATATTCACACAGACCATGGAAATAATTTTTGTAGCTTGGAATCATGGATTGGTGTGGGCAGTATGGTCAATAGGTTTTCACCTCGGACGACTTTAGTGGTTATTCATGTTCAGATCCAAGGTGATGGGTCCTATTAGGTCGAGTTCCGAGGTTCAGGACCTTGGGGAAGGTCTCCAATGATTTCCTATTCACCTTTGGTCCTTACTTTGGGATATGTTCCCTTATTAGGAGGCTTCATATCTAGAAAGGACAAGTTCTGGGCCTATTCTAATTTGAGGCCCAATGCTTATTTGGGTTTTATGTGCCATCTCCTTATATATATAAGACGACTTCTATCTGTCTATAATTTATAAACTATATATGAAAAAAAGTGATCCTAAAAGTGGTGGTAGGGACAGAGCCAGAATTTTGAGTTAGGGGGTGCAACTTTGCTGTTGACTATGTGCGGTGGTTCAACCTCTGATTCTGCTACTACTTAGCTGCTATTTTTTTTTTTTTTTTTTTGTTATAGTTAAGAACAAAATTATTTTTGTTTAGAATTTTTAAAGGGCAAGGTTGTTTATTTTGGAAAAAATTGGTTAATTGAGCTTAAATTTTTTTAGTTTTGCTATTGGTAATTTTTGTTGTTGAGCTATTTTTTTGGGGCTTGTGTGTGTGTATATATATATTGAGAAACTTGGGGCTTTTATATATTTTTTATTTTAGATCTATTAATTTTTTCATGGTCACTAAAATGAAAAAAATATTAGAGTTACAAATTTTTTTATTATAAATTACTGATATGATACAGTAAGTGGTTACTGGTAAGTAAAAAAATGATTTGAGTGGTGGGTACATATGCAAACCGATAAGAATTTGCTACCAAAACAGTTTGTAAAAATGTTGTAAAAAAGTTTGTGAGTATAGTATTACTCTTAAAAGAATTAATGATATTTTTTAAAAATATATAATTTTATAAAACAAAATTGTTAAAATTAGTACACATATATGTAATAATATTTTTAAAAAAAAAAATTGGAGGGGCCATTGCCCCCCTAGTCCAACGGTTGCTCCGTCCCTGAGAGCACTTGCAGCAGTGGAGCTAAATAGCTATATAGCTATTTTAGCTCCACTAAAACACAAAAAATACCCTTGTAGTAGTGAAGGTATAGCTAAATTTTTTAGCTTAATTGTTATAGTGCTCATGTATTTATACATGAGCACTATAGCTCAAAGCTAAAAGAAAAAAATAATTTTTTATTGAGCTCCCGATTAAAATAATAGAAGCTGATTACTTTTCTTCGTTTCTTTTATTCACGCCTCTCTCTCTCTCTCTCTCTCTCTCTCTCTCTCTCTCTCTCTCTCTCATCTCTTCTCCCTGAAGCTCTCAACTCTCTCAAAACTCTCTCAAGCTCACCGCCGCCGAGACCCACCAGTTGAGACCTACCGTCACCGACCCACCAACTGAGACCCACCGCCGATCAACCCTCTTAGCCTCAAACCCACGCCATCCCAAGCTATCAAACTCTCTCAACGTCACCGCCGATCAGCTTAGACCACTTCTATCACCGCTGATCAGCTCAGTTGTTCTTTCAGTTTATTATTTTAGATGCAATAATTTTTTTTTTGTTCATCTTGTTTGTGTTGTAAGGTGGTGCATGATGGGTTGAGATTGATGGTGGTTAATCCCATTTCTGATTTTCTAGTTTTTAATGGTGATATGGTTTTGATTGTGAGCTTATGAACAGGGTTTTGACAAATACAGTAAAGATGAGTGTGTTATGAGTTTAGTTTAGATGGTGATAATTGGCTATGGTGATGGTGGTGATGGAACTTGCAGTTTGGCAATTTGGAACTTTTCTGTGTGCAGGGCCTTTGCCTTTTTTTTTTTTTTGGCTTTTGATTCGGTCCATCCATGAATGGACAGATTGTATTTGTATTGGAATGTATTGAGATTTTTCAGATTGTATTTGTATTGGAATGTATTGGGATTTTTTTGTTTGTAGGAATTTGGGAATTTTCTATGTGCAAGGAACTTGCATTTTTTTTTTTTTTTTTTGGCTTTTGATTCAGTTTATCCATCAATGGACAGAATGTATTTGTATTGGAGTGTATTGAGATTTTTCAGATTGTATTTGTATTGGAATGTATTAGGATTTTTCTGTTTGTAGGAATTTGGGAATTTTCTGTGTTCAGGGAACTTACATTTTTTTATTTTTTTTTTGGCTTTTGATTCAGTCCATCCATCAATGGATAGAATGTATTTGTATTGGAATGTATTGGGATTTTTCTGTTTGCAGGAATTTGTTATGGGTTTTCTTTATCAGTGGGTTTAAGCAACATGTCAAATTAAATATTTATGTATAATCATGTTCTATTGTTATAATTCTAAGTATTTTAAGTTTTGATATAAATATTAGATTGGGAATTTCCTTTGTGCAGGGAACTTTACATTTTTTTTGGTCTAATTTTATGGAGTCACGTAGAGACGTGGATTCATGTAGAGACCTAACATATTACACAGGTATCATGAATGGGGATATAAAAATTGACTCACAACTTTTAGGAACATCTCAAAATACTCCTATGTCAATTTCTGATTCTCTACCTTAAGTTGAGAATGTCTCTTCTACAAAAGGAAAACGGGGCACTAACTTTAGTGTAGAGGAAGATCAACTCCTAGTGTCAGCATGGCTTAATACTAGTGTTGATCCCGTAAACAATTAATGAACAAACACAAGCTACATTTCGTCAAAAAGTTTGGGAATACTTCACACAATACAATAAATCGGGGACCACACGAACTGTTGTCTCCTTGTTAAGTCATTGGGGAATGATTAGTGAAAGGATAAACAAGTTTGCAAGGTGCATGGCTAAAGTTAGCACACATCATCAAAGTGGTATAACCGAACAAGATCAGGTATAAATTATATTGCATTAGTGTTAACATACCCATTCACCAATAATTTGAAGATTCTAATCATGTTATATTTCTTTTAATATTTTTTAGATTACCAATGCGAAGGCTTTGTTTTTGGAAATGCACAAGAAACCCTTTCTTCTTGATCATTGTTGGCTCATGTTAAAGGACCAACCAAAGCTTGCCAATCCTAATGGAAGATCGAGAGCATCCGTGCCTCCAACTCCAGAGTCAACATCTATTGGAGAAGGGGATTATTTTATAACCGAACAAGATCAGGTATAAATTATATTGCATTAGTGTTAACATACCCATTCACCAATAATTTGAAGATTCTAATCATGTTATATTTCTTTTAATATTTTTTAGATTACCAATGCGAAGGCTTTGTTTTTGGAAATGCGTAAGAAACCCTTTTTGGAGTCTTGATCATTGTTGGCTCATGTTTTTTCAAAACACTTAAAAAGATCAAAAGCTTGCAATCCTAATGGAAGATCGAGAGCATCCGTGCCTCCAACTCCAGAGTCAACATCTATTGGAGAAGGGGATTATTTTGGAGGCAGTAGCATCATATGATCTTTGAATATGTCATGCATTTTTTGGGTTATTTGGGTCAAATAATGATATTAATGTGTTAGAGCGGTCTCATGTGTTTAATGAACTTGCTGAAGGACGTGGTCCTGCAATATATTACTCAATCAATGGTTATGACTACACTATGGGATATTACCTCACTGATGGCATATATCCAAAATGGGCAACATTTGTGAAAACACTCCCATCTCCACAAGGACTTAAGCGAAAATTATTTGCAGCAGCCCAATAGGCGTATAGGAAGGATGTTGAGCGTGCATTTGGAGTGCTTTAAGCACGTTTCGCAATTGTCCATGGACCTACATGATTTTTTCATCTTGAAACACTTAAAAAGATCATGAAAGCGTGCATAATTCTCCATAACATGATTGTTGAAGATGAGCGGGATGATAATAAAGTGGTAGACTTGGATTATGAACAAATTGATGGAGTAGATAATCTTCCTACGCAAGTGTTACATGAACAAAATGATGGATTTCTGTCATACATTGAGAGGTATGGACGCATTATGAATCTCATCTCACTTCATTTTATCAACCTTTGCTAAGAAGGACCTCATTGAACATTTATGGCAATTGCAAGGCGAGTCATAGGAACTTGTGCGAGTGTGTGAGTTTTGTTGTAATTTGGTTTGTGTTTGATATAGTTATGTATGTTTAGTAATCTATGGAAAATACATTGTTCCATGTGTATAAATGTGTTCTATTTATATATGTTTTCTTATAAAGTTAGTCCTTATTTGTAAAGTTATAATTTAGTTTGAGGTTTGTATATATAATTTGGGGTTAAAACATAATATTATTGTTACTCTAGTTTCTTATTTGCTATCATGATGATTGAGAACTGCAGTAAAAATTAAAATGTTATACATATATAATAATAACTAATAATAAATTATCGTGTAACAATTTCAAAATACGAAAACTAATAGATGGAAATTATAAAACATCATATATTTGTTTTTTTTTTTTTTATCGATAACTCAATATATTTATGTTAGTTTCTATTAAATTTTGTTTAATTTAAGTTTATTAATAACCATGTTGAAAACAAAATTCTGGAACCGTCAAGGCATGGCTCATAAATTTATGAATTGTTCTAAAATGACTTTGGCTAGAACGAACATGTAGGGGTGTCAATTCGAGTTAGCGTGTCGAGTTCATGTCATGTCGAGGTAGGGGTATTCAACTAAATGGCTCAACCCTAACCCAACCCATTTAATAATCGTGTCATGATCCTTCAACCCTAACCCGACCTGTTAATAAGGAGAGTTAACCTGACCCAACCATTTGACACGTTTAATGAACGAGTCGTGTTAGGTTGATACGAATGTAACACAACTCATTTCAACCTGCATAATATTAAATATAACATCCATCTAAAAATACTTTTTTTACATCCCAAAAAGAATGCATACACTTCAAGTCTTCAATCCACATTCAAAATAATATAATTTAACAAAAATATAACATTCATTTAGAAATAAATTCTTTACACTACAAAAGAAGTGAATACACTTAAACCCAAATTCAAAATAATAGTGTTTAACAAAAATAAAATGACATAGTTCAACAAAAACTAGTGGGCCATATCATGCAATCAAGAAAAACACAAGGCACATGGGTTCAAAGTTTATTGTACAAAAGCATTATGCAGAAAATAAAATGCATGAGAGAGAGAGAGAGAGAGAGAGAGAGAGAGAGAGAGAGAGAGAAATAACCGGTTTGAGAGTTGACACTTTGAATTTAAGAATTGGGCATGAGAAGAGTAGTACGGCTGAAATTTAAAAAAAAAAAATTAGATATTTACAAGAAGGTTTGGAGATTTAGGGTTTGTAGGGTTTAGAGATCTAGGGTTTGTAAAGTTTCAATTTCTAATTATATCCCTTGTAAATATTTGTAATTACTCACTTTTCTTTTTAAATTTAAAATATATGTTGGATATAAAAGGTATTTGATAAATCTAAAATAAGATGAATATTTATTTGTTATAAAAATTAAATGGGATGTATTAAGTGGATCATTTCAGATTGACACAAATAAATTAACGTGTCAAACGTGTCTATTGCGAGTTACGCGGGTTGACTAGCTTATGACACGTTTCTTATCGTGTCGCTTTCAGGTCGACCTGTTTATGACCCAAACCCATTAAGGCCCAACCCTAACCCAAAAAACCCGTGTCAGGTTCGTGTCGTGTTCGCAGGTTGGGTCGAACATTGACACCTTAAGAACATGTGAGGTGTGACCCAGTGTTTGCACTCAAGCCCTACCAAAAGGTCCAAAACAACCTAACCCAACATTGTCTGAAAACCTCAACCTGACATGCACATTAGTAAATTCAAACTACTTCATAAAATTAAACATCCATTATAGTCTCAGGAAAACTTCTATTAACACACAATCAAACATGATTTTGTGAGAATTTTACTTAAAACTTAATTTAAGAGAAAAAAAAATATAATACATCTATCAATTAACAATTTTGTTATGTGCATATGTAATAAAAATTAACAATAAGATGTGAGAAATTTACATATTAAATTATATTTTTCAAGGACCTCACAAGCAATTAGGATGCTCTCCCTAGCTGGTCAGAATTAACAAGAGCTTTCTTTTTTCTTCTCACGCCTCTTGCAAGTGTGGCCTTAACAATATTTATAATATTCAGAAAGGACATGACCAGCTATAAAATCATTTCTATCGTAATAACAATTCATGTAACAAATATGTTGCATTCATTAACTTCATTAATGAAGAAGTTCATTAAGGAAGAAGTTCATTAACATGTCATCACTTTTGTAACTCCATAGTCCATACTAATGCATGGATTCATCTATTATTCATATCCAGAATCACTATAATGATAGCTCCTCTTATAGGAGGCCAAGTTACTGGCAATGACACAATAGATTTATTAAGGCCAATGCTTAATGTGCATAAATCTCATTACGAAAGGACTGTCGAGATTATTATGCACTAACCAACGAAAGACTAGCCCTTATTGTCTTTCATAGTCTGAGCAATTTTAACTTGCACCTCCTTTCCATCATGGTCCAACAATATACCTATAAGAATAGGTTACATCATGATGGATATGATCAAGTCAAGGACTATAATGAATGCATTCATTATCTTAGTCTACAAAATCAAGTAGACATATTTCAATATACCAATATTTTACATAATAAAAATATTGCAAATTTTCACAAAAAAATTTGAATAATTATTTATTGATAATAGAAAGATCATAAAATATCATGTTGGCCACATTATTCTAACATATTTGAATTAAAAGGAAAAGCACATTTGTAGGAAGATTTAAAAACATTTTCAAAATATTTTGCTTCATTTTTTTTTTCCAATTGAATTTCATTGTCTTGTGCTTGGTTGGTGCCCCTTCTCACCAACGCATCAACACATCTATTCGCTTCTTTGTAATAGCAATTAACGTTTGGTACATCAAAAACTGCAATTGTCAACCAAAGCCGATGAATGCTAGAGCAAAAAATGCATTCGCCTAAGGCCCCAAGCAAAAAAAAGGCCCCCAAATTTTAACCAATAGGGTTATTTATAATCCATAAATAAAATAACATTTTTTTTACCAGATGAAAAACAAATAGAAAAGAGAAAAAAATGCAACGTCCACAATATTTTTCATAATATTTTTACAACTAATGTTAAGTAATAAGTTGTTATTGATGGGAAAAAAATAATAACAGTGATATTTTCAAATAGAAAACAAAAAGCAACTTAAAACCTAGAATTTGTTATAAAAAATATTGTGAATATTGCACTTCTAAAAAAAAAAAGAATAATAATAACAGTTGAGTTAACAAATTTTTACTAGTTCTCATTTAAGTCTACCACTTACACCGCTTTTTTATTTACCACTATTAATCTGCCACATCAACAAGTATGAAAAATTTTGTCAAACTTTTTCTGTTTATAAAATTTCTAAAAAAAAAGAAAAAAATTCTACGTAGTTCATATTAATTAGTAGTAATTTTTTATTTAATACAAGATAATTAGTTTTCGCTTTAGGCCCCCAAATGCATCAAGCTGCCCCTGTTGTCAACAAGAGAAGAGAGACTATTATTAGTATCATAAAGAGTAGGAAAAAATTCAAACACTTTTTATCAATTGATTTGATTCCGTCGAAGCATTTGTTATATTTTGACTATATTTCAGCCAAAAAGAAAAAAAAATGAAGATATGCAAAACTATCTCCCGGCAATATGCACTTCTTCAAATCCGTTGGGGGTTATGTCTTTTTTTTTTTTTTGACCTTGTTGGGGGTTATGTCTGCCTGTGCATAACACGATTTCTATCATAAAAGCTTATGAGTTATGAGTATTAAAGTTCTCATACCTAAAATCTTGCAAAATGCAATTTGAATAGTGTTACCAGAAGGGACTTAGTCTTTTGACAAGCCTACACCCACCCACCATTGTCCACAACTAGTATGTGCACGATACTTCCTAACAGTATGTTTAGAAGTTCGGAACGAAAGGAAAGTAAAGGGTAAAGTGGGGAGGAAAAGAGAGAGGAGAGGAATGGTTAACCAACCATTCTCCCTATTTAAATGTTTTAAAATTTTGGACATATTAACGGATGTCTTTAATCCAGTTGTTAATAGACCATTCACCTTGCCCAAAACTATATTGTGCCTTCTCAACCTTGTTCTTGTAGCTCGTCATCACGTACAGTGGAGTAGAGAGTCGATATGGGTCAACCCTATGATGAGTGTCATTCTATCTTTTAACACCTTCCTCAATTTTGGTACAAGTAGTAGGTGGGCTGCCATCATCTTGGCTCCCGTTCCATGTTTTGGTGGGTTTTGGTCAGTTTTTATGATATTTTTTTAGGATAGTTACGAATTTGAAGCAACTAAACGATCAAAACATTTTCTTAAGAATCATAAATCTTCTTACCAAAAAAAAAGAATCATATATCTTAATCTCTTATTTTCTCTATCCTTTTCAAGAAGGGAAATTTAAAATTAAAGATTTCATCATTGTCATAAAACATAAAGCAATGAGATTTTGACCTGGAATTAATGCAATTAAGGACCAATCAAAATTAATTTCTTATAATCACATGGTTTGTTTTGTAACGTGCTAGATTACATATTATCGTTAATTCTTAATGTGGCTTGATCTTTTGATTGGGTGATTGGATTCAGGTGGGTGATTGGATTAGGGAGGGGAGGGCAGTTGTCACCCTGACCTTCTCAAAAAAATTCAAATTGTAGTAGTACTAAATACTTATGTATTTTCCCCTCTCCCACATATGACAATCAACTTTTTACTTGTTATATGTATTAGCTTGTATCCTCATGTATATGCATAGATACACTTTAAAATATATAATATAATTCTTTTATATATTATTTAAATATTATTAATAGTTATTTTTATATTTTGTTAACTCTTTAAAAAATTTTGTAAGAATATTATTAGATATAAAATATAAATTGTCCATTTTTTTTTATTGTGAAGCACTTTTTGTTTTTTTACGATTCATTTATTCTAGACTTTTTTATTTTTGTACTTAATAACTCACTTGAATGAATCAATATATCTATATATATAATAATAGGTGAAACTGAAAGAAACTCAAATTAGAATTCTAAATTAGAGTTCCAATTTTGTGCCATGTGTCCTGAATTATTTATTCTTAAAGAATTTTTTTTTCTTAATTTTAGAATCAAATGTGGGACCGCATCATAAATATTCATCCAAGTGAGTTATTAAGTACAAAAACTAAAGAGTTTATAATAAATGAATTGTAAAAAAATGCTTCACTATAATTAAAAAAAATGGACAATTTACATTTTATACCTAATAATATTCTTACAAATTTTTTTAAAGAGTTATTAAAATATAAAAATGACTATCAATAGTATTTAAATTATATATATAGGAATTTTATTATGCATCTTATTATATATTTTTAAGTGTATCCATTCATATGCATGGAGTTACAAGCTAGTATATAATAATATGTGAAGTTGAGAGAAACTCAAATTAGAATTCCCAATTAGAGTTCCAATTTTGCACTATGTGTCCTAAATATTTTATTCTTAAAGAGTTTTATTTCTTAATTTTAAAATCAAATGTGATACCACATCATAAATATTCATCCAAATGAGTTATTAAATATATAAACCAAAGAATTTAGAATAAATGAGTCATTAAAAAAAGTGTTTCACAATAATTTTAAAAAATGGACAATTTACATTTTATACCTAATAATATCCTTACAAATTTTTTAAAGAGTTAACGAATTATAACAATGACTATCAATAGTATTTAAATTATATATATATAGGAATTATATATGCATCTTATTATATATCTTTAAGTGTATCCATGCATATGCATGGGGTTACAAGCTAGTATTTATAATGTGGTCCCATATTTGATTCTGAAATTAAAAAATAAAACTTTTAAAAATAAATAATTTAGGACATATGTCACAAAATTAGAACTCTAATTTGTAATTATAATTTGAGTTTCTTCTAGTTTCACTTATTATTTTATAACTTATATAAATATAATATATAGATATATAGGTTAGCTTCAATAGCTTGTCAACAAGAAACCAAATTTTAGATTCAGGCAGCAACGCTATTATAAAATACTAGATCCCACTTAATAATAATAATTAGAAACACTTGAGTTGTACCTATTTCAAAACAGTACTTGGATCCGGTTAATGTGTGCCCTTAGGGCACACATTAAACCATCCATTTTTTAAAACATTTTTTCTGGAATTGAAAAAGTTGTCAATATTTTTTCAATTTCAGAGAAAATATTTCTAAAAATGATTAATTATTGTGTACCCTTAGGGCACACATTAGCAAAATCTATAGTTCTTGGCCTAATAGGGGAGAAAAACACTACTTTTATGTGCTTGCTGTAGCCTCTCTCTCTCTCTCTCTCTCTCTCTCTCTCTCTCTCTCTCTCTCTCTCTCTCTCTCTCTCTCTCTCTCTCTCTCTCTCTCAAGAGTTTATACAATAAACCCAAAACTTCAACTACACAAAAGAGGAAAATAAAATGTTTACATAACATTTTAAAAGCATTCAAGGTGTTAAGAGCATTTACATCAAGGGTTTTAAAAATTTTAGCATTTATCATCTAAAAAACCAACTTTATAGCATTTAACACATCACTTTTTAATACATCTAACATCAAAATTTCTATTTTTTTATCACTTCATTAAAATATTATTCATTTATCATTTTTTATTCTCATCACCCAAGCCACCACAAACCTGTGGCATCACCCACAGCACAACCCACAGCACAACCCACAGCACCATCCACAACACAACCCACGGCACAACCCATCGGCCTCAACCCACAACACCACCCATGGCACAACCATTGCTTTTCCCCCTTATCCTCTCTTTGCCTCAACCCATGGCACACCAACCACAAACCCACCACAGTTACCCAGCAACCTAAGTAAAAAAAAAAAAAAAAAAACCACCATCAGTAACCCAGTAAGATCCATCGAGCAACACCACCCACTGTCGTTCCTTCTTCCATTCTTTATATTAGTTTTCTACACCCAAAACCCACCACAAAACCCCAACCAAAACCTACCCTAGCCACAAAATTAACCACCACCGTAACAGCCCAGCCTCTCCGATCTCAACTCCAGCCAAGAAGGCTAACACCAACTCAAGAAGGCTAACACCAACTCAAGAATGTCAATCATGAACTTAAAGAGGGAGAAGAGAGGCACTGGAGATAAAGAAAAAAAAAATAGAGAAGGAAGAAAGCTGATATCGGATTGAGAGAAAAAATATAAGGGACAGAGAGAAATTATATTTTATTTAAAAAGAGAGAGAAACCTAATAAAAAAGTATTTTATGTTTTGAGATTGTTGCTACAGTGAGCTGCCATCTATGGCAGCCCACTATAGCTGGGTGTTAAAAGTTATAAGGTTTAACATCTTTGATGTAGTTTGTTTTTTGTATGTTTGATGTTATTAATAGCATCTCTAGCATTTTAGCATTCTCAAATGCATTCTTGATGAGAATGCTATAAGGTACATATAAAACTTCACACATATGTTATTATATTCTTAATATTTATACATTGATTTTTTTTTCAATTTATTTTAAAGAGTTAAATTACATGCTTAAATTGTGTGTATTTAGATTAATCCCTTGATTTGATTGTTATTCACTATGAATTAATTATTATTTTTATTTTAAGAGAAATGTTATATCTACAACATTTTCACAACAAATTCTAAGTGGCAAGTTGTTATTAGTTGTTATATATGGGTAAAAAAGTAATTTAAGTTTTAAATTTAAATTAGAACCAATAACAACTTTCCACCTACGATTTGTTGTGAAAATGTTATGAACATAGCACCCCTCTTTAAGATAATGCTATGAAATATGTAGTTAATTGAGATTCTAAAGAAACCTGATCATAATAATGAGTCTGAATCAAATTGTAAACAAACTCATATCGAAGTAGATTTTGCAATTAAGTAAATTAATGTAGGTAAGATAAAAAATGAAATAAAGTTTACAATTTATATTAGATTGTATATGACAATTATATTAGCATATAGTTGTTAATTTGTTTTGTTATTGTGGTGAGCCTTTTTGCGTCTTAGGCTGGATTGCTCTTACTGTACCACGACCCTATGATTCTAGGGTAGGAGAGTCAAGACTGACCTAACTGAAACAAACCTTAGGCTAGCTTGTGTGCAAGTTAGACCCCTTTTTGTGTTGATGAGCCGTGGCAAGAGTCTTAAGCGTATCACGTACTCATGGTAGGAAAAACTGTTACAAGTGTTATAGCGGGAAACACAATACAGCAGGATAACTAAAACACTTTTGGTTTTCTATTACTCTTAGTTTTCAGTGTTCTTCCTTTTTTTACTCGTTTTCTTTATTTTCTTTCTTTCTCCCTATTTCTCCATATCTCTTGTTTGTCGTTGCTCTTTCTATTTCCTCTTCTTTTTTTTTCCTTCCTTTTTTCTCCCCCCCTTTTCATTGTGCACGTCTATGGCCTTTTATATTACATGGTGTGACAGGATTTGCCATTTTTATACCAATTAACTGCTTTTGGCCTATTATGGGTGTCTTTCCAGGATTGCCTACTAGTCTGCTAGTTACCCAGCTACCACCATTACACTGTATTGGCTGTGCCACGCCTCATTCCCAGACAAAAGTGGTTTTGTTTTGTTTTTACTCCCCCTTGATACTCTTATCCAAATAAGGGTCAAACTTCTCTCTTACCAACCTCTGTAGAATGCACCTAATGACTCCAGCTCATATTTATCTCTTCTAGATGAGATGTCATCCTATTAAGATATTTCCCTGAAAAGAGTTTGAGCGAGAACCCCAAAATAGACTCCCCTTTCTCCCCACTGTCAAACCACACCCTCTCTTACCTTTGACCCACGACCCACCTCCCTTGCATTGGCTGGGTACAAGTAGGTGGTGCCTGAGCTTTGTGTCCATGCTTTATTTCCATATGAGTCAATTGTTTTTTTGGCTCTCATACGTTTGTCATTGCCTCCAAATTTGTCCGATTCTGCTGCACGCTCTGGTGTTTATTTAAATCTTATGCAGTAAATGAGTCTTTGGGCTTTCGTTCTCTACATCTCATTTCTTCTTTGGGTTGAGCATTGCTTAAGTGTGGTCTATCTCTTTTTTAATTCAGCCCATGTCCCTTCTTTATCCTGCGTCTGTGGGTTGGTTGGTGCTCCTACCACACCATCATACTGTTCATGCTATGATATCATTCACCCTTTTTTGCCTTGTTGTTACCTCTAGGTTTGTAGACTGAAGCGCCTGCCATGCTATGCCATGCCATGCCAATTTTTTACATTATTCATTCTTTTAGTCTTTACTGCCCAGCATTCATGCTGGGCCAGTCCATTCAATACCTCAGGCTTCCTCGGCCCATTTCATTCTTTCCTACCTCTTTCATTCCCATGTGCTTTTGCTAAATCTTTTGGGCTTCCCTAGCCCAATTACCACATCCTTCGCCTTTGGGTTTATTGGCCTTCGAACCAACCCCATTTGCTAACTTCTTTCTTTGGGCTCCTTCAGCCCATTTTTGCTTTCTTTCCATTTCTTACAATTCTCATGGCCTTACTGCTTCATTCGTTGGAGCTTCTTTGGCCCATTTGCTTTCTCTCAGGCCACTTATTATTTTGTGGGCCTGTGGATAATTATTCCTGTCATTCTAGCCCAATGGTCTTTACTTTACTGTTTTTTTTTTCTCCACCTTTTTTCATATTGTGAGGTTTCTTTTGCCATTGGGCCTTTTTGTAAAAAATGGGTATCAACAGTTATTTGTGTTGATCAATATTTCTTAGATTAATTTTACTTTTAATCTTGTATTTTAATCTCATCCCTTAATCCAAAATCCTGGCTCTGCCACCAGTTGAATTATTATGTTATTTACGTCATTTTGATTGTGATGAACTAAATTTTATTTTAGAGTGGTGTTCATGTTTATCAAATGGTCCAAATGTAAAATGACATGGTTACTCTTCAGTTAATTCAAAATTAAGGTTTTATCTCTTAGAGTTCGTTTGGTTGGAGTGATTTTTGGAGAGATGAAAATTAAGGAGAGGAAAGTAGGAGAGAAAATGAATAATTGAAGTATTTGGTTTTGGGAAGGGGGGGGGGGTTCTCCCTAAATTGAAGAGAAAATGGGCTTAGATGAGAAATTACCCATCTGTCCCTTCCCTCTTCCATGCTATTTGTTTTGTCTTTGTTTTTTTTTTCCAATGTTAAATGTTTAGTTTTTTTTTTTTTTTTTTGAGCAATGTTTAGTTTTTTTTTTTTTTTTTTTAATTTCTTATTAATTTTTATCTGTAATAAGGACATGATGACAAATTTATACCAATGGTATTTTTTAAATAATTATTATTTTTAATTAAGCAAAAGAGGTTTTTTTTTTTTTGGCTTTTTACTCCCAACTAAATACACATTATTGAAATCTAAGGACTGAGTTAGCTCCTATACTGTAGTGCAACACCATATGAACGTGCAATAATGTTCGATTTTTACCATTTATACCATCGCGTCAGCTCAAGTGCAATGAGAACTAACCTTTACACAAAAGGTTTGAAAATTTTCAAAAAAGTCCGAGGTGAGAGAAAACAATAATGACGTTTGGGGGAAATTTGAAAGATTGAAAGGAAGCGGTGCGGCTTTGTGCCAAAAGTATTTGACAAGAAAAGACGTAAAATGACGAAATTGTCCTTATGAGGTAAGGACCCATCAGTGTTGGCATCTCACTATAAAAAAGGGTCAGAGACGGAGAGGCGAGGCAGGGCAGGGCAGGGCAGGGCAGGAGAAAGGAAGGCAGTTTTTTTTTTTTTTTTTTTAATTCCTTTTTTTTTTTGAAAAAAGAACGCCTTTCTTTGCTCTCTTCCTCCTCCTCCTCCTCCTCATCAATGGAAGGCCTCGAGGTCGAGGGTTCCGCCTCCGCCGCCCACACGGGCCCACCTGAATCACAGGATCTTGATCTTGACTACTCTTCACCCGTTGGATCTCCGGACCACGAACACCACCACCATCACGACGTGCTTCCCGAGATTCACGCTCTGCCATCCGATGACGATCATGATCATGATCACGATCCCGATCCCGAGCACGATCACGATCACGATCACGGTCCAGAGCATGAGCATGAGCAAGATCAAGTTCAAGGTCCCCCTGGAGGGCCCGCCGTCCTCACCGATGATCTCAAGCATAAGATTATTAAGCAGGCAAGATAACACCTCTCTCTCTCTCTCTCTCTCTCTCTAAACAGGTTTTTGATCTAAGAAACCAAGTTGATTTGACTTGACCTAGGAATGTAGAACTGGACTCCTAAGGTTTTTGTTTGGTTGTCTAGAAAATGCTGGGAAAAAAAATGAAGGAAATATGAAAGTTGTTATTTTTAGCAATTAAATGAATGCATTATATGTGTTTGTACTCATAACCGGGTCGTGAATGAGTGCAATATGGGAAGTCCTTGAAAGTTGAAACATTTAGATGGCACCTAGAACCCCCATAAGAATGGAGTGGTGTGTGAGGTTAAGGGTTCAAGACTTGTCAAGATTGATACTTGGCATTTGTTACCAGTGCAAAAGTAGTTGCTTGGGCTTTTTTGTTAGCTCTATTGATCCAAAGTTTAGGTGTTATCTATGTCCTCAAGTACCATGGAATTCTTTTGTCGTTTTTCAGGCAGAGTATTACTTTAGCGATGAAAATTTGCCAAACGACAAGCATATGATGAGCTTGGTGAAGAAGAATAAAGAGGGTTTTGGTAAGTCTCCCAACTTTCGTAATTTGTTTTAGCCCTATGTTGATGGTGCCATAAATTATGCAAACATTCCACATTACAAACACATGACTGGATGTTGACGGACATAAATTTAATTCGTGTGTTTTTTTTTAATTTTTATTTTATGTTGTAACATACAAACATCCATTGCTTCCAAATTCTTTAAATCTATGCTTTGGAATCCAAACAAATATGTAGTCTTTGTGACACTCCCTTGGCAGTGCTTTCTTATCCATCTGATAATATCAAGAGGGACGCTAAATTGGGAAAAAAATATTTAAAAACTTAAAATCTGTTGAATAAATCTTCCATGTTCTATAACATTAGCCACAAACACAGGGCCACCGGATTCAATCTTTTTCAGCCCTTAGCACAATCATTTTTGATACAAGACTTCAATGCTTAATCAACATTGTCTCATTCCCGCATATTATTCTATTTCTATCAGTATTATTTAGGGAAAACATTTTATAATTAGAAAGACAAGAATAGGGATCATGAAAATGATGAGTAAAGCAGGTACTTCTGACAGGTTGCCCTGCCCGGATGTTTTCCTGGTGCAGCAAGTTCTTGCTGTGCCGAGCATCTAGGATTGGTCTGAATGACAACGCACCTAACTGCAGACTGATTCCGTCTCTATTCTTATAAGTCTTTTTGCCGGGAGCAGTTTTTGGTTTTGGCTGCACCCAGCTTCTAGGAATGGTCTTCATGACTATCCCTGCATGGTTTAGTTTGTCCGAAGTACATTTCTACTTTGGATTGGCAAAATACATTTAATTTTCAAAAATTATTCTTTGTCCATGAGTCCTGGTTTCCCTTAATTATTATGTTTGGGGTTGGAACAAAGCCA